>CAJQZJ010032121.1:14099372-14119470 GCA_907164525.1 Lophiomys imhausi
TTTTTGGTTTTTCGAGACAGGGTTTCTCTGTGTAGCCCTGGCTGTCCTGGACTCACTTTGTAGACCAGGCTGGCCTTGAACTCGCAAAGATCCACCTGCCTCTGCCTCCCAAGTGCTGGGATTAAAGGCATGCGACACCACCGCCCGGCTGAGACAGGGTCTTTCTGTATAGGCTAGCCTCCAATGCTTCTGCCAAGTGTAAGGATTGTAGGTGTGTGATCCTCACTTGGTTTCTCCTTTTGTTGTTTTTGTTTTTTGAGAAAGGGTTTTTCTGTGTATCCCTTACTGTCCTGGAACTCACTCTTTAGACCAGGCAAGCCTCAAACTCAGAGATCCTCCTGCCTCTGCCTCCCAAGTGTGCAACACCACGCCTAGCTCCTTTGTATTTGTTAAGACTTGATTTGTAGCCTACCATGTGATCTGTTTTAGAGAAAATTCCGCGCACTGCCCAAAAAAAAATAAAAATAAAAATGTATGTTTTGACCAGGCAGTGGTGTCACATGTCTTTAATCCCAGCACTCAGGAATCAGAGGCAGGTAGATTTCTCTGAGTTTGAGGCCAGCCTAATGTACAGAGTGAGTTCCAGGACAACCAGGGCTACAGAGAAACCCTGTCTCTGAAAACCCAAAGGGGGGGAAAAAAGAATGTATGTTTTGTGTGTGTTGAATGAAATAGTCTATAGATACTTGACCATTTGATCTGTGGTGTAGTTTTTTTTTTTAACTATGATACTTGTATTTATTGAGGGGGCACTCATGTAGCACAGTGTATGTGTGGAGGTCAGAGGACACTTTGCAGAAGTCATTCTCTCCTTCTACCATTGGGTCCTAGGGGGTCAAACTCGTTGTCAGAAGCACCTTTTACATGTGGAGACGTCTGGCCAGCCCCACGGTGTTTTTTACCCTGAATGGTTTGTTGTTATTGTTGTTGTTGATGATTTGTGTAGTCTCCTTTCAAATATCTTCTGTAGTACAAACTTGGTGGTCATGAGCTGCCTTTGTCTGGGCTTGTCTTCAAATGTCCTCATTTCTCTATATTGCTCTATATAGCAATTGTGATTAGCAGTTATTTACTTTCAGGGTTTGAAATACATTGTTCCAGTCTTGGCTTTTAGGGCTACTGATGAGAGAGAGAGATCCAGTATTATTATAGCATGCTTTACTTTGTACATTTGTTGGCTTTTTTCTTATAGTTTTTTTTTTTTGCTTTTTGTTGTTGTTGTTTTTTTTTTTTTTTTGGTTTTTCGAGACAGGGTTTCTCTGTTTAACAGCTCTGGCTGTCCTGGACTCGCTTTGTAGACCAGGCTGGCCTTGAACTCGCAAAGATCCACCTGCCTCTGCCTCCCAAGTGCTGGGATTAAAGGCGTGCGCCACCACCGCCCGGCTTGTTGTTTATTTTTTGAGACAGGGTTTCTCTGTGTGGTCGTGGCTGTCCTGAACTTGCTTTATACACCAGGCTGGCCTTGAACTCAGAGAGCTCCACCATGCCTCTGCCTCCCAAGTGCTGGGATTAAAGGCATGAGCCACTATACCCGGCTTTTCTTGTAGTTTTTTTGGTTGTGAGCCTAGCCTTTAATGGCTGAGCCATCTCTCCAGCCCTTGTAGTTTTTTAATGTCCTTTCTTTGACTTGTATTTTTAATGTCTTGGTTTGTTTGTTTTTTTTAATTGTTTTTTTTTGGGGGGTATTAAAACAGGGTCATATGTCCTCCAGGCTGTGTATTTTTAATTGTTGTTTTGCTTGTTTTTTGTTTTGTTTTGAGGCAGAGTTTCATTCCTTCTGTAGCCTAAACTGGTGATGTACTCACTGGGCTAGTGAATCACTCAAGCTCAGGATCCTGCTCTCTCAGCCTCCTGTAATTCTTGGATTACTGGTATGAGCCACCGGTAATGGGGTTTTGTTTATTGTTATATTTTATTTATTTAGGGGTGTGTGTGTATATGAACAGTGCATGTATACAGATCAGAAGACAATTTGCAGGAAGTGATTTGCTCCATTCACTGTGTGGGTTCCATGAGTTGTCAGACTTGGCACTAAGTTTACCTACTGAACCAGACTGTGTTTTTTGACATTTAGCTGTATCATGTCATGGAGAGATGCTTCTGTGGTCATATCTATTTAGGGCTCAAAATATTCTTTGTGTTTGGGTGTCCATTTCTTTGTCTCTATTGGGAAATAATCTGTTGTGGTTTCCTTAAACAGATTCTTTATGCCTTTAGTTTGTGTCTCAGCTGCTCTTCCTACCCTGTGGATCTTAAGTTTGAGTTCTTGGATGTTTTGGTCATGTATAGATTTTCTTTTTGTTGTTTGGTTTTTGTTTTGTTTTTATGGAACTGGAGATTGAATCCAAGTTCTTGACCATGCAAGGTAAGTGCCTTATCATTGAACTGTATCCCCAGACCTCACTTTGCTTTTTTTTTAATAATTTATTTATTTTTATGTACATTGGTGTTTTGACTACATGTGTTTCATCAGATTGTTTGGAACAGGAGTTACAGACGGTTCTGAGCTGCCACGTGAGTGCTGGGATTTGAACTCTGGAAGAACAGTCAGTGCTTTTAACCACTGAGCCATCTCTCCAGCTCCCTCACCTTGCTTTTAAATTTAAGACAGACTCTTATTAAAGTGCCCAAACTGGCCTTGGATTTATGACCCTCCTACCTGAGCCTCCCAAGTAGCTGGGATTATGGCCCCGCACCACTAGGTGGGCCTGGCTATTTTGTTTCTGTATTGCTGTTTAAATGTAGCGTTTCCTAGCCAGGTGTGGTGGTGCATGCCTTTAATTCCAGCACTCAGGAGGCAGAGGCAGGAGGATCTCTGTGAGTTTGAGGCCAGCCTGGTCTACAAAGTGAGTCCAGGACAGCCAGGGATACACAAAGAAACCCTGTCTACAAAAACAAAAAAAGTAGTATTTCCTCAATTTTGTTCTTCATATCTGATGTCCTTCCTCCTTAGTCATTTTAATGATGCTTCCCACTATGTTTTCTATTTGACTCTTTGAGTTTTTCATTTCTACATTTCTATTTTTTTCTTTGCTGACTTTCTCTTCCATGTGGCTGACTTTCTCCTTTGTTTTGCTGACCTTGCTTGTTCTGTATGCTGGCTTTCCCCTCTGAGTCCTTAGCTAACTAACTTTTCATCTACTTGTTTGAACCTCTTGAAGGTCATTGATCATTTTGGTTCTACATTTTGAAATCTTCATTTAATGTTTTATTCATTTCAGTATCTGTGAGATCAGTGGTTGAGGAGTTAGCACTTTTTTTTTTCCAGACAGGGTTTCTCTGTGTAACAACCCTGGCTGTCCTGGACTCACTTTGTAGACCAGGCTGGCCTTAAACTCACAGAGATCGGCCTGCCTCTGCCTCCCGAGTGCTGGGATTAAAGAGTTAGCACCTTTTGGGGATGTCATCTTGTCCATGTTCCTTGTGTTTTGTATTTGCATGTCTCTGCTAGGTTTGTTAGGGAATCTTCTTAGGGAACAGGCTACTCTTGGGAGTGCAATCCCTAGCACCACCCAAGAAGAAACAAACTGCTGTCACAAAAGACCTTTGTATCCTGTCCCTGACAGGAGCTGTGCTTGACTTCTCTCTCCCCACCAGGCTTTGCCTTTCTGTCTTTGGAATACAGTCTTTCTTTTCTTATTCTGACACTTCTCCTTCAATAGATCATACAGACGCATCTTCTCAAACAGGGTTCTAGTTTATATTGTTACGTTATGATAGTTCTTTCTTCTTTATTTCTATTTTCTTTTTCCTCTTCCTTGTTCCCTCCCTTCCTTCATCACTTTCTTTCTTAGGTAATATCTCATTTAAGATCTCATGTCTTTTTGTTTTTTTGAGACAGGATTTCTCTGAGTAATAGCCCTGGCTATTACTGGACTTGCTTTGTAGACTAGGCTGACCTTGAACTCACCTACATTCTCCTGCCTCTGCCTCCCAAGTCCTGGGATTAAAGGTGTGTGCCACCACCACTCAGCCAACAATTTTAATTTTGATGAAATCTAATTTATCTTTCCTCTTGTTATTATATTTGCCATCGTAGTCTTGAAAAAAAAATCATTGCCAAAGACAACATCATGAAGAGATTCCCACTGTGTTTTCTTTCCTTTTGTTTTTCATTCTCCTTCTTTCTTTTCTTCCTTTGTCTCTGCCTCTATATGTCTCTCTGTCTCTGTCTCTTTCTCTTTCACCTTGAACTTTTGCCTCCACCTTCTGAGCACAGGGATTATTGGAATTCCCTGCATATAACACCACATTCTGCTTCTATGGTCCTTGGGACCTTCTACATTAGGCAAGCACTCTACTAAGTTGTGTCTCTAATCCTTCATTATATTTTCTTCAAAATTTCTATAATTTTAGCTCATAAATTTAGGTCTTTATACCATTTTTCCTTAGATATTGTCTTGGGATCCCTGGCTAACCCGGTATTCATTATGCTGTCCTTGAACTCACAGCAATCGTCCTGCCTCAGCCTCCCGAATACTGGGATTACAAATGTGTACTAGCAAGCCTGCCCCTTGCTCTATTTTGTGTTTTCTTTTGTATATGGAATATAGGTTAGTTTTAATTTTTTTTTTTTTGGTTTTTCAAGACAGGGTTTCTCTGTGTAGCCCTGGCTGTCCTGGACTCACTTTGTAGACCAGGCTGGCCTTGAACTCACAAAGATCCACCTGCCTCTGCCTCCCAAGTGCTGGGATTAAAGGCGTGCGCCACCACTGCCCGGCAGTTTTAATTTTTTGTATACAGGGATATCTACTTTTTTTTTTTTTGCTAGCACTGTTCATTGAAAAGACTGTCTTCATCTGATGATCTCTGAATCCTTGTCAAAATTTAATTTCTCAGGAGCTGGAGAGGTAGCTCAGCAGTTAAGAGCACCAGCTACTCTTCTAGAGGACCCAGGTTTGATTCCAAGCACCCACAAGAGAGTTCACAACCATGTGTAACTCCAGTTCTGGGGTGTTGAACACCTTCTCTGGTCTCCACAGACAGGTATGAATGTGGCACACACACAAACATGCAGGCAAAACATCACATACATGAATATACATAAGATAAAAACAAATAAACCTTTTAAATTATTATTTTTTTTTTTTTGGTTTTTCGAGACAGGGTTTCTCTGTGTAGCCCTGGCTGTCCTGGACTCACTTTGTAGACCAGGCTGGCCTCGAACTCACAAAGATCCACCTGCCTCTGCCTCCCAAGTGCCGGGATTAAAGGCGTGCGCCACCACTGCCCGGATTATTTTTAAATCAATTTACCATATTCAAGGGTATAGGGGCTCTCTGCTCTGTGTCACTGGACTTCATGGCTGCCCTATTCCATCTTGAGAAGTATAGATACGGTTTCACCAAGCCTTGTTCTTCCATGTGCAACCAAAGAGGGAAAGGGCTGACACAAAGGGATTTTGTGTTGTGGCACTTTACAAGTGCCCGGTTTTCACACAGGCATTTGAAGTATTAGGGTTGAGCAAGTGTTTCATTCTATTTTGAACTCACTCTCTCACTGTCTCGGGCACAATCAATCCTTTTTCTCCTGGAGCTGCTGAGCTTAGAGATCCTGTGTCATGCTGTGTGAGACCCATGGGATCACAACACAGAGTAATTGTGTGTTTAAGTTTTGATTTGTAAAAGAAGAATTGCAATAAATGAACTGTTTATTGAGCCCAAGTTATGCGAGGCATTGTAACACACTGTTCAAGGTGACTTTCCATCTACTTACAGAGGATATGTGACAAGGAATGAGTTAGCAATTACTTGGAGATGGAATTTAGATTCAGAGGTGAAGGCGAAGGATTCTAGGTATTAAAGCAAAGGCCACAATGAGTAAGCCCTCTGAGAACAGTGTGGCCGGTCTGACTCCATAAGAGGGTATGGGGGTGCGCTGGTGTATAGGCAGGGTGTGGCTAAACAGAGGATTCAGAAATAATCAGTCAACAGAGTGCATGCCAACTTAGCAGATAGTAGCAAACTCTTAAAATGTCCTAAATGGTTGATTGATTAATTAATTTATTTTAAAGTACTCTCATATAGCCCACCTAGCCCTAAAATTGGTATGTAACCGAGGCTGCCCTTGAACTCCTGGTCCTCCTGACTCTACCTCCCAAGTGCTGAGGCTACAAACACTTACCACTATGTCCAATCATGAGGAATTTTGTTTAATGGAGGTATGTTTAATGGGGCACTGTTCAACAGAGCATGGTCCAGCGAGGTACACAGGATAAATTGTGAAACGGGAAACCGAGTCTAGTGGGACTTCTCTGGAAAGGAAAGTTCTAGATTTCTACCCTATGACCAGGGTGAGACCAGGGTGGGCTCTGATTAGAGCTTAATTCCCAAGATCCTACCCAACTGCAAAGTGGCCCACTAACCTTTTTGTGCTAATTCCACGCTTGGCTCTGGTTTGGGTTTGGCATTTTCCTCAGCGTGCCAGGCTTCCAAGCTACAGGCAGGACTCTACAATTTTAGTTTCTTCACTGTTGAATAAGTCAAATTTTCTACAGCTCTTGGTAGATCTGCTGGAATTTACCTCGGTTAGTGAAAGTGCGCGAACATTGGGCCACGTTACAGGCAGTAGCCTGGAGACTGTCTTTCCCCACTTACCCCCCTCTTCCCCCCCCCCCCCCATGCCAAGCAAGGTCTCCATGAGGGCCCGATGCTCTGCTTCCCTTCAGTCCTTCCCACAGCGGTTGAAATTACCTGTGACTCATTCCAGTGGCTTCAGCAGCTCAGTCCCAGACAGGAATGCCAGGCCTCACCAGTTTATATTTTGGGGTCCCAGGAAAGAGGGAAGAGGCAGGAAGCACTTGTGGGCCTGAGTCAGGATCTGGGGCGCTACACTAACCACAATGACCATTCCAAAGTGCAGATGGCCAGTGAATGAGCCAGCGGGCCTGTTTCCACTGTAGTGGGGTTTGCTTTCACCCTCCCTTCCCTGCCTGGGCACTCTTGACATTGGAATCTCATCAAATGGCCACTGTGTTTGGTTTTCAACCAGGAAAACAAAGAAGAGAGATGTGTTCGCCCGTCTTCTTTTGCTGAACAGAATCTGGTTCTTCTGGTCGTGCTTTAACAGCTGGACAGGACGCTAATCTCTGAGCACATGGAAGTCTGTCTCTACTGAATCCTTTTCCAAATCCTGAGCCTAAAACCTGTCTTCATTTCCCTCCCGTCCCTTTAATTGGTGATTGGTGATTGATTCTGCAGCTTGCTAATATTCCACCCACAAATTGCTATTTCAGCCTACCTTCCCTAAAACTTGAGCATGCTTGCCACATATCTTGTGCTTCCTCAGAATCTGGTTATATTCTCATTTGTGTGCCTTTCTGGAATAGCTATGAAGCAGTGAAAAATAAAAATCTCTAATTTTCAAGACCATGCCATAAACTCAGCCCCCAAGAAATGGTGCATAAAAGGGAGCCCCACCCTGTCTGTGCTTAATTTTAGTCTTTCAGGAGTTTCAGATAAAACTTCTGGAAACCATTTGTACTTCGGTTTTTCATTTAGTTTATTCTTTTGTTATTTTTTTGTCTTCTTTTTTCCACCAATAACTGAAACTAAAATGAAGCACAAAAAAGGACGTTGTTAATTAGGATGATTAAAACACACACACACATACACACTTTTTTTTTTTTTTTTTTTAGGTTTTTAGAAAAAGGGTTTCTCTGTATAACAGCCCTGGCTGTCCTAGAACTCACTCTGTAGACCAGGCTGGCCTTGAACTCACAGAGATCCCTGTGTCTGCCTCCCGAGTGCTGGGATTAAAGGCGTGCGCCACCACGCCCGGCTCACTTGTACATTTCTCATTTCAGCTGAGCAGCTTCCTAGCTGCCTGTGTGTGCCCAGACTGTTCCTACAGATGTGGAGGGGCAGTCTCCTTTGGGGTTTTGCTATTGTTTTGCTTTTTTTTCTCTAAACTTTTGTCCAGAGAGCATCCTGTTCCACCACACACATGCACACACTGTCATCATCAAATTGCTGGTTTAAAAATGGAACCGGAGCCAGTAGGCCCTGGTCCAGTGGCTGAGACAAGAGACATTGCTGAGGCTGCCCCCACAGTCCCAGTCTGCAGCCATCTCTCCTTCCCCTCCAGAACCCAAGGCCTTGTCTCCTCCCTCTGTTAGTACAAAAGGAAATTTATTTTTGTTTGTTCTCTTGTTTTTGATTCATGTCTCACTTGTGGCCTAGGATAGCCTTGAAGTCATGATTCACCTGCCTAGTCTCTCAGGTGTGTGCTCTCATACCTGGCTTGGATTTTTAAATGTCTCAGAGACACCTTAGATCTTCACACAGATCTCAGAAGCTCTTTCTCTTCCACATTAGGCAGAAAACCCATCCCTTCTTCCTCCCCTGTATACTCCGGTGAATGGACCAGGATCCCAGTACTGGGGCATGGTGAGGCTGAGCAGGGCCTCTCTAGGGAGCCTGAGCCTCCAAGGCCACCCTAGCCTTGCAGGGGTGGAGGAAGGGAAGGAGCATGATCTCGGGAAAGGTTCATTTTTCAGCTCATATTTAGAAGCAGCTTTGCAGCTCAAAGCAAGCAGTGGCCTACTCTGCTGTAATTATAACTGAGGATTCCTTTTTTCCACAACTGTGTTTTGAGTGTTTACTGCTTCCTTTAAAAAGGGATGGGGGTGGTGAAGAAGAAAGGGGAAAAAATGAAAGGAAAAAAGGGAATAATGAGGGAAGTAAAAGGAAGGAAAAAAGAAGAAATAAAAAATGAAAGAGAAGTGAAGAAGGATGGGATGGATGTCTCAAGATGGGTGTCCCCAGAACATTCTTCTGCCAGGATGGAGCTAGGAGGGGACTGAGGAAGTTCCCTTTGGTCTTGGTCCTAACCTGAAGTCATCAGTCTTGAGTAAGACAATGGATCCTGGAAGATGGGATTCCAGACTGTGTCTCTGCTCTCCTTCCATCAGACACTTCTCTTGCCATCTAAGGAGCATCAGACAGTAAAGAGCCTCCCTCCTCTGTTCAGATCTCAGGTGACTAAGTGTGACCTGCTTACCGTTGGTGTGAGCTCAGCAAGTTCCTCAACCTTTAATCTCAGTTTTCTTCCATGTAAAACGGGGACTAGCCTCAGCCCTGCCCCATAGGATTGCTCCAGGGATCGAGTGAGGTATTGTGAGCATGCAGGATGGGGTGGAGACACCGGACACCAGGTGAGTGTCTTATGAGTGTGTCTTCCCCTGCCCCATATGAAAGGTGAGATGCTCTGCTGGTTATTTTCACCAGACCACAAGAATCCTGTTGTGTGTCACTCATTCACTGAAAACACAGTTTGGAGAAGACCGGCTGCCTCCCATACTTTGAGAGAGGAGACAGACTCCTCATAGACATTCTTGAATGGTGTACAAAAAGGAGAAAAGGATGAAGCTGGGGTTGGTTACAGAGCATTTGCCCTGGGTTCTATCCTTAGCAAAAAAAAAAAAAAGGCATAAATTATTTAGTATTTTGTGTGTGTGTGTATGTGTGTGTGCGTGTACGCACGCATATTTATATGCTATGAAACACATGTGGAGGTCAGAGGACAACTCGGTGGTATTGGTTCTCTCCTATTTTTTTTGTTCTGAGACAGGGACTCACAATGTAACCCTGATTAGCCTGAACTCACTATATAGACTAATTGAACTCATAGAGATTCACTTGGCTCTGCCTCTTGAGGGTTGGAATTAAGGGTATGTACATGCTGGACTCTCTTTCCACTTTTATTTGAGTTCCCAGGATTAAACTCAGGTTGTCAGGCTCTCACAGCAAGAGCTTTACCTGCTGAGCCACCTTGCCAGAGCCCAAAAAAATTTTTTTGAGACTGGGTCTCATGTAACCAAGGCTAGCCTCAAAGTTACTATGGAGCTGAGGTGAGCCTGGAACCACTGATCTTCCTGCCTCAATTTCAGGAATGCTAGAATCACAGGCATGAGTCTACCTACCCAGCAAAAAAAAAAAAAAAAAATTATTTTTTTTAAAAAGGAAAAAGGCATCTACATTTTCCTCTTATGTGTATTTTGCTATTGTTTGTTTGTTTGCTGCACAGGGGACCCAGGTGCTCAGGCATGTTAGAAATCTCCAGCCCCCATTACCTTTGCGTAAGTAAGCCATGGCACAGAGGCCTGTCAGAGGATTGGAAACATGCAGTCCTTCATCCAGAGCAGTTTCTCAGCTCAGCCTACTGGTCTGGGGGGCTGGGAAGGGATCACGCAGCCTCTGACATCTGACATGCTGTCATAATTGGACGACTCTACCTCCCTGTCTGCTCCGGCCAGTCCTCTCACGGCAAGCCTTCTGTCAGGCACTGGGTATAAAAGACAAACCAAGAGTACAGATGGGATGGGGTGACCCTGGTAACTGAGACTAGCAGCTCAAGGGTTCCTATCTCTGGGCCCACAGTTGGTCTCAACAATTATGGTTTTGGCTCTATCCAAGTCCTCCTGTCCCTGTACTTAGGGCCCAGACTCTGACATATAGGTGCCACCATTCTTGTACATGTCATGCCTGGGATGCCTCCCTGCCATCTTGAACTTGTAACTTACTTCAAGCTTTTGTAGCCTAAATCTCCCTACCCAATCTATCGGAGCCCACCTCAATCTCACCTCCTCCTGAAGCCTTACCTAACTACAGCGTTCATATTGCCCCATGGTCCTAAGTCTCCTGGTAGTCTATTCCCTTCATTTAGAAATTAAAGATGGAGCCTGTTAGTGGTAGTGGCATGCACCTTTAAACCCAGCACTTGGGAGGCAGAGGCAGGCAGATCTCTGAGTTTGAGGCCAGCCTGGTCTACAGAGTGAGTTCCAGGACATCCAAGGCTACACAGGGAAACTCTGTCTAGAAAAATTATTTTAAAAAAGAAAGAAATTAAAGATAGAATTAATTATGATCTCAAAAAGTGAACACAACCACCTGCTTAATTATAGGATGAAATAGGAGTGTTGGGAGATTTACAAAAGCAAAGACAGAGGTGGACATTGTGGTCGACACCTGTAATCTCAGAACTTCGGGCTCTGAGGCCAGAGGATTGTTTCCAGTTCCAGGTCAGTCTGGGCTACAGAATGAGATCCTGCATCACTACTCTTGTTTGCCCCTTTAAAGAAAAACAAAAGACAGAAAGACAGGAAAATGGTAAAGCAGAAAAAGAGAAAGAAAGGAAGTAAGAAAGAAGGAGGAAGGAAGGGAGAAAAAAGCAGCTTAATGTAGCTGTTGAGGAGGGAAGAATAACTTGTAATATCATAATCTCAGGAACAGATTGGATTGCTGTGTCTCCATCTAGAACTGCAGATAAAACTCAGATTGTAATAGTTTTCAAGTCGCGGGTATTATTCAGAAAAATAAGAGACAGGGTCCAAAAGTGATTCTGAAGGAGGGACTCCACCCTCAGAGCCTTCTGAGCTTCCCAATGACTGGCTGTCTCCTTTCAAAACCTAAACATTTTTGTGTACATTTGCATTATAAAATAGTTAAGATAAAAACATATCATTCAGCCGGGCGGTGGTGGCACACGCCTTTAATCCCAGCACTTGGGAGGCAGAGGCAGGCGGATCTTTGTGAGTTCGAGGCCAGCCTGGTCTACAAAGTGAGTCCAGGACAGCCAAGGATACACAGAGAAACCCCGTCTCGAAAAACCAAAAAAAAAGTAAAAAAAAAAAAAACAAAAAACATATCATTCACAGAAGAGTAATGTTGGATATAGAGTCTATGTTTATTGGATTATTAAGCTCAATATTTATATTTATAGATAATTTTTATAATATTAATAATATGTTGTATAACTGACAGATAAACATGATAAAATGCTAGTAGAAAAACAAAAAGAGCCAGGCAATGGTAGAGCTCACCTTAATCCCAGCACTCAGAGGCAGGTAGATATCTGAGTTCAAGGCCAGACTGGTCTATAGAGTTCCAGGACAGCTAAGGCTGCTACACAGAGAAACCTTGTTTTGAAAAACCAAAAAAAAAAAAAAAGAAAGGAAAAGGAAGAAAGAAAGAGGGGGGAGAGAGAGAGAAGCAGCTTAAAATATGAAAATATGGGGAGAAAAGTCTAAATGGATGGTCTAGTTGTCAGATTGAACATTACTTTTTTTTGTTTTTTGAGACAGGGTTTTCTGTGTAGCCCTGGCTGTCCTGGACTCACTTTGTAGACCAGGCTGGCCTTGAACTCACAGAGATCCACCTGCCTCTACCTCCTGAGTGCTGGGATTAAAAGCATGTGCCACCATGCCTGGCTGAACATTACTTTTTAATTCAATAATGATAGTTATTGGATGCTTGCTATGGGTTGTGTTATATGAAGCACCTTAAACAAATTATTCTATCAAATAGTACACTTGTATGATAAATAGATATTGCTATTCCTATTCCAGAAATTAGGAAATTAAAGAAAGCACAGAAAGGCTGAGCTTTGAGGTGCCCAGGGTCAGCTAGTGAGAAAGCCAGAGCTGGGCCAGCAGCCTGGCCATTGCTCATCCTGCACCACAGTGATGTCTTTCTCCTGGGCTACACCTTTCATCCTACTAGAAGGAAATGTGTCTAGGCAGACATCATCCCTCCTTCTTCAAAAGCTATGCAGCACAGTGCTGGGAAACTCAGTTCATGTTCATGGATGCCTAGACTAGAAGGCCCTGCAGCAGGGAATGGAGCTGTCTAGGTTTCTCACTTATAGGCAAAGAATTGAAGAAAGAAAGCCTGGGGTTGTCAAAGCTTTGGCTTAGTCTCCAGCACTGGTCCTGAGGGGATGGGGGAGAGGACTGGGAAAGGGAAGGGGATGAAAATTGGAGACCAGGTTCCAAACTCTGCTGTGTAGTAGCCATTAGCTTCCATCACCTCCTTACTAATCCAGCCATTGGGATTAAATGACCCTTTCACAGGGGTCACCTAACACCATCGGAAAACACAGATATAGCATTATGATTATAACAGTATCAAAATTAATTATGGAGTAACAACAAAACTAATTTTATTCTTGGGGCATCACCACAGCAGGAGGAACGGTATTAAAGAGTCACAGTGTTAGGAAGGTTGAGAACCACTGCTCTAGGCCAAGGCTATCCTGACGGCAGCTGGATGGATATCAGAATAAGCAAAGACAGTTGAATTATGGACATTGTCCAGTTAGGAACAGGCCTTGGTGACTTTGGATTAACACCTACCGGAACAGTGAGCACCAAACCTTTTCTGGAGCTGGACTTCATGTCCTGCTTTTAGGACAGACTGATCCATACTTTGGTATTTCTCATCACATCTGCCAACTTAGAGTGACCGTGCTGGGGAGCAGAAGGAGCACACAGAGCAAGAAAATACCAGACCTTCTGGCATTTCTGTTCCTTGGGGACAGACAGATACGCCTAAGCTTAGTGACAATCTTCACTATTCACTCACTGTGCCATCCATTTCTGTCCTGTTTAACGGTTGCTGAGTTGGTACTAGTGTTACTGAGGAGGGGTTTCTGCCCTCCATCAACAGTCTGATCAGGGAGACAGTGGTAGTGGAGGTTGTTTCCAGTATCGGAGATGGAACCCAGCGCCTCAAACACTCCAGGCAAGCATGCAACCACTGATGCCATCAGCCCCCGACTCTACATACACATATCTACAACATGAATCATGAGGTCATGATTATCATGCCAACTGTTTATTAATCACCTTCCCATCCCTGGCCTCTGTCTAGGGTCTTAGCAGACTTTATATCGTTTAACCCTTACCAAAACAAACAAACAAACAAAAACCAGAATATGATGGTCCTATTTCATATCTGATAGGTCCTGGGAAGTGAGTTTACATTGGTGCTGTCCTTTAATCCTTGGTTTGTCCGATGTCAAAATCTGTTCCTCACAGCCATCCTGCCCTGTTCTCTGGGAGAGTCAGTCATGAGGACGACTGAACAGATAGGTCAAGACTCCTTTTAGTTTAGTTGGCTAGAAGCAGCCTGCTGGAAAAGCAGCCTCCTGTAGAAGTCCTCTCTTCTAACGTCTCTTCCAATAGCTAACACCCAATCCCTGTTGCTTTTCTACTTTTTTTCTCCAATTTCACCTTCACCGAATGATCTAGCCTTTCTAAGATCGAGCCCTTATGATTATCATGCAATCATGTACTTCCTTGCCTCAGAGGTCTGTAATAAAGCCAGGCATGCAGCTATGTGCTTGCAATTCCAGTACACAGAGAAGAGGATAGGGAGTTCAAGGCCAGCCTGGGCTACATAGAAATAGCCTGTCTCAAACAGAAACCTACACACCATGGGCCCATAAGTGATTCCCTAGAAGTCCCAGATGTCTCCTCCCCTGCCTCTTTCCTCTCCCCTCTCTGTTGTATACATGTTTGAATGAATATGGATACATGCACCTTGGCATGCACTTGAGGAGAGGCCATAGGTCAGCATTAGATGTTTGTTTTTTTTTTGGTTTTTTTTTTTTTTTGGTTTTTCGAGACAGTGTTTCTCTGTGTATCCTTGGCTGTCCTGGACTCACTTTGTAGACCAGGCTGGCCTCGAACTCGCAAAGATCCGCCTGCCTCTGCCTCCCAAGTGCTGGGATTAAAGGCGTGCACCACCACCGCCCAGCTTGGATGTTTGTTTTTAATAATTTATTTGTATTATTTTTAAGAGATTGTATTTGTTTTTATTCTACATGCATGAGTGTTTGCCTGCATGTGTGCATGTGCACCGCATGCATATAGAGTCCATGGAGGCCACAAGAGGGTGTCCTGGAGCTGTAGACAGTTGTAAGCTACCATGTAGGTGATGGGAACTGAATCCAAGTCCCCTGCAAGAGCATCCAGTGGTCTTAACAGCTGAGCCATCTCTCCAGTCCCATTTCCATTATGTGTGTGTTGGCTGGGCATGATGGCGCACACCTTTAATCCCAGCACTCAGGAGGCAGAGACAGACGGGTCTCTGTGAGTTTGAGGTCCAGCCTGGTCTACATAGAGAGTTTCAGGACTACACAGAGAGACTTTAATCCCAGCACTTGGGAGGCAGAGGCAGGCAGATCTCGGTGAGTTTGAGGGCCAGCCTGGTCTGCAAAGTGAGTCCAGGACAGCCATGGAACATGGAGGGAGACTGAGGATGACATCCAGAAACCCTGACACACAGAAACCCTGTCTTGAAAAGCAAAACAAGCAAACAAGCAAAAAAAAAAAAAAAAGTATGTGTATGTCTGAGTGTGGATATGTGCACACTAGTGCACGTGCCCATGGAGGGCAGAAGCATTAGATCCCCTTGAGCTGGAGTTACAGGCAGTTGTGAGCCTCCTGCCATGGTGCTGGGAGCTGAGCTCAGGTTCTGGAACAGCACTAAGTGGTTTTTTGGTTTTTTGGTTTTTCGAGACAGGGTTTCTTTGTGTAGCCCTGGCAGTCCTGGACTCACTTTGTAGACCAGGCTGGCCTCGAACTCGCAAGCACTAAGTATTTTTAACCATTGCTCTGTCTCTCCAGTCCTTGACTTTGATTTTTGAGACAGAGCCTCTCACTGAACCTGGAGCTCTCCAATTTGGCTAGAACAGCTGAGTAGACAGGCTCCCCAAGATCCTCCTGTCTGTGTCTCCCCAGAGCTGGGATTAGGAACAATGGATGCACCTGACTTTTTATGCTAGTGGTGGGAATAAAACTCAGATCCTGATGCTCTTGCACTGCAAACACTTCCTCATTAAGCCACCTCCCCAGATCACTCTAGTCTGCCATTCAAAGTAAAGTCATCTGCTAGCTGTCTCCACCCTGGTGTTTTATTCTTCAGTCTTTGTATTTCTCCACATTCATGTGTGTGTGTGTGTGTGTGTGTGTGTGTGTGTGTGTGTGTGTGTGTGTGTTTGTGTGTGTGTGTTTATGGATATGCGTGGAGGTAGACGGATATTTTGCCTGTATGTTTATCTGTGTACATATGCATATCTGGTCCCTGCAGAGACCAGAGGAATGTGTGCTGTCTCCTGAGATTAGTTACAGAGTGGTGAACTGTTATGTGACTGCTAGAAATTGAACCCCTGGTCCTCTGGAAGGGCAGCTAGTGCTCTTACCCACTGATTTATCCCTCCAGCCTTCTCTTGTTTATTTATTTATTTGTTTGTTTGTTTGTTTGTTTGTTTAATAAGACAGGGCTTCTTTGTGTAGTCCTGGTGGCTGTTCTGTAACTCACTTTGTAAGCCAGGCTGGCCTTGAACTCAAAGATCTGCCTGCCTCTACCTCTTGAGTGCTGGCATTAAAGGCATGCACCACCAAGTTCTCAGTTCTTGCCAAGTAAAATTCTGAATGTGATTCCACTTGCTTCTGAGGTTCTTTTCATACCTTCTTTCCACCTGGAAGATCTTTTGTTTGTTTCCTCTCCAACTTTTACCCATCGCCTAACATCCAGATAGAATGTTACTTGCTACATGATGGAGTTACAAATCTAGGGCAAACATATATGTATGTAATTTCTACCATCTGCCGTGGTCTTGTATGTCCTTTATCTTTGGTAGACAGCAATCTCCTTAAAAACAGAATCAAAATCTCATGTGTATATTTGCCTCTATACTAGGATCTTAGTACATTTAAAATTTCTCCCATATCATTTTATCCCAACCTAACTAGGCCTCCAAAATGATTTGTTAGATATACTGATTTTAAAACTTGAGGGCTGGATTAGCTAAGGGGTGGTAGAGTCCTTGCCTGGTACGTACAAGGCTCTAGAACCTAGAGCTGTAGTAGAAATGATAACAAAACAAAAACAGTGAAGTAAGCTGGAAAATGGATTGCTGCGGGTTTACCTTGGTGGGAGCACACTTTCCCAGCACAGAAAACCCATGAGGCTCAATTCTCAATTGCCCAGCACTGCAAGATAAAGAAATCAAAAGCAAAATGAAATTACTTAAGCAGAATGACTTGAACATGTAGAAACCTTCATGCGCTGACACAACTGTGAAGACATCTATCTCGGCAACCATGGGCTTCATATGTGTGGAAGCTGAGGAAGACTTGAAGCTAGCAGGGACACTTGCTTACAGGGCACAATGAGTCATTTGCACCGTGGCTTCTGCAGAGGAAAAGGATGGGACAGAGAGTACAGGGTGGAGGAGAGGAAGGGCTGCAATAGCAATGAATTTCATTCTTTGAATATTGCTCAACATCCTGGTATTTGGAGAATTTGCCTTCCTTGCCTGGTACAAATTGCCCACTGGCATGGATTCCCTGTCCTGGGTGGACCTGTTGGCTTCCCTCTGATTCCTTCAGACCTGTTGCTTTCTCACTCACCACAGGACCCTTGCTGGATTCACACTAAGTACAATGGTAGATGTCCTTGGGTCCACTAAGCTTGGGTCCGAGTTGGTAAATAATCTTGGGCTTTTGCACTCAGGCTTTGGTGACAAGGCTCAGCAGGAGGATGGTCCTAGGAAAAGGTGTCCCCACACGGGATCTGAGGTGAAAGGAGTGTTGCCAACAAGTGTGGGCAGAGGAGAGGAAGCTTGGGATCTTGCCCCAAGGAGGGAGTAGCTTCCATTTTAAGGACTTGACAGTGTGCAGGCCACAGTTATAGAACTGTGGACAGAAAGGCTTCTGGACTTTCCAATAGACTCTGCTTCTGTGTTCCCCTCTTGGCTCCATTCGCCTCTTGAAGCTCAGTTTACCCCTGAAGGCTCCACCTTAGCTCATGCAGCCTGGTGCTGCTCATGCTTCCAAAATGTGAGGTTCCAACAATAGTCATTAGGGAAATGACACACTTCTAGGTTCCACGGGACTTTTGGAGCTTATAAAGTTATCTGTGGAAAACTAAGAAAAGGTACTTCCTCAAATGCAATCATTTCTAACTCAAGGTCCAAAAGTCCCACAGAGGCCACATGGCTCACAAAGTAGTGTGCCTCCTGGAACTGTGTGAGAACCACCAGTTGTCTTGCAGGTATGTATGTGTCTTAGGAGTTGGTATGAGGGCCCAGAACCTTTGCTGGGATTCAAAAGGGGCTGTGACCTCCTGAAACATTAAACAAAACAACATAACAGATTTTTCTAGAGGCTGAAGGTGGGACTGTATGGGTGTTCAAATTCCTCCTATTTCTGACATGCTGTAAAGAAACATGCAGCCCAGCACTCGGGAGGCAGGAGGCAGAGGCAGGCGGATCTCTGTGAGTTCGAGGCCAGCCTGGTCTACATAGCGAGTCCAGGAAAGCCAGAGCTGTTATACAGAGAAACCCTGTCTCGAAAAACCAAAAAAAAAATAAAAATAAAAATAAAAATAAAAGAAACATGCGTATTGGGAAACCATGACCAGTGACGTGACTGGTCACTTTTCTAAAAGGACATTTCCACAGATAGAACCCTAAGATTTTTCAAACTTTCTGATAGAATGACCTTCTCTGCTCAGACAACACTAGTCTCTAGTCTTTCTTTCAACCTTACCCTTCTTTCTTCCTTTCATTTTGTTCTCAGGGCCACAGGGGGCCTAAGCTAGTGGCTACTGTTTGTCAAGAGGAGGACTGAGCTGACCAGGGTGTGTGGGTGTGTGGGGTGTGTGTGAGGAGTGCTCTTCTTTGGGGCTGGCATTAGGAGCCCTGATTCAAGAAAGGTGGAATGTGTCCTTCATGTGATACAGAGGGTGCCAAATTTTGGAGTGCCTCTTTAAATTTCAAACTCAATCTTAACATTCCTGCAAGTAATTATAGTTGCATTCTAAGAATCCAAACATGAAAAATGCATACCAGTAAAGAGCTGCTATGCCTTCATTTAAATGTAATGTATAACTGCATCCCTGAGCGTTTGAAAAAGAACACAGCATCTATTGTATAAAAAGCATTATTTAGTTGTCTGTAGGCAATTTTTGATGCACATCTAAATTCAGAGACCCCCCATCTCTAATGGAGGATCTTTCCTCTTCCAACAAAGTAGGAATCACTGGTCTCATTTATGATCTTCACTATTTGTTTATTATTTATTTACTTTATTGTTTTTTTTTGAGAAGGAGTCTTGTAGTCTTGGCTGGCATTGAAGTTGACATGTAGCCAAAGATGACCATGAATCTCTGTCTTCCTGCCTTCCCCCAGTCCTGAGATTACAGCTGTGGGCTGCTCTCCCCAGCTTTTCTAGACTGATAAGGAAGCTGTGTTCTAGCCAATGAAGATTAGTAAGGCGGAGCAACACCGTTTCTCTTTTATCTCCCTGACTCTGGTAGGCTTTGAGAATAGCTACATAAAGACGATCTGGGTCCATTCTCACCCCACCCCCATCCCTGAGTTGAAAGGTGTCCACAGGGCACCTGACTGAAGAAAGGACTCATTCAGGTTTGCCTGATCTGATGAACGGCCGGCTGGGCAAGAGAACCAACCACACACCACACCAGGCCCTGGCAATTAAGAGCAGTGCAGCCGGGCATGGTGGCGCATGCCTTTAATTCCAGCACCCGGGAGGCAGAGGCAGGTGAATCTCTATGAGTTCAAGGCCAGCCTGGTCTACAAAGGGAGTCCAGGACAGTCAAGGAGACAGAGAAACCCTGTCTTGAAAAACCTAAAAAAAAAAGAGCAGCACAAAGCAATGACATTACTATTATAGAAGAGAATGCCAAGCTGAGGTCAATCCTATATCACTAAGAGCTTCCTCTAAGCCTGTGAGTTAAGGATTTTTGTTCCCTTCTCTTTACAGATATTGAAGCGTAGGTTAATGACAAAGTCACATGGTTATTAAAGGAGTCTGGATAGGGTCTAAAGTCCAGACTAAAGCCAGACTCAGGATTCCTGACTTTTCTTAATGAATACATGATTTTGCCCAAAGAATCATTCTGAACTCAGTGACAGATTATAGAAACCTGTAAGGTTGTTTCCCAGGAGACTCTACCTGGTGCAAAAGGATCGTTGCTACATTTCCCAGGGCCAGGAGGACATGTACTACACGGAAATCCTGTGGGATGAAGCATTCTTTAAAATTCCCCTTCTGGCAGGGTGCTGGTGCACACCTTTAATCCCAGTACTAAGGAGGCAGACACAGATGGATCTCTATGAATCAAGGCCAGACTGGTCTACACAGTTCTAGGAAAGCCAGGGCTACATAGGGAGACCAGTTTCAAAAACGAAAGAAAGAGAGAGAGAAGAAAAGAAAGAAAGAGAGGGAGGGAGAAAGAAAGAAAGAAAGAAAGAAAGAAAGAAAGAAAGAAAGAAAGAAAGAAAGAAA
>CAJQZJ010032121.1:14124876-14156299 GCA_907164525.1 Lophiomys imhausi
TGTGTGTGTGTGTGTGTGTGTGTGTGTGTGTGTGTGTGTGTGTGTGTAGGGTTTCTTTGTGTTGCCCTGGCTATTCTAGAACTCATTCTGTAGACCAAGCTGGCCTTGAACTCAGAAGTCTGCCCTGCCTCTACCTCCTGACTCCTGTAATACTTCTTTTAAAAGGTGAAACAAAGCCAAACCAGGGAGAGGAGAAACGGCTCAGTCGTTAAGAGTCCTTACTGCTCTTCCAGTGGGCCTGAATTCTGTTCCTAGGACCCCTGTCAGGTGACTTACATCTGCCTATAATTCTAGATCCAGAGGATCCACCACCCTCCTCTGGCCTCTGTAGGTGTTATCCCAGAGGTGAGGAAGTCAAACTTGCATTTTTCAACCTCCCAGGAGCCTCTCTTTCAGTCTTCCTTGTCTTGCTTGACAGCTGTTTGTTTTTCATGGAGCGCTGACAGTACACACTGCCTGCCACCCAACATGTGAAGACACAGTCCTACCCTTGGGCCTCTGGGAACTGAGCTAGACAGTCAGCTCTGGGTACAAACACAGCTCAAAACCAGGCCAGCTGAGACCTGAGCTGAGAAGCCTTTGTTTCTTTCTCTGCGGGGGATTAAAAGCGAATAAGCTAATCAGATGGTTTCTGTGGACAAAGTGGTATGGGGAGGAACAACCAAGCAGTCCTTTGCTGAGGATAAGAAGGATGTTTAGTATAGGTGTTAAAAGGATTCTGGGAATGGAAGAAGGTGATGTGGCCACAGGCAAGGGGGAGTTGGGGACAGAGGAGGACAGGCCTAAGCTGGAGGCAGTGGGAGGGAAAGTGCCACCTGCTGGGCTTCCCACAGGTGTGACCCTGAATGCCACCAGCCCCCCACCATGTCCCTTGCTTGGGTCTCAGCCAGCACTGGGAATTCAGATCAAGTCCTGCTGACCAGGTGCCTGTGGAAAGGGCTGTGGAGGAAAGCAGGGATGCTCTTTAGGAGACAAGCTAGTGCTGTGTGGGAAAGACACCAACTCTCCAGTCAGTCCAGCCTGGGTTCCTCCCTGGCTCTGCTCTTTCCAGAGTTTCTCACAGTCCTGCCCTGGAGAAAGCTCTTGAGGTTAAAGAGCAAGGACCCAGCAACTGCCACACACAACACTTGACGCATGGTGAAATACAGACATCATTCTTTCTGTAGAAGAAAAAAAAAAGCCATTTACTTTTTAAATGTATAAATTAGGACCAGAGAGTAAATTCCAGAAACAGGGTAAGTTTGAGTTTTTCCCACAGATGACACAGAAATGACAGGTTTGACATACATGTCATAAGGAATTGGCTCATGACCAGGGGGAAGGATAACTTGATGTCTTAGGAGTGTGGCCCCAAACAGGCCAGCCAGGGACAAGAGGAGAGGAGGGAGCTTGGAGATCCAGTCCACGGTCTGCCACTTGACCTGCGTGCCTTTGGGCAAGTCACTAATCTTTCTGGCTCTGCTTTGCCTGCTGCTCCTGGGCCCCTCCTCCTCTAGTTCCATTACTCCACAAGCCTACTTAGCATCTCCTGGAAAATTCATTGAAAGACCCATGCCAAGCCCAATTAATTGGGGAATCAACCTATTAGTCCACCTAGCTCACTGCGAATCCTTCTTTAATTGCAAGGATGGGAAGTTGTTGGTGTGCTAAGGGCCAAGCTGCAGAGGTATGGGTTCCTTACTGTGCTGTGAAAGGTCTTGGTCCCTTTTGATTACAGGTAACAGAAAAGAGCCCAATGTATACAGACCACCATGATGGCTCTTTCCCTAGGCCTGTCTGACACATTTATTCTTACTATTTCTCTCTCAAAATGTTTTTGGTTTATCTAATTTATTTTGTGTTTATGAATGTTTTATGTGTATGTATGTATGTAGTATATATGTATATATGTATCCGTGTGTTTGTCATATGTGTTCTTGGTGCTTACAGAGGTAAGAAGAGGGCATTTGTTCCCTGCAACTGGAGTTAGGGATGGTTGTGAGCCACCATGTAGGTGCTGGGAACAGAACCCAGGTCCTCTGCAAGAACAGCCAGTGCTCTTAACCACTGAGCCATCCCCCAGCCCTGACCTCTCATTTTTGTTTTTCCCTGTGCACTTTACTGACTAAGCTATCTATCTCCCCAACCCAATACATACCTTTAAGGACAGCATTGTTTCTTCTAAGTTCTTACTTACTAGACCTTGGCCATACAGGCAAATCAGAGTGGAAAATGTTGTTAACAGGTGGGTGGTCTGTGTCCAGCCAAAAATTCTACTGTCCTTCAACAAAGTCAAATAGATTTTAAGGAACAACTTTCTGCAAGGATCCCAAGTATCTAGGTCCCTGGAAACCCCTAGAAGCTTTTGTGTCTTCTGGCCATAGCCTCAGAAACAGGTTATGAGATATTTGGGCACAGGAAGAATATGGACAAAGAAACACTTCAGAAAGTGTGGTCAGAGTTACTTAGGCTAAATGATTTTAAAAACCCTTTTGCACTTTGACAGCATTTTAAGAAAGGCCTCAGGCCAGGCATGGTGGCACGCGCATTTAGGGAGGCAGAGGCAGATGGATCTCTGTGAGTTCAAGGCCAGCCTGGTCTACAAAGTGAGTTCAAACCAGACAGGGCTACACAATAGACTCTGTCTCAAAAAGGAGGTGGAGCTGGGCGTGGTGTCACACGCCTATAATCCCAGCACTTGGGAGGCAGAGACAGGTGGATCTCTGTGACTTCGAGGCCAGCATGGTCTACAAAGTGAGTCCAGGACAGCCAAACCCTGTCTCGAAAAACCAAAAAAAAAGGAGGTGGGGGAAGCAAGGAATAGGTAGCTCTTCCCCTAAGATGTTTTTTAAAAAGGAAGTTCTTGGGCCAGACTATAGAAGTGAATTTGATAGCACAGAGTTCTTTTTTTTTTTTTTTTTTTTTTTTTTTTTTTTTCGAGACAGGGTTTTTTTGAATATCTCTGGCTGTCCTGGACTCGCTTTGTAGACCAGGCTGGCCTCGAACTCACAAAGATCCGCCTGCCTCTGCCTCCCAAGTGCTGGGATTAAAGGCGTGCGCCACCACTGCCCGGCTGCACAGAGTTCTTTAAAACACTGTTGTTCTTCCAGTGATAGCCCAGTCCTACTAAACAAGAAGTACCCGTGTCATTTCCTCCACAGTCCACACTCATGTGTGTATCCCTGCCTAGCAACCCCGCCCGCAGTGGTGCTGAACACAGATGTTCAGGCAGCTAAGCCACCAGCAAAGCTGGGTTGGGTGCCTGCTGGGAGAGAGTTCTCCCACGGAGCTGTGTTCCCAGCTCAGTGCCTGCTTCATGCAGCACTGGAGCTCAGAGAGGTAAAAGGAGAATCTAACAGAAGGTGATGATGCAAAAGCGTGGTAGTATAGGCTTGTAATCTCAGCAACGGGGAGGTTGAGGCAGGAGGATTTCAAGTTTCAGGCCAGCTTGGATAATACAAGAAGACCTTGACTAAAATAAAGAGATAGATAGAAAGATCGATAGAAGCCGGGCGTTGGTGGCGCACGCCTTTAATCCCAGCACTTGGGAGGCAGAGGTAGGCGGATCTCTGTGAGTTCGAGGCCAGCCTGGTCTACAAAGTTAGTCTAGGACAGCCAGAGCTGTTATACAGAGAAACCCTGTCTCGAAAAACCAAAAAAAAAAAAAAAAAAGAAAGATCGATAGATAGATAGATGAATGGATGGATGGATAGATAGATAGGCAAATAAATAAATAAGCAAATAAATATACGTAAATAAATAAGCAACAACAACCAGAAAATAGAATGTTGTGTGCGCTCTGACCTCTTTCTATGAGCAAGAAGAGTCACTTTAGCTTCAGTAAAGCACTTCCTCTTCTCCTGTAATTACATGGTGGGGCAAAAGCTTCAGTTCTGAGTCAGCAGATGGGGGAATGAGTCAGGCTGCCTATGTCCCAGGTGGGGCTTTAGGCAAAGGAGCAGAGCTTCCAAAGAGCCCAGCCGTGTCCACCTGGTGGTGTTGGCCCTGCGTCTTTGGGAGTTCAGCTCTGAACATATGTCAGCGCTTGTCAGACAAGGAAAATGGACACACAGGATGAGGGGGTGCTAGTGACTACAGGGGTGAAGAAGCCAAAGTGGACTGTAGCCTACAGTCTCAGTGGTGTCAAGATGAAGGGAGAGAGGTGGGGACAGAAAGCATCCTGCACTAGGAGTCAACTTGGAGTCACACTCTGACTATAACTGAATGGTATAACCTTCACATTCGCCCTTCCATTCCTTCATTAAAAAAAAAAAATAGCCGGGTGTGGGGGCACAAGTCTTTAATCCCAGCACTTGGGAGGCAGAGGCAGGAGGATCTCTGTGATTTCAAGGCTAGCCTGGTCTACAAAGTGAGTCCAGGACAGTTAGAGATACACAGAGAAACTGTCTCCAAAAAAAAAAAAAAGGTTGAGGGAAGCAGATAGATTATGATGGTACATGCTTGAAAGTCCCAGCACTTGGGACGCTGAGGCAGGAGGATTGTTGTAAGTTTGAGACCAGCTCAGGCTCAATAGAGAGAATTTATTAAAAAATAAAAATAAAAGAGATGGCAAGGCAAGGAGGAAGGAAGGGAAAAGGGAGGGTATATGCCTTACTCAACTAAAAAGGACTTAATGGAAAGGAAAATTTGCCAGTGACTCTTACAAAGGCATCTCTGTGGCCTCTGGTACGTGACGTAGGGACTTGCTTGCACACACTGTACCTCTTGGTAAGTGTTGTTCAGATCAATTATTTAAAACAAAATAAGAGGCTGGGGTTTAGCTCACTGACAGAGAGCCTTCTTAGTAAGACACATCCAAATTACTGCAGGGAGAAGAAAAATCAAAAGCAAAACCAGAAAGGAAGGATGGGGGAGGGCTGGGGTTTGGAGTTGCCGAACACTTGGCTAGCCTAGGCTCCATCCTCAGCTCAAAACAACACACTGGCCCTGGATCGCCTGGTCCTCTTTGCTTCTCAGGACACAGAGGCCCAGTGAGAAGCAGGGCCTTGCCTACGGTTACACAGGACAGCAGGAAGACAGAACCTAGAAAGCATCAGTGTGCGACCCGCGCTTGGTGTTCACCCAGCACCACTGTCCTTCCTTCTTGGTGACAACACCAGGAGTAGGTACAAATCTTTGCCCCATCACCTCTGCCTTTTGTTTTCAACCCAGGATCCTGGAGTTGCTCAGCAGATGCTCTACCACTGCAGGATATAACCAGCCCTGTTTTTTTTTTTTTTTTTCTTCACTTTTTATTTTGAGACTGTTGTCTTACTAAACTGCCTAGGCAGGCCTTGGAAGGGTGGCGCTCCTCTCTCAACTTCCCTGATTTCTGGCATTACAGGCCTGTGCCACAAGGTCTAGATGACATCTGTGTTCTTGTCCCCATTCCACACGGCCTCTGAGCTACTCTGCTGAAAAGAAGCTGCTAATTAAGACTGGAGTGGGATTCACTGGTAGGAGCTGCTGTTGGAACTCACCGTACTTGCTCTTGCGTCATGGACTGAGCGCCTTGGTTAACATGCAGGAGCTCTGGGACCAGACTGCCTGGATTTGGACCTCAGTTCTTCTGGGATTGTGCTTTGGGTCCTACCAGTCCCCTAAAGGCCGTGTGTCGAAGTCTTAGTCCTCGGTCTGCCGTATCAGAACATTTAGGAGGTGGAATCTGTGGCAAGAGGTTTGGCCATGAAAAGGACAGTAGGACCCTGGCCTCTTGCTCTCATTTTCTTCCAGGCCTCCATAGCATGAGCAACATTGCAATACCTGCACCTCACAGTGATGTGTCCAGTGTGACAAGACCGAGCCATGGTGGGCTGAAACCTCAGAAACCATGAGCTCAATTTAATCTTTCTTCCTCTAAGTCAGTTGTCTGGAGCATTTTGTCATAGCGATGAAAACTGAGACTAGTACATGACCCCCTCTCCTCTCCTTACACTTCAGCTTGCCCTGAAAAATGGGAACTAATTGTTTTCACTCCCAAGAAGTTGTTCTGAAAATTAAATGAATCAGAATATATACTTTAAAAGTACTTGCCAGGTAGTGATTGCTCTCTCTCTCTCTCTCTCTCTCTCTCTCTCTCTCTCTCTCTCTCTGTGTGTGTGTGTGTGTGTTGCTGGGGACTGAATTCAGGACTTTACATGTGTTAGAAGATGCTATGGAGTCACATGCTTGGCCCTCTTCTTGCTTTTCTTTTCTTCCTTTCTTCCTTTTTTTTTTTTTTAGGTTTTCTTGAGACAGGATTTCTCTGTGTAACAGCCCTGGCTGTCCTGGACTCACTTTGTAGACCAGGGTGAGCCACCACGGCATCTTTACAACCTCAGCTTCTGGGCGGGGCAGTGCTGATGCACCACCAGCACTCAGCACTCTGGAGGCAGAGGCAGGCAGATCTGAGTTGGAGGCCAGCCTGGTCTACAGGCCAGCCAGGGCTGCTCAGAGAAATCCTGTCTTGAAAAACAAAAACAAAAAAAAAAAAAACCCAACCCCAGCTTCCATTCTAATGTGCTCATGTTGGAAAGGGGGAGGAAACCACGGCACAAAGACTGTGGCTGACTGCCAAAGGACCTCAACCAAGAAAAGTGGTGGGAGGCAACCAGCTCCTGCCAAGAATGAGAATGTGATTTCCTATCCCACCCCCACAGGGGCCCCCAGCCTTCTTTCTGTCCCTTCCTTCTCCTTTCCCCTAGTCCTGTAGGCCACAGGTTTCTGTCTGAAAAAGCCATTAGCTGATTAGCTGCGCCTAACCCAAGCTGCTCCTCCTGTCAACTTCCTGAGCACAGGGACAAAAGGTTTGCTCTGCCAAGAAGAGAGTGTCAGCCTAGCACCTCAGCCTGTGTCAGCCAGGGTGTTGACAGCCAGTTGGTCATTCACTCGAAGCCAATTGCCACACTTGAGAGGTGATTTTACTTAATGGTTCCCAGTGACACCTGGCCTGACTCACCTGACATAGAGCTTCCTGTCATAGAGCTGAAGCCTCTGCTGGTTCAGTGTGCTTCCTGACCTTTCAGTCCTGTACTTGCTTTAGTAACGTGCTACAGGGCTCTTATCTGACTTCGGTAGTTCCGGTCTCCTGTAGCCCCTGGATGGCATCAGGCTTGCTAGGTAAGGGGGAGGGGTGTTGGGTAGAGTAACCCTTTAGATCCCCCTACCTCTACCTCTCAAGTGACCTTTAGTATGCCGAGCATGCTACCTTGCCAAGCAGGTGTAGCACACTGCTGCTCAGACTTTAGTGGGTATTCAAATGTCCCAGGCCAGGACTCTGGTTCTGGGGCTGGAGAGTTGCCTCTATGGTTAAGAGCTCTTATCACCCGCATAAGGTGACTCACAACCATCAATGACTCCAGTTCCAGGAGATCCGATGCCCTGTTCTGACCTTCATGAACACCAGGCACGCATATGGTGCATAGATGCACATGTAGGCAAAATACTCAAACACATAAAATAGAATAAATAACTCTAAAAACAAATTCAGGTTCTGTGGGTCGGGGATGTGGCTTCGTGGTAGAGTGCTTGCCCAGCTTGTACAGGGCTTCGAGTTTCATCCCAAGCACTAAAAGGAAATGGGGGAAAAGATTCTGGTTGGATGGGTTTGGGGAGGCCAAGGGCAGCATTTTTAATAAACATTGAGGTAATGTTGAGGTTACTGGTTCAAGTTGCTTGAGTAAAAAAGGTTTCTGGAGAAATCTTGGTGGCCAGTGACTAAAATCCACTGGGAAACTGTGAAGACAGAAGAATTTATAACAGGGAGATGGGGTGTCATAAAGTTAAAGGGCCAAGAGTGTATATATATATATATCAAGAGTATATATATAGCTGGGCTTCATGAAGTCTTGAAACCAGGGGTTCTGTTGGCCACAGAACTTTCTTTTAAAAAAATTACCTCTGAGCCGGGCGGTGGTGGCGCACGCCTTTAATCCCAGCACTTGGGAGGCAGAGGCAGGCGGATCTTTGCGAGTTCGAGGCCAGCCTGGTCTACAAAGTGAGTCCAGGACAGCCAGGGCTACACAGAGAAACCCTGTCTCGAAAAACCAAAAAAAAAAAAATTACCTCTGTGTGTGTGGAGTTCAGAGGACAACTTGTGGAAGTGGGGTCCTAGGATTGCACTCAGTCTGGCAGACTCAAGGACAAGCACTTTTACCTGTTGAACAATGTCACCAGGCCGGCAGGGCCCTCTTGGTCAACTGGCTCTGTGTACCCACGTACTTAACCCAATGCCCAGTTGTCCCCACCCTATCCCTGCAACGCCCCGGCCACTCCCCACCTTCTTTTCTCTTTTCTCTCTGATCTCCTTAGTGCCAAGGCAATTCTTCCCATAGTCCTGTAGGATGCATGTCTTCCCCTTCCTTGGTTTGCCTGATTCTGTGGTATACTTTGGTAACTCCCTATGACAGAAGGCAAAGGCAGTATAGTGTTTACGAAGGTAACTAAAAACCACCCTTACCCTTGGGCTCAAGTATGTGACTGAGACTGGAACTCAGCTTCTAGGGCAGCTATGTTATATCAATGCCTGTCTTCTGTCCTTTGCACAGTGGTTTTCAACCTGTGGGTCACAGGGTCAAATATCAGATATCCTGTATATCAGATAATTATATTACTTCTCATAACAGTAGCAGAATGACAGTTATGAAGTAACAACAGAACAATTTTATGGTTGGGGGGTCACCACAACATTAAGAACTATATTAAACAGTCCCAGCATTAGGAAGGTTGAAAAACATACGTTTAGTTTGCTTCTCACGCCTGAAAGACCCTCTAGTTCTGAAAGGCCACCGTAATGCACCTTAGGGTGGGCACATCTTTTCTCTTTCACTGTAATGAATACTTGGCCAGGACTTTTCACCTGAAAATGTATGTCCTCTGCTCTAGGAAAAAAAAAATCTGAACCATTTTTTTAAAAAAATCTAAATTATCTTCTCCTTTCTTTCTCAGTTCAAGTTATCTGGAATTCCTGTTGTTGAGCTCCTCTGCCTTTGGAAGGGGTTCTTTCATTTTCTTATACTTTATATCTAATTTCCCCATATCTTTATCTTTGTTTTCCTTTTTGTAAAAATTTAGTTTTCTTTTAAGACAACCTGTGCAGCCCAGGTTGGCCTTGAACTTGGGACCCTCCTGCCATGGCCTATCCCCACCCCCAGTAACTGGAATGACAGCCCTGTACTACCAGACCCAATTCTAGCTAATCTCTCTGGCTAGACACCTGTCTGGATCCATACTGGACTAAGGAAGAAACCCAACAACCAGTTTTCTAGAACAAGGGTGGAAGAGAGTGGGCACTGCTCAGAATGCAGACTGTGAGCCACATGCCCCAACCCTTTCTTGGCCACCACACAATCACACCTGTATCCCTTCTCAAACCACCAGAAAAGGAAGACCAGCATTTGTTTTTCTTGGCTGCTTAAGACAGGGTGTCATGTAGTGCAAGTTAGTTTGGACATGCTATGTAGCTGAGGGTGGTGTTCAATTCCTAATCCTCCTGCCTCCACCTTCCAAGTGCTGAGATGCCAGATGTGCATCAGCTAAGCTGACTAGGTCTAGCTCTTCATTTCCAATCTGCCAAGAACTTGCCCACAGTCCTAGTATGCAGGGCTTGTCTGAATTTCACATTACAGCACGGGAATGTTGACTCCAAACTAGTCTGGATGCTACTGGATCTTTGCTGAGTGTGCTGGTACATGTCTATCATTCCAGGGGAGGCAGAGACAAAAGGAGTGCCTTGAGTTTGGGGGCTAACCTGGGACTACATAGTGAGTTTAAGGCCAGCCTAGTCTACACAGTAAAGTCCTGTCTCAAAAAAGATGAATATAGTTGGGTGTGATGGCACATCCCTATAATTCCAGCACTCAGGAGGCAAGTGAATCTTTGTGAGTTCAAGGCCAGTCTGGTCTACAAAGTGAGTTCTGGGACAGCCATGGTTATACAGAGAAACCCTGACTCAAAATACGGAAGGGGGGAAAAAAGCTGAGTATGTGTTTGCATGTGTGTGTGGGGGTGTTTGGGGGCGTTTATTTAGGGGTTTCCTCAGTGTCACCAAGAAAGGTTGACAATGAGGGGATTGTGATTCTGTTCTGATTGACAGCCAGATGTTTGAGTAGATTCTGGGCCTTCCTGGAGGCGTTTCATGGGATGAAGTTCTTCCATGGAATGTACATGGAATTTCTTTGTTATTGTTTTTTGACACAGGGTTTCTCTGTGTTCTCTTGGCTGTCCTGGAACTCACTCTGTAGACCAAGCTGGCCTTGAACTCACAGAGATCTACCTGCCTCTGCCTTCTGAGTGCTGGGATTAAAGGTGTGCACCACCTCGCCTGGCGGTTTTTTTTTTCTTTTAAATGGCATAAATATTAAGGCATTCCCATAAATCCTAGCATTTGGGAGACGAATGCAGGATAATGGAAAGTTTAAGGCCAGCCAGAGCTACATAGCAAATTCAAGGTCAACCTAGGCTAGGAGAACCTGTCTCAAAAATAAAATTACATAAATATTAGAATATCCCTAATGAGTGGAGAAAAAGGTGAGAAACCTAACAGTTCCTCTACCTGTCTGGCCATCAGTCTTATTTCAAGTCTCATCCCGCCCACCCCACCTCTCTTACAACCCTGATCACCATATCTCCCATGCAGCCTTGAGCACCTCACTATAAGTCTCTCTAAAGACCTCCACGTTTTGCTTTGAGGAGAGGAATTCAGACCTGAGTGACAGCAGCCAAGACCCCCCCAGCTGCTCAGGAGGCTGGAGGAGACAGTCTTGTGGATCTTGGTGCCAAGCAGCGTAGGCAGAATGCTGGCACCCTGCCAGGTGGGAAAGGAGGTGGGAATGGTGCCTGAGGTACATAAGTGTTGACATTAGAGCAAGCTCCAGGCTTGGCAATGCAAACCCTGATGCTAGTAAGACTAGGGAAATGAGACACCCCACTTCAGCATCCTGGGTGGCCCCCACATTTCAAACATTAGTGGACTTCAAGGGGCCTAATTCTGCTAACCCTACTGAGGTAGGGGCTCAGGTCTCCACTAATTCATAATGGAGCTGTGAGCTCCTTGCTGAATCGTGGACTCATGTCTGAGTGGAGCTAGTCAACCCCACCTGCTAGACCCTGCCAGGTTCAGAGGTCATGTAAAATCTAGCAGAGCATCATAAAGTCTAGCTAATGCCTGGAGGTTAGGATGTCCTGGATCCTAGGACAGGGATCCCCCACGAACGTCTACCTAGCTTTGTTTATTGTTGTCTTTTGTTAAGTGATTTTTTTTAATCCTAAAATATATGTCTTACAATGTGACTACAAAGTAATTATGCTCATTATAGAATATTTGAAGATTTTTAGAAAGAAACACAAAATCAAAATAATCTATACTCTGACCTCTCAGAAATAACAATAGCTAACATTTCATAGTTAGCCTTTGCTCTACACGCACTGAATTACAGAGTCCCACATTTGGGACAACTTGAAATTATTTGAATGATATTTGGAATTTAATGAAATTATTTGAATAATACCCACATCATTATAAACAGTTTTTAGAACCAGCCATAGTAACTAGGCAAGCCAACGGTGTCATCCAGTAATAGACTATTGCTATACGCAAGGCCTGAGTCCCACCTATATATGACAGAAATAACCAATAACAATAACTCATCATGACTGAAATATAGTTCAAGTAATCAATCGCTGTTGCGAGTTCTACCCAGTTTTCACTACTGTGAAATGCTGTATGAGCTGGGAATGGTGGCAAACCCAGCTCTTAGGAGACAAGGCAGGAGGATCAGAAGTCCAGGGATAACCTTAGATACAGCAGAGGCAGGTGGATCTCTGTGAGTTCAAGGCCAGCCTGGTCTACAAAGTGAGTCCAGGACAGCCAGGAATACATAGAGAAACTCTGTCTCGAAAAACAAAAACAAAAACAAAAAAAAGCAAAAAAACAAAACCAGCTTAAGCCAGCTTGGGCTACGGGAGACCCCTTCTCAAAACAAAAACAAAAGCTACTAAGCTTGTCATACCAAAGATTTCTAAAAGTGTCCCTTTGCACACAGCCCTGACTCTTTCCCTAGAATCTATTTCTACAATGGAGCTATTGCTTAGAACGGAAAGGGAAATTTGGGTTGGAACTTGTGTAGCCTGTGCTGGCCTCAAACTCAAAATCCTCCTGCCTTCCCCTCCTGTGTGCAGGGTGTACAGGTTTGAACCACCACATCTGGCCTGGAAAGGATAGTGTTTTTTTAAGGTTTTCAAGACCACTGGCAAATTGGCTGAAGAGGACAGACTTCTGAATTTTATATTGTCGCCTTTAACATTTTTCCACTTATAAAAAGGATACATTCTTGTCCAAAATATATTTTTTTAATTATGGTCATAGACATGGCTAAACTTTCCATTAAGACGTGGTTTCCATTGTCAGAGATGAAGATCCAGTAGAAGAATATGTTATGGGTAGACCAGAAGTGTCCCCCAGACCCGCATGTGAATGCTTAGTCCCTGTTGCAGGCATATTGAGCGGGTCTTACCTCAGCAGTGGACTGAATTGTAGATGAACCCTTAGTTTGATGGGCAATTGGGAAAAAATAGAAACTTAGGATGTAATTGATGAACCCTTAGTTTCAATGGACAAACCCTTAGTTTGATGCAATAGAAACTTAGGATGTAATTGAAGAGAGTGTATCCTTAGGGACTATACGTTGTCATCTTGTCCCTGACATCTTTCTCTCTCTACTTCTTGGCCACCATGCTCTACCTGTGCTCCCTGCTGTATTCATTGCTTCACCACAGGCTCACAAGCAACAGAGCCAGCGATCATGGACTAAAATTTCTGAAACAATGAGACAAAATGAACCTTTCTTTTTCTGAGACAATTTCATCAGATATCTTATCATGGCAGAAGACCGCATGGCATGAATGTCTCCTTCCCTCTCTCCTCATTGCTCACCAGGCCAGGCTGAGGCACTAGTGAGGTCTTTCTTTGGAGTGGCCAATGGCCGAGTCTATACCATTCACACTTTCTGTATGTCTAGGCTGATACCACTGGCCAGTTAGTCTGCCCTCTGTGGAGTCCACAGCTCTTCCAGTCAGAGAAAGAGCAAGAAGGGGGTACAAAACCTAGCTGTAGACATTGATCCCTAACAAACAGAGGACTTGGCACCCTTACCCATGACCTGAGGGAAGTGGGGGGAAATTCCTGAGCTACAGCCAACTAGGGAACCTTAAGCACCCTGGAGGCAGGTCATTGGCAAAGCCCTATCTGTTCACATCTACACATTCAGAAGGACAGCTATCGGCTTGCACACTGCAGCATGGACCCTGCCTGTGAGCTGCTCTTTATTTCCGCATTTATTAACAAGCTTATTTCTTTTTTTTTTTTTTTTGGTTTTTCGAGACAAGGTTTCTCTAACAGCCCTGGCTGTCCTGGACTCACTTTGTAGACCAGGCTGGCCTCGAACTCACAGAAATCCACCTGCCTCTGCCTCCCAAGTGCTGGGATTAAAGGCGTGTGCCACCAGGCCTGGCTTAACAAGCTCATTTATTCACAGGAGACTGATCTGCAGATGCTTGTGAAATGTTTTTATATACGGAAGGTTAATTTGTCTTGACGGGGAGGATCTCCCACTCACACCAATGAAGCAGTTCCAAAGCGAAGTCTGGCTGGAATAATAAAAAGCCCTTCACAGTAGAAAGGGCAACATTATGTTAGAGAGGGTCCCCATTGCAAGGGCTTTTAGACCCTCACACCTCTACAGTCCAGCCTTCCTCCTCCACACCCGAGACACCTAGTCTGTTCATACCCCTAGTACTGTTAGCTTCACCTTCAGAGACGTAAATGACTGCAACACTCCACGTGAATTGTTAGGGGCTGGACTGTGGCTCAGAAGTAGAGTTTTGCCTGGCATTTGGGAGGCTATGGGTTCCAGCCTCAGCTCTGCCAAAAGTGAAAATTAAAGAAAAAGAGAGAGGGGTGCGTTGTTAATACAAATCCCAAAACTCCATTTTCAATTCCAAAATAAATGATTTTCTTTGATCTCTAAGAGGCCTGCCTACTTCTGCGGAATTTTAGTCAATGGCAAGAGGAAAGAACTCTGCTTGGTCTCAACTGCACCTTCTGAGACACATATATCTGTTTAAGACAGAGTCTCATTATGTAGTCTAGACTTCCCCTAAACTTGCCAACACAGGTATGTGCTACTACACCCCGCTTCCAGTAGCTTTTTTTTTGGGGGGGGGTTTCCAGACAGGGTTTCTCTGTGTAGCCCTGGCTGTCCTGGACTCATTCTGTAGACCAGGCTGGCCTCAGTGGCATTTCATTACTCCATCCTGTATTCCGAGGCATCTCTACTTACCAGGAAGGTACAGCCCCAGAGCCCACTACTTAATGGGAAATCTCATGAAGTAAAAATGTGTCTCCTAGCCGGGCGGTGGTGGCGCACGCCTTTAATCCCAGCACTTGGGAGGCAGAGGCAGGCGGATCTTTGTGAGTTCGAGGCCAGCCTGGTCTACAAAGCGAGTCCAGGACAGCCAGAGATATTCAGAGAAACCCTGTCTCGAAAAACCAAAAAAAAAAAAAAATGTGTCTCCTGTAACAAACCCACTGGCCATCCTAGCTCTGCAGCTACTGCCCTTGCGCTCTCAGGGCCTCAGGGCTGTGCTTGGCCATGGCCCAGCAACACCAGATCATGTGGACAATACTGTGGTAGCCCAGCAAAGTAACAAAATTCCAGGTGTTTTCTACTGAATACTCACCACTTTTTGTACTAACATGAAGTAAAAAATCGTAAGCTGAGGGCCAGCAAGATGGCTCAGCAAGGGGAAGAGCACTTGTTGCCTCTGGGTCCCACAGTGGAAGGAGAAAACCAGTCACTGAAAGCAATCCTCATACCTCCACTGGTGCCACATATGTGCTCCCCACACCATGCTCACAAACAATTATAAGAAACAATTTTTAAAAAATAGACCGGAGGCAGAGGCGGGTGGATCACTCTGTGAGTTCGAGGCCAGCCTGGTCTACAAAGCGAGTCCAGGACAGCCAGAGCTGTTACACAGAGAAAACCTGTCTCAAAAAAAAAAAAAAAAAAAATCAGGCTGGACATGGTGACGCATGCCTTTAATCCCAGCACTTGGGAGGTAGAGGCAGGTGGATCTCAGTGAGTTGGAGTTTGAGACTAGTCTGGTCTACTAGGCAAGTCCAGGACAGCCAGGCCTGTTACACAGAGAAACCCTGTCTTGAAAAACAACAAATAAATAAATAAAAGCTGAATCATTTTAAGTCAGGAACCTATTGTATAAAGTATTTCCATGGCTTTATATAATGTTTTTGTTTTTATACTGTTTTGCTGGCCAACCTTCCCTCACTGGCCTTGATCTTGCCAAGTCTGTATTCTTATATGTTGCTGTGTTCTCAGCGGTAGAGTATATAATGGGAGACATGACAGAAGCCCGACCATGAGACAGCATAGGATAATAACAGAGAATGCATTTCTCCTTCAGCCTTCATGGGAAGGCATGTAACTGTTCTCATTTTACACACACACACACACACACACACACACACACACACACACACGCACACACACACACACACACGCACACACACGCGCACACACACGCATGCACACACAAGAAATGGAGGCACAGACAGGGTAACCAACTTGCCTAAAGTCACACAGATGGCAGAGCCAGACGTCACCCACTAACCCACAACCTAGAACACCCTAGAAAGCAAACTACTTCATCTGTGACAGCGTTTTGATTTCCTCCAGAGTGTTGAGACTCTTAGCCCTGCCAGGCAGCGTGTGTCTGTAATTACGGCACTGGGGAGGCTGGAGGCAGAGGATCGCCACAAGGTCAAGGACAGCCTGGCTTACATAGTGAGCCCCAGGCCAGCCTGAGCTACAGAGTGAGATATTATCCAAAATGGAAAATTTGAAGTCATAAATACAGCAGGTATTATGCGTGTCACTTTACTCAGAGTATTTTTTTCCAATAGTTGTGATGGAAGGTTTTCAATCACTTCCCAGGCTTTGGCTAAGGTAAAATGCAGATTACTGTGTCATCGTGATGACAGAAATACCTGAGAGGAATAGCTTAAGGGGCAGCCGGCACAGTTGCTGCCCGGACCATTGCTTCTCACAATGTACGGATTAAACTATTCTTACAAAAAGGGGGCAGGCAGTAACTCACGTGAGGAAGGGTTTATTTTTGCTCACAGTTCCTGTGGTCCACGTCACCACTGAGCATCAGTTGGTCAGAGACCCACAGCTGATCCAAATGTCCCCTCAGAGAATGCCGTGGAGAAGGGGACAAAAGGATACAAACAGTGTAAAAAGCCAGGAACAGGTGCCCTGAACGTGTCTTTTGGACAGGATGTGCCACTGCGCTCAAAAGCTCACTGCAGCTGTGGCCACCTGCACAAGACTGGGCCCCGTCAGCATTGCACCATGCACAGGGGACAGGCTCGTGAGAACCCATCCCTCACTGAAGGACTGGGGACCAGAGGATTGCCACAGGTTTGAAACTAGCCTAGGCTATTTAGTGAGTTTCAAGCTGGCTTGGGCTGCAGTGCAAGGCTGTTTCCAAAGACAGAGAAAGAGAGGAAGAAAGGGGAGTGGGAGGGAGGGAAGGAGGGAGGGAGAGAGGGAAGAAAGAAGGGAGAGAGGGAGAAAAGAAGGGAAGGAGGAAGGGAGAGAGGAAGGCAGTTCATATTCTCATGTTCTTTCTAGTCCTAGATATCTGCTAATCTGTCTTTTGTCTCTACTCTTTTTCCTCTTCTGGGCATGTAATTCATGGCCTTCTGTGTCAGCTACTTTCACCCAGCAAAGCCTGTTCAAGCCCATGCCTCAGCCTCCTGAAGAGCAGCACATTTCAAAGAAGCAGTGAAAATAACTTGTCTTATTCCTCATCATACCAAGAAGCTTCTAGGTTCTTTCTCTTAGGGATAGTGCTGACTGTAGGGACCACATAGGAGAGGGTGACCTTGAACTTATGATCCTTCTGTTTCTACTATCCAAGTGTCGGGATGACAGACTTGCCACCATGCCCATCTCACGTAGTACAGAGGACTGAGCCAAGGACCTAGTGTGTGCTGTACCAACTGAGCTACATCCCCAGCCTTGTTTTCCTTTTTTTTTTTTTAGTTGAAAAATAATTGTTACATTTATTTATTCAGGTATTTATTTTGTGTGGTGGGTGTTGAAAGAACATGTGTGCGTGTGGAGGTTACGGTGGTTGGTCTTCTTCCACCACAGAGGTTCTGGGAAGAAAATTCAGGTCATCAGGTATGGCAGCATGAGTTTAACTTCTATCTACTAAGTCATCTTGCCAGCCCTTCTTTTTCCTTTTTCTTGATTATGTCTACAAGGACAAGGTTTATTTTATTTTTTATTCAAAAAAGAAATGTATTCCAGAGTCCTCTTCAAAATCACTATGTAGTCAAGCCCTCCTCAGATTCATAGTGATCCTCCTGCCTCAGCCTCCCAAGTTGCTAGAATTACCTGGGTGGCTCACTGGGCACGTTTTCATTTTCCTTGAGTAGATACCCAGGAATGGTCACCCATGTTAAGCCTTTTGAAGAAGTGTGGCCTGGTTTTTCAAGGAGCAGTATCAAGGAAAGCATGCAGCATTGGCCTCTGTCCTGCACATGTATGTCCTCAGCTAGGCATGGGCACCCTCACACGCTCACTTACAGGCTCACACGAACACATCCATATGCCATGCTCACAAACAAAGGAAGGAAAAGGAGGAGTTGGAAACCCATATCTCACACAGTGTGGTGAAGCTGGGACTCTATAAAGGGAGTTTATATCTCAAAGGGAGCTGGGGGCTGCCGATCAAGAGCAAAGGAAAGGACTAACAATACAGTGTATTGTTTCACTATGCTGAGAGGAGCCGGGTGTGGTGGCGCACACCCTTAGTCCCAGAACTCAGGAGGCAGAGGCAGGCAGATCTCTATGATCTCTCATCCCCTAAATGAACCCCAAGTCTACACAGAGCCCTAGATCTAGCCACTGGGCACAGGGAGCATAGCAGGCAGAGAAGCAGTGAGCATGGGTTGAAACTCAGGAGTGGTTCTACCTTGGAGGCCCACAGGATTGTCTTCAGGATGTCAACCAGGCCCAGACCCGCTATAGGCCTTGCTGTACATAAAAATGCCACTTTCCTGATCCCTCACTCCAGGCTGGAGTAGAACTCCATACCTTTCGTCCCCACCACTCCTGAGGATTGCTGACACCCAGGAGTTTGGGGCAGCTTGGTGAACAAAGCTAAACTCCATCTCAAAAAAAAAGAAAAAAGAAAGACTCATGCATACAGCTGGCTTGTTGGCCAAGAATTGCTGCTTCCTGTTCAAGGCTCAGGCTCTTGCCATCTCTATAGGATGTTAGACTGATGACATGACAACTGGTTCCCAGATCAAGGAATCCAAAAGACAGCAAAATGGGAACAATGGCTTCTATGACACTGCCCTGGAAACCACACAGCACCAGAAATACAGCATTCCTGTTGGTTGCGCAGATGAGCCGGATTCAGTGTGGGAAGGGACAGCACAGGGTGTGAACGTCAGGAGGTCATCTTGCAGGTTAAATACCACACGAGTGGCTCCACAGGACAAGTGGAGGCTTGGCTTGTATAACACATAAATTACAAGGTAGATTAAGGGGAATTGAGACATAGTAACCAACTGTGGGGTGGATGAATAGCAAATTACCACTGACTACACATCCGATCATATTAGACGGCTGTTGTGAACAATTTTAGGAGTTGTAAGAGCATGACGGTGCTATTCTAAAAAGTCTTCAACCTTCTTTACTGTGCGCTGAATTTACTCCCTCACGGTAGTGTGAATATAAGAAAGTAATTTTACAGTGGAGAGGCATAATGTCATGGTCTGTTTTGTGTTGCTGTAACAAAACGTCCTGTGCTGAGAACTTTCAAAGAAGACTGGTTGCCTAGAATGATGGCACATGCCTACAATCCTGGAATTTTGCCGGTTGAGGCAGCAGAATCAGAAGTTCAAAGTCAGCCTGGCTACTTAGTGAATCTGAAGCAGCCTGAGCAACCTACATGAAACCCTGTCTTGAAAACAAAAGAAAAAGAAAGACACGAGGTTAGCTCAAATCTGTGAATATGAAAAGGCAAGGCATTGACATGACTTCTGATGAAGGACTCATGGTAGATGGGGCCATGTGGCAAGACAGCAACAGAGAGCATTCACACAGGAAGAGTGGGAGGGAGTGACGATGAGCCAGGCTTGCTCTTTTACAACAATTTGTTCTCTTCTGTGTACTTATCTTTTTTTTTTTTTTAGGTTTTTCGAGACAGGGTTTCTCTGTGTATCTCTAGCTGTCCTGGACTCACTTTGTAGACCAGGCTGGCCTTGAACTCACAGAGATCCGCCTGCCTCTGCCTCCCAAGTGCTGGGATTAAAGGTGTGTGCCACCAGGCCAGCAATTGCAGACAGCTGAGAACCGCCATGTGGATACTGGGATTTGAGCCTGGGTCCTTTGGAAGAAAAAACAGTGCTCTTAACCACTGAGCCATCTCTCCAGCCCTTGAGTTTTGTTTTTGTTTTTAGGTTTTTAGAGACAGGATTTCTCAGTGTAACAGAGCCCTGGCTGTCCCGGACTCACTTTGTAGACTAAACTGGCCTTGAACTCACAGAGATTCTCTTGTCTCTGCCTCCCAAGTGCTGGGATTACAGGCATGCGCCACCATGTCTGGCAATTTTTTTTTTTTTTTTTTTTTTAGTGCTCCAAGTCAAGAACTTGGCTGGATCCTCTAGTATAGGCCTCTAATCCCAGCTACCTGAGAGACAAGGGTCAGGAGGATCTCCCCAGCACAGGAGTTTGAGGCAAGCCTGAACAACACAGTAAGATCCCATCTCAAACAAAACAGATACAATCATAAATCCAAGAGCAAATCACTATGGTTCAGCAAGCGCTGCCTCCCTGAAGATCTAGACCTGGAAGCCAGTCATTCTACACCACCTGATAGTGCTGTTCTTTTGTTCAGGATCATCTTGTTGATATTGCCAAGGTGAGTCAGGGTAGCTAGCTGGGTGTGACTGTGCAGCATGGAATCCCAGCCATTAGGGAGGCTAAGGATTCCAAGCTGGAGGCTGGCCTAGACAATTTAGTGAGACTACCTCAAATCCAAACCAGGACCAAGGTTGTAGCTCAGTGGTAGAGTGTTCCTCTGACAGCCCACAGTCCTGGGCTCCATCCTCAGGACTGGAGAAGCTGGTCAGCAGTGACTCCCTTGAGCTCTGGTGGCACTCTGCCAGTAACCCAGGACACTGGCATGGTTTCATGACAACGGAATATTTACACGATCAGAGCAACCCAGGGATGGAGAGCCTGACAGTTATAGAGGTTTGGACAACTTCACTTGCCCAATAAGTAGTAAAGCTGAATTTGACCCCGTTTGGATTTCAAAGTCCGAATCTTTCATTGGTTACAGATTAACCAAAGTTCATCACTGGTTTAAATGGAGTAGTATTTTTTTGGCTGGCGGCAGAGGCTCCAAGCCTTCAGGTTCAAGTAGCCCTGGAAGGCTGAATAGGCAAGGGAAATGGGGAACTGGTAAGCAGGGGAGGTTCTCTGCTCAGGCCCCACCTTCTGCTAGCCAGTCCACTCTGTCCAGAGGTTTTCCTGTTAGAATGGGGCCAGGCCTGCAGAAACCCCTCTAAGGCCATTCCCACAAAGCCCCGGGGCCAGCTGCATGTTAAGATAAGCTGAGCTGAGGGAGAGAAGCCAGGCCCCTGACACCCGGCCACTCCCTCAGTGACATCCATGCACAGCAGACACTGTCCCACCAGATGCCCACAGCTCAGCCAAAAGGCCTCTGGTTTTATGTCCATGTCTATTCAGCTCCTGAGGTATTGCCCTTCTAGAAACTTCTACAGCCAAGGTGGCAGATGAGTCTGCATTCAGCCCTGACAGTGGGACTGTGTGCCACTTAGCTATTATGGCAAAGAAAAAGGATGGACCAATGCCAAGGCAGGCTGTTGACGTGTGTGAGGCAGGAATGTGAAGGTGACAAGGCTATTTCTGCCCTATCAGAGGTTTGTCAGGAGGCGGTCGGTGAGGGAGAGGCTGCAGGGATCCCCACCGCCAGGTACAGGGCTGCTGGGCCCCACACCCTGCAGGACCCACAGCTGCCCTCACTGTTCACAAAGACAGTGGATGAGAGGGGCCATCGCAGCTCTGGGATCAACCCAAGTTCCTGTTGGGTTGCAGGCCAAGATGGGGGTGAGAGTCCAGCCTGAAACGCACAGTGGTTGTCCCCCAAGTGGAAGCAGAGTACTGCTCTGTACCCCCGCTCTGCGCACCCCCGATCCAGAGAGTCACTGTCTCGGCTCCTCTAGAGTACTGCTCTGTACACCCCCTCTGTGCACCCCCGATCCAGAGAGTCACTGTCTCGGCTCCTCTAGAGTACTGCTCTGTACACCCCCTCTGTGCACCCCCGATCCAGAGAGTCACTGTCTAGACATGTCTACCTTCTCGGCCCCTCTGTGGTCAGCCTCATTTGCACACTCACCACCCCACCGTGGCTGTCTAGACTCTAACTCTGCAGTCTGACTTCTGTGCTGCCTCCATTCTGATCCTCCTAAAGCACCTCTGTGAGACCAGCCAGGTAGCACAGGCTTGTTATACCCACTGAGGAGGCTGAGGCAAGAAGATCACAAATTCAAGGCCCTCTGGACTCAGAGTAAGCTCAAGGCCAGACTGGGCGGCTTAGTGAGACCTTATCTTAAAATGAGAAGGAGTGTGTGTGAAATGCAAGAAGGACAGGGAGTCAGTTCAACAGCAGAGTGTATGTGAGACTGTAGGTTCAGTTCCCAGTGCTTCTGTAAACATGTCACTTCCGAGGGGTGCTTCTCACAGCTTGCCACAGGCAGCAACCTAACTTGATTTAGTCTCCCATGTCTGTCTATTATGGGCTGTTCATCCCCACTTTCCTTAATCTGCAGGTTCCACACTCACGGATTCAGCCAAATAGTTGCAGAAAATATGTGGAAGGCTAGGAGCCAAATGTGGATCCTCTGCAAGAGGATCAGTTCTCTTTTGTTGTTGTTTTTGTTTGTTTGTTCTCAAGACAGGGTTTCTTTGTAGCCGTGGCTGTCCTGGAACTCACTCTGTAGACCAGGCTGGCCTTGAACTCAGAACATCAAGTACTCTTAGGTGTCAACCATCTCTTCAGCCTCAGGGTTACTTAGTTTTTACCAGTGTAGGATCATAACATATTTCTAATGTAAATATATTTTAGATGTCTTCCTGTATCTACACCCCATTTATACGAGTCTTTCTGTACTTCTTTTTAAACAGGTTCTCACCAGGTGTGGTGACTCACACCTCTAATTCCAACACTCAGGAGGCTAAGGGAGGAAAATGTGTAATTAATTAATCAGTCTATCTATTTCTTTATTTTTGTGTGTGTGAGTGTGTGTATGCGTGCGCGCACATGTGTATGTGTGTGTGTGTGTGTGTGTGTGTGTGTGTGTGTGTGTGTGTTGTAGTGGGTGGGGAAAGTACATACCCTGGTTCTCCTGTGAAAGTCAGAGGAAGACAACTGCTGGCTCTCTTCTTTTACCATGTGAGATTAAATTCAGGTCATCAGGCTTGGTAGCAAGCACCCTTACCTGCTGAACCATCTCACTGGCCCAAATTTTTAAAATTTAATAGATCATTGTCAAATTACCTTCCCCAAAAAGCTTGTGGTGATTTTGGGACACTCGTACAAAGGATTCTTGTTTAGCCCCAGATTCACCAACGCTGTTGCCACCTCTTGAAATCTCTTGGAGCAAACTAGAACCCACACAGACACACGCATGCGGGCTTGCACAGACACGTATGATACTTCTTTGCTTCATAGTCTCTATTTTCTTTTTCTTTTTTTTGGTTTTTCGAGACAGGGTTTCTCTGTTTAACAGCTCTGGCTGTCCTGGACTCGCTCTGTAGACCAGGCTGGCCTTGAACTCACAAAGATTCGCCTGCCTCTGCCTCCCAAGTGCTGGGATTAAAGGCGTGCGCCACCACCGCCCGGCTTTATTTTCTTTTTTAAAGAGTTCATTTTTTGCCGGGTATAGTGGCACATTCCTTTAATCCCAGCACTCGGGAGGCAGAGGCAGGCGGATCTCTGTGAGTTTGAGGCCAGCCTGGTCTACAAAGTGAGTCCAGGACAGCCAAGGATACACAGAAAAACTCTATCTTGAAAAACCTAAAAAAAAGAAAGAATTCATTTTTTGTTATTTCTAATTATGTGTGTGTATCTACATATGGTTATGTCCAGGTGAGCGTGGGTGCCCACAGAAGCCAGAAGAATCAGATCCCCTGAAACTGGAGTTACAGGTGGTTATGAGCTGCCAGACATAGGTGCTGGGAACAGAACTCAAGACCTCTGGAAGAGCAGTGGGTGCTTTATCACTGATCCATCTCTCCAACCCCTTTTCTATTTAATTAATTAATTTATTTATTTATTCATTTATTTATTTATTCATTCATTTATTGAGACAAGAGTTTCTCTGTGTAGCCCTACCTGTCTTGGACTCACTTTGTAGACCAGGCTGGCCTTGAACTTGCAGAGATACACCTCCCTCTGCCTCCCGAGTGCTGGGATTAAAGGTGTGTGCCACCACACCCAGCAATTACAAACAGCTGGGAACTGCCATGTGGTGCTGGGATTTGAACCCGGGTCCTTTGGAAGAACAGCCAGTGCTCTTAACCGCTGAGCCATCTCTCCAGCCCTTTTTCTATGTTCTCTATTGAACTTTCTTTTAAGACCTCAATACACTGCATGGAATCAGTCTGCTTATACCTGATACATACATACCCACATTTATCTGTGTGTTGTAGTGTTTCCCATTTGTCATCATCTTCTGATTTTGGGGTTGGGGAGGGGTGCTGGGTATGGATCCATGGTGTACTGCGAGCTGACTTGTGCTATGGCTCCAAGTGACTCTCCAGCCAGTCTTCTGTGTGGCAGCATGAGGCACAGCCAGAACAAATCAGACAGCAAACTGCTTAATAACTTGGTTTCATCTCCAAATTGCCAGAGGAATTACCAATTGAGGTCCTTTGTCTGCAGACTGAGGATGAAGGCAGTACCTACCTCATGGAAGTTGTTTTGGGGCGTGTGTGTGTGTGTGTGTGTGTGTGTGTGTGTGTGTGTGTGTGTGGACAGAGGCCAGGAGAGGGTGCTAGGTGTCTTCCTTCATGGGTCACCACCTTATTGCCTTAAGATATAGTTTCCTGCAGGTCATTCTCTGGCTGGCCAGTGAACTCTTGGGATCTGCCAGTCTCTGACACCCCACCCCCACCCCCACCCTAGAGCTGCTGTTCAGGCATGTGAAGCCATGCTGAGGTTTTTCTTATATGGGGGTTAGGTGTCCAAACTCAGGTCCTCCTGCTTTTATAAGATGAGCTCTTGCTACTGAGCTATCTCTTTGGACCCTTATAGATTATTGTGAAAGAAAAAGAAAAAAAGAACTCATGGTCTACACAGTGTTTGCCATGAAACAACTGTGTTCAAATAGTTTTAATTTTTGTGCAATGACACTTACTAGTCTTATCCAGGTACAGTGACACATTCCTTAGTCCAGGCTACTTAAGAGGCTGAGCCAGGAGGGTCACTTGAGTCTAGGAATTCAAGGACTTCCTAGCAATATAGCTAGGACTCCTTTAAAAGACAATTTTATTGCTGATGTTGAAGGCAAATGTGGTAGTACATGTTTGTTATTCCACTACTAAGCTGAGGCCAGCCTGAGCTACATAGTAAGATCCTTAAGAAACAAGATCCTTTAAGGCTTATGAGTTTCATGTCATGCTTATAAAGTTTTATTCATTCTAAGATTTTAAAAAATATTCCCAGAGGGCACTGCTACTTTGGGGGACCTATGGGAAAGGAGGTGCAGGTTTTGAGTCTCAGCACCAAAAAGAGAACTATTGATAAAGATAATGGGGGGCTCTTTTTTTTTCATTCTTCCTGTTTTTCCAAGACAAGGTTTCTCTGTGTAGCCCTGGCTATCCTAGAATTTGCTCTGTAGACCAGGCTGGCCTCGAACTCACAGAGATCTGCCGACCTCTGCCTCCCCAGTGCTGAGATTAAAGGCATGTGGCACCACCGCTCAGCCCACTGGGGTTCTTTTTACCACAAGAACTTCCCGTCTTTCCCCTCTCTTACTATCCTGTTAGTTTGACTTTGACCGACCTGGAAGGTCCAGTGTGGGAACTGAGCAGCTGGCACCAGGCACGTACCTTGAAAAGCTTTATGGTGGAAAGGGCCTATTTTGATGGACACACCAACTTGGTGGTGGTGTGAAAGGCATAGAAAGCATCCCAAACAGTGGGAATGGGGTGACAGTCTCCATCCTACAAAATATGTATTCCATGCCTGGGACATGCTTGCACTCTTAGCTGCAGAGGCCCAAGGTTCAGGGGTATGGTTGGGATGCTCCCAAAGAGGAAGAGGAAGAATAGGGAGAAGAAAAGGAACCATGAGCAGCCAGCTCTGAAAATGGCAGAGCTGGAAAACCCGGTGGCATCTCTTTTTGGTTCCAGATATGACTGGCCAGATAGCCCTAAATATGACTTCATTCTACCAGGGTCAATGGCTTTGCTTATCCTTAAACACAGCGTGGCTGTGAGTCTGGAACATCCCTCCTGTGCAAATGTCCTTTTCTGAGCAGTCTACATGTTTGACGCCCTCTGTATATTTTCTGTTGCTAATTTAACCAGAATTGTTCCATCTCTGGGGCTTTGTGGTGGCTTCAGTGTGTCTGCATTTCTAGGGTTCTGTAGCCAGTCACTGTCATGAGACCCTTCACCAAAAAAAAAAAAAAAAAAAAAAAAAAAAAATACAGCTGTCAGGGCATGCATCCTCGCCTGGTTATCAACTCTGACCTCTGACCCACAACGGAGTCCCTCAAGAACCAGAAGTGACTCCTTACTGAGAACGCAGTCTTAGAGTGAAACATCCTTGCAGAGGGCTGCCTCAACCCCAGCTTGATAGCCCTAGTCTGGGGAGGATATCTGGTGGCGCTGTGGAAACCCGAGCTCAGTTTCAGCACGCCTGCTGTGTGATGGATGGTAGAAGGTTCCCTCACTTTGTAGCTGTTTCCTTGTTTAATAGAATAACAAGGCTGGACCCAGGCTGTAAGCAATACCCTGTTGCACACAGCTTGTGGGAAAGTGCCCACAGTTTAAAACCAAATGCCTTCGAGTGGGGTTAGCCCTTTCCAGCGAAAGGGAGAGATTTCCTTCCCCTGTTCGACCTCTGAAGTCATCTGAATTTGTGCTTTTTACTGCTCCTTAATTCTGGCTCTTGAGAAATGAGCCAAGACCTTCTACCCTCACCGGCATCACTAACTTCGAGGAGGGAATCTCTACTCACCTCAAAGAGAATGATCCACTACAGCCGGCCCAGACTGAGGGATCTCACTGTTTAGAGAACAACTGTAGCCAGCACACAAAAAAACAAAGTGGTTTTTCCAGGACCTGTGGTCCTCTTTGTCAGAGATCCCTAGCCCTTCCATCACTCTTGTACTTGCCAGAGGGCTGCTGGTTTCTCTGGACCTGCTCAGGCAGGCAACCCTGAGACAGATTCCACCTTGGTTTAGTGCCCTGCTGCCACTAATTTTTTTTTTTTCTTTTTGGAGACAAGGTTTCACATTGTAACCCAGGCTATTCTCAAACTCTTGATCCTCCTGTCTCTGCCTCCTAAGGGCTGGTATTCCAAGTGTGTGCTATGTTCTCATGTTAGATAAGTGATCTACCCATGAGCTATATATCACCAGCCCCATATCTGCACTTTTTTTATTTTATTTATGGTTTTTCAAGACAGAGTTTCTCTGTGTATCCTTGACTGTCCTGTACTCACTTTCTAGACCAGGCTGGCCTTGAACTCATAGAGATCTGCCTTCCTGTGCCTCCCAAGTGCTAGGATTAAAGGCATATGCCACCACACCCAGCACTTTTTTTTTTTTTTTGAGACAGGGTTTCTCTATGTATCTCTGGTTGTCCTGGACTCACTCTGGTGACCAGGCTGGCCTTGAACTCGAAGAGATTCACCTGCCTCTCCCTCCAGAGTACTGGGATTAAAAGCGTACACCACCATACCTGGCTGATGATTTCTTTTTATTTTTCATGTGCATTGGTGTTTTGCCTGCATTGTATGTCTGTGTAGGAGTGTCAGATCCTATAGAACTGGAATTACAGCCAGTTGTGAGCTGCCATGTGGGTGCTGAGAATTGAACCAAGGTCCCCTAAAAGAGCAACCAATAATCTTAACCTCTGAGCCATCTCTCCAGCTCCCAGGTCTGGCTTTTTTTTTTTTTTTTTTTTTTGCTTTTTCAAGACAGTGTTTCTCTGTGTATCTCTGGCTGTCCTGGACTCGCTTTGTAGACCAGGCTGGCCTCGAACTCACAGAGATCCACCTGCCTCTGCCTCCCAAGTGCTAGGATTAAAGGCGTGCACCACCACCGCCCGGTAGTCTAGCTTTTTTTTTTTTATACTTAAAAACAAAACCAAACATCGGGCTGGCAAGATGACTTAGTGGGTAAGGTACATACTGCCAAGCGTAACCACCTAAGTGGGAGCCTGAGACCCACATGACAGAAAGAAGAAAATCACCTCTAGAGAGCTGCCCTTTAATTTCGCATCCACACACAAGTAAATAACTCACTCACTGAGGAAAAAGTACGAACGATAGTTAATCTTAACTGTGAACTTGACTGGATTTAGAGTTGTCATGAAACCCACTACCATATCTGTGACTGTGTTTCCAGAAAGGTGTAACGGACTGGAAAAGACCGGCCTCAAATGCAGACAGCACCACCTCCGGTTCCAGCAGCCCAGAGAAGTGCCCCAGGGTGAGGAGACAGATGTCAACCTTGCATGCCCTCAACTTCTAAAAATATAGAGGAGCTGAGCCCTCGGTGTCACCACACAGCTCTCCAGTTTCTACCTGTACTGTCCCTGTCTGCCATCTAGCACTTGCTCCCTCTAGCCTCTTTTTGACAGCTGACAAGGGTCTCAGATGAATGCTGGATACCCAGCATTCATCTTCCCTGATTTCTGAGTGTGGATGCAATGTGACCAGCTGTGCCATGGTCCTGACGCCGTCTTCCCCACCATGATGGACCAGCCTTGAAACCATAAGCCCGGACAACTTCCTCCTTCAAGTTGCTCCTTATCAGGTATTTGGTCAAGAAGAAAAGTAACTATGTAATGCAATATGGGACCTCGACAGAGCATGTGCCCAGCATGCACAAGGTTCTGGGTATAATTCTCAAAGCCAATCAATAAATAAGAAAAAACGGAGAAAGAAAAGGAATAAAGAAATCTGTCCATGGGGGCTGGAGAGATGACTCAGTGGTTCAGAACACTTGCTGCTCTTTCAGAGGACCTAGGGTTCAATTACCAGCACCCACATATATTTATATGCATATAAATACACATTTATAAGTAGGATGATACCATCACTCTTTTGTAATGTTATCCCCTTTTTAGCAGGTGACTAACATTAGTCCCAAGTCACATGGCAACTGAGGGGCTTCTCCAGTGTCCTGAATGTCCACAGCCCTCAAGTGGCCTAAGGTTCACACTCCAAATAAGCGAGCAGGACATACACACGGAAACAGAGCCCTGGCCAAAGGAGGGCTGGCCTTCCCACGAAAGCCCAATCCTGCCTTGGTCTCCCAATCCAGCCTGAGGAGCTGGCCCTGCCTGGATGCTCCAGAGATCTCTCTCAGGCAAATCTGACCTTGGTCTTACAGGAAAGTCATGTGATGATGGGGACAGCTGTCAAGCACAGAGCTTGAGGGAGCAGGTGCTAGGTGGCAGGCAGGGACCATACAGGGAGCAGCAATTGGATAGCGGGGTGGTGACAAGCAGGGCTCATGCACCTTAGTATTTTTAGAAGGTGAGGGCAAGCAGGGTTGACATCCAACTCCTTACCCTGGGGCACTGCCCTAGGTGTAGGAAAGCCTCCGGCCGCAACAATGCCAGTGCTAAGGTAGGATCAGCATGCTCAAGTGGCCCTCCATCCACCCACCTATCCACTCCTAGTGTTCATACTGGGGAGACACTGTGCTGGGCACTACGAGACTGACTTCCAGAGCCAGGTCAAAAGATCAAGAGCTGTGAGAGGCAGACAGAGCAGCTCAAAGGTTAGGAGTTTGGAACTCTGACTTCAGACAGACCTGGATTCAGATCTTGACTCTTCTACCTCCCAGCTATGTGACTTTGGGTAAATTAATCTCTCTACACTAAGATTCTCTCAGAGGGTTTTGATGAAAGACGGTGTATGATGAAAGATGGATGTATATGAAAGAACACAGTGAACCAGGTGTGGTGGCACAGGCCTTTACTCCCTGTAGTTGGGAGGCAGAGGCAGGCGGATCTCTGTGAGTTCAAGGCCAGTTTGGTTGTCAGAGGGAGTTCCAGGACAGCCAGGGCTACCTAGAGAAACCCTGTCCTGAAAAACCAAAAAAGAAAGGGAGAAAGGAAGGGAGGGAGGGTGGGAGGAAGAGAGAGAGAGAGAGAGAGAACATTGAGTCAAACAGGGTTTTGAAAAGGCAGCAGAGCTGGTGAGATGGATCAACAGGTAAAAGCCCTCGCCACAGAGCAGCTGATCTGAGGTCAATCCCTGTGACCCACAGAAAAACCCAGATGTAGTGGTGCACATCTGTAATTCCAGCATTCTTTTGTTTATTTGTTTTTCAAGACAGGGTTTCTCTGTGTAACAGCCTGGCTGTCCTGGATTCACTTTGTAGACCAGGCTGGCCTCGAACCTACAGAGATCCGCCTGCCTCTGCCTCCCGAGTGCTGGGATTAAAGGCGTGCCCCATCACTGCCGATTTCCAGCATTCTTACAGTGGCAGACAGGAAAATCAGTGCCTAGCCTGGCTCAGAAACAAGAGAGATGGATGGTGAGAACTCCCGAAAATTATCCTCTCCACACTCACATCCCTTCCCAATAAATAAATAAATGCATTTATTTATTGAAAAGGAGGGCATACCTGGGCTAGAGAGATGGCTCAGTAACTAAGGGCATTTGATGTCCTTCCAGAGGGCTCAAGTTCATTTCCTAGCACCCACATGGTGATTCACAACCATTTGTAACTCCAGTTCCCAGGGATCAGATGCCTCCTTCTGGCTTCTGAGGACACCAAGCATGTACTTGGTACATAGAAGGCAAACAGTCACAACCATAAAAAATATTTACCAAAAAAAAAAAAAAAGCCACAGTCAGGTCAGACATGGAAGTACATGCGTATAATCCCAGTTACCCAGGAGGTAGGGACTAGGAATTCAAGGCCTGTGACCCCAGCCCTGGCAGGTGGAAGCAGGAGGATTAGGAATTCAAAGTCATACTCAGCTAATGAGAGTGTTTGCCTTGGTCCCATGACTGGAGGAAGACAGAGAAGCAGCTAGCTCACCAGAGCCTGATGTCGGGCTGTTTTCCATGGGATCCCTAGCCCTGGGTTAGGAAGCGACTTTGTTATGGGTTTGCTAAGCCCAGACTGGGCCTACACTGGTTTCTTGTGAGAGGGAAGTCTTCCAGAGGAAGATTCCTTCCATCCCTCAGAAGCAGAGAAGCAGCAAGGCTTCGTGGGGGCCTGAGGTCACCCAGCAGAGACATGGCAGGCAGACTCAAGTCAGATCCCTGGCTCCACACACAGCTTGCCTGCTGGCTCATTTCCCCCCTTGATTTTCTTCAGTCTGTTGTTGCATCGGAGGTACAGAGTGCAGGGTGGGCTCAGCAATCACAATGGAATCCTGAGAAAGGAAGAGAGAGCCACCATGTGAGGTTTCCAGCTGCACCCGCTGGGCAGGGAAGGAATGAGTGGTGGATGAGGGCAATCACCTTGGCTGGGTCAGAATTTTGATGACACTGTCCTGCTTGCTAACTTGTTAGGGCAAGCCAATCAGAAGGGCCCACTTTAGGACTGTCTTTACCCCAAGATTTGAGCTGGGGACTCAGTACTGCCAGTACCCTCTCCCCCCCCACCCCCAAGACAGGATTGCTCTGTATTCCTTGCTGATTCAGCAAGATGCTCCACTGAAGAACGTCCTGGAGCTCAACCCCTGTTCATCTGCCTGCTAAGTCCTTTCTGAATGAATGCATCATTCAGTCACCCATTCATTTGCCATGCCAGGAGAGGTGCTACAGCAGCTACGGGAAGGCAAAATCCACAGTCCCCGTAGCACCCATTGGGGTGGGATGAAGAAGTGGCTTCCCACTTCAGCCGTTTCATTCCCTGCTAATCCCTGTCGTTTTTTGTTTTTTTTTTTTTTTTTTTTTTGATTAGGAGGGTAGGACAATGAAGCAGGCGGGGATCTTTATTGTATCCTAGATGCCTGCGCATGATAGGAGCTGGAGATGTCTTTGCTGAACTGGACTGAATAGGCAGGCATCCTGGCAGGCTCTCACAGGGCTGGGTGGGGTGGGAAATTCACCACCTTCCCCTTTTCCCATC
>CAJQZJ010032121.1:14156399-14189648 GCA_907164525.1 Lophiomys imhausi
TTTTTTTTTTTTTTTTTTTGGTTTTTCGAGACAGGGTTTCTCTGTGTCTCTGTGTATGCTTGGCTGTCCTGGACTCACTTTGTAGACCAGGCTGGCCTCGAACTCACAAAGATCCGCCTGCCTCTGCCTCCCAAGTACTGGGATTAAAGGCGTGTGCCACCACCGCCCGGCTTTGTTTTTTTTTTTTTTTTTTTTTGATTAGGAGGGTAGGACAATGAAGCAGGCGGGGATCTTTATTGTATCCTAGATGCCTGCGCATGATAGGAGCTGGAGATGTCTTTGCTGAACTGGACTGAATAGGCAGGCATCCTGGCAGGCTCTCACAGGGCTGGGTGGGGTGGGAAATTCACCACCTTCCCCTTTTCCCATCTAGCTGTCAGATACCATCTCCCCGCATGGGGCCTTCTCACCTGGACTACAGCCAGAAACTGTTACTACCTCTTGTTCTAATTGCCTTACATTCCAAGCAAATAATTCTTGCCTTTTGAAATGTGTGCTCTAGTGGGGACACACCGAACTCACTCTCACCATCATGTTTAATGTTGACTTTCAACTTCATAATTAACTTCTGGTTTTGTTGTTGTTTGGAGACAAAGTCTTACAGTTTTTCTTTCTTTCTTCCTTTTTTCCTGTTTTTTTTCTTTTTTCTAGATTTAGGCTTTTAACTGGATTTAGATTTTCCATTAAGGTTTGGAGAAAACAAGTGCTTCAGAGGATGGAGGTGCACTTGCTTGAGAAGCTGCCAGAGTTGTACAATTTATATAAAAATGTAAACTCGCTACTGCTATAAAATTAAACACAGATTTTGTTTAATTTGTTATTCTGTGGGAAAATCTAGAAATACTACACTAAAATACTTTAGACTGGTTCTATCTTTGAGGGTTTGGTTGGTTAGTTTTTGAGGCAAGGTTTCACTCTTTTATTTATTTATTTATTTATTTATTTATTTATATTTTGGGTTTTTTAAGACAGGGTTTCTCTGTGTAACAACTCTAGCTGTCCTGGACTCACTTTGTAGACAAGGCTGACCTCGAATTCACAGAGATTCACCTGCCTCTGCCTCCCAAGTGCTGGGATTAAAGGTGTGCACCACCACCCCCGGCAAGGTCTCACTCTTAAAGCCCAGGTTGAACTGGAATGCCCTGTGTAGCCCAGGCTAGCAAACAGTCCTCTTACTTACCTAAGCTTCCTAAGTACTGGGATTGAAGGTGTGAGCCACCATAGAGGGCCTTTTGTAGCTTGTGAAACCCGGGTGTAGTGGCTTAAGGACCCAAGTCCCAGAGCCTGCCAGGGCAAATTCCCAATAACTCTAATACTTAAAAGTATTAGGGCAACATTATTGAACTGATCTGACTCTCGGTTTTCTGTGAAAAAAAGAAAAAGTGCTATTAAATGAATTAAAAGGCAAAATCAACAAGAAACTGTGTTGCACAGCACTTAGAAACAGGCCTCGAGGGCAGGTAGGACTCAGGGATGGAACAGCGGGCCTCATACCCGACCGCACTGGCATCACTGGGTGCATCTCCGACGAGTGTGTGATTCAGCCACGAAAGCAGAGAATCTGCGGACCCAGTCCTGACCTCTGTTGAGATGAGCGAGCTACTAGGAAAGGAAGGAAGTGGTCTGTCACCAAGCCCCGCCTCTAACCCAGCACCTTCATTTCAGCGTGCCCCAGCTGCTGCTGCTGCTGCTGCTGCTTCAAATCCACACGCTGAGAACCGTCCAAGAAAGAGGCTTAAGGATTTCCATAAGGCCACACAGCCCCTCGGTTAAGGTGGCTTTGGGCAGCTAATTTCTTAGAACCTCAGCTTCTTCACTTACAAATTTGGGACTAAATTATATCATCTGCGCCTGGCAGGCGGCACTGTCTTTACCTGACTATTACTGTTTACATGTTAACTCTTTTACTTGACTCTTAAAAGTCAGCAGAGGTGGGCTGGGTGGACTTGGGAAATGCCGCTTTGGGGGAATCCCAGAGCCAAACTGAACTCCAGGGCTAATTGCCAGATGGGTCTGGAAACCTCAGAGCAAAGTGCTGACCCAGAAAGTGCTCTGATCTGGGGTGAGTACTGGTAGATTCTTGGGTAGTTTGCGTTTGGTAAATCCACGGTTAACTGCACTCCGAATAGCTAGCCTTTCCTGAAGGCCACTGGCAAAGCTCTGTTTGCAGGAGAGCTGGACGGGCTCCCCGGACAGAGTAAGCAGGCCCTCCCTTGCACATTCTGCCCGGTCTGGTGAAGGACCAACCCTGTTGGCGCCTTGCACTTCTCACTTAGGCATCCGAGGACTTGGATTCCGGCGGGCCGGGGAGGAGGGGTTGAGCTGACCTAGGCCTCTCCGAGCCGTTTCCTGGCCTCCCCTGCTGGACAACCGCAGCACCGCAGCCCTGCCCCCGAAGGCCACGCCCCTCGTTCTTAGGGTTGCCGCGCCGAGGCCCAGACTTGTGGCTTGTGGCAAGAGCTGAAGCCTCCCAAGGAGGCTGCACCCAAGGCTGGAGGCGCTTTCAGGGCCAGTCAGGGATTATCACCAGAATAACATGCAAAAGACACCCCGCCCTATCGCGGATTAGAGGCTGTTGATTTTTAAGGGCAAGACCGCTGCTCTTGGCATGAAGGCCAAGGGCGGCACAGCGGTGGCATGGGGCCTCCCCCAAGCAGAGGGCCGCTGGAGTCTGTGCTTTTGTGGGTTTTGGCCTGAAGATAGTGACAACACAGATCCCATCAGCCCTTCATGAGGGTCACAGTCCTTGGGGTGGAGCAGGTTTTCCAACACACACATCCCAAGCCACTCCCCTGTCCCGGAAGTGATATCCCTGGTGCCTCACCTTAAAGAAAGATCTTTTCTTTTGTAAGGAAAAAAAAAAAAAAAACCCTGAAGAAAGTAAAATAATCTAATATCGGGCTAGAAGTATATTGTGTGGACGAGCATTGTGTAGCACACTTGAGAGACTTAAGTTCCTTTCCCAGCATGCACTGCACACCAAACGTAAGCAAGACACTCTGCAACCCGAGAATATGCAAGAGAGGGTCTAAAGGGTAGAGGCTGTAGTTGGGCATGATGGTACAAGCCTGTCATCCAGGCATTAGAGTAGCAGAAGCAGAATGCTGCTAAGTCCAAGACTGGGCTGTGCAGTGAGACAGCGGAGCAGAGCCTGTCAGTGTCCAGTGGGGGTGTACCTGGGAAGGAATCTGGAAAACAGGGAACACTTCCCCTTGGGGCAGAGGGCAGACAGGCCTCTAGAAGTAGGCACAGAGGGTGGAGTGGAGCGTGTTCAGGGAACAGTGACTAATGTGTGGCATTGCTTCTCAGAATCCCGCTCTGGGCACAGGCAGAGCCTTCAAGATGGTTAGTTGTCGTTCTGCCCCCATGGGGAAAGGTGTGGAGAGAAGTAGGAGACAGGCTGGAGAGATGAGTGGCCCAGAAGAGGGAAGGCTGCAGCCCAAGTACAAGAGCAGGGACGCTGGATACACAGTGTCATCAGGCTTGCATGAACATTTCCTTTCTTGGGGGACTGGTGTGGCATGGCATGGCTTGGGTGAGGACAGAGGCTGCCCAAGGGGTAGAGAAAGGCATTAGAAGTCCCTGGGGCTTGTGGGAAAGCTAAACAGTGTCTATACTAAAAGTTGGACTGGGACAGGCCCTGAGTCAGAGCAGACTATTTAAAATGCCTGTAGGGCCACATGTGGGAGTATAATCTTGAATTGGGGGGCTGTCCCACTTGTATATGTTCAGTATTTCTCAAGGGCCTGCTTCCCCTTTCCTTTCTGTCCCTCCTCTTTGATGCTGAGGATCAAACCCAAGGCCTCACAAATAGCAGGCAAGCATTCCACCAGGGCGCTTCAGCCCCAGCTGCACACAGCACACAGGACAGATCTGCCCATCTCACAGCCCAAGCAGCTGAGGCCAACCCATTCTCCCAGGCGCTTCAGTTCCCTGTTAACATTTTGAAACCAAGGTCTGTGTCCTTTCTGCCCATGGCAGCCAGCACAAGGGCTAGGGACACAGCCCTGGGAGAGTCAGGAAAGCCAGGACAAGCCTCACTGGGGCTGAGAGCTAGACTTCCATTGAGCAATGTGTCCTTCCCAGACTATGGGATTGCCTTCTTTCATCTCACACCGTATGTTTTATCTTTGGGTTCTTTGTTTTGTTTCTTTTCCAGGTTGTCCTCGTTTCCTCCATCCCAGCCTTCTCAGTGCTGTGTTTATAGACATGTGGTACCATGCACCACTCATATGTTTATCATTAGATCCTAAGCATGTTTTAGCTTCTGGGACACTGTAGGGGACGGGTTAAATCACAGACTCCAGTACAGATAACTCTGCCGTGTGGTTTGGGCTCTGCACTGGACAGCGAGTGAGGCTCTCACCTACTTTGCAGCACTAAGGGAGGACTAAGTTGACTCATGTCCTGTATGTCCTGTATTTAACGCTGTGCCAGATGCCAGGTATGTCCTCCATAACCATGAGCTACATAGGTCCAGGATGTTGGAGCAACACAGCTGCTATACAGTATGTTGGGCCTACATGGATCCATGTGTGTTGCAACACAGTGGGGCAGGCCCATCACCCTGCCAAGTGGACTCAGGCAGGGCAGCAGAGCACCCCAACACCTACTTAAAACCCATTAGTAGGATAATTTTCCTGAAGTCATCATTTAAACATCCACTCTAGGCTGGGGCCACCCTTTCCCAGGGTGGGGAATCAGCCTGTGGGAGCCTGGGGACTCACCAGCAACTTTCCAGGTGTCCCTGGCATTTCTAGGTACATTGCAACTGAAAGGTCATCAGGGGTCACAGTTCCCTTGGACCTGCCCTGTGTGTAGCCTGGGTTTGAGCTGACACACAGAAAGACCGGCAGCATGGCTTTTCTCAAAATTGACAGGAATGACTCACCCAAAGGTCACCAGCGCCTATAGTGATTCACTGTTTCTACCCCGGCCTGGCCCCATAGCCGCCCTGGCCCCAGTTCCTCTCAGCAGATATCCTCAATCTCAAGACTCTCTGCCCTGGGTTCAACTCCCCATTCTTAGATGGCTCTGCTAAAAAGAACTCGGTTCTTGCTTGCCCAGACAAGGACAGGGTTGGGAGAGCTGGCCTGCTGACACTTCAGCTTGACAAGGTAGGGAAGGGACCCAGGGCTCCACCTTCAGTTTCCTGGGCCTCTAACTCCTGGCAGCACCCAGGCCATTAGCTTCTCTGTAGCCTCTCGTCAGAACAGTTACTTATCCAACTTCTGTGACACACTCTCACACAGTGAGCCAGCATCCCTGTAATCTTGTTTCTAAGAAAAAGCAGAATGAGCCAGTGAACATCATGGACCCTGATAACCAGAATGTCAGTAAACGATATGATGTGTTTACTTTTCTGTTAAAAGAGGCAGCCCTTTCCTGTTCACCTTAGTTTTGTAAAGAAGCAAGGATACAGAACAACAAAGATGAAGGGCTGAATAATGGAGCTGACATGAAGGGATAGGCTCCCCAGTCTTAAGAGTTGGCTGGGGCCTGGCAAGAGAGCTAAGGAAAGCTGGGCGTGGTGGCGCACGCCTTTAATCCCAGCACTTGGGAGGCAGAGGCAGGCGGATCTTTGCGAGTTCGAGGCCAGCCTGGTCTACAAAGTGAGTCCAGGACAGCCAGGGCTACACAGAGAAACCCTGTCTTGAAAAACCAAAAAAAAAAAAAAAAGAGAGAGAGAGCTAAGGAAATTGTAAGCTGGAATAGGGAAGGTTAGGCAAGAGAGGGAAATTAGGTCTTTGGTGTGCTCGCCCCCTACTTACCCACTCCAACCACCAAATCCACATACTTTCAGGTCCTGAAAGTATTCTGGGCCCCAGAATGGACCTCTGGGTTTATACCCCTACTCCCTCTGCAGCCCCCTGCTGACTCACACCAGCTGTAGTAGCCTTCAGGTTCCCAGGCATCCCTGGCTGTCAGGAATCTCAGGGGCTGTGTGCCTTGAACAGGGCCTCCTGGACCCCAGCCTCAGATTCATTGTCCCATTGTTACAGAGGGAAAGTAAAGGGCTGAGGAAAGCAGGCCTCGGCAAGACTCGGAGAGACAGGCCTCGTGTGACATATCTAGGAAAAGAAGAGAACAGCTTGGGAGCTGTCTATACGTCTGGGGAAGAGCCATTCCTTCTCTCCACAGCCCAACTCCTCCTCCAGGGCCTGGTTTTCCTCCTGTTGTACAGATAGGAAACTGAGCACCCATGCTCTGGTTAGAACTGAGCCCCAAAGCCAGGAGCCCAGGTTCTTGGGTTTAAGCTCCCAGCCACCTGGTACAAGCTCTGTAGACAGGCCCTGCTGTCCCTTAGCCCAAGGGAGAGGCCAAGGCAAGTCAGAGCCAGAGATTCTGAGTCCATGAAACACAACTGACTCACGCTTCATGGCTCTGCTCCCTGGTCCAGCCCACATTCCCGGGCCTTTGTTCTGACCCGCCTGGGCTCTGGCCTTAAAGGGCCAGATCTTCTGAGGCAACACCCTGCCGCCATCCCACGCCCCTCCTTTAGCCAGATCCTGGATGGAGTGGCAAGTAGGCTTGGAGCTAGGGAGAAGAGGATGCGGTGCTGTGGAATGTAGGGCACCGTTTCTCAACCGGTAGGTCGCAACCCCTATAGCAGAAAACACAGATATTTATATTATTATTCATAACAGTAGCAAATGACTGTTACAAAGTAGAAACAAAAATAATTTTATGGTTGGGGTCATGAGGAACTGTATTAAAAGGTTGTCACAGCATTAGGAGGGTTGAGAAGTGCTGGTGTGGGCCCAGTGGGGGGCGGGTGGATGGGAGTATCTTTTCCTCACTTGCAAAGATCCAAAGAGGGGAACTTCTTCAAAGCAACTCCCTCCATGGTCTCACAGCAGCTCCTTCTGAGCACTCCCTCCTGCCCAGGCTACAGGTCTACTACAGTTCTCACTTGGAATCCCTCCATTCTCCATCTCTGACCCAGCTCTGTATTGCTTTATATATTCTTTGTTTTGGTTTAGTATCTTTCTGTGTACCACAGGATGGCCTGAAATTCACAATCCTCCTGCCTCAGCCTCCCATATGTTGCCATTACAGGCAATACCATCAGGTTCAGCTAGTATTGGCTTTCTTAACTGTCCCTTAACAGACGTGTCTGGTAGGTTCCAGGCTATCCATTTGTGTTGTCTTCAGGTTCGGGTCCTCAGGGTCCACAACAATTCGGGCCTGCCATATGGTGGTGGGGCACTTCCTTGGGGCTGAATATCACCCTGACACCAAGTACTCAAGTAGATTCTTTGAACCTTGCACGCCACCCTGTGGACACAAGAGAACTGGCCTTCAGGAGAGCAGCTCAGTTAAAAAAAGCAAAATGAAAATGAGACCTGAATTCAGAGGCCTACCTCTCCTTACACCCACAGTGAGTCCCACATCCTCTGTGAAACAGGCTCTTAAAGCAACAGCAACAAAAAGGTAGAGAGGCTGGAGGTGGGGCTCAATGGCAGAACGCATGATGTGTGAAGCAGAGAGAGAGAAAGCTACTCATTCCTTCCAGTACTCCCTTATCCTCCTAGCCCTTCCTACTGTCAACGTTCAAACACATGGCAGAGGTTTGAATTAAGGCTTACCCTCTGCGAGTTTTTAGAGATAGCCCAGTCTGTCAGCTCTTGAACCACAAGTGAGCTGCATTTGGAAGGAGGAGCAAGGCCCTGGAGGATGGGAATCAGCTCAGTGCCGTGGGCATGGGGTGCAGCGGGCAGCCTGTAGGAGAATATTATCAGGTGAGCAATCTTAGTGACTCAGAACAAACCTTTACCAAATGAGCCAGGGCGCAGCTTGTAGTCTTGTGTGAGATGTGACCATTGACTTTTGTGGGGTTAGCCCTGAGATCCTTAGCTTTTAACTAACCAGGCCGCCTGACCTTACACAGAGGCTTGCTTGGACCTCATTTCTAAAAGCTGTAGTGAGGGGTGTGGCCTCCCGGTCCACACTCTGTCACCATATTCTCAGTCTTAGCTGGCTGCAAGCCAAGCCCTAGAAAAATCTAGTGGGGGAGAAAAGCTCAGAGAAAGACATATTATTCCATGCCTTCCATGTCTAAGGCTCCTTTTCATCCTTCCCCGGGCACTGAATCCTAGCCTGATTTGTGGGGAGGCGGAGTGTCTAAGCCCAAGGTGGCCTCAAACCTATGTAACAGAGGATGATTTTGAACTTTTTCTTTACTCTCTGAGGTGTTGAGTTGGGTTTTTTGTTTGTTTGTTTGTTTTGTTTTCTTTTTTAAAGATTTATTTATTTATTTTATGTATGGATACTTTATCTGCATGAACATCTGCAACCAGAAGAGGGCATCAGATCACCTTGTGGATGGTTGTGAACCACCATGTGGTTGCTGAGAATTGAACTCAGGACCTCTGGAAGAGCAGTCAGTGCTCTTAACCACTGAACCATCTCTCCAGCCCCCTGTTTTGGTTTTTTGAGACAGGGATTCTCTATGTAACAGAGTCCTGGCTGTCCTGGACTCACTTTGTAGACCAGACTAGCCTTGAACTCACAGAGATCTGTCTGCCTCTGCCTCCTGAGTGCTGGGATTAAAGGCATGCACCACCATGCCCAGCATTGGGTTGGGGTTTTTTTTGTTGTTGTTTTGTTTTGTTTTTAGGTGGGGCATGGTGGCCTATGCCTTTAATCTCAGAACTTCAGAGGAAGAAGGAGGATTTCTGTGAGTTCGAGGCCAGCCTGGTCTACATAGCTAGTTCCAGGACAGTGGGGGCTAGATAGTGAGACTCTCTCTGTCTCTCTGTCTCTCTGTCTCTCTGTCTCTCTCTCTCTCTCTCTATATATATATATATATATATATATATATATATATATATATATAAAATGTGTCTGAGTGTTCTATCTGTTTGCATATATGTAAGTGCACCATATGCTTCAGTTTCCAAGGGGAGTCTGGAAAAGGTACTAGAAGTCCGGAAGAGGGTACTGGCTCTCCCTGGATCTGTAGTTAGAGGTGATTGTGAGCCACCATGTGGGTGCTAGGCACCAAACCTCTGTCTTCTTCAAGAGAGACAAGTACTCTTAACAGATAAGCCATATCTCCGACCTCTGGATTTTGTTTTTCAATTTTATTTTTTGAGTTCTGGGGGGCTTGAATTGACTTTATTGTTCTGTAAACCTGAGCCTCATAAAGTGCTTTATAGCCGGGCGGTGGTGGCGCACGCCTTTAATCCCAGCACTTGGGAGGCAGAGGCAGGTGGATCTTTGCGAGTTCGAGGCCAGCCTGGTCTACAAAGTGAGACCAGCACAGCCAGGGCTACACAGAGAAACCCTGTCTCGAAAAACCAAAAAAGAAAAAAAAAGAAATAAAGTGCTTTATAACTAAGGAAGACATCCTCCCATTTGTCAAGGACTTCTAGCTTATTTTTTTTTTTTAGGTTTTTTTTTTTTTTCGAGACAGGATTTCTCTGTGTATCCTTGACTGTCCTGGACTCACTCTGTAGACTAGGCTGGCTTTGAACTCACAGAGATCCGCCTGCCTCTGCCTCCCGAGTGCTGGGATTCAAGGCATGCACCACCACGCCCAGCATTTACAGACAGCTGGGAACTGCCATGTGGGTGATGGGATTTGAACCCAGGTTCTTTGGAAGAGCAGTCAGTGCTCTTAACCTCTTAACCGCCGAGCCATCTCTCCAGCACCGGACTTCTAGCTTTGAAACAGCTCTGGACACAGGCTCACAGCTTCTGAGTTTCCCTAATCCTTCAGAGTTGGCTTCTAGTGCATTTAGTTTTTGATGGAATATTGTCAGCTCTGGCTATAAAGCAAGTCTCATCACTAGAAGAACACAGCACAGGAAGGGAGAGGGGATGAAACAAAGGCTTCCTCCTCACCCCTTCAAAACAAGAAAGCCAGCAATCCAAGGTGGAGGTAGCTGCTGTAGCTCAGGGGTTCTGGGAAGCCCTTCCTTGCTCTGGGACTTCATTGTTGTCTAACAGTTGTGAGTTAGAATGCTATTTTAACCCACAGGCAGCTACTTCAAATAATGCAACTCTTTCTGCTCTTTCTTCTCCCACATAGCTCAAGGAAGGGATAAATGGTCTATTTGCCAGGGTCACCCGAAGGTTCAAATGAAACATATTTGAACATTTTATAGATTAATTAAATTTGTGTGGGTGCAGAGATGTGTATGCACATCCTTGTGGAGATCAGAGTTCAAAGTTGGGTATCTTCCCCAATCACCCTTCACTTCATTTGAGACAGTAACCTCTCACCAAACCCACAGCTCAGGGACTGATTAGATTGGCTGGCCAGCAGGCTCCAGGATCCACCTATCTCTGCTTCCCAGGGCCTGGCTGTCATGTGAGTGCTAGGAATCTGAACTCAGGTCTTCAGGATTGCATGGCAGGCACCTTCTCAGCCTTGAACTTGATCCTCCTGTTTCTGCCTCTCTGAAGAATGCCAGTGGGAGACTAGGAGTTAGACAGAGTCCTGGGTATGGCCCCCTCTGTCTCCCTATGCCTAATCAGGAACTCGGTCTGACCCCTGGTCTCCTACCAGCAGGCTCCCTGATGATGGATTAGCTCAACCAGTTCAAGACCAGATGAGCTACATAACACTTGCTGGCCAATTCAACCATTCTTTCTTCAAACCAACCAACCCTAAATTAGGACCAGAAAAACTCTTCAGAGACTTTAAAACCCCCAGTCCTCGAGAAGAGACTGGATTTTTTTTTTTTCAACTGAGTTCCCCTTTGCTTTGCAGAGGGTCTTTTTCTCTGTGTGTCTTCTGTTTGTGTGTGTTTTCTTACCTTCAATAAAAGCATTTCTTCAACTGCTGATTCTGTGTGCTATCATCTGTGGTGTTTTGAGATCTCACTGCTGCTACCAGTTGCGCTCAAGGTTTTTCCTGCCTTTTGTTAACTGGCAGAGAAAATGAATCTGATCAAGACTCCAGACTGCGTATCACTAAATAAGTGTGTGTCACCAGGATCCATTTGTGTTGTCCTGGGGATCAAATTCTGGGCCTTATGGATGCCGAGTAAACCCTCTGCCAACTGAGCTGCATCTTCAGGGCCTTCGTTCTGACTTGGATGGCCATGAGAAAGAACCGGTGATCGGCCTGGTGTGAGCATCCTGAGCACAACAGGTCAAGAGCAGGGGGTGAGTGGATACTGAGTGCTCCCTCTAACTTTGGAGGTACTCAGCCTCACCTACCCCTGGCCGGTGTGTTCAGTCTAAATACAATCTATGGATCTCTGGACTCACGGCCTGGTCAAGGTGTGCCTCACCTCCTGTCATGCATCGTAACCCTGCCCAAAGCTGGAGGGTGTACTTCTGCTAGGAGGCTGAGGAGGACAGGAGGCCTGAGCTACAAATAGAGAGATCCCATCTAAGTACATACACAATAATAAATAAACAAGCCAAACCAGGGCAAACCCAAAACAAATAAAAATAGGAGATTTGGGGCTGGAGAGATGCCTCAGCAGTTAAGAGCACCAGCTGCTGTTCTAAAGGATCAGGGTTCAAATCTCAGCACCCACATGACAGTTCACAGCTGTCTGTAATTGCCAGGCATGGAGGCCCACGCCTTTAACCATAGAACTCGGGAAGCAGAGGCAGGCAGATCTCTATGAGTTCAAGGCTAGCCTGGTCTACAAATTGAGTCCAGGACAGTCAGGGATACCCAAAGAAACCCTGTCTGGAAAGAACAAACAAACAAACACCCCCTCCCCCCAAAAACGGAGATTTGGATGTATGTGCAGTTTTTTGTTTTTTTTGTTGAGGCAGGGGTCACTTTGTTTGTAGTCCAGGTTGGCTTTGAATTTCAAGAGTCTTCAGTCCCCTGAGTATTAGGATGACAGGCGTGAGTCACCATGTTCAACTCCAAAAAGACTTTTAGGACATCTTTGGTATACTTGTAGCACTTACCTTAAATTTTTATTTATTGCTATTGTGTGTACACATGTGTGCCATGGCACATGTGTAGATAGCAGGACAGTTTTCAGGAGTGGGTTTTTTCCTCCCGTTGCGGGTTCCAGCCATCAAATTCAGGTCTTCAGGCTTCGTGCAGCCAGCATGTTTATCTGTTGAGTCGTCTAGCCAGTCCTATTTATTTTTGAGACATGATTTAGCCCAGGCTGGCCTTATACTCATGGCAATTGTCCTATCTCAGTCTTTCAAGTGCCAAGATTTCAGATGGGAGCTACCACAGCTGGTTTCCTTTAAAGCCTAAAGGTTCTGATTGAACAGGTTTCTCCTTCTCAAATGGCCTCTGTATAATTAATTACCTGAGCAAGGTGAAGATGTGAAGGGATATGATTAACTTGTTGGAATCATGCCAAGTACAAGAAACATCCAAACTCCCTGAAATTTGACTCTCTCTCATCCACCCACCCACCCATCCTTCCCAGTCCATACACTTCCCACTAAGTCTCTCCACCCACTCACTCATCTATCCACCCACAAGCCCACTCTTCCACCCGCTCACACTACATCCTGGAGACGGATGTTAGGTTCCAGGCTTTGTAGCAAGTACCTTTACCCTCTGAGCCATCTCACTGGCCCTTGTGTTTCTGAGAGTCTCATGTAGCTCAGGCTGGCCCTAAACTCCTGCTCTTCTCACCTCTGCCTTCCTATTTCTAGCATTACAGGTAGCCACCACCATGCCCTGTGACATCACACTACTTATTTAGAGCCTTCCTCTTTCTGGTCTCTTCTAGCTCAATCTGCACAAAGCACCATTCCCAAATTGACCTCCCAAGTGCTCCTGAGTGATTAGAGGCCCTGCAGCATCTACTCTGATTTTCCTAGTCTATATCAGAGGTTCACATGTGGCCTCTATTGTGCGTTCATCTTTCGGGGTCAGGGAGCCAAGAACTTTTTTTTTTTTTTCTGCTGGGATTAAAGGCGTGCGCCACCACGCCCAGCAATTACAGACAGCTGTGAACTGGGCACTGGGATTTGAACCCAGGTCCTTTGGAAGAGCAGTCAGTACTCTTAACTGCTGATCCATCTCTCCAGCCCAAGAACTTTATTTTTTATTTATGATTATTATTATTATTATTTGGTTTTCGAGACAGGGTTTCTCTGTATAACAGGTCTGGCTGTCCTGGACTCGCTTTGTAGACCAGGCTGGCCTCGAACTCACAGAGATCCGCCTGCCTCTCCCTCCCAAGTGCTGGGATTAAAGGTGTGCACCACCACACCTGGCTCCAAGAACTTTATTTTATACGTCAAAAGTAATTTTATTTAGCCAGGCAGTGGTGGTACACGCCTTTAATCCCAGCACTTAGGAAGCAGAAGCAGGTGGATCTCTGTGAGTTCAAGACCAGCCTTGGCTACAAAGGGAGATTCAGCACATCCAGGGCTCTGTTACACAGAGAAACCCCATCTCAGGGGAAGAAAAAAAAAACCAATAACGAAAAAAAGAAAATTTTATTTTAAAATAATTTTTTCCTTTTTTGGTTTTTCACCACCACACCTGGCTTTGTTTGTTTGTTTGTTTGTTTGATTTTTGAGACAGGGTTTCTCTGTGTAACAGCTCTGGCTATCCTGGAACTTACTCTGTAGACCAACTGGCCTTGAACTCACAAAGATCTGCCTGCCTCTGCTTCTGCCTCCCGAGTGCTGGGATTAAAGGCATGGACCACCACACAAGGGCCCCACACCCGGCTTTTTTTTTTTTTTTTTTGGTTTTTCGAGACAGAGTTTCTCTGTTTAACAGCTCTGGCTGTCCTGGACTCGCTTTGTAGACCAGGCTGGCCTCGAACTTGCAAAGATCCGCCTGCCTCTGCCTCCCAAGTGCTGGGATTAAAGGCGTGCGCCACCACCGCCCGGCTCCACACCCGGCTTTTAAAATAAGTTTTAAAATTATTTTATTTCACCAGTGGCAGAAATTGAAAGCAGGGCCTGGGCATTCTGGGAAGCCCTATACACTGAATTACAAACCTAGTTTCCCAAAACAATTTTTTAAATTAAGAGCATTAAGGGGCTGGAGAGATGAGATGGTTCAGCGGTTAAGAGCACTAGCTGCTCTTCCAAAGGACCCGGGTTCAAATCCCAGCACTCACATAGCAGTTCACAGCTGTCTGTAATTGCTGGCATGTTTCAAAAAACCAACCCCCCAAAAAATATTTAAGAGCTATCAACTCATAAGTGCATTGCTGTGTACATGCATTTTCTAACATCCCACGTTTGACAATCAGCGCATGCTGGAGTGGGGTTGAAGCTTTAGTAATCTTGGCCTAGGTACTGGCTAGTCAGCTAGCCATTTTGGGGGAAATGCCATTTCCTTTTTCGCCAAGGCCTCAGATCTCCTTCTGTTGTCTTTCTTTTTCTGTCTATCTGAAGATGTAAGGAAACAGTGGCTCTCTGTGAAGTAAATTTTACAATGCAGCGTTACTTAATTCAGAGCTTAGCGGTCCATAGACTTTCTATCTATCCATCAATCCATCCAGCCAACAGTTCATCTACTCACCTGCTCGTCCACTCAATCCTTCATCCGTTTCAGGTCATAAACTGAGCAAGGAGGCCATCACTGTCACCCAAGAGGGCATTCCTTCTCCTTGGGAAGGGTATTAAACTACCTGACTTCTCTCCAGTCCCTCACAGCCCCTTTACCAGAGTCTCCTCTCTTACAGCACGGGAGCTCCATCCCCCGAGGGAACCAGCCCATCAACCTGAACCATTATGCCACCAAAAAGAGTGTGGCAGAGAGCATGCTGGATGTGGCGCTCTTCATGTCCAATGCCACGCAGCTGAAATCTACACTGGAGCAAGGGCCATCCTCGCACTACTACACCACCCTCATCACCCTCATCACCATTTCTCTGGTCCTGCAAGTAGTCATTGGCATCTTTCTTGTGGACATTGGTAAGGAGCCCAGCCTGGACTCAGGCTTTCTGCCTCGGCGCCCCCTGGTGGTGGGAAAGGCCCCTTCATCGCACGTGAAACTTCCCAACCACCTGCCAACAGAGTCAGCCTCTCTACACCAAGTATTAGTTCCTACAGCGAGGGCACCCCTGTCATATCTCCTCATATCCCATGGGTGGGCACTCCTCGACATGTGCTGAATGATTGACTCCACCAGCTAGTGGCAGTTTGTTTTTTTTTTTTACATCTTTTGTATCGTAAGTGCACCTCTCCTCTTACGTGATGTTTTTGCTCCCAATCCCCAGTGAACCACCATGTAGATGTCAGAAGACCCAAACACATTTCAGTCCAGTGCCTTGATTTCTTCCTAGGTTTCTAAAGCCAGGTAGTCTCCAAATACATGGGAGGGGGGGGGAAGCTCCAGGCTTTGGCCCTGCTGGATTGAACCGAACCCACCCACCCCATCTCCTTGTCTCCACAGCCAGGCTGAACCTGAATGAGGTAGAAAACCAATGGCGTCTAAACCAGCTCAACAATGTTGTCACCATCCTGGTCTTCATTACTGTGGTCATCAACATTTTTATCACTGCTTTCGGGGTACACAAGACAGACTCCATGGCTACCAGGACCTCCAGCAATCCTCTTTAATCCCTACCTTGGCCCCAGGTGAGGTAGAGGCCTCAGATCCAAGGGCTCACAACTGACCTTTTCTGCCTCTGGAGGTTGGAGTAAGAGGGTTCTCCCTCTCCACACCAAGGGGGAAGGGTTACGGGCCTGTAGGTAAGGGAGTCCTTGAATAGCTGAAGGGCCTCCAGAAGTACAAGCATCATGAGAGTGGGATACATGAGTAAATTTCCCATAGCGAGTTTATCCCACACATGAATGCTGTATTACATCCATGAGCCAACCCGTGAGTGTTGGTATACAAGCGTCAGCCTGCAACAGAACTTTTACAATCAGTGCTTGTACCCCCAAGTACACGCACCGTGAGGGCTGGTAAGCAGGTGTCAGCCTCCAACAGCAGACACATTGAGTCCTGGTTTAAAGCACAGGCCTTCCACAGTACACGCACCATAAGTAATGTGTTATAGGCCTGAGCCTCCCACAGTAAGTAAATCATGAGGGATACAGGCATCAGCCTCCCTTAGCGTGTGCACCATGAGTGCTGGTTTATAGCGACAGGCCGTCCACAGTCAGTACCTGGGCCATGAGGCCTGCCGTGGGGACTTCACTCTGAAGGGGTCACTACCCTCCAGTTCTTTTGCTGTTTGCTTTCAGGCAGTGTCCCTTGTAACCCAGGACAGACTTAGCTCCCTGTGTAACCAAGGATAACAGGTGTGCCACGCCCTGCTGGTTTTTTGACAGATCTTTTTCCTCCACTGCTTGGGATGGGGTGGAGGGCTGGTGTGGTTAATGGCCGTTGTGGCCTATTGGCAAGAAAAAGATGGAGCTGTGGCTTCTATTTGGTGTTGTCTTGCAGAGCAGGAGTCAAGCAGTGCTTGCTACTCTCACTATGGCACACGAGCCAGCAGCAGCAACCACAATGCTCCGTAGGAGCTGGCTGGAGACTGCACTTCAGGCTCCACTCCATGGCCTCTGAATCACCCATTCTTTACTTACTTTAGCTGGTGGAATGGGTGCAAATCCAGTCTGGGGAGCCTCATCAGGTCCCGCCCCTCCATTATCTTTTGTCTGCTTTTCTTGCAGGACCTGGGTCTGGAACTGCTTCCATCTTTGTCCCTGACCTCTCAGGCTAACTAGCACTCTTCACAGTCTCCAGGAGAGCTTCAAGGGCAATGAAGACACCCCTGCTTCCTGCCAGCAGCACCTGAATTCTGGTGTGCTCCTTTCCTGGGTGATGTAATTGCACCTTGGTCTGGAGGCCTAAGCCCAGACTCTCAGCAGCCGTCCCTGTCTCCAGCAGCAGTAACTGGGTCTGCTAAGACACAGCCTGAACAGCCTGCAGACTCTGGTCCCACTTGCTCCTTTCCTCTGCTCCAGACCTGTTTCCCCTTTCTACACAATGGGAAACTATCTATAAAGATATCTAAAAACCCACCAAATTAGTCTTGTCTTCAGTTATATGGGTTCTAAATCAGGCTGGTGTGTGGATGCCCTCATTTCTGTCCTCAAAAAGGTTCTGTACATCAGAAGACACTGAGTTCTGCAGGGATGAACACACACACACAAATTTTGTTGTTTTGAGACAGGGTTTCTCTGTTTAGCCCTAGCTGCCCTGGAACTCATTCTGTAGACAGGTTGGCCTTGAACTCACAGAGATCCCCCTGCCTCTGTCTCCCAAGTGCTGGGAGTAAAGGTGTGTGCCACCACAACAAGCAACATACACACACAAGCTTTTTTAAAAAAATAATTTATTTTTATGTACATTGGTGTTTTGACTCCATGTATGTCTGTGTGAGGCTGTCAGATCCCCTGGAACAGGAATTACAGGCAGTTGTGAGCTGCCATGTGGGTGCTGGGAATTGAACCTGGGTCCTCTGGAAGAAAAGCCAGTGCTCTTACTCACTGAGCCATCTCTCCAGCCCCCCACACAAGTATTTTAAAGAATCTACCACAGTTTACTTTTCACACTAATGGTGTCTCTTAGAAGCATTTGAAGGCCGGCCGCACGCCTTTAATCCCAGCACTTGGGAGGCAGAGGCAGGCGGATCTTTGTGAGTTCGAGGCCAGCCTGGTCTACAAAGCGAGTCCAGGACAGCCAGAGATATTCAGAGAAACCCTGTCTCGAAAAAACCAAAAAAAAAAAAAGAAGTATTTGAAGAATACAAATTTTTGGAATTGGAAAGATGGCTCAGTAGTTAAGAGCACTGTCTGCTCTTCCAGAGGACCCGGGTTCAAATGCCAGCACCCACATGGCAGTTCAGAGTTGTCTGGAATTGCCAGAGGTGGTGGTGCACGCATTTAATTTCAGCACTTGGGAAGCAGAGGCAGGCAAATCTCTGTGAGTTCAAGGCCAGCCTGGTCTACAAAGTAAGTTCCAGGACAGCCAGGGCTACACAGAGAAACCCTGTCTCAAAAAACCACACACACACACACACACACACACACACACCAAGAATACAAATGCTCAGCTGCTGAGATGGTCAGTGAGTGAAAGCATTTGCTGCCAAGCCTGAGGACTCCCATGTCATGTGAACAGAGGAGAACCAACCACTGAAAGCTGCCCTCTGACCTCCCCCCTACCCCCAGTGCACTGTAGCACACATACACCACACACTCTCTAAATGAATTCTTTTCTTTTTTTTTTTTTTTTTAGGTTTTTCGAGACAGGGTTTCTCTGTGTATCCTTGACTGTCCTGGACTCACTTTGTAGACCAGGCTGGCCTTGAACTCACAGAGATCCTCCTGCCTCTGCCTCCCAAATGCTGGGATTAAAGGCGTGCGCCACCACGCCCGGGTTATGAATTCATTTTTAAAAAATAAAGATTTATTTAATGTATATGGGCACTTTGTCTCCACACGGCATCAGACAGTTGTGAGCTGACATGGGGTGCTTGAAATTGAACTCAGGACCTTTGGGAGAACAGTGAGTGCTCTTAACCACTGAGCCATCTCTCCAGCTCCTGAATACATTTAATTTTTGTTGTTTTTTGAGATAGGGTCTCACTGTGCAATTCTGGTTGGCCTGGAACTCACTATGTAGATCAAGCTGGACTCAAACTCACAGAGATTCACCTGCCTCTGGAGTGCTGGCATTAAAGGCGTGAACCACTAAATCCAGCTAAAAACATTTAAGAAAAAAGGGGCGGGGGGTGGACTAGAGAGGTGGCTCAGTAGTTAAGAGCAGTGGCTGCTCTTCCAGAAGACCTGGGGTTCAAGTCCCAGCACCCACCTGGTGACCTACAACTATCTGTAACTAGTTCCAGGTGATCTGATGCTCTCTTCTGGCCTCTTTGGGCACCAGGCACACACATAGTACACAGATACAAATGCAGGCAAAACAGCCATATACATAAAATCTTAAAAAATTTGCCTAGGTTAAACATAAATAGGAAGGCAACTCACACCTGTAAATCATTAATAGGGTATCTTCATTTCACACAGAAAAGCTTTTCTTATATTTATTTTGATGGCTTCTTGCTAGGTAGCCTTGGCCACCTCACTCTCCTGGTCTTCCTGTCTCAGCTTTTCCCAAGTGCTGGGATTACAGCTACACTGACCTAGCTTGCCTTCTTCCCTGAGGGGGAGGGAAGCCTTTCTAGCTGAGACCATGACCTCCACTAACCACAGTCAGGACAGTGCTGAGTCCTTTGCAAGCACAGCGCATCACAGAAAACTCATCCCTTCTGTTAGCAAACCAGGAGTCAAGGCAGAAAGAGGTACTCAGCCTGTCACTGAGCAGACAGCTGAGGGACACGAATGTGGGGCTCTTCCACCCAACCCTTTCCTACCATGACTGGGCAACAAGAAAACAGCCATTTGTTTTCTAAGATGCTGATTTTAATGCCCTCCTCCCTCTCCCCCTCCCCAAGGCATTTTCCTTTCCCTTAAGGCAGATGGTAAGGAGGTAACAGACATCAAACACAAGGCACTAGACCTGGAAGGGAGGTGGTAAACAGGGTGAGGAAGGCCCAGGGGGCTCCTAGTCCTCAGAAACAGAACAGGAAGCCTGCTGAGAATGGCTCTGGCCTTACAGAACAATGCCAAGAGTCTGTGGCTTTAGCCTGGCACTCCAGCTGTTCAACTGCAGCCCTAGCCTACTTCCTAGGTGCCTTTTCTAAAGGGCCAAGGGCCTGAGCAGAGATGAGAAAAAGCCAGAGCCTATGAACAGAACCACTGTGCCCTTCTGATTGCTTATAGGAAAGTCCCAGCAGGTGCCCAGTGGGCCCCACTTTGCATGTGCCAAGCTCTGTTCCTGGTACCCAGAGTGCACCACGTGGGTCCTCCAGCTCCAAATGCTGCACTCTTGATTCACAGCATAGTATTGGGCTCTGCGCAGTGGCCCTGCTGCACACCCAGAAGCCCTTTCTCACCGCAGAAAGGTGCTGCGTTGACCCCCCCCCTTCACAGACTGAGTTTATTACCCAGCATCCAATGCACTGCTAGTGAATCAGCAGCAGCAGTAAAAAGTCCCCAGCCAGACAGTACTGGGATTATTAGTGCAAGGTTAAGTATGTGACATCAGGTGACAGAAGGTATTGCCAAAGACGGAAAGGGTTATGGGCTGTTCTAACAGAAACTAACCATTTTTCAGTTCTTCCTGCCCATGTCTCCCTAACCTCATCTCCTTGGGGACAGGAGGTCTCTCTCTGTAGGAGGGCAAGGCCACAGGGTGCGAGGCTTGCAGTATATACATTTTCTTAACTGCTTGTCTCTCTCTGCTTGAGTCCCACCCAAATTCTCACTTAAGCAGCTGACAGGCTATCCTTGTCACCTTTGGTGGCAACTTCCTATTCGCTCCAGATCTTACCTGGCCGACGAGCCAAAGGAGAAGGGGCATTTCTCTTTTTGTTTGACCTTGTTCTGCACAGCCCACACATCAGTCACCCAGGAGAATGGGCCCACCCACTCCTACCCAACACCCCATTGAAGTAGGAAGATGCCACCAATGTTGAGCTTCCAGACTAGAGAACCCTCTATCTGTTCGAGTTAGGTTACTGCCCCAATTGGTGGCTATCTGTTCAGTGGCCACCAGGAGAGATGTGTGTGTTTAGAAGGCACAGACTGGGCTTGCAGCTGGAAGTAGCCAAACGGGACAAGCACCTCAGGGGGTCTGAGGTCTGCAATCCACAACTTCACCCCAGTTCGTGCTGGGTCTAGACAGAAGTCTTCATTCTCTGTTAAAAATTTCCAAGCCGGGCAGTGGTGGCGCACGCCTTTAATCCCAGCACTTGGGAGGCAGAGGCAGGCAGATCTTTGTGAGTTCGAGGCCAGCCTGGTCTACAAATTGAGTCCAGGACAGCCAGGGCTACACAGAGAAACCCTGTCTCGAAAAACCAAAAAACAAACAAAAATTTCCACCCACTTCCCCCGCCCCACCTCCACCCCAAATAAAAGCTGTCCCATTGAAGTTTCTGGTTCATAGTCAGCACTTCCTGTGAGGAGCACTTCCTGTGAGGAGCACCTCCTGTGAGGAGCACTGGGCTGTAGGAATGCTCCTTTGTGGACAAGATGGTATTGTACTCAAGCAGGTGTTTTCTTCTTGACCTCACTGCCCACCCTTTGCAGTCGCTCCATCTGTCACCTCCATTGGCGCTCTTCCCTGCATGAAGGGGCAGCTCCTGGTGGAGAGGGACAGGAGTGCTGAGGCTTCAGTTCCTCGGGTGCCCTCCTCGAGCAGCAGCGAGCAGGGCCCTGGGGTCAACGGCAAGTCAAGGAGCTTTGTAAGCAGCTGTCCCTGGGGGTCATGGCATCTTCATTTGGCGGCGGTTCCACATGCCTCGCTTGGAATGGAAATGATGGAGGAAGTTCCTGAGGGCAAGCCGCTCCACTTCCAGGCCCGCTTGGAGGATCCTGGAGGAGAGAGGGCAGCATGAGCCAGAAAAAGTAGGAATGCAACAGGTACCCAGGCAACAGGCAACCCAGGAGCAACTGGGCCCCTGAGGGACCCACCCTTCCAAATATCTTTGCCAGACCCCGCCTTCTTTCCTCTGGTTGCTTCCCTTGGGGTAAAGCAAGCTAGGTACAGTGGGGCCAGCCTGCTTGGGTCGCAGTCCCAGCTGTGTGACTCAGACAGTTGTCTATCAAAGATGTTCTTCTAGAAGAGGACAATAATTTTAAAATATATGCATCTCTATATACACATCCATCCTCTTCAATCACACGCACACGCACACGCGCACACACAAACACACACACACACACACACGGATTCGCAGCACTCAGAACAGTTTCCAGCACACAGCAATTGTGTTCACAGTCTCAGGAGTCCCCAAGTAGAGAAACTGCACAGACTTTTTCCCTGTTCCTGTTTGTTTGTTGTGTGTGTGAAATCACTTTGCTATGTAACCCAGGCTGCCCTCCAACTGAAGATTCGTCTTCCTCAGCTTCCTGAAAACTGGGATTTATAGGTGTTTACCACACGGCATGGGGGATCAAACCCAAGGTCTCACACAAGCTAGGCAATACTCTCGTTGGCACAGCCAGCAGTAGAGGGGTCTCTTTCCAAGGAGGCCAATACTTCAAACAGGACTGTTAAGTAGACAGAACCAGAAACCGCTGTCTCCTCGGGTCTCAAAGACAGTGGGAGGTTTAAGAACTATTTTGGAGGTCTGCATCAAAGCACAAATGCCAGCACGAAGGGTCCCAAGCAGCTCCCATCTGCTTCAGGGTCTACTGTGATGTGGCTTCCTGTGACTTAGTTATTTGACACCAGCTCTCTGAACCTCTCCCCACCCCACCTTTAATTCTCAGTATTTCAGCACTCTCCCTTTTTCTTCCCTCCAGCGGGAAGTGAAAAACAGGTCTGGTTTTTAGGCCACTGATGCTTTACAGGGAGAGAAGGGACAAGTAATTAACTACTCTTCACGGCCAGTTTTCAGAGGAAAGGAGACAACTGTACAGAGCACAGGAGTTTGATGAGGATAAATGAAGCCTTGGGCATGAAGCATCTGCCAATTATAATAACCCAGAGGTTGGTGGCTGTACCCTCCAGGCCCCCGTAGGAAGCAGCATGCCCTTGGTGCCCCTGGCCTCGTCCTTTCTCCTTCTGTGGACACACTCCCAGCAGTTATAGGCCTGCTTTCCCCTCTTTGTTCCTCTCTTAAGCTCCCATCTCAGGTAGCAACCTCTTTCCCCTTCTCTTGCAAACAAATTTCTTGAAAAAGGACTCACATACAAACGCAGGGAGAAACATTCTAACTTCGACAGTTCCTCCTGCTCCTGCCACCCTCCCTCCTGCTTCTTGCTACAACACTTTCCTGGCCCACCTGCTGAATCCACTGCTCCCCTGTGTCTTCCCATTTCTTTTTTCTTCCTTTCCTTTTTTCGGAGGGTGGAGGATTGCGCCAGAGTCTTGCTGTGTAGCCCAGGCTGGCCTCAAAACTTGTGACAGTCTCCCTGCTTCCAGCCCCCCAGTGCTGGGATTAGTGGCATATGCCCATGCCAGGGTAAGAATACTAATGTATGAGTGTATGCAAACACACGGTATGTACTGGGTTATGTGTTTTAGTTTGTCTTAGTTCCAGGCTAAGTTTCTCTCTCTCTGCTTCCTAGTGTGCCCAAGATGCCAGGAACTCCTATGTCCATGAATGCTACCATGCCTTCCATTCCACGAGCCCGCTAGCCAAGTCTTCCTCCCCTGAGTTACTTCGGTCAGATATCTTGTCACAGTGAAGATAAGAGTAGCAAATAATATATAACTATATGTTTATATATTATATATACATGTGTGTGTAAATTGTATATATACATTTTCTTCTTTAGTACTGGAGATTGCGTCTAAGGCCTCATTCCAGCTGGGCAAGTGCTCTATATGCCAGCCCTCCCCTTCTCCTCCGACACTGTTACTTCTTTTCAAAACCCCTTTCTTCCTCACCTCCAGGAATCCAGACTTCCTGGATATCCAGCTACAATTAATGGTCCATACTGCCTATTTTGCTGGCTCTCAACTTACTCCTGACCCTTGGCCTGTCTCCCAGCATCCTCTCACAGCTTTTAGCCTCTCCTCTAGGCAGCTGTGGCTGCAGAGGGCATGATCCCTGACTGGGAGAACGTTCAACATCTCAGCCTGGGCACCTCACCTGGTCCTGAGAACATCACTGTTTTCATTGTTTAACTACAGTCTCTCGCTGTACCCGACAACCCAACCAACCACTCAAACTCTGACACACAGTGGCAGTATCAACCCCCTCTGCTGGACACACAGCCTTGAGTGCCTGTGTGAAGACAACCTCCTCCCAGAGACAGATATACTTTCTGGTGCCCTGGGGCTGGAACTCTGCAGACCCCTAAAGACCCCCCTCCCACGTCACCTGTCCAGCAGCTCCCAGTCCTCCCCTCCCCAGCGGTCTCGGAACTCCTTGGTGTTCATGCCCCCGATCTTGTCCAGGTCTGACTTGTAGATGCCAAGCAGTCCAAATCCGTTCACCTCCCAGTAGCCTGTAGACAGACAAGACGCTGCTGAGCTGAGCTGGATGCTACGTCCCCAATGGCTTTGAAGGGAGCCAGTGGGTGGCAGAGGCGGAGAAATGTTAGCTAAGGACGTACCTGGCCTCTCTGGGGGGAAGCCCCTGACCCAGGCCTGGAGTTCGGCAAAGAGTGGCCAAGGACTGATGTCACAGCCTGACTGTAGCCTGGCAATTAGGAAGTGAGCCCAGCAGCCCTTCTGGCAGCTGAGTTGGATTTCTCATCTACTTCCTCTCTCTACCTTCCTTTCTTCTTGGGCACAGCAACCAGCGCGCAGCAAATGCATTGGAGTGTTAGACGAATGCATGCTGGGAAGGTGGGGAAACCCCTGCTTTGCCTGCTACTGTGGCAGTCTTGGGAGAGCACAGAGAAGACAGGAAGGCAGGATGGGGAAGACGCTGATTCTTAGACATAAACCTCTCCAGCCTTGGTGTTACACGCCAGCCTCGGAGGGTGTCTCCTCCTCCCTTGTCCAGGGCAAGGCTCACCCTCAGGCCACTGTGGGGTGGCCCCACAGTGCAGGCGCATCACCATGGGGGCGAAGGCCATCTTGCCCTCCACACAGTGCTTCCGGATGGTATCGATGATTCCTGCCGGAAAGTGGATGTGCAGGTCACAGAGGAAGATGATGCTGTGTGGGTCCTGGGGGTGGAGAAGGCGAGGTCAGCAGGCCTCAGGACTGGAGCTGGGAGACCGGAACGATGGATGGACATCTTACACAAAGCTAAACACTAGGCGAATTTCCACAACCCTTTGTAGCAGGATTCAGTGAATTCAGACTCCTCTCCAATTTTCTCTTTCTTCTTAGAGTCTTGCCATCTTGCAAAGACTAGCCTGGTATTTGTTGGGTAGTCCAGGTTGGCCTCAACTCATGATAGCCCTGTCTTAGCCTCTTGAGAGCTGGGATTACAGGCATGTGCCACAATGCCTCACTTTTGTCCCATGTTTTATGGAGTCTGAGGATGGTGACAATTGGGAAAATACTTCCTTGTTATTTACTTGGTGCCCCTGCAGCACTGGGTCTGCAATGCAGGGCCAAGGACACTTCTTTTTTTTTTTTTTTTTGGTTTTTCTGTGTAGCCCTGGCTGTCCTGGACTCACTTTGTAGACTTCCCCAGTGCTGGGATTAAAGGCATGCGCCACCACACCCGACAGTCAAGGACACTTGTTGGTATGGTTTGGAAGTATTCCCTGAAAGCCATGTAATAAAGGTTTGCTTCCCAGCCTGCAGTGGTACTGGGAAACTAGTGGACCTGTAGGAGGTGGGGCCTATCGGGAAGAAGTGTGTGAGGAACCTAGGAGGTGTGAGGATATTGGGACCCTAGCCCCTTTCTCTGTCACTGCCTGGCTGCCATGAGGAGAACAGTGTGCTTTGTATTGTGTTCTATGCCATGATTCATGGCACCACAGGCCCCAAAGCAAAACTGACCATGGGCTGAAGCCACGAACCAAATGAACCTTTCCTCAGAGCTGGGAATGCAACTGGGTGGTAGAGTGCTTGCCTAGCATGCACAAGGCCTTGAGGACAATTCAGGCATGACAAATAATAAATAACAAAGCTCATCTTAATTTAATTCAGTGTGCTCATTGTTTTTGTTTTGTTTTGTTTATCAACTTGGCACAAGCTTTCATCTAGGAAGAAGGAACCTCAATGAAGAAAACATTTCCATCGGATTGACCTTTAGGCAAGTTTATGTGGCATTTTCTTGATCTATGATTGATGTGGGAGGTTCAGACCATTGTAGGTGGTGCCATCCCTGGGCAGGTGGTCTGGAGTTGTATGAGAAAGCAAGATGAAGGCCTACAACGAGGGCTCTCAGTGGTTAAGAGCATTGGATACTCTTCCAGAGGATCTGGGTTTGATTCATAGCACACACATGGCAGCTCACAACCATTTGTAATGGCTTTTAATTTAAAAAATTAAAAAAGCTGAGCAGCTGGGCATTGGTGGCACAAGCCTTTAATCCCAGCACTAGGGAGGCAGAAGCAAGTGGATCTCTGTGAGTTCAAGGCCAGCCTGGTCTACAAAGTGAGTCCAGGACAACCAAGGCTACACAGAGAAACCTTGTCTCAAAAAAGGGAGCGGGGGGGGGGGGCTGGAGAGATGGCTCAGCAGTTAAGAGCACTGGCTGTTCTTCCACAAGACCCGGGTTCAATTCCCAGCATTCACATGGCAGCTCACAACTGTCTATAATTCCTGTTCCAGAGGATCTGATGCCCTCACACAGACATACATGGAGTCAAAACACCAGTATACATACATAAAATAAAAATAAATTATTTAAAAAAAAAAAGAAGGAAAGAAAGCTGAGCCAAAGAGCAAGCCTATTACCACCTTTCCTCCACAGTTCCTGCCCTGGCATCCCTCAGTGATCCATTGTGATCCAGATGTGTGAACCAATTAAACCCTTTCCTCCCCAAGTTGCTTTTGGTCATGGTGTTTACCACAGCAACAGAAAGCAAGCTAGAACACTCAGGTTATCTTGCTATAGTAATGGAATTCAGTAAGCACAGTTGATGTCCCAATCCCTTCCCTGAGTAGCTGACTACGCTACACCTTCCAAACCTCTCTCCGTCTCTTAACCAGTCTCCTGACCACCTTCCCAAGCCCCCCCGAGGCCCAGTACCTTCACCAGGTCTATGCCAGCCTGAAGTCCAGCGGAGCGCTCAAAGTTTCCACTTAGCTTCAGGTACTGGTAGCTGCAAGAAGAGAAGAAAGGTGGGGCCGAGTGTGAGGGTTCAGTTGTAGGGTTCCTGAAGGAAATTGAAAGGCACAAAATAGAGACAGTAGGTGCTCCTGGGTTGTGGGCAGGAACTGGACACTGGTACTCGGGAGAGCTGGCTGTGGCTTGTGGTTCCACCCTGACCAGCGGTCCTGGGACATCAGGAAGGTGGAAAGAAGCTGTAGCCAGAGGTCTTCCTCACCTCCGCAGCTTGGACCTCTTCAGAGCCATCTCAACATCCATGTCCTCACTGCTATAGTCTGTGAGAATGATGTTGAAATGAGAGTCGCCAGTGACTTGGGACAGGCTCTCCATATCTCTGATGAACTGCTGCACCCAGCGAGCCTGGTTCTTCACTATCCAGGTAGGTCAGGTAGGGAAAAAACAGCAGAGTTAAGGAAAGGTGAACACCTCCCAGCTCTGACCTAAATCAGGTGTCCCATCAAACTTTCCCAGGGATAATGCAGCTATAGGAATCCATTAGCACGCAGCACAGAGACCCTAAAGAGGGGTAAGGCTGTCTGCGCATCTCCCAGGCAGCACCTGGGAGACAGTCTTGGGTGGGACTCATCACAGCAACCCTACCCAGCTTCAACAGACCTGCTATCTATCCATCTTACTCACACTATCCATCCTTGTTCTGAGACATTGTCTTATGTTTTCCTTTCTCATTGTAAAGACTACTCTGGGGCTGGAGGTATACTTCAGTGCCTTGCTTAGCATGTCCCAGGCCCTGGATTTGATCTCCAGCACCACACATACACACACACACACAAATCAAAATAAAATCCTCTCTATATAATACCCTCACTCTTGTTTCTTCAGCAACAACCCTAGTTGATGCGCACCTCCAACCCCAAGACCTAGCATGACAGAAAGCACTGTTCTCCACACAGCACCAGATCTCAGCTCCATTGTTTGTCAACCACACAGCAACTTTCAATTCGTTTGTTTTCTTTTCTGAATCCAGTTGGCAGGTGGCCTCACTCACAAATCCTTGGGAGATCACATCAAGAAAACAGACCCACTGCTTGTGTTAGCCACCAGCCCTCACCCTGCTCAGGCTTACCAGGCACAATAAAGTGGACCACAGCTCGATGGTTCCAGGAGAAACCTTGGGGCCAGCATAACTTGGGCTCTGGATCCTGGGCATTCAGGACACGTCTGCGACGACTGTGTGGGCTCCAGACCAGGCCCTGCAGGTTCCGGGCTTCTGTGACCTCCCTGTCAGTGGGGTCACCTCCCTGCCAGCCTCGAGTAGACACATACTCTGAGAGCCGCACCAGGCGCTGGCCTTCCAGCAGTTCAAGTTCCAGGAGGTAGCGCCCTCCACGCAGCCGGTCCTGGCGCTTCTCTACATTCACAATGCGCTGCAGCTGGTATCTCCTGTGGTAGAAAGGGTGGCCAGAGTGAGCAGAGGGCATGGAGTAGAAGTCTGCAGGGCCCGTAGTCAGGAGAGCCTAGTTTTTGTCTTTGCTTTGCCATTGGTTAGCTGTAAAGGCTCATGCAAGATATACAACCTCCCTAAGACTCCCTGCCTCCATCTACTAAAACATAACTATTGAACCACAATGGTCCTTAAGGCCCTTTATAGTGCTAAGACTCAATATACAAGGGGCCTTGGTGTCAGACTCCTTGAGAAATTGACCCACATTAAGAGAAATCAACAAGGGGCTGGAGAGACGGCTCAGTGGTTAAGAGCACTGACTGCTCTTCCAAAGGACCTGGGTTCAAATCCCAGCACCCACAAGGCAGTTCACAGCTGTCTGTAATGGCTAGGCTTGATGGTTCACATCTTTAATCCCAGAACTCTGGAGGCAAAGGCAGGCGGATCTCTATGACCTGGTCTACAAAGTTGAGTCCAGGACAGCCAGGGCTACACAGAGAAACCCTGTCTCAAAAAAAACAAAAACAAAAACAAAAACAAAAACAAACAAAAAACAAAAAAAGAAAAAGAAATTAAAAAATGACAGGAATTAATACACTTTCAATAACTCTGAACATTAATGTTCTCAATTCCCCAGTCAAAAAAAATAGAGGCTAATTGAATGGATTAGAACACAGGATCCAGGGGCTGGAGAGATCTCGCAGTGATTAAGAGTGCTTGCTGCTCTTCCAGAGAAGCTGAGTTGGGTTCCAGCAGCCATATCAGGTAGCTTACAACCATCCAGCTCCAGGGATCTGACAGGCTCTTCTAGACACTTAGGACATCTGCAACTACACACATGCACCCCCGCCCCCCATACACACAACTCAGAAAAAAATCTTGGGTCTGGAGAGATGACCCAACAGTTAAGAGGACTGGCTACTCTTCCAGAGGACCTGTGTTGGATTTCCACACATAGCAGCTCACAACCATCTGTAACACCAGCCACAGGGGACCACACGCCCTCTTCTGACCTCTGCAGGCACCATATGCATGTGGTACATGGACATACATGTAGGCAAAAGAGTCATACACAAAAAATAAGGATTAAAAAACTTTTTTTTTTTTTTTAAGACAGAGTTTCTCTGTGTAGCCCTGGCTGTCCTTGAACTCAAAGATCTGTCTGCCTCTGCATTAAAGGCGTGTGATCAAAATAAATTTTAAAACAACAACAAACAGGGTTCATCTATTTGCTGCCTCCAAGGACAACTCTCCATCAAATAAAGATATCCTTAGGATAAAAGGATGGCAAAGGTGTTCCAAGCCGATGAACCAGAAAACAGGTAATATCTAAAAGTACAGACTTCAAACAAAAACTAACCAGAAGAGATAAAGATCACTCCACACTGATTAAAGGAAAAATCTACTAAGAGGATACTACAGTTTTTTTTAATTATTTTTATTGTATGTGCATTGGTGTTCTGCCTGTATGTGTGTGAGAGAGTATCAGATTGCCTGGAACTGGAGTCACAGACAGTTGTGAGCTGCCATGTAGGTGCTGGGAGTTGAACTCTGGTCCTTTGGCAGAACAGCCAGTGCTCTTAACCGCTGAGCCATCTCTCCAGCTTTAAACACAACCACCCAACCACAGGGTACTCAAAATAACAACAACCCACAGAAGTGGGTCAGACAGTAGATGAGTAACCCTGGAAATAGACCAGCCACTTACAGGCAACTGATCTGCAATCAGGCAGCAGAACATGGCCCGTCGGGGACAATCTCTTCTGAAAGGGGAAACTGCATGTGCAGAAGAATAAAACTAAGCCCGTGCTTCTCACCACTCCAAAAACAAAACAAAACAAAAATTAACCAAAGTCAGCCAGGCTTTAACATTCTGATTTAACACTAGAAATGATGGCACAAGGAAAGAAAGCGCTCGGGTAATGCTTCAGGACATTGCTCTGGGCAACGAATTTCTGAACGTGAGCCTCAAAGCACAAGCAACCCAAAGGCCAAAATGAACAAGAATGGTTATGTCTTGAAAAACAAAAAGAAAAGGAGAAAAAAAAAGCTATGTCACAGAAGCAGAGAGTAGAAGAGTAGTTACTAGAGCCTGGGAAGAACGTAGGGAAGAATAGAGGCAGGGCAGTTCATAGGTACAAGGTGCCCTTGGATAGGTAGGATAGCTCTAATGTTCTATACTACACTAGGACAACCATGGTGGGAAAGAACTGTTTTAAAACAGTTAGCAGAGAGGACTTTTTTCTCTTCTTTCCCTTTCCTCAGGCCTTGAGGGGCAGGCCTATAATTCAAGCTACTCTAGAGGTTGAGGCAGATGATCTCAAGTTTCAGGCCAGGGCTACACCATGAATTCAAGGCCAGCCTCAATAACTTATTTCAAAAAGGAAGATGAGAAAGGGCTGGAGACATAGCTCAGTAGGGCAATACATGTCAAGTTGGTGTTGGGGGCAGGACCCAGGCTAACACAAAGGGAATAGAAAAATCCTGGAAATATTAGACACTAGCAGCTGAACTGTACTATGAAGGTATTTTAAAACTAGTATGTTGCCAGGAAAGGTGGTGCATACTTTTAATCCCAGCACTTGGGAGGCAGAGACAGGAGGATCTCTGAGTTTAAGGCTAGCCTGGTCTACACAGTGAGTTCCAGGAACCAGGACTGTTACACAGAGAAACCCTGTCTTGAAAAACCTTAATAATAAACAAAAAAACAAGCAAACAGACAAATAAAACTAGCATGTTGTACATGGCAGCATACTGGGTTTAATGGTATGTGAATTTTCTCTGAAGAGATTTTTGTTGTTGTTTTTCTAGACAGGGTTTCTCTGTGTAGCCCTGGCTGTCCTGGACTCACTTTTGTAGACCAGGCTGGCCTCGAACTCACAGAGATCCACCTGAGTCTGCCTCCTGAGTGTTGGGATTAAAGGCATGTGCCACCACGTCTGGCTGAAGAGATCTTGATTAAACAAATGGACATATAAAGGGAGGGAGAGAATGAGGGATGGGATGGAGAGTGGGGAACACAACACCTAAGGGGGAGGTGGAGGGAGGGCCTAACTCTGGTCATGCCTTCTAACCCCATTTGAGGCTGTGATGTGTTTTCAGCCTGCCTTGCTTACTTCTCTCTTCCCAAGCTCCTTCTCCAAGGGCAGATGCCAGTCCGCCGAGACTTACTAGTCCTCAGCTCCAGTCACGGGGAGGATACTCAACCTTCTTACACCTTAGAAAACCAGCAAAGGTCTGCCAGTCCTGCAGCAGAAACCCTGCTTTCGGCCCAAGGGTTGGGGCCCTGAGGGCAGCAGCTACCATGTACCCGGCCATGCACCCCAGGAGAGCCCTTTACCTTACCCCCGGGTCCTCTGGCTGAGCTTTCTCAGGAAGACCCGTGTGACCTCTAGGGCCTCCTGCTCCGGAAGCAGGAGGTTGCCCGATGTGTTACAGTTCAGGTCAATCCAGTCAGTCCTCAGGGCTTGGAAGTCAAGGTTCTGAGCGCTAAAGGTCTGGCCCCAGTTCACCACCGGGTCAAACACAGGTACATATTCAAACACCTCATTCATATCTTCTTCCTCATCTTCTTCCCCCTCTTCCTCTTCCTCCATTTCTCCTTCCTGGCCCTCTGCTACCACCACTTCCTCCTCCCCATGCCAGTCCCTGCTGGGGGCCTGAGGCTCCATTCTGTCAGCCCTCCTCTGCTCAGCAATGTAGGAGTCCACTTGCTTTAGCCACTGGGAATGCTCAGGGGTCTTCCCAGGACTGTCGCCAGTGGGCCTGGCTCTTGGGATGAGAGGCAGTTTCCTTGGGACCCGCTTGTCAGAATGAGAAAAATCATGGCTGAGCACAGGGCTAATTTTTCCCATCCTTTTCTCTGGCTGCTGGGCTGGGATGCTACTTGTCCTTGTTGGAAAGGGAGCTGTAGAATTCTGTTTGGGAAAAGGTGCCAATGGGCCACTCTGTGGACGAGCCAAGAGCTTCCGTAGGTGGTAGTCAGTGATACCCAGCCCTGGGGCTGAAGTAGTCTTTGGTTTTCTCCGTGGTGTCCCAGTCTCCTGGTCTTCACGGGCAGGGATTCCCTCTGGTGCATCTGCATACTGGGATTCTTCTAGAAGGGCATCCTCAAAACCTGTTAACAAGAACCATCCCTCATTTCAGGAGTTTTCAACTCTTCCCAGAAAACACAGAATAGCAGACAGGTACACATGAGACATACCAAGAGAGTCGGGGTGGGGGTGTTACTTGTTGTGTGACCCTGGACAAGTTATTCTACCTCAGTTACCCCCAGTTTTGTTATTCACATCAAGGCTGATAGGCAGCACAGAGGTATATGCCTGTAATCACAGCACTTGGAAGGTAGAGACAGGAAGATCATCAAAATTTGAGTCTAGTCAGGTGTGGTGGCGCGTGCCTTTAATACTGGCTTACTCAGGAGGCAGAGGTAGTTGGATCTCTGTGAGTTCGAGGCCAGCCTAGTCTACAAAGTGAGTCCAGGACAGCCAGGCTATTACATAGAGAAACCCTGTCTCGAAAAACAAAAAGAAATTGAGTGTAGCCTGATCTACAAAGCAAGTTCTAGGCTATCTTGAGTGCCAGGGAGACCTTGTCCTAAAAACTAAAAACACAGCCAGGTGTGGTGGCACATGCCTTTAATCTTAGCACTCGGGAGGCAGAGGTAGGTGGATCTCTGTGAGTTCAAGGCCAGCCTGGTCTACAAAGAGAGTCCAGGACAGCCAGGGCTTATTATACACAAAACCCTGTCTTGAAAAACCAGAAAAAAAATCAATCAAACAAACAACAACAAGGGGCTGGAGAGATGGCTCAGAGGTTAAGAGTACTGACTGCTCTTCCAGAGGTCCTGAGTTCAATTCCCAGCAACCACATGGTGGCTCATGATCATCTATAGTGAGATCTGATGCCCTCTTCTGGCCTGTAGGCATACATGCAGACAGAACGCTGTATACATAATAAATAAATAAATCTTAAAAAAAAAAAAAAAACAAACAACAACAAAAACAAAACAAAAGGCCGGGTGGTGGTGGCGCACGCCTTTAATCCCAGCACTTGGGAGGCAGAGGCAGGCGGATCTTTGTGAGTTCGAGGCCAGCCTGGTCTACAAAGCGAGTCCAGGACAGCCAGAGATATTCAGAGAAACCCTGTCTCGAAAAACCAAAAAAAACCCAAAAACAAAAAAAAAAACAAAACAAAAGCACATATGCAAACAAGGAAAAGCTT
>CAJQZJ010032121.1:14189748-14230538 GCA_907164525.1 Lophiomys imhausi
TTACACAGAGAAACTCTGTCTCGAAAAACCAAAACAAACAAACAAACAAACAAAAACAAAAAACCAGGGCTGGAATGATGGCTCAGTGGTTAAGAGCACTGGCTCCTCTTCTGGAGGACCCAGGTTCAATTCCCAACACCCACATGGCAGCTCACAACTGCCTTTAAAAACCATTCCAGGGAAGCTGATACCTTCACACATTTGGGTACAACACCAATGCACACAAAATAAAAATAAATTAAAAAAAAATTCCCCTCAGAAGTTGTGAGCTGAATGGTGTAAAGTACCATATCAATATTAGCAACATTTAGGAGTCAACAACAGGCCTCAGCCATACCTTGTCCCTCATGAAGGAAGCAAGACAGGGTTTCTCTACAGCATGCTTCCCAGTAGTGAACCGGAGCCAGGGGTCCCCACAGCCACCCACATCTCCAGCTGCCCCAGTGAGTGAGAAACTTCACCCTCTACAAGGACCTGAAATGGAAGGTGTGGGTGTTGCTCTCTGCTCCTGGCATTAGCTCCTCGGGTACAATACTGTGTGACTGGGATGCTCTCTAGAAAGAGATGGCGGCCACCTGTAGCTAGGCATCCCCTAGCAGCCTTAGCGGCACTGTCCTCTGTACCTGGCTGCTCCAGGCCCTGCTTCTCTGGCTTGTCCAACTTGATGTACTCCTGGAAGCTGGACCTGTGGGAGGAAGGGACATGTGGATGGGCACCAGATTCCTCAAAGGCTCTACCTGGACAGATTGAAGAAAGGAGCCAAGACAGTATGTTCTTGAGGATGTGTGCACACATGTGCATGTGAGGAGGGTGCAGGACTCCTCAGTGCAGAGTGGCCCCTGCAGCCTAGGCAGCTCTCCTGACTCTTACAGAGCCCCCCTGCAAGTCCCTCCACCCGTTCCACTTAGTGCCACACACCTGTCCTGATCATAGGCACTTTCTTGGTAGAAGCATTTATTATGGGTCTCCATGTGGCTCAGGCGGGTGTAGTCATTAGGATAAACAAAAGACAGGTGAACCTGAAAGCAGAAAAATAAGGACATCTGAGGGGCGATCCTGGGGAGGAAGCAGCCTGCATGGGGTGAGCCACCTCCGGAGTGGGGAGGGAGGCTGTGAGGTGCTGAATGTCACATTTAGTTATGCAGTGTAGACTCCAGTCTTTTCTTTCCTGCTTTTCCAGACCTTCCTAGAACACACTGCTCACAGTGAAATTCCTCGATGTCACCCTCAGTTATCATCAAAACCATTCCCTCTTCCTCTGCCACCTAACCCTCTCCCTCCACCTCTGAGTGTTTACCCACTAACCCTCACAGCACTGGGCCCATTCTATACCCCATTTCCTTGGCCCCCTAAACACAGGCTGAGCTCATCACCACTAAAAATGTCCTTAATTATAGCCCATCCACTTTCTGGCTTGGCCGTGACTCTTGGCCACTTCCTTTTTGCCCCAATCTTCTATCTTCATCTCCAGACCTGGGTCCATCACAGTCTTTCCTCACTTTCCATGGATCCATCTAACCACCCACATCCAGTACATTTTCCCAAGTGTCTTGTCTGTGAGTTTAAAATGCCACTGGCTACCCAGTTGCTAGGACTAAGCCTGCAGGGCAGGGCTTGTGTGGCCTTTGGAGCAGTCACCAGGCTGCAGAATTGGGGTAGGAGGCCGATTCCATGGCCGAATATGTACCTGCTGGTTCTACAGAACAGTCTACCCTAGTGAGCCTGTCCAGGGATGCAGCCCAGAGGCCTGAGAGACCATCCTGTCTGCTGAGCTAGGGCATGGGAAGCCCAGAGTCAGCTTTAGTCCACCCCCTGACCCCATCCACGAGCAGCAGGCCTTCTCCCAGTCCTCCTTGGTCTAGGGACGTGACTTACAAAGCGGAGGCCCTGGTAGCGCTGCAGCGGGAGCCCATCCACCAGGTAGCTGGGTTTGTAGGGACAGTCAGGCAGGACATGGCGCAGATAGGACTTGGGGATTAGAGGCACTGAGAACAGGAAGGAGAGAGGGTTGAAGTATGAGAAGAAAGGAGAACACAAACATCTTTGGGTCACAGAGGCTCCTGGCTGAGGGAGAGACCTCATGGCTTCCATTTGTATTCACAGGTGACAACTGTGGTCCCAATTCATGTGCATTTGCTGAGTCTGACACAGTCAGACTGCCACCACTCTTCAGGGGTGACACTTCAAGAGCCACAAGGTTCCACCTGAGTAAACTCCCATTAAGTGGACTTTTTTCATTCAAGAACTTCTCTGCCATCCATTTTTCACTCTTTTTTTGGTTTTGTTTTTCTGAGACAGGATCTGCTGTGGTTGCAAACTCATCCTCCTGATTTGTGGGTGGATGACACATCAGGCCCGTTGCCTTCTTTTGTTTTAAAGGGAAGAAATGGGACACGCTGTCAGCTTTTAAAATGTAAATATGACCAGCTGGGGATACAGCTCAGTGGTACAGCACATGTACTACTCAAGGTCCCAGATTCAACCCTCAGCACCAAAACAAAAGACTAACAAATTCCTTACTAAATGATAAGAGTTGGGATCCACAGGCTGTGGCTAGGGAAGACTGCGTGAGGTCCTCTGGATTCTAATCCACTTCTGGTCTCAGGTGGTGGTTAGATAAATGTCTACTCTACAATGGGTTTGTAGGATCATAGAACTGGACATAAATCCTCTTGCATTTTTGGTATGTAAGCTATGTTTTACACTTCTAAGGGGAAAAGATTTTGTGACTTTAGGGCTGCTGCAGCAGACAGATCTCCTGAGTCTTGTCCATCAACACCGAGAACGTGGCACGTGCAGACTCTCGATATGTGATCAGTACGTGGCCAAGGACTTACCTCGATAGAGGGTGTCCCGAGGGTCCGGCCGCAGCATGTCAGCTGGAGGCTGCTCATCCCTGGGAGCAGTGTTGGAGGAGCCCACGTGGCTGGCTGCTGTCTGTGGGATGTGGCCCACCTCATCCATCCTTAGGATGCTCTCATCTGTGACCAGGGAGGAGAGAACAGAAGGATGCTGTAGGTTCTGGGGAGCAGGTGGAGGAGCTGAAGCACAGCTTCTATCTTCCTGCAGGTAAAGCTAAGCTGTGCCTGAACCCCTGCCCTCAGGTGCTGAGTGACTTGTGACTCTAGCTAGCTCCCTTTGAGCCAGCTCCACCCCACAGTCAGCCCACATCACAATTTTCTAATGAGAAAGAGATACCTCTTCCTCAAAATGCTTTACTGCTGGCCTGACAGAAACCTAAACTCAGCCATATTATTTAATCTCATGTAGCCTACACCTGCATAGTATTTCCTGGGTATTCCTGCTGGTGCTGGGGTTTGAACCTAAGGCTTCTCTAGTAAGAGGGAAAATGTTACCATCCATGCAATCTAGTTCAACTCGCTATACCATGTAGCCTCTCCCACGTCATCTGTGAACACGGTGAGCCAGTGTCCCCCCAGGCGTCAGCAGCACTACAGTGGCCCTTGTTTGTCTGCACTCCGTACTAATTAGGGTATTCTTCATCATAGTCGAGACTGGAGATCAGACTCTGACATGTTTGGTCCTCAAGTCCGCTCACACCACCTCTTTTCTTCTCCAGCCCACCGCTTAAGCTGGTCATCAAGCCCCTACACAGAGTGGTGTAACTGGGTGGGGGGTCATGAAAAAGCTGTGTCAATGGTAAAAGGTTTCTGGTTGTACCCCACAACACCAGCCTAGGTTCTGAATATACAACATGTGCCACACACCTAGCAATACCAGGGAACAATCCTGAAACACCTTGGCTCAGGTTGAAAGCTACTGCATGCCATGATGTGGTGTTTTTACTGTGCACATGAAGTTTTGTGCTCTTAGAGAAACATGACAAATTAATGACAGAAAACAAAAAACTTGAGCATTTAAAAAAAGCTGTTAAGTGAGTCAGGCGTGGTGGCATGTACCTTTAATCCCAAGACTTGGGGGGCAGAGGCAGGTGGATCTCTGAGTTCAAGGCTAACGTGGTCTACAAAGTGAGTTTCAGGACAGCCATGGGTACCCAAAGAAAACAAAACAAAACAAAACAGGCCGGTTTGGTGGCCCACGCCTTTAAACCCAGCACTCCAGAGGCAGAGGCAGGCGAATCTCTGTGAGTTCAAGGCCAGCCTGGTCTACAAAGTGAAATCCAGGACTGCTACACAGAGAAACCGTGTCTCTTAAAAAAAAAAAAAAAAAAAAAAGGAAACAAAAACAAAAACAAAATTTAAAAAGCTGGTAGTGAATTTTGGCTTAGAATTAGGATAGAACTTCCAACATGACCCTTAACATAACCTCTATTTTGTACCAGTTATTTATGCTAAAAGTGATGCTCTCAGCAATGATTTATACAAAACAGTGCTCTTAAAATTAAAATATTGCCAGGCATGGTGGTGCACGCCTTTAATCCCAGTACTAGGAAGGCAGAGGCAGGTAGATCTTTGTGAGTTCAAGGCTAGCCTGGTCTACAAAGGGAGTCCAAGACAGCCAGGTATATACAGAGAAACCTTGTCTTGAAAAAAAAATTAAAATATTGATCAAGGGGCTGAGGACATGGCTCAGTTTGATTCTCCAGCAGCCCACACATGAATGGTGGGCATAGCCTGAAGTACCAGTGCCGTGGAGTAGAACTAGGTAGATCCAGAGGCTCACCTGCCAGTCAGCGTAGCCAAACCAGTGAGCTTCAGTTTCAGATAGAGAGCCTGTCTTATGGGGATAAGGTGCAGAGCAATAAAGGACACGGGACATCCTCTGGCCTCTGTACACGTGTGTTCTGGAGCACATGCACACATGTGCACACACATACAATAGTGAGTACTTAAGATGAAGAAGATGCTCTGTATCCGACAGCATCAAATAGTCAGCCAAAGTTTAATTTTTTAGAATAAAAGGGTTTTTTTTTTTTTGTTTTTGTTTGAGACAGGGTCTCACCATGTAGCCCTGGCTGTCCTTTAGTTCACTACATCAACCAGGTTGGCTCTGAACTCACAGAGATCTGCCTACCTCTGCCTCCGGAGTGCTGGGCTTAAAGCTGTGCACCACCACGCCTGGTTTAAGTTTATATTTTATGTGAATGAGTGTTTTGCTCAAATCTATGTATGTGTACCATGTGCTTGCCTGGTGCCTACCGAGGTCAGAAGAAGGTATGAGGTACCTTGGAACTGGAGTTCAAGATTTGTGAACAACCATGTAGGTGCTGGGACCTGAACATGTATCCTCTGCACAAGCAACAAATGTTCTTACCACCGGGCCATCTTTCCAACACCAAGATTTAATTATGTAAAAATAAACTACATATATTTCATTAATATGCAAATTTGCTTTAATTTTTAATAAATAGTATACCAAAAGTATTATTTTAAAATGGATTTCCTTATACTTTGTTACCAGTAAATGTTTAGCAATTATACCTACTATTTATGGACTCATATGCCTGGAATTATGCACAAATAGTCTAAAAGGGATTGCTGTTGGCGAGGTTTAAGAAATTCTGCTCCAGTGAGATCCCTGGGAAGGTTGGCTGCTTGCCTGCTTTTCCTCTCTAAACACACCTGAAACCATCACACCTGTGTCTAGCACATTGTGTTTGTTTTTCGAGACAGGATTTCTTTGTGTAACCCTGGCTGTCCTGGAACTCTCTCTGTAGACCAGGCTGGCCTCAAACTCAGAGAGATCCACCTGCCTCTGCCTCTGAGCATAAGGGTGCTGGGATTAAAGGTGTGTGCCACCACCTCTGGCACAGACCTCAGACCTCTGACCCAGAAAAGTAAAGTTTCCCCCTAACTGTAAGGTCCCTCAAGCACTTATCCATCTCTGGATCTCCTTCATACCCATATGCTAAGGGTCCGAACTTTATCTCCACCACTCTGACCTCATCCTGGGCCACATTCTCCCAAATGGAGCCAGCCCCATATGCTTCCAGGCAGGCAGAGCCTACTTACTTGTAAAGAGGGATAAGAAGGGGGAGTGGATGATGGTGAACTTGGCTCCGGGGTCATTCCGTCTCCACTGGAATTAGAGGAAGGCAGCAGAGATTAGAGGGCGCTGGGTTTGGGACAGTGTTCAAGAGATACAGGGAAGGGAATGCTGGGAAAGGCATGCACACGCAGGGCCGGTGAGGGGTAGGAGGTGAGGGTGAGGATGGTAGGGGCAGGAGTAAAGGCAGGAGGGAAGAAGGCACTCACAGCGACCTCCACATGGTCGGTACCCTCATCATTCTGCTTGTGTAGCACCTCAAAGTAGTACCTGAGGGAGGCTGATAAACTGGCAGAAAGAGACAGGAAACAGAGGCTTCTCCTTAGCTGGTCACCCGGGTCCACCTTTCCCACCTATAAGCTCCCTGGTACCCCTTTCGCTTTCCAGGAACTTGCCACTTAACTGTCCCTTGCCTACTTCTGACAGCTAACCTTGGTTTTCTTCTTTCTTCAGGGGCTAAATATTAGTAGTTCCTAAGTCAGTTGGGGACTCAGTGAAACAGCACTTAAGTGAGCAGCCAGGAGCATCCTCGGTGCATTTAATGGCACTCCTTGCCTGTAAGCAAGGCTGTGGAGGCACTGCGATCTTTGGTAATTTGCCAAAAGTGACTTTTGTAATTGTAATTAGGACCAGACAGCCTTGCTGTAGGGTCCACACCAACCACTGAGAGGATTCAGAATCCTCACATGAGTGCTGGCACTCAACAAGGGCTCTTGGCAAACTAGGTCTGCTCAAGGAAACTTCTAGCCGGCATACAGTCTGGCCTGTGACTATGTAAGCCACCAGGTGGCGGCCTAAAGCTAGACTAAGTTCACAGGCCAACTCCTAATGTCATTCTAGTTGCTGTAGGCTAGAAAAGGTTTGATGTCCCCGAACCCTTTAAGGTCAGTTCCCTGCAGGGACTCTCTGTCTTAAGCCCCAGAGCAACCACTAGGCAGTCTTTATGTGTGTGACCGTTTCTAGATCTGGAGAAAATGGGAAGAAAGAAGACCTCTTTTCCAGCCTTGAGTATCACTCAATATCTGTGTGGCCTTCCATCAGTCACAAAGCTCCTCTGGGCAGGGCAGATGGCTTCTGTTTAGACACAGTAACCCTGAGCAGCAAGCTGGTGGAGATGATGATGAGGGGCCCTCCCGGCTCGCCCACGCTAGCTGGCAGCCCTGGCCCAGAAGGGGTTCCCAAGAGTGTGGGTGGTAACCCTCTCTACTCACCTCACTGGCTTGGAAATTTGACTCTGAAATTTCCCAAACTCTCCAGGGGCTGTCCATTCCTTTCCTGTCTAGAAGTGTGGGGAAAGAGGAGAGAAGGAAGGAGAGATGAGAGGGATAGGAGAGAAGACAGAGTTAGAGGATGGCTGGCCAATACACAGCCACCCCAACTAGTGATGGGAGCCTTCCCATAGACAACCAACCCAGCAGGAATCTTTAGAGCGGGCTAAGGGACAACAAACCCGAAAGATGTATGTGGCTGGGTCCCCACTCTGCCCAACACTGCCCACATCTTACCTGCTCTTTGCAGTGTAGGGCAGAGCTGAGGGGTAGTGTATGCGACTTTTGTTCATTCTTCATGTCGACAATATTAGTGGTCAAGGAGGCTCCCTCCCAATAGTCTCATACACCACATCCCTGGTACCCCTTTCGCTTCCCAGGAACTTGCCACTTAACTGTCCCTTGCCTACTTCTGACAGCTAACCTTGGTTTTTCCAGAGGCCAATGAGAGATCAAGGGCCGAGCTGACCCTACCTTGCCCACACTGGCCAGTAGCTGAAGGCCTGAGACCTGGTCATCACGACTCAGCCAAAATTCAGCGTTGTCATCAGCAGCGATGGCAAACTGGATTTTCCCTGGGCAACAGCAGAGTGTCTGGGTGAATCAAGGAGGGTCTTGGCATGAGGGCTGAAAGCCTACATTATGTCTGGGCATTAATTCCCTTCACTCATGTGCCTTGTATGGGGGAGGGGATTCTATACTCTGGGGGAGCACTATGAAGATGGAAAAGACTTAGGGAGCCAGTTCCAGCTGCTAAAGAGAGAGGGGAGCAGCTGTCTGAGAGTGCTGGATGAGAGCCCGCCAGCCTCAGTTTCTCCTGTCTTGATAACAGTCTAACAAGGGCTCAGTGCGGATGGGATGTATTTTCTAGCTCAGGCTTATGTTTCTAGGACCACCCCCTCTCCCCCAAGAAGAACTCGGAAGCAGGAAGAAGGATGAGGCTTTGAGGCTCCTCACCATCGGTGAAAGGGTGCAGGTAACCAAATATGCGGAGGCCATAGTTGGTCCATTTGGGGGACACAGCCAGCTTCCTCAGGGTTGTGCGGATCTGTGTCAAGAAGGATGAACTGTTACTCCGAATCAGGATGAAGAACTTAAGGAATTTGAGTTTGGTCTATTCAGAGCTGGTGTGGAGACCAGCAGGGGAACAGGAGATGAGAGGTTTAGGGGTGTGCCATGGTCTGTGGAGTACAAGATACAAGTCAGGTCCCACTCACTTATTATTGGTCCAGGTGACCTCGTACAATGCACAACTGTACACGTTGGCCTTGGATTAACATCAAGAGAGCCTAAATTGAAATGCTGCAGAGTGGCAGGTTGCAAGAGTCTCGGGAAGGAGAGGACAAGAAAGATATTCTAAACAGAGGAAGAGAGGGCCCAAGACACTGAAGGAGTAATACAGACTGTAGTGGACTGAGAAGAAGCCAGGAAAGAGGCAGGTGGGGGAGATGAAACGGAGGGGACACAGAGGGTGGCTGGGCACAGTGGGCACACCCCCCCAGGCACTCACGTGTGGGTAGAGGGGAAAGTGCAGGTTCCTTCTGAGCTGTTGGATGGAGCCGCCACACCAGTCTTCAAACACATGCAAGTTGGCATGGCCCTGGAACTGTGTGGAGCAGAGAGGGGACCATGAGTGAGTAGGGGCAGACTGTGCTGAGCCCTGGAGCAGAGTGAGCGGAGGGGCACAATGCTTCTCACATATTCTATGGAAGGCTTGGCTCCTAGTCTGTGGTGCTACTGGGAGATGCCGAACCTTTAGGAGGTGAGGACCTAGCAGGGGACGATTAGGTCACAGGGCTGTGCCCCAGAAGGGGATACTGGAATTCCAGCTATTTTGTGCCTTTCTTGACTTTTCAGTCTTATGTCACACCATGATGTATTAAGCTGCCATAAGTCCAAAAAAGCAGGGCTAAGCAAGCCTAGGACTAAACCTCTGAAAGTGTGAACCAAAACAGTCCTTTCTTCTTTATGAGTTGGTTATCTCAGGGTTGTTTGTCATAAGGATGGAAAGCTAGCTAGCTCTGTGGCTTGAAGAAAGGAGTCATATATGCACACATGCCTACAGATACACACCACCTCACAGACAGGAAGGGAGCCGCCTTGCATTCTGCAGGTGAGGGGCATAATAGCCATGGCAAAATGGCAGAAGCAACAGGGGGAGCTGGGAGGAACTTGGCTAGGTTCCCACCAAGGGCTTGCCCATTATGCCTCCCCTGTTTCTCATGAGCGGATGGCTCTGCAGCTGTCTGCCTGTCATGAAACTTTATCTACTGGTCTTCACATTCTGGCTGGGGGAAGAAGCTGAGCAGAACAATGGTGGTATCTGGGGGTTCCTCTGGGCCTCCGTTAGCTCACAGGCTCCTGGTAGCACTTCATTGGCAGGGGCAGAAGTGTCTGCCCTTTTTCTTCCCCCCTCAGCTGTGGCACTGGAGGGGGACAGGCCTGGATCTGGAGCAGAGGCTCTCATTGAATACAGGACAAAGGCAACAGGCATGTTCCAGGTGGGTGGAGGCGTCATGTTTAGGACGGAAGGAGAAGCAGGGGTATGGTCGCAGCTGGCCCACGGTTTCAGATTGCCTCAGTCCAGTTCGTTCGGCAGCCCTCCAGGTGGTGCCTCATCCATCCTACACAAACAGGTCCTGCCCTGCCCCCAGCAACCCCAACTGTAGCTGGTCAGATCCAAACTCTTAGGGAAAAAGTGGGCCAAAGTAGAACAGGCACCCAGACTAAAAGACTTGTTTTGAGGTCCTCCCTGCAGAGTGATGTAGGATGGGGTGCCGGGAGCATGGCTCAGTTGGTAGAGCGTGTGCCACACAAGCACAAGGGCCTGAGTTCCATGCCCAGAGTTCACGTGAAAAAAAGTGGTATGTACTTGGGGGGGGAGGGAGGAGAGACAGGAGGCAGGTCAACATGAGATCTTATCTCAAAAATCAAGGTGAATGGCCCCAAAGAATGACACCAGAAGTTGTTTTCTGGCTTCCATAGGCACCGGCACACGTGTGTACCCCCAACATACAATTCTTTTTTGAGAGAAGGATGTGGGAAGAGGGGAAGTACTCTGCATGAACTGAGGGCCCACGTTAGGTTGAAGTGATGGGCAACGCTTCAGAGACACTGTCCCACTGCTGGACCCTGAAGACAGAGGCTAGTTTGTCACCTTCTGACCCTTAAGCACACTAGCTGAGTCAACATTTGGAATATGGGACCTTGGGGAGTAGCCATCACTCACAGGAATGCAAGGAGGGGGTTGGGGTGGGCGAGAAAGTGTGTGGGCTGGAGGGTGGGAGGCAGGTTGAAGCTCCAAGGAAAGAAAGAATGAGGACATTATGCTGCTTCTGGGGAAATTCCTCAAGTCCTGCTTAAAGGATCAGTTGTCTTCTCCAAGTGGCCTGCTTTTTCCCCCTCCCCAGGGGACCTCCAGGGCAGAGAGCTCTGGTCCCCGGAAGAGCAGGGCACTAGAGGGGGAGCACAGCCACCAGTCAGCTGTGCGAAGGCTGGAGCTAGGATGCCAGGCATGAGAATGGGTTTGCCATGAGCAGCTTTGGTCTGAGGGCAGGTACACACCAGTCCCTCACAGAAGCTCCCCGGGTGGTCTACCTTGGCCATGGGAGCCAGAGGTGCTGCTATGAGAAACCAGCAGAAGCCGGGCAGTGGTGGCGCACGCCTTTAATCCCAGCACTTGGGAGGCAGAAGCAGGCGGATCTTTGTGAGTTTGAGGCCAGCCTGGTCTACAAAGCGAGTCCAGGACAGCCAGAGATATTCAGAGAAACCCTGTCTCGAAAAACCAAAAAAAAAAAGAAACCAGCAGGGCTTCCCAAAAATGAATGAGAGAATCAGAATTAGCCTTTTTGAGGTAGACCTGACCCGAGCATTTGGGTGAGCCTTTGTCGCCAACTTCTTACTGCCTTGGGGACCCTTGGACAATGTCTTCCTCCCTAGACCCAGACTGACGACACCAAGATTTGTGTTGTTTCATTGTAGGCAAAAGGTCAGAGAAGGGAAGGGCTTCTTCCAAGCTTTATCTGTGACGGTTTGAAACTTGCAGTTAGCCTTTGTGGAGAAAGTTATCTGTTGGATTGCCTCATTTCAAGGGGAGGATATCAGCCAAGTGTGGTGGCGCACACCTTTAATCCCAGCACTTGGGAGGCAGAGACAGGTGGATCTCTGTGAGTTTACAGCTAGCCTGGTGTACAGAGCTTCAGGACAGCCAGGGCTACACAGAGAAATCTTGTCTTGAAAAACAAACAAAAACAAAACACAACAAAAATGGGAGGGTATGGGGCTCAGGAAGCAATCCCCTGAGAACACAGCAATTACCCTGTGGAGATGGAGCGGGCAGAAGGGAGTAGAAAGGAGGTAAGGCCTGCGCCGGCTCTGCTGCCTTTCCTTCCTTCACTCCATTTCTGCTGAGCCTTACTGGGCTTGGCTTGCCAGGACAGCAGTAGGTTTAAGGGATGATGGCACTTCCCCTGTGCTCAGTTTTCTTACTGCCTCCAGGACTGTTCTGAAGCAAGTCACTCTGCGGCTGAAAACTTCAAGCGATTGCAGACTAAAACCTCACTGTGACCTCTGACTGGCCTGCCTTCTCAGCCCTGGCCACACACAACATCCTCCCTGCCACACCTAACCACATCCAACTCCCAGCCTTTGCCCAAAACCATCCAGCTCTCGACTTTCCAAGCTTTTTTAAAAAAATAATATATTTATTTTTATTGTATATGCACTGCTGTTTTGCCTGTATGTATGTCTGTGTGAGGCTGTCAGATCCTGGAGTTACAGACAGTTGTGAGCTACCATATGGGTGCTTGGAATTGAACCTGGGGCCTCCGGAAGACCAACCAGTGCTCTTAACCTGCTGAGCCACCTCTCCAGCCCCTTCCCAAGATTTTTATAAATACAATTCCTGATCAGACCCTTTGCTCTCTTCCCCATATGGCAGGCTCCTACTTATTCTTCAAAAGCTTTCTCAAATACTTCTAAGCCTCTCTGTGCCTTCCCTGGGGAGAGCTATAGCTTCTTCTCACATGTCCTAGAGCATCTGAATTGCCTGAATGAACAAATATTTGCATAAGCTGAACTCAGAGCAATACATTTCATCATTGACCACTTCCAACCAGTTACCGTGTTCCCTGCGCAGTTAGATGAAAGAGGGTGGAGTGCGGCTCAGTGGCCCTGGGGAGAACATGAAGAGATAACATGGAGATGACAGATGGATAGATGGATAGATGACAGATAGACTTAAAAAAAAAAAAGACCAAGATATGAGATGCATAAACTCATCTGTCTTTGGAGCTGTTGCAGAGGGACAGGAGAGATCAGGTGCCTCGCCTGGGAACACTGGCTGACCCTTGTTCTGACTTGCTACTGCTCTGTCCCAAACCAGCATACCTGATGGGTGGTTCAGCTTGGGGCCAGTGAGGCCTTACCTGACCTCAGTGCACAGCCAATTAGACCTCCGGCTACTACATACCAAATTCCCCGGGCAGACTTCTTAAACTTGATCTATTCCAACCCACTTTTATTTTGTAAACAGTGCTGGAAATTGAATCCGGAGTCTCATGCCAGTGAGACAAACACTACCAAATAAGTCATACTCCTAACCTCTGGGTCTACTCTTGATTTGAGGGTTCTCCCCTGTCGGATGAAGAGGCTCCAGATGCTAGAAAGATAAGAGGCATTCTGGAGCGTGGTGAAGGCTGCAGGCCCATTCTGTGGAACCTAATGGGTAAAATCTCCCCATCCACATAGAAGGTTCATAAGGAGCTGACATGCTATAAGTATGTTACCACGTGACCAAAGCATGGCAAAGACGAGACAAACTCCAATGGAGGTGATCTGGGCCCTGAGAACAGGAAAGCCTAAGCAATCCACAGCAAATTTCACACAAGTGTTCACAACAACACAGCCCCCCATTAGCAACAATCTGTCTACCAACAGAGGAAGGGATAAACATAACGTGGAATCATTGCCGCTGTCTCCACACCATCCTCCCAGAACTTCTGCTCCATGAGAGTCAAGTAGAGGGAGAAGCAAATGTGTAGGCAGAAGCCAAGGAAAAAGACTAGCAGATGGCCAAGTGGATGGACAGCTGTGCCCTGCAGGCCAGGAAGCTGGTGCCACTGTCTGGAATGCTCCTCTTAATGGATCTAGAACTCCTATGGCCACTGCATCACCAAAGGCCATTTTGGTAGAACCAATACAGTCCCTGAGAGTTGTCTTGGTCCCTGTCACACTCTGTTCTCAGTTACAAACATGACACATACACACAGTAACTCATCCCTTCTGCCGTCTCAGCTGGAGAAGTTTTAAAGTATGGCACAATGAGGAATGAAACATGTCATGTTACCTTGTGGATGAACCCTGCAAACCTCATATAAGTGAAAGAAGGCAGACCAGGAGAGATACATTTCATGATCTCTCTCTCTCTTTCTGAGACAGGGTCTCATATAGTCCAGGGTGGATTCAAACTGGCTATGTAGCCAGGGATGGTTGTAAACTTCTGATCCTCTTGCCTCCACCTCCTGAATTCTGGGATTTACAAGTGCATGCTACCACGACTAGTTTGTGCAGTGCCAGGGACTGATTTCAGGGGCTCTATACATACTAGACATTATTTATTTATTTATGTATTTATGTATTTATTTATTTTTCAGTGTTATGAATTGTATCTAAGGTCTCAAAACATTTCAAGCAAGGGCTCTACCACTGAATGACTGAGCCAGGAAGATATGGAGTTTGCGATGAAACACAACTCTGCTAATATTTAGAAAGCTACTGAGTCAGACACTGTGACTTATAAAAGGATATGAACTATATCTCAATACAATTTTTGTTTTGTTGTTGTTTTGTTTTTGAGACAAAGTCTCAACATGTAGCCTAGGCTATCCTCAAACTCAGACTGATCCACTTGCCCTCAGACTCCCAGGTGCTGGGATTACTGATACGCACCATCAGGCTTCTCTTCAAATTCTTTTTTAAAAAGCAACAAGTTCCAGGGAGGTGGCTTAGCAGTAACACAGCCATCAAGCCAAAAACCTGAGTTCCATCTTCAGACACATAAAAAACTGGGTGCAGTGGACAAAGTCTGCAATCCTGGCAGCCTACTGTGAGACTGGGGGTGGAGACAGGAGAATCACCCGGAGCCAGCCTAGAGCACAGCAGAAACAAGAGACCCTGACTCTGGAAAGTGGAAGGTGGGAACTGACTCCTGAAAGCTGTCTTTTGCACCCCAAAACACACAGTAACAAGCTGGGTGGGGTGATGCAAGCCTGTGATCCCGAGGCAAGGAATCACTGGGGGTTCTAGGATATCCTGAGCTAATAATCACAGCTGGGCATGGTGGCACACACTCTCGGGAGGCAGAGGCAGGCGGATATCTGAGCTTAAGGCCAGCCTGGTCTATACAGCAAGTTCCAGGACAGCCAGGGCTACACAGGTCAACTCCAAAACCAACAACCACAAAAAAGTTCAATTCTAGGACAGACATGGTTGCACATGCCTGTAATCCTAGCACTTGAGAAGGCAGAAGATTAGGAAGACTTCAAGGTTATTCTCAACCACACAGTGAGTTCAAGGCCAGCCTGGGCTATATGAGACCATGTCTCAAAAATAAACAACAAAACGAGAAACAATGTGGGGAAAAAAAAATGATCCAAGCTGCCCTTAATAGAGAGAAGGCTGGCTCACCAGACCAACTGATCTGTAAAGCAACGGCCCAGCAAACTGTCTCCAGTTGCCTGATGATGTCACCTAGAACAATGGTGCCAGCGCTGTAATCCATCCTCACTCTGGACTTTGAAAAGAGGGAGTCTCACAGAGTGGAGGACCCAACGCTGTCTCTTTTACTCTTGCCTTGAGTGGGTGGGCTGGAAATAAAACCATCCAAGCTGCAAGATCAATCTGCAATAGGAACAATAAAGACAACAGACTGGCCCATGTCGCACAGCCAAGAAAAGTAGTCTCTGGCACAGGCCCCAAGATGGAGATCCTGGGTTCTAAACACTGCAAAATATGATTCCCCAAAGCACCATGCTATTCCAGGCTTTTGGTACAAGCATTTACTCAAGGTAATTTGCGTATGTTCATTAGAAAGAGAGAGAGAGTAGAAGTAAAAAGGTATCATAATGGCTAGCTAGGACTTTGTTAAGAGGTGGGCTTCTTTGCTTTTTTGCTGTGATCAAGTGATCGCCTGGCTGTGCCACAATACCTGGTTGTGATTTTTGGTCCCATAATAGCTTCCTGAAGCAGATTCCTAATGCATGTTCCTTTAGAACACTGGTAGTCCAGAATCTTAACAGGCATTTCTGGAAAAGGCAATTCAGGGGCAGACATATTTGGGACACGCTGAGCTAAACCAAGCTAAACAGATTTCCCCAGGACTTCTCAGAATCTTTCTTATGCTAATGTGGACTTCCAAGAGCAGTTGACCTGACAGAAGGTTTTTATGTTTTGTTTTGTTTTGTTTTAAATCTCATTTAACAATGGATTCCTTTCTTCCTGGAATATCTTATAGGACTTAATGGTTTGAGAAACAACTCTTGTACAGATTATTATCTTTAAGACTGGGGATTGGCATAGCCATGAAAGTCATGTAACTTTCTCAGACACTGTTTTCCCACCTATAAACTAGGATAATGACTGTTCCAGTTTGGATCTACAATGTCTCTGAAATGCCCATAGGTCACAGCCTGCAGTGCTATTGGGAATGGCAGAACCAAAAGGAAACAGGCCACAGAGGAGACATTAGACCAACCCATTCTCTCTCTCTCTCTCTTTTTCTCTTTTTTTTGAGACAAGGTTTCTCTGTGTAACAGCTCTGGCTGTCCTGGACTTACCCTGTAGACCAGGCTGGCCTTGAACTCAGAGAGATCTGCCTGCCTCTGTCCCCTGGGTGCTGGGATTAAAGGTGTGAGCCACTGTACCTGGTCTATACTATATAGGTCCAAAGCAATGGGGCTAAATAACCAAGAACTGAAACCTCTGAATCCAAGAGCCAAAGAAACCTTCCTCCTTACAAGTGGATTGTGTCAGGCACGTGCCATAGTGAGAAAGCTGAGTTAACACAATGCTACCTCACAGAGTCAAAAAATCTGAAGGTATACTGGGCCATTTAACTGTCATAAATGTGGCATATTTATATCTGTTGTTTTGTATAGTATTTACTGTTATAAGAGAAGGAACCATCTGTTGGACTGAAAGGGGAAACTTCTGTGGGGAAGAGGGTGGAAGGGCGGGATAGGAAGGGGGAATAGGGAGGGGTTTGTGACTGAGATGTAACTTGAAGAAAAAAAAATAAAGTATTTAAAAAAAAATCTGATGTGCAATGATATGAACACAATAGGTCTGCAGCAAATGTTTGTGCTCCCACTTCATCTGTTTAAGTCCCTTCAAAGACCAGGTTCAGTGGAGTCCCTTACCTCTGAGAGCCAGGGCACAGGCTTGTTCCACTTCAAGTAGCTACTGTTCCTGCTCCTACTTCGGGCAATTTCTTGGTCCTATTATTAGAACAAAAAATGAACTTTGTGAAAATATTGTTAAGAAATTGGAGACAGGACAGGTTTCAGGGCTCCTTAAAGATCCCAGTGGGTAAATAGGGGGTCAAGTTCCTGCCCCAAGGAAGCTTGTCAGCTTAAGGGACACTCATTCATTATTTACACCAAATCCCTGAGGAGACTATCTCAGGCTTGTCAGCATGCACTCCTGAGGTTTATTCGCTTCTCTGAAATTTTCAACCTGTGCCATATGAGAAAAAAAATTGACTCTGGACCCCCTTGGGGGAGGAACTGTGACATCTTATTCCTCCAGTATCACCCCAAGTTCTACCCAGATTTGTCTGTCACTGGTCTCAACAAATGGGAGCCCCTCAAAGACACCCCAAGCCCTTCCTACCATATTCCACAGATTTACTTTTGCCTCACCCAGCTTTGGGGATCCATTTCTGTTTTAGGCTCAACTGTTGCAGGGGGCGGGGCGGGGGAGGCAGGGTGGGAGGAGGGTCCAAATTGGAATGGTCCTCAGTTTCCCTAATCTACCACCTGAGAAACACTATGGGGAAATCCTTCATGATACTACACCCCTGCTGTTTGCAGGGGAGGATATTTGTCTACTTTACCACCATGCACCTGGTACTGTGGTCAGGTGCAGTCCTGTCTCCAGGATATACTATATACTGATTAACATTCAGGAAATGGGGTGTGAACATTCAGGAAATGGGGTGTGTGTGTGTGTGTGTGTGTGTGTGTGTGTGTGTGTGTCTTAGATGGAGAAGAAATCAAGGGTTTCCCACAAGCTAGGCAAAGGCTCTATCTCTTAAGTCACACCTCTAGCTTTAGGATGTGTTGTCTGAGTCAGACACCACATGCCTGGAACTGCTCAGACCTGGATAGCTTGAACAATGTTGCAAAAGCAGAAACAAGACAACTAGGCCCACTGGGGGTTTGAGGAAGGCAAGACACGGCAGCTAAAACTTCAAGGAGTTCTACAGCTGTGTATCCCCTCCATATATACCTTAGAGAAGGAGATTTCCATTAAGGCCATGGAGCAACTGAAGGCAACTGAAGGCCCTGACGGACCTAGCAGAGAGGAGGGCAGAAAACAGAGTGGACCTGCCACATACCTTGAGGTTTAGCCTCTGGGGACCATAGAACTGGAGATTCGGATCAACAGCTGGAATGTTCCTGCTGGCCAGCGCCTTGGCCAGTTCTCTCCAGTCGCCATACCCTACGAAAGGGAAAGGAAAGAAAAACAAGGTCAGCTTGCTCCAGGAGCCCATAAATCTGTAAGATTAGAGAGGCAGAGATAAGATAGGTGGTCGACTTCTCTTCTCTTCTCCTCACAAGGTAGGTATGAAGCAGAGGCAGATGGTAGATACAAATTCAGTCATGGTCTACACGGCGGAGGGCAGGAAAAGCTCTGCTTTCCTTAAATCAGAGAAGGAACTCTGCCAGATGAAGTGGGCTATTGTCACTTACTGTGGGGACCCTCTACAGCATGATTCTTTTTTTGTTTTTAGGTTTTTCAAGACATGGTTTCTCTATGTATCCATCCTTGCCTATCCTGGACTCACTTTGTAGACCAGGCTGGCCTTGAACTCATGGAGATTCACCTGCCTGTGCCTCCTGAGTGCTGGGATTAAAGGCGTGCGCCACCAAGCCCGGCTACAGCATGATTCTTACTTAGTTACACAAGGTGGGTGATTTCTCACCTAAGACCCAGGCAAGAAATGGTGGCTGGGGGCTGGAGAGATGGCTCAGCAGTTAAGAGCACTGGCTGTTCTTCCAAAGGACCCAGGTTCAAATCCCAGCAACCACATGGCAGTTCACAGTTGTCTAATTGCCGGGCAGTGGTGGCGCATGCCTTTAATGCCAGCTCTGGGGAGGCAGAGGCAGGTGGATCTCTGTGAGTTCAAGGCCAACCTGGTCTACAGAGTGAGTCCAAAACAGACAGGGCTACACAGAGAAACCCTGTCTTGAAAAAAAAAAAAATTGGTGGCTAAAGCCATATCCAGGGAAGCAGCAGGGGAGTATGGGACGGAGGAGAAAGGAGGAAGGGGAAGGGATATTTTGCTCTGATCATTAATCATGGGATTGCTGGATAGAACCAGAGATGGAGGAGGCAGGAGAAAGTGAGTCTGGGTCTTGGTATTTGTCCCACAAATTTAGTTCTGCTTGGAAATGAGGACTATGTACAACTGACTCACTGATGTGCGCTTTGGAACTGGTGAGTTTGCGCACATCTGAGGAGGCAAAAGGACAAACCACGGTGGGAGGGAGGGAACAGGACATGGTTGATATGCAAGGAAGCATCCCTACACAAAAGAAGAAGCAAGGGGTTGCAGTGGGTAAGGGTGGGAAGAGAGAGCCAGAGCCCAGTGGCCAGTCTGTAATTCACTAGAAGTCAATGCCTTCTTGACTATAAAAGAGATTGGTTGGGCAGGGCTGTTGGGCTTAAAGTAAATGAACCTATAACATTGTAGGCCATAAATCAGAATCCTGAACCATCAGACCAGTTTTTTGTTTTGGGTTTTTTTTTGTTGTTGTTGTTTTTGTTTTTTTTTTTGAGACAGGGTTTCTCTGTGTATACCTGGCTGTCCTGGACTCGCTTTGTAGACTAGGCTGGCCTTGAACTCACGGAGATCCACCTGCCTCTGCCTCCCTAGAGCTGGGATTAAAGGCGTGCGCCACCAGGCCCAGCCAGACCCGTTTTTTTAAGATCACTTCATCTTCATTCCAGGTAAGAAAAATGGGACCGAGGCTGATGAAATGACTGTCATAGCACAAATAGCAACAGGGCTAAGATGAGAACGTGAGTGCACAGGGCCTCTCCACTGGGCTGTTCTATTTCGACGCAGGATTTATTCAATCCCCGGGTGAGCACTGACAGCGACACAGCTAATGAGACAAAAACCGAAATAAGCAGCTAAGTGTGGCGGCCGATGCCTGTAACACACCAAAAATCTAGGAGAACTAAGGCAGGATTTCTGACATCAGAGCCAGCCTGGGCTACACAGCAAGACTGTTGGTCTCCACGAAACAACACCCACAGTGTATAACCGGGAGCATGGACCACACAGAAGGTAGACACCACATTGTGGAAGATTGTTATGTGCTGATGCTTGAAGGGGTGGGCACGGAGTCACAGACCGGAGCATGATGGGGGGTAGGGCTGGTTCTCTTATGTGGTTATGTCTTGTGTTTAGAAAGCATCTCAGAGGCATGGATGGCATTTCTTGAGCCTTTTAAGATGCTGAAGTTAGGTCAGGTGTATCCACTCTTGTCTCACAGATGGAGAAAGAGGGGCTTGTGGCTCTGAGCCACAGATCTACTTGTCACCCAAGATTAGAGAAGACAGCCCTCGCGAGCCAGGTCTGTCATCATTCACACGTTCTCTTATGGCCACTCTTCAGCAGAGCTTCAAGGAGTCCTAGAGCCACAGGCCTTAGCTATGGCTCTGGGCTTTGGGTTACTACAGATATTCAGTGATACTTAAGTTACGGGAAATTCTGGCCTCCAAGGGTACATCCATGGACACATAATTTAAAAACAAAACAAAACAAAAACCACAAATCTTAAAAATCCCCCACACTGTATGCGTGTGTGTGATGTATGTGTGTAAGGAATATGCACACGTGGAGACCAGAAGGCATCAGGTGTCCTCAATCCCTCTTTACCTATTCCCTTTGAGGACAGGTCTCTGCATGAACCTGAGTTTCATGTCTTCTCAGCTAGACTGGAAGCCATCAAGCCCCGCACATGTGCAGGGTGCCCAGCTTACTACGTGGCTGCTGGGCCCTGTACTCTGGTTCTCGTGACTGCACAGCAATTGCTCTAAATTACTGAGCCACCTTTCCAGCCCCAACCCCTTGTTCTTAGACGAATCCTGATAGGCTAATTTAGTGAGAATGCTCTGATGTCTCTTCTTGGTAACTGGTCATAGACCGAGTTCCCTAATCCACTTATATTGCCTGTAAACCCCTGGCCCTTGCTGGACTCAGAACTGAACTCAGGTCTCTACAAAATGAAGAACTGTCACTGACATGGGTTCTGCTCCTCTTTACCCACAGGCTGTCTCTGTGGCCAAGGATTTTTTTCCCACTGAGAAAAAGACGGGAAATTCAGTGAAGTTAAACTGAGCTAGGCCCTCACCTACAGGTCGCAGGTAGATCTCTATGGTTCTGAGATAGGAGATTTGGATGGTCAACAGTGTAGTCTTCGGGCTTCAGTGATGGGTCTAACTGCATGCACCACTTACAGCTGTTAACGCCTGGAACAAGTCACTGAGTCTCTTTACCCTTGCTTTCTTCATCAGGACGTTGGAAACAAAAACATCTGCTTAGGCCTGCTGTGAGCAGTGAATGACATGTGTCTGACTCACAAAGTGCCTGATGCGAATCTCTCTCTCCTAACAGCTCCTGAATTCGGTGTTTGGATTTGAGAGTCGGGAGATGCGATTCCCAACCTCTTTTGAGTTGTGTAAACTCCAAAGAGTCTGGTAGCTCTCCGACTCTCTCTTCCATGCTTAATAACCAGACAGTAAGCGGACAGGGCAACGGGGACTTCGTAGTGGCATAGCAATGGGCATGTCCTCTCGGCTCCATGGACTTCGTGGTCCTCTGTTATCTCCCCACGGCCTTGCCAGCAGTGTTCACTAAGCATACGCTCTGTGTCAGGCCCTGGGCCCTGTGTTTGGATCCCCCTCCTCTCTGAACCTGCACTGACCTGCCAGTGGGTACCCAGCCATCGCTTAGCCTCCTGGGAGCAATTGGAGCTAAAGAATGTGCCGATTGAACGACTGACACTTGTCACTCATCCCGTTAAGTGATTCCTCCTGTTTCTGGCTGGACCTCTCCTTCCAGAGCACCAGCTGCCAGGGCCTGGTCCTCCTACGGCAGGTGTCACATTTATGCCAGGGGACAGACACCCGGATCTCAGGTGTCAGGTAAAGCAGCACTGTGGGCCTCATGCTGTGCCCTGACAGACCTGGGCATCATGTTTACCATCAACCGGAGCTTTGCCAACATCCTCCTGGGGGCAAAACAAACTTCAAAGGCCTGAAGATTACCATCTTGGCTCTTTGTAACACTATAGGACACATATATCCCTCAGTATCGTTTTTCAAAGACTCTAACACATGTTAACTCCATTGCCTTCCCTCACTCTTTCTCTCAGAAATAAGAAAAATAAAACCAGAATGATATGGTTATCAGCCCAAGGTCACACAGTGAAAAGATAACTCTCCCAAAGCACCCAGCCCCTGTGACCACAGCATGGCTCCCAGTGCTGCAGGTCAGGGGCTGTCACTCATTTCCCCTGACCCTTCATCTGATACCCAATACAGTATGTGGACATCAGGGCCGTTGACATGGGAGAGCGGGAAGGCTCTTCACCACAGAGGCTGCCGCTGATACTGCAGATCCCACAGCGAGAGTACAGGCTTGAGCTCTGGCTCCATTCCAGGTGCTGAAAACACTTAAAAGCTTTTAACAGTTAAGGTCTGGAGGTGGAGATTAGTTAGCACAAAGGAGCCCTGGTTAGGTGGTGTACAGGCCCTGGGTGTCATCCCCAGCACAATTTTTTATATATATAAACAAACAACTCAGGAAGTAAAAAGTTAATACTAAATTTGCATGTCAGTATAAACTCCTAAAGCCTGTTAATAAAGACTAGAACTAACTAACTAGCAGACTCAATGCACACTCCCTTCAAGCCCACCACATAAGAATGTGTTCAAGCCGGGCGTGGTGGCGCACGCCTTTAATCCCAGCACTTGGGAGGCAGAGGCAGGCGGATCACTGTGAGTTCGAGGCCAGCCTGGTCTACAAAGCAAGTCCAGGACAGCCAGAGCTGTTACACAGAGAAACCCTGTCTCGAAAAACCAAAAAAAAAAAAAAATAATAATAATAAATAAATAAAAAATAAAAAAATAAAGAATGTGTTCAACCTTGGACATGGGGGCTCACAGGGATTGAACCACCAACCAAAGACATGGGCTGGACATAGGCCCCCCCTACACTTATGTAGCCGATGGGCAGCTTGTTCTTCATGTGGGTCCCCTAACAATTAGAGCAGGGGCTGTCTCTGACTCTGTTGCCTGCCTTTGGATCCCTTTCCCATAGCTAGGCTGCCTTGTCTGGCCTCAGAGGGAGAGTACACACTTGATGTACCAGCGTGGGTTGGTATCCATGGAGGGGCCTCCCCTTCTCTGAGAATGGGGAGAGGGGTATAAGAGTGGAACTGGGAAGAGAGGATGGAGGGGGGCTGTGATCAGGCTGTAAAGAGAATTAATTGATTAATTAATGAGGGAAAAAAGTACTGACAGGAAAAAAAACCTAAAAAAAAAAAAGAGCCGGGCGTGATGGTTGCACAGCTTTAATCCCAGCACTTGGGAGGCAGAGGCAGGTGGACTTTTGTGAGTTCAAGGCCAGCCTGGTCTACAGAGTGAGTTACAGGACAACCAGAGCTGTTATACAGAGAAACTCTGTCTCGAAAAACAAAACCAAACCTGCCTCTGCTTCCTAGGTGCTGGGATTAACGGTGTGCACCATCATGCCCACCCCATGCTAAAGGTCCTATTTCACCACGTAAAGACACATGATGTGAGCATACATCACTTCATGGTGAAACACAAGGGATCCCAACGGACCCACAGAACCTGTTCCGATGCTGCGATCACTGACAGCAAGCGTCAGCCCTGAGTGGATGAGTCACTTCATCTCTACTCCACATTCTATTTCTTGGTAATGTGGAAACACATTTTTGCCAGAATATAGAAGAACTGGATGTAGGCAGCCAACACTGTGGATGATACAAGTTTACCCCAAATAAAGGCTAAACAGTGGAACAAGAGGGTTACATAACCCCTCCAGCCCAGCCCCAACCCTGCCAACTCTACGTATCAGCAGGGAAACCAAAGGCAGCCTAAAAATGCTACAAGGAAAAGTGCAGCTGGGGAAGAAAGGAGAGATGGATGCACGGGGGCACCATGGCAGACAGAGACATCTTTACAGTATTGTCTCCAGCCTCGGGGCTGGTCTCCAGTACAAAGATTTTCTCCTTCGCTAAACTACAGGGGAGGACTTTTGAGAGGTGAAGGAATGGTCCCCCCAGGACTCGGGAAAGGGTGTGAGCAATCTGGAAGGCTCGATCCTGCCTCCTCCATACCGTAGACTTGCAGATCCAGGATGAATGCAGATTTCAAAGAGAATCCCTGGGGTCTGTCTAGAAACTCACTCTCCAGAGACCACAAACACAAAGACAAAAAGTGATGAGACACAGTGATACTGAAGAGGCAGAACCCCTGTCCTGCTAGAGAACAGGAGACTGCCTAGGAGACAAGTGGTCATTACATTCAGGGTGTGGATTTACAAGAGCCCGGAACCAGCCTGGAGTCACAGGATGAAAAGGTTTTGTCCCTGGGAAGAACTTGAGGCAAGAACCTAAGGAGCTGGAATGAGTCTTCAGCAGGACAAAGCGGTTATGGCTTGAAGCCAACAGGGCCTAGCCCAGATCAGAAAGTGGAAGCACTCACAGATAAAGATGAGGCAGAGGACCTGTCACCTGGGAGACAGTCTTCAGAGCACACCTAAGGCTCTGATGGCAGAGAGTGTGATGAAGTCTTTCCTTCCTAGTCGCTGATGCCCTAGGGAACCTGATGCAATAAAAATTATTATTACTATAACCACACCAATTAACATGTATGAGTTCACACACACACACACACATGCATGTCTATTGGTACAGAGGCCTGCTATATCTATATTAGCTTGAACACAGATTACTTTCTATTTTCTTTTATTTTTAAAAAAATTTAGTTGTAATTTCTAATAAATAAACAAGTAACCCATATAAGCAATCCTCTTTCATAGCACTTCATAATCTATGAGGTGGGACCGGAGAGATGGCTCAGTGGTTAAGACTACTGCCTGCTGTTTCAGAAGACCCAGGTTCAATTCAAACAACCTGTAACTCCTGGGGGGTCTGATGCACTCTCTGGGCCCCTGTGGGTACCAGGCACATATGCAATTCACAGACATACACAGGCAAGACACTCATACGCGTATAATAAAAATAAATAAATCTCAATAATAAATACATACAATTTAAAGAAAATAATCTGTGACACTATAGAGGACAGAGACAACCCCCCCAAAGTAACTGAACTGCATAGTATAATTAAAATTGGCTTATACCTCCTGGATAAGAAAAATGTATAGACAAGCCAGGTGTGATGGTGCACACCTTCAATCCCAGCACTCACGAGGCAGAGGCAGGTGGATCTCTGTGAGTTCAAGGCCGGCCTGGTCTACCTCAGGTGAACCCGGGTCCTCTGGAAGAGCAATCAATGTTCCTAACTGCTGAGTCATCTCTTCAGCCTATATACAATAATATATATATATTATATATTTAATATTTTTATTTTATGTTCATTGGTGTTTTACCTGCATATATGTCTGTGTGAGGGTGTCAGAAGCCCTGGAACTAACTGTAGTTACAGACAGACAGGTATAAGCTGCCATGTGGTTGCTGGGAATTGAACCTGTGTCCTCTAGAAGGGCAGTCAGTGCTCTTAACTGCTGAGTCATCTCTCCAGTCCGTACAATATATTTTTATTTTAGGCTTTTTTTTTTCTTTTCCTGAGACAGGGTCTCATTACAGTCACACACCACCACGCCTAGTTTATAGGGCTTCACACATGTTCAGCAAGCTTTCTACCAGCTGAGCTACATCCACAGCCTGGATTACTCGTACAGGAAAGCAAGGCTTACGGGTTTTGTTGTTGTTTGTTTTGTTCTGTCTTGTTTGTTTGATCTTGCCAAGCCACAAAGACAGTAAGTGACTGAGCCAAGATTTGAGCCCAGGACAAAAGGCCGTGTTCTTAATTCTATTACTCCCTGTTAAATATGTGTGAGAGTTTACACTTCCATCATCATCACTTGGTGTCATGTGCCCATTTATTCACCAGCCCACCATCCCTGTTCTCTCATCTCCAAACGACATTCTGCGCGCACACACACACACACACACACACACACACACACACTCCAGACCATTTCCTTTCTCTTTCCAATTCAGTTACTTGTTAACTATCTTCTCTCTGTAAGAGCCAAAGAAATGGGAAGGGGAGAATGGAGACCCAAATATACAGTTCCATCATCTTCAATCAGACAAGAGCATTCAGCCCTCGTCCTGGTTTCGGCACCTTCTCTTTCTCTGCAGAACTAACCCTGGGTTTGTTGTGTTTGTGACTGGGACTGGGGATCATCGGTGGCGGTCCAGCTCATCAAGGGGGAATGTCTGAGGGCTGAGGACAGTAGGGAGGTGGGGTCCTAAGCTCCTGCTCATGGACAGATAAACACAGGTGGAGTTGTCATGAGCTTCCCTCCCTGACAGGCCTCCAAGCCTGCTCACAGGCAGGCCCAGGGGCCTGAAGAGCAGTCAGCTGTCCCCTCAGCTTCCTGTCAGGCTAGCACCTGAGCTCTGCTGGGGTGGTTGCAGCTGCAGACAGGCTGAGGCTTGCAGCCGGTGAACTGCACCTACTGCCCTCACTGCTGCCACCTAAAAGAGGGCACCTGAGCCAGTGCCAGGGCGTACCTGTCCTAGAGCTTCTGCAGTGCTTCTTGCTCACACAAGCATCCAGAGAGAAGATAAATCCAAGAAAGCAGATGAGGAGAAAAGACAGGAAGAAACCTCAGTGTCCTTTTTATTTTCTGCTGCCGCCCCGGGAATATGGGTTCTGCTTGTATGTGGCCGAGCTCAGTCAGTTTCCACTCTCCAAGCATGGGTGACGATCATCATAGACTCCAGAAGACAGAGCCCAGCCTGGGGATCTCAAGGACATCATTATCATTATCACAATCATCATTAAAAGATATTAAACAACCCAGAACCTTTCAGGATCCATTTACTAGTCACTGATACGACAGTTACAGTCCCATGCAGGGGGGATGTGAACTTAAGACCCTTAATGAAATGGAACAGTTTCAGGAAACCCTAGGGACAGAGTCCAGGACTTTGAAGACTGGCTCACAGTCTGCACGTTAATCCTCAAGGACACCTAGGGAAGAATCACTTAGGTTCTTTCCAGACCCTCTGGTGGGGCTGGCTTTTCTGAACCCACTAGGTCTGTCTTCCTGCAGAATGGAACAAAGAGACTCTTCAAGGAAAATGTGGGACCAACCTTTACCTCCCTGGGGGTCTTTCAAATAGGGAGTTCAGAGCTGAAGTAGTGGGGCATTTGTCTAACATGTAGAATAAGTAGTTAAGAATGATCAGTCAAAAGACTGGGCCAGGGGTGGCACACTCCTTTAATCCCAGAACTTGGGAGGTAGAGACAGGTGGATCTCTTGAGTGTTTGAGGCCAGCCTGGTCTACAGAGTGAATCCAGGACAGCCAGAGTTACACAGAGAAACCCTGTCTTGAAAAAACAAAAAAATAAGACAAAACAAAAGGCTGGGAAAAATAAGCAAATGGACCGGTGAGCTACCCAGTCACCAGGCATTCACTGAACACCTAATGTACCCCGAGTACATACCCTACTAAAAGCTGGGTCAGAGAGGAAAAGACAGACACTTAGCTCTATCTAGGGACTGATAGGGTAGGCATGGCTAATAAAAGGACCCAATTATCCAAGAACTTGGAGATGGCCTGGTCCTCACACTTGTGCCCACACGCAGGGCAAGAGCAAGCCAGTTCTGCTAGATGCAAACAGACAGACACAGCAAGCTGGGCTCACTGGATGTTGATGACATGATGTTGCTTGAGGATTTTCTATTTTCAAAGACTCATAAATGTCAGGCAAAGATTGTGAGCAAGTTCTCCGTGATTAGGAGTCTAGGAGAAGCAACAATACAGGAAAATCCTGACCCTGTAATAACTGTAATGGAGGAGTTTCATCGAGAAATTCACTAGACCTCAGCTGGAGGTTTTTTTTTTTGGTTTTTCGAGACAGGGTTTCTCTGTGTAACAGCCCTGGCTGTCCTGGACTTGCTTTGTAGACCAGGCTGGCCTCGAACTCACAGAGATCCTCCTGCCTCTGCCTCCCAAGTGCTGGGATTAAAGGCGTGCGCCACAACGCCCGGCTTGAGCTGGAGGTTTAATGTGGCCCACAGAGGCTCTGGAGGGCCTAAGACAGCACCTTAGTAGTCCAAAGCCTGGGCTCACCAGTTAAGAGTACTTCCTGTTCTTTCTGAGGACCCAGTTTGATTCCCAGCACCTACACTGGATGGCTGACAACCACCTTTAACTCCAGCTTCAGGAGCTCTGATGTCTCCATACACCATAAGCACCAGTACTCATACACACATTCATTCTCAGGGAAACATGTGATTTAAAAAAAATTAAAATAGGACTGGAGAGATAGCTTAGCTGCTAAGAGCACTAGATGTTCCTGCAGAGGACTTGGGTTCAGTTCCCAGCACCCAATATATTACCTTACAACCATTTGTAACTCCAGTTCCAAGGGATCTGATGTCCTCTTCAGGCCTTTGTGGGCACTGCACACACATGGTGCACATACACACATTCAGCCAAAACACTCATGCACATAAAATAAAATAAAAATAAATCTTAAAAAAAAAAAGCCAAATACAACCTTAAAGTCCTAGGCTCTTCCTTTGGCCTCTTTCCAGGTAAAAGGAGGAAATAGAGATTCTCTCTCCTGACCAAGAGAGAAATGGTTTCCATTACTGGAGGACCTGCACAGACAGAAGCATCACTGACAGAAAAAAGTGGGAGCCAGGATAAAAACAAACGGAAGTAAACCATCATTTCAAGGTGGGGGAGACACAACTAGGGGGGTAGTGGGGAGTGTGCCTGGAAGAAGCAAGTGAGAACCTCAGCTAGCCACCAAGGAAACAGGAGGGAAACAGGGCACAAGACACACCTGCATCACAGCCCCACACAGGAGCTCGAGACTGGGTGTCTTAAGTAATTTTCTGAAAGACAAGCGAGGACAAGCAGGAAATACTTAACAATTAACTGCTAATGACAAAGACCCTGGACTTTCAGGATGATTACAGTAAGATGACAAGACAGACCTGGGAGGGTCTGTTTAGAAACACTGCCTCTGTGCATTGCCCCACTCCACCCACTACCAGGTTAGCACATGCTTCACACACAGGAAACGGTCATGGCTACAAACGGACCTCTGCCCGGGCTCGTCTGTGCTCCGTGCTTGACATACATTGTCCCAGTTCACCTCCATGGCAGTCACTGACATTAACAAGATTCACACATGGGGAGACTGAAATCCCCACAGCCTCCAGACAATGGCACTGAGAAACTGCTTTGCTCTTCAGAAAGATCTCCTAACAAGTGTCTTACACAGGGCCTTCTGTTGTACGGAAAGGCAACAGAATCTAAGGTAAACAGAAAGGAATCCTTGAGGCCAAGGACATTTTCTTGGGCTATACAGCAGGGCCTTGGTTTGGACCAACAGCCAGGAGTCTTAGCCTCCCAGCCCACTGCACCCAATATCTGTTTTTCGACCCCCCTGCCCTCTCATCTGCAGTACTGGGGGGGTCCAACAGCGCCTGAGCATGCCAGGAAAGTGATCTACCAGTGAGCCACTGAACACACTCTCTTCTAAGCAGCCTGAGACTGTCTCCTGCATCTGGCTGGAAAATAACGTAGGTGCCTGCCAGTGGTTAAGACCTGCACGGTCTGAGGAAAGTGACCTGCCAAAACCCAGTCGAAGTTGCTGTAACCTCTTCCCGGGGAGGAGAAATAGTGGGACAGGAAGGCATACAGGGCAGTAACAGGAACATTGGGGTCTGGTATGGTGGCACAGACCTTTAATGCCAGCACTCAGGAGACACAGGCCGGCCTGGTCTACACAGAGCTCGAGTCGTCCAGGGTTACAGGGAGGTTATTGTGAGGTAAACTTGTCCTTCTTCCTCCCCACAAAATGTGATTTAAATGAAACTTTGGGGGTTTGTATACACTGAGCGAAGAAGGTATATGCACTAGGCTTTAAGGGTCAGGTCCTCAGGCCACACTCACTCCCACATATCCCTGGTCTCAGGATACCATCAGAGTGCTCAACTGCACCTGAGCCTGACCCAGGGAAGGCCTGAAAATTAGGCCCGTGTCAGCAAAACTGTGTCTCTCTCTCTCTCATTATTAGGTTCCCACTGCATCAAGCAAGCACTTGAAACGTGTGAGTAAGTGGATGACAAAGCAGGGGTTCTGGGCTATAGACTGGATGAACTGGCAGGCACCGACCCTGACATTCTGAGAAACTGACAACCATCTGAAGGCTGCCATAGTGCCCTATGGACACTCGCCATGGCAGAGATAGCAAAGCCATGACCTGAGGGGGTGGGGTTAAGCATTCTAAATGTTAATTAATTGGTCCTGCTTGCTGTCTGTTACTTACATTGTCTCTGATTGGTTAAATAAAATGCCAAGGCCTGAGATTGGGCAAAGACAGAGAAAGGTGGGACTAAGGTATGCGGGTGTCTGAGAGGGAGAGCATCTTGGGAAGAAGAAGCTCCAAGAAGAAGCCAGGAGCAAGCAAAGAGTACGCATGCCATGGGTACTCTTAAAGAAGATCATTCCACGTGGCCTGGAACACAGGCATAGCGTGGAGAATAACAGTCCAAAGGGATGTATGTATATATGGGGTCATATTTGGGTAATAGAATTATGAGCTAGCTTAGATGGGCTAGGATTGTACAATTCAGGCCAAGGCTTGTTAAAATCCATCAGATGTCTATGTATTCATTTATAATGGCAGTTAAGGATTAACACCACCAAACCAATTAGATATAACCTAAATACTAGTAAATAATTTAATTAGCCATTTCTTCTACAATGACCCAAGGGTCTCTAAGTGCACACTATTTCCTTTTTATCCTTTCTCTCTATTACTCCCCCTCCTCATCTCTATCGCCTCACTGTCTAGCTCTGACAGGCCTGAAGCTCGCTCTGTAGACCAGACCAGCCTCCAGCTCACAGAGATCCACCTGTCTCTGCCTCCAGAGGCACTAACACCACGCCTGCCTCCTTTTTCTTTTCTAAGCATAGCTTTGTGATGTGCACATGTGTTGAAAATACATATAAATACGCAGGCTAATCTTGATTATCAGTTCGGTAGGATTGAGAGGCACCTGGGAGATCCGTGCTGTACCTCTAGGAGTCTGTAAGGAGTTCCCTGAGATGGCTGGCATGAGGACTCTGAGCTAGTGATAGAGTTGGACTCTGACTAGACTCTTAGAAGTGGCAGGACTGCACAAGGCAGAGCCTGATGAGAGAAGTTGGTCTCAGAGAGCATGTCTCTAATCTTGCTGGGGGCCACTTCCTGTGCTTCTCTGTATTTCTCTTCATGATCTGAGCAGCCCCACATGTACTCATCATGATTCACCAGACCCTCCCAAACCATGCTCGAAGCACAGCCCACCCCCTATTAAGTTGTTTCTGTCAGGTTTTGTTTGGTTTAGTTTTTGTTGTTGTTTTTCAAGATAAGGTTTCTCTGTGTAACAACCGTGGCTGTCCTGGACTCACTTTGTAGACTAGGCTGGCCTCGAACTCACAGAGATCCACCTGCCTCTGCCTCCAAAGTGCTGGGATTAAAGGCGTGTGCCACCATGATCAGCTACTCTGCCAGGTATTTTGATATAGCAATGCAAAGTCCAACAAAATATATAACATAAAATTTATCAAAAATTTTAATTTGCTAGTGGCGCTGGAAAGATGGCTCAGGCTCAGCCATTAAAGACTAGGCTCACAATCTAAAATACAAGTGTGAAAAGGCTCTTCCATGAGCTACACTGTCAGAATACTTCAACCATTTTTACATGCACAGTGTGGTGACATTAAGTACATTGTTGTACAACTATTCTTCCTACAATGCTTTCATCATTCCAAACTGAAATTCTGTCTACATGAAGTAACTTCTATTTTTTTCCTCCCAGCCCCTGGGAAACCACTATGCTACTTTCTCTGTGAACTCTATCTATAAATTTACTATACTAAATATCTCATATACATGGGATCATACAATATTTGTTCTTCTGTATTTGGCTTATTTCATAATTATAACATTATTTCACAGTTCAATCATGTTGTACTATATGTCAAATTTTCCTTTCTTTAAAGCTAAGCAATATTCCACTGTATATGGATATATATGACATTTTGTTTATCTATTCATCTATCTCGGAAAGTTGGGTCATTTCTACCACTAGGATATTGGGGGGTAGAGGAGGCTGCAAAAACATAGATGTTCAGGTGTCCCTTTGAGACCCTGCTTTCAAATCTCCCAGGAAGGCACATTACTAAACAGCAAAAAACCAAAACAAAACAAATCTAACAAGTAGCCGGGCATGGTGGCCCATGCCTTTAATCCCAGTACTCCAGAAGCAGAGGCAGGAGGATCTCTGTGATTTCGAGGACAGCCTAGTCTACAAAGTGAGGCCGGGACAGCCAGGGATACACATAGAGAAATTCTGTTTCGGGGCTGGAGAGATGGCTCAGTGGTTAAGAGTACTGACTGCTCTTTCAAATCCCAGCACCCACATGGCAGTTCACAGCTGTCTGTAATTGCCGGACGTGGTGGCGCACGCCTTTAATCCCAGCACTCGGGAGGCAGAGACAGGTGGATCTCTGTGAGTTTGAGGCCAGCCTGGTCTACAAAGTGAGTCCAGCACAGTCAAGGATACACAGAGAAACCCTGTCTCAAAAAACCTTAAAAAAAAAAAAACTAACAGGTACTGAAGACAAGGGACCAGGCTGCTATGTCAGTGGAAGAGATAGGTAGCAGAGCTTGGGTTTCACTGAGGATGAAGAAAGTCTGGCTAGGAAAAGGAGCAGAATGTTGGTATGATCAGGTTGAACCACTCCCAGTCCATAACAAGAAAAGAAGCAGAAGTTATGAATGGCCTAAGGAGGGGCATTCCCCAGGAATACTAATGTTCTAGCACACTAGGCAGTGTGAAAACAGCAATTTCAATGTATCCTGGCTCCCAAGACTGCTTAAAGTTCTGGTGCCTTAAAATCTGCAGCTCAGGAAGCAGGTGTAGACTGTTAGTTGCCTAGCCTCCACCAAACAGGTATCTCAGAGTAACCATTTAGAACTTTTTTAAGTCCAATGTGGCATTGTAGCTACATGGAGTGATAGTAGAGTCAGCACAACGAACATGGTGTAGACCAGTGTGTTTGAGCGTGCACACGTGTGTGCACATGCATGTGTGCATGACTGTGTGTTTGTGTTCAATGGGGTCAGAACTTGTAATCTTGCCTCAGCCTCCTGAGCACTGAGAATACAGATATGTGCCACACACCTGGTTCTGGATACTCCTGATTTGAACTCCTGTGGTAAGACATCATGTCACACCAGATGCATCCTGGTGGTGTGTAGTATGACCAGTGAAAACTCAGCAACTAAACACAGACTGGAAAGCCAGTCCTCCAATGTGGCCTGATTTGGCTAGAGCCACAGGTCTACCCGCCTTCCCTCAGGCCTCAACTTAAGCCACAGGTAACTTTGGGAGCTGGTTATGGAGAACTCAGGAGTTGAAGAAGGGGCATCTCTGCAAGTTTGAGGCCACTTGGTCTATATGGTGAATTTCTGGTCATCTAGGGTTACAAAACCTTTTTGGGGGAGGGGGGTTTGTTGTTGTTTCTTTTTTTTTCCTTCTTTCCTTTCTTTTAAGGTAAATTAAGGAAAGACCATAAAATAAATAAAACAGGGAATCACACAACCAGGCCACAAGAAAGGCCAAGAACCAGGCAGTTACTAAAATCTTTAATATCTCATCTCTCAACACCCCTGATGTCTGCTTAAGATTCAAATCCCCACTCAGGAGGCAGAGACAGGTGGATTTCTTTGAGTTTGAAGCCAGCCTGGTCTACAAATCGAGTTCAGGACAGCCAGGGATACACACAGAGAGACCCTGTCTCAAAAAAAGAAAAAGATTCAAATCCCCAGTCCTACTAGTGGGAACCTTGTAAACATCATTCAAACATAGGCATGGTGGGAGGCGTTCTTCCCTGTGAAAAACGGTTTAGCTGTACATATTGACTTGCTCTTTTTTTTTTTTTTTTTTTGGTTTTTCGAGACAGGGTTCTCTGTGTGGCCCTGGCTGTCCTGGACTCACTCTGTAGACCAGGCTGGCCTCGAACTCACAGAGATCCGCCTACCTCTGCCTCCCGAACGCTGGGATTAAAGGCGTGCACCACCACGCCCGGCTTTGACTTGCTCTTTAAAGGAGATTTTTTTTTTGAGAATCATTCTATTTTTTAAGGCAAAGGTACATAGATATAACTAAAGGTATCAAAGACACAAGAACTAAAGTAGCTAGAGAGTTATAGAATACCCAGAAGACGGTAGAATTGATTATTTAGACTATCATTCCCAGATTATACAAAGAAACGGTGTTCTATATATATTTCTTGGAAAGATAAGGAAAAGCAGTCAGTCACTGGTTAGACTTAGAAAGTGATGTTTTCAGCTGGGCATCATGGCTCTTGCTTGTAATCCCAAAATGTAAGAAACTGAGTGAGACAGGAGAACAAGTTCAAACCCATGCCTGGAGCATGTGGCATACACCTTTAATTCCAGCACTCAGTAGGCAGAGGCAGGCAGATCTCTGTGAGTTCAAGGCCAGCCTGGTCTACAGAGTGGGTCCAGGACCACCAGGGCTACATAGAGAGACCCTGTCTCACACAAACAAACAGCTTGTTGCAGTCTAAAGAAACTGAGAGATCATTGCTACAAGCTCAAATATTATCTCATGAAAAAAGCTAAAGGTGGGCTGGTGAGATGGCGCACCAGTTAAGAGCATTGTCTGCTCTTCCAAAGGACCTGGGGTTCAAATCTCAGCACCCACATGACAGACTATCTCTAATGACCAGGCGTGGTGGCACACACCTTTAATCCCAACACTCAGAAGGCAGAGGCAGGTGAACCTCTGTGAGTTCAAGGCCAGCCTATCTACAGAGTGAGTTCCAGGATAGCCAGGGCTACACAGAGAAATCCTGTTTTGGGGGGGAAAGAAAGAAAGAGAGAGAAATAGAAAAAAAAAAGCTAAAGGCTAGAAGACTAAGGTGTCCTTGTCTGAGCTCACAAAGCAAGTTCAGAGAAGACCCACGACAAAAGCCCAGTTCTCTGTTCTGGTTCAGGGCACATTCCTAGTCTGCTAACAAGTGAGGCCATCTAGTTTGTGAGTTTTGGTGGCAAGTACCCAATATTGCTGGGTCTGCATAGTTCGGACTCTGAGAACACAAGCCTTCTTGTGGAAACAAGGTCATGGTCAACAGGGACAGCTTGGAGAACACGTTTCCCTGAGAATCTGAGAGCCTGCTACTGAAGGGCTGGATCAGTCCTAAATCTGACTCTACCACCACATGAAGAAGGCTCTGAGGTTTTCAGGGGCAAAGCTGGGCTCCGTCTGAAAGGTGAGAGCTTGATAGTGATGTCACACTTCACTGGCACACCCTTTACTGTCCTCCCTATATGATTTTCTCTGCTATCCTTACTTCAAAACTGTAACTTACCTGCACAGAAACACAAGAAGCACTTCTTTGACATGTTAATCCCCAAACATTTCACATTCAAGGAAAAAAAGATTCTTTTTTTTAGATTAAGAAGCAATTTTTGAGCCGGGCATGGTGGCGCACGCCTTTAATCCCAGCACTTGGGAGGCAGAGGCAGGCGGATCTTTGTGAGTTTGAGGCCAGCCTGGTCTACAAAGCAAGTCCAGGACAGCCAGAGCTGTTACACAGAGAAACCCTGTCTCGAAAAACCAAAAAAAAAACCAAAAAGCAATTTTCAAGTTTGAGGCCAACCCGGTCTACAAAGCAAGTCCAGGACAGCCAGAGCTGTTACATAGAGAAACCCCGTCTCAAAAAAACAAAAAACAAAAACCAGAAGCAATTTTCAAAATGAGTGAGTACACAGCTGGTGCATAGCCCAGTGGCAAAGCACCTGCCTAGTGTGTAAGGCCCTAAAGTCCATCCTTAGACTAACACAAAGGTGGCATTTATTTATTTGTTTGTTTATTTGGTGTGTATGTGTGCTGTGTGCTGCTACAAATTAAATTCAGGGCCACATGCAAAGCAAACACTCTACCAACTGAACTATAGCACCAGTCCTGGATATTTTTAAAATTATACTTATTTTGTGTGTGTGTGTGTGGTGTGTGTGTGTGTGTGTGTGTGTGTGTGTGTGTGTATGTGGTGTGTATATGTGGTGTGTGTGTGTGTGTGTGTGTATGTGGTGTGTATATGTGGTGTGTGTGTATGTGGTGTGTGTGTGTGTATGTGGTGTGTGTGTGTGTATATGTGGTGTGTGTGTGTGTGTGTGTGGTGTGTGTGTGTGTGTGTATGTGTGTGTGTGTGTATGTGGTGTGTGTGTGTGTGTGTGTGTACACTGCTTTCTGCAGTCAGTTCTCTCCTTCCATCATATGGGTCCTGGGGATGAAACTCAAATCATTAGACTTAGCAGTAAGCACCTCTTTCTGCTGAGTTACTCAATGGCCCTCCCTAGAATCCTTTTAAATCAGTAAGATAAACAAGAGGTAAGAAGTACCAACAGTTCAGCAGATATTGTTGTTCTCTGCCTTCACAATAAGAATTTGTCCTTTGGGTCAGGTGATGACCAGATCCACATGGTGGAAGAAGAAAACTGACCCCTGCAAGTTGCCCTTCTGACCTACATATACACACACTCACACACTCACACACACACACACACACACACACACACACACACACACACACACACTCAATATAAAGAAATAAGTAAATGGAATTTTCTAAAACTTGAGGAGAATCAATCCATTGGGCTACTGGTTTTTCTTTTTCTTTTTTTTTTCTTTTACTTAGTTCAGATGTCACTGATTTCAACTCCATAAAATAACTTCTACTGATCTGTTCTGACCTTCACAAAGTCAATGAGACCTTGGCTCGAGATGGCTGATTAAACTACTGAGTGAGATAGTTTTATATTCTCTACAGTCAAAAAACTAGCTCTAACACTGGATGTGGTGGCACACAACTTTGATCTCAGCACTTGGAAGGCAGAGGCAGGCAAATCACTGTGAGTTCAAGGCCAGCCTGGTCTACAGAGTGAGTTTCAGGACAGCCAGAGATACACAGAGAAACCCTGTCTCACCAAAACAAACAAACAAAAAACTGGCTCTAGCCAGGCATAGTGGTGCACGCCTTTAATCCCAGCACTCAAGAGGCAGAGGCAGGTGGATCCCTAAATTTGAGGACAGCCTGGACTACAGGGTGAGTTCGAGGACAGCCAGGGCTACACAGAGAAACTGTGCCTCAAAAAAACCAAATGATGATGATACTCAAACACACACACACACATACAAAACCCAACTCTATTGTTCTAAAGAAAAGTGAGAATTTCACTAAGCCAACTAGTTATTCAATATGTCAGAATCCATATTTTCTGAATCCTAATCAAGATATATGACTTAACAAATGCTGGCAAGGACTCAGGGAGTAGGTAACCCTAGACTATTCCTGATGGGATATAAACTAGAACAGTTAGTACAACAACCACTACAGAGATGCCCAAAATTAACACTAGAACTGCCAGGACAGGTGTCTAAGCGTGTGTCAGGCCAAGGTAGGAGGATTCCAGAGAGCTTGGAATACTTGCTCCTAAAATTTTGTTGGCATAATAAGAACACATATCTTATCATTATTATTTACTTAGTGTACAAATTAGATATCATAGCCTTTTCAAGTATATTTATCTATCATTGTACTTTGTTTATATTCACACTCCACATAATCCTCCTTTGTTTTCCATCCTTTGGTCTTTAGATTTCTTCCTCCCCTCTTACATAGTCCTCATTCTATCCTGTCATATGACAAGAATATACATACACACATATGCATATATACATACATACACATATTGACATATACATTCAACATATGAGAAAAGATACAGTGTTTATCTTTCTAACTTACCTAGTTTAACATGATGATCTCCAGGTCTATCCATTTCCCTGAAAATGGCATAATTATATTCTTCTTTGTGGTTGAATGAAACTACGTGACTACTTAAGAGATCCTGTTCCTAAATACTCACTCTGATCTGTTTGCTACCTCTGCCTGTGATGTTGGGTTCTTGGGTGGGGAAAGCTGCCCTTTGTTTGAGACCTCAGAAATCCCAACATGAACAAGATGATCTATTCAGTTTGTATTTTATATCTTTCAGTAAGGTGCACACATATTTGTGAATGCACATGTATTTGATATATACTAATATCCACTGAAACATGAATATATACGTATGTTTGGAGTGAACGTCGCAGACTTACCTATCCCAAGCACTGCAAGTAGTTGCCCAAAAAGCTCAGCTCTGTTCACTCTGGCCCTGAGAGGCAGTAGGCATTCGTCTAGAAGCCAGCCTCTGAATGGTTTAATTAGCCTCTGATCCCAGGTCTAATGGAACCAAAGAGAAAACCAAGGGCGTCTAAGAAGATGAGCTGATAAAAACTGATCAGAAATGGGTCAGACTGCCCTGCCCTCCCTGGCCCAAAAAGGGAGGAGAAAGTAAAATGTGCTCAGAAGAAGGGACCAATGCTATGGTAGAGATGAAGGGCAAGAGAGAGCCTTGCCACTCGCGAGCCGGGCACTGTTCCCAGACCAGAGGCACTGCTTTCTGGATGTCATCCACTCTTATTTTACCTGATACTTAAACGGGCTCTGGAACTTTCTCCTACTTGGAATACTTGTAAAGACAACGAAGGCAGAAAGTTTGGACCTTTTATTTAAATTTTTTTTACCTTCTTGCACATAAACTTTGATGTTTAATGATAGTTGTCTGTTTCCTAGTAATACATAAAGCACTCGGGAAGCTATTAACTGTTTAGCCTTCCTGGGTCTTAGGGGAAATGTTTTCCATGTTTCAAAGAGTCTGTTGTAGGCAATTTGTTGGGTAAGATGCAAATTTATCCCCTAGGGCTGCTTGGAGCACTGAGCCAGGTTTCCCAGAGTTTACCACCATACAAAAACAGGCAGCTTTCGCACAGAGACTGTAGTCTGTTACCTATTTTGAGTTGGCTTCTTGGAGCAGTATATTAGAGTTCTGATGGTTACGCAGAATAATGGAGATAAAGCCTTTAAAAAGAGCTTAAAAGAAAGGTACACTCAATCAGCAGGCTAGATTTACTGAGCACCATGTGAGGCCTAGCCACTTTGCCTGGTGGTCATGTCAGTTAACAAAAGCTAAGAGTCAGAGAGTTCTGGACTAAGTCCCTGCCTGCTGCCTTTTAGCTATGTACCGTTTGCCAAGTCTGTTATCATCTCAAGGCCTCTACTGCATCAACTTCCAATCACATCATTTGGGGGCTTGAACAAGTTTAGCCAATATGTGCTCAACGTACAGGAGGCTGGGCAGCTTCAAGCAGTACTCACAGCTGTGGTTTATGGGACTCCCACATCAAGCCAGGCCAAGTCTCTCAGTCCCAGCACAGAGGCAGAAAGGGACTACTTCCCCATCCTACTGATAAGACTGAGGTTTAAACAGATCCCAGGCTGTGCTCCAGAACTCACAGATGGCTGAACTCAGATTCAAACTAATTCTGTGTGGTCTCAAAGTCCACGAGCTGTTCCGTTAATCCTCAACGCAACCCTGAGAAGCCAGTCTTGTGGTGCCTTATTTAGAGAGCAGAGAGCTAAGGAAACAGTGACCAGGCAGCAGGGCATACAGCTGAAATCCCTGCACGGCCACTGACACAGGGGGAGCTGTAGTTTTACAGCCAGTCCTGTCTCCCAATTCCCAACTTGCACAGCACCCAGGATGAGTGGTTAGATAACAACGGGGTGCATTGTGAAACACAAGGGACCCTGAGCGACAGGGAAGACTTCATTGTGAAGAGGACCCAAACATGTATTTTGGGGTGGGTACATTTCTGAGTCTACTATCCCCAACTATCCATGGCTGCCAGGCTAGAACCATAAAGTTTTTTTTTTGTTGTTTTTGGTTTTTTGTTTTGTTTTGTTTTTTAAATAAAACTACCATGAAAGCATTACCTTCTCTGAATCCCAGAGCACAGAAATCTGCCAGGCAGGATACAAGATCCTTCATAGTCTTTCCTTTTGCTCTCACATGTCCTTCCTCTGTTTTTGTTTGTTTGTTTGTTTGGTTTTTGTTTTTTGCTAAAAAGCTCTTTTTTCCTGCCTCAAACACTACTAACTTAACTTTGTGGCTGGCTCAGTCTAGGGATGGTTCTTGCTGGTGACACTCCCACCTTACTCATTCATTGGTCCTGTGGAATATGACTTGTTATTGTTCACTTCCCTATGTTTGCTCTGACTTTTCTTCCTTATATGTATTTTTAAATTTACCCAGTCCCTGGGTGAACATCTTTGAGGTAACTCAAACTTAGAAAATCCAAACTCTTGATATTTGCTTCTAAACCTGGGTCCTCTGGATACGTGCATCTTAGTAAATGGTAACAGTAACAGCCCAACACCCTTGGGGCTGTGGGCATGTCCCAGAGGTGGGGTGCCTGCTCAGCATACCTAAGGCCTTGAGTTCCACGTCCAGCACTGAGGTGGTGGGGGGAAGCTGATGGTCTGTGGGAGACCTACGAACTGCATTCCAGCAAGCTCCCAAAGACTGGTGGGGCTACTCATCAGTAAGTTCTCAGTCCTTGAGTAGCAAAGTTTCCTGGAAGAATCTCAGTTGCCTGTGACGGAGCTTAAGTGGCAGAACATTTGCTGACTGCCAAGTCCTGGGTTCAACCCCCAACACCGGAAAATAAAGTGGGGCACTTGAGCATATTATTCCTCCACCAACTTAACTGTCTCCAATCAGGGCTTTGTACACATGTAGTTGCTATGATTTCCAGACTGAATTCCACCATGAGACTGTTGTTGGAGCACAGGGTGTACATGTGTTAGAAGTGAAGCACAGATATTAGCATGTTAGTGTCCCAAAAACACTTAAACCGATTCACCGTCACTTACAATGGTTTTTTTTTTTTTTTTTTTTTTTTTGGAGGGGTTTTTTTTTTTTTGCTTTTGTTTTTTTCTTTTTTTTTTGACCAGGCTGGCCTCGAACTCACAGAGATCCGCCTGCCTC
>CAJQZJ010032121.1:14235538-14251020 GCA_907164525.1 Lophiomys imhausi
CCTTTAATCCCAGCACTTGGGAGGCAGAGGCAGGAGGATCTTTGTGAGTTCAAGGCCAGCCTGGTCTACAAAGCGAGTCCAGGATAGCCAGACCTGTTATACAGAAAAATCCTGTCTCGAAAAAACAAAAAAAAAAATTTTTTTTTGGTAGTGGAGATACGGGCCTGGTAAGTGCTCTAAACTACCTCTTCAGTCCTTTTTTATTGTGGGATGGGGTCTTACTAAGTTACCCAGCTAGGCCTTGAACTTGTGATCCTCCTGCCTCTACCTCCAGAGTAGCTGGGTGTCAAACCTGCATCTCACCAAAAAACAAACAGCTGGGTGTGGTGCCGCACACCTTTAATCCCAGCACTTGTGAGGGAGAGGCAGGTGGATCTCTGTGAGTTCGAGGCCAGCCTGGTCTACAGAGTGAGTTCCAGGACAGCCAGGGCTGTTACACCTAGAAACTCTGTCTTGAAAAGCCTAAAAAACAAACAAACAAACAAACCTGTACCTCAATGCCCAGTAGTTTTGGTTTTGTTTTATAAACATCACATGTGTATGTGTGAGTACAGGCATACATGGGTCATGGCATATATATGTAGTTCAGAGAACAACTTTTGGAAGTCAGTTTTTTCCTTCAACCATGGGTCCGAGGAATCAAACTCAGGGCACCAGCCTTACTCCTTAATGCTTTCCTGATAAGCCATTTTGTTGGTCCAGTTTTGGTTTGTTAGGTTTTTTATTTTGGGGGGGGGTAATATTTTGAGATAGAGTTTCTCTGTGTAACAGCCCTGGCTGTCCTGGAACTCACTCTGTAGACCAGGCTGGCCTTGAACTCAGAGATTACTGCCTCTGCCTCCTGAGTGCTGGGATTAAAGACGTGTACCACCACCACCGCCTGGCTGCAAAAAAAAAAAAAAAAAAAGTTTTTAAGCAACAGAAAAAAATTAAAGAAAAGAAAAAATACAGGCAAATCAAGATTAGAAAACTGTGGTGTGTTCCATCATTGCTGTAACTGAAAAAGCAGTAGGCTAGGAGAGGAGACTTGGGCCCTCATTATTCTCTGGCTTTGTGATCTGGTCCTGTTTTATTTCTAAAAATGATGGTATTTAGGGGACACTGCAAATATTATCTTCTATTTTTAATCTGTTGTTGGTTTTATTTTGTTGATTTTTTTTCCCACTTGAAACAGGGTCACATGTAGCCCAGGCTGGCCTCAAATCCACCCCACAATCTTCCTGCCTCGGCCTTCCCAGAGATGGGATTATAGCAGTGCATCCCAAAACATTCTATGATCCAACACTAAACACACACAAATGAAAATTTCATGTTGCTAACAGACCCATTATAATAATATGGGTCTTTAAAATAACAAATCACCCCTGATATATTCAAAATAGTTCAATCTCTAAAAGCTGAATAATACAAGATTCTTCAGGACTGTGTATCTGGGACCACTCTGCTGTAACCTGTAGTGTTGAGACGAGCTGGGGTACAGTCTGGATTCTAAGAGGAGCACAGACTGAAGCTTAACTGGCTCAAATCTATGCAAATGGAAGAAAAGAGAAAAAGATGGCTGGGGCCCCGATGGCAGTGCTCCCACTCATCTGACCTGAGTCCCTTCATGCGAGCATTGGAAACCCCACACAGGCTCCACAGGGCTTTGTGTTTAGGTCTTTGTTCCCATCCCATCAATCCAGATGCAGGACAGTTAGAGAGACAGACCTATTCAGACCCCTATCTTCCTAAAGATATCGATCCTTGGCCTGGGTAATGTGAAACAAGGGTCTTTGGGACACCCCCCACCATGACAATGAAGTGCAGTGGGCAGACAGCATTTCACAGCACGGGAGAGTTCTTTAAAAAAATGGGACAAAGCGTGAGAAAGGCCTGCAAATACAGAAGCCAAGCCAACAAAGGGCCAAACTTCTACCCTACACAGATCTCATCAAAAGCAGGCTCTTGATAGGGGATTTATTCCAAGCAGTTCTCAAAAAATAAGAACTAGAAAGGAAGAAAAAGAGAAAAGAAGAAATTCTCTAACCTGGGGTGGGGGTAGGCGAGCTGTGTAGTCAAGGGGTGAAGATCAGAGGAAAGAGGTGTCACTCACAAGAGCCACTGTGTTCCTGTCCCCCCCACCCCTCTCTCTCCAGACCAACTTAGCCTGGAACTCAGAGACCCACCTGCCTCTGCCTCCTGAGTGCCGGAATTGAAGGCGTGCACTACCACGCCAGGCAATTACAGACAGCTGTGAGCTGCTATGTGGGTGCTAGGAATTGAACCCCGGTCCTTTGGAAGAGCAGCCAGTGCTCTTAACCGCTGAGCCATCTCTCCAGCACTTTGCTGTCATTTCTTTTTTTTTTTTTTTTTTGGTTTTTCGAGACAGGGTTTCTCTGTGTAGCCCTGGCTGTCCTGGACTCAATTTGTAGACCAGGCTGGCCTCGAACTCGCAAAGATCCGCCTGCCTCTGCCTCCCAAGTGCTGGGATTAAAGGCGTGCGCCACCACTGCCCGGCTTGCTGTCATTTCTTTAGGTGAGGTCAGCTTGATGGCTAGCCGTCTTTTTATTCATTCACTGGACATTAATTCATTCAAGAAAGTTAAAATGTAAGTTGCCTCAAAGCTGACAAAACAATTTAGTCATTACATAACAATAGTGAGTTCCTTCTAAGATTGTATATGCACTGAGGAAGGAGGGATATTCAAGGTTTGAGGGCAGGGCATTAGAAAATAATTAAAAAGCCAACACTCTGGAGGCAGAGGCAGGTGGGTCTCTGTGAGTTCGAGGACAGCCTGGCCTACAGAGTGAGTTCTAGGACAGCCAGGGTTACTGACACAGAGAAACCTTGTCTTGAAAAACAAAACAAAAAGAAAGAAAGAAAGAAGGAAGGAAGGAAGGAAGGAAGGAAGGAAGGAAGGAAGAAAGAAAGAAAGAAAGAAAGAAAGAAAGAAAGAAAGAAAGAAAGGAAAAAGGAAGAATGCTGGGTGTGGTGCCACACACCTTTAATCCCAACAGTTGGGAGGCAGAGGCAGGTGGATGGATCTCTGTGAGTTCAAGGTTACAAAGTGAGTCCAGGACAGCCAGGGATACACAGAGAAACCCTGTCTTGAAAAACAAAAACAAAAACAATAATAATAATAATAATAATAATAATAATAAAAGGAAATAAAATAAAAGAAAAATACAAGATTTAATATCATGATCTGTGTATTAGTGTGTGTGTGAGATGGGGTCAGTCTGGTCTGGAACTTGTAATCTTCTTGTCTCAGCCTCCTGAGTGCTGAGAACATAGATATACGCACTGGTAGGGACCAAACCCAGGGACTCATGCAAGCATCAGTCTATGCCTAAACTACACTCTAGTCCAAAATAGTCTTTTGGTTTTTTGTTTTTTTCGAGACAGGGTTTCTCTATGTAGCCCTGGCTGTCCTGGACTCACTTTGTAGACCAGGCTGGCCTTGAACTCACAGAGATCCACCTGCCTCTGCCTCCCCAGTGCTGGGATTAAAGACGTGTGCCACCACACTTGGCCAGAATAGTCTTAAAGAATATTCTACAGGAGTGGATGGTTAGTGTTCAAGCACACACACACACACACACACACACAGAAAGCAACCCTGTGAAGTCATGAATATGCTAATTGGTTAGATTTAGCACTTCTGTGATAGATCTACTACCCACCAGATATAAAGTAATACCGTATAAATTGGTAGAGTTCAAGTAAGAAGGTAACTTGGGCTGTAGACATTAGACACACCTGGGTGGGCCCGCTCTCTCGATGACCTGGGATTACAGATGGATGGAACTGATCTGCTTCTGGGCTCACTCTTGTTGCCATCTTTTCTGGGTGTGGGGTAATCTGCTTCGTGTTTAGTGTCCTGTCACCCTTTTATAGGATGTGACAGGAATCAACCAGAAAGAGATATACTTTATAATATGTGATTTAAGGTTAGGGGAGGAAGGGATTCCACTTCAAACCCACTCTGCTTATTAGTCTCCAAAACCCGACTTAATGTGAGTGATGTGAGCTCCATTCTAGCCTGGGCACACATCAGTAGGTGCCATAGCTCCACCAGTCCACATTGGGCACAAAGACGGGAACTCAACAGAGCTGGCAGAACAGTAGGTGCCTGTGTGTTCGTCCTTATCTCAGCACACGTGTCTACTGTGAGGACAGCAGGCCACCCTTGCTTTCCCTTGCCACTGCCCAGGATTCTTACACTGGAACTGGAGAGCCCCTTTAATTGCCTCCTCCCTTCCACACCCGTAATCACCGCCAGCACCTTCTGGCAGCTTTGGGTGGCTGTGGTGTCAAAGCCCCCAGACCACAGGTCACTGCAACCTCCTCTAGATGTCCCCTCCTGCTGCACTGTCACTTTTCCTGAGCTCTTTTCCTTCCCAGACTCATCCTCTCTCCGGCTTTCTTTCTTTCCTTTTATTGACATTTTTTTTTCTTCCCCACAACTTTCAATCTAGCTGGGCATAGTGGCACATGGCTTTAATCCCAGCGCTCGGGAGGCAGAGGCAGGCAGATCTCTGTGAGTCCAACCAGCCTGGTCTACAGAGTGAGTCCAGGACAGCCAGGGATACACAGAGAAACCCTGTATATCTCACAGTCCTGGACTTGTTTACAGACCAGGCTGGCCTCGAACTCATAGAGATCCACCTGCCTGTGCTTCCACAGTGCTGGGATTAAAGGCGTGTGCCACCACACCTGGATAAAGAAACTCTTAAAAAGAGACGATGCTCCTATTTTTTTACCCGCACAGCAGAGACTCAAAGGTTACTGCAAGTTTCACAGTTTACTTGTGCACTTTCTTTCTTTTAATCGGTAATTAATGAATATCTACTGTGTGACATGCAGTTAGTTACACACCAATGAAGACATACGAACACACAGACCATGATCTCAAATAAGCAATAACAGATACTTAAACTCGTAGTCATGAGGATACAGGATGAGTGATTTTAAATCTAACTTAAACTCTAGTCTATAACATTGTGTTTTCCTTTCTCTTTTTACGATGCTGAGGACAGAACTCGAGACCTTGAGCATCTACAAGTGCTCTACCACTAAGCTGCACCCAGCCTGAATTTTCTTTTCCCTATGCACGTGTCACATTTATGCTTCTTCAAGGATAGAAGGAAGTATTCAGCAGTTTGTAATGGGGTGTGGGTGGGTGAGATGAAGATGTAAAAGGTCGGTGGATCTGGAAAGTGAGATCTTCAGGGGTTTGCAGACCTACATGACTTTCTTATCTGTATGGTAAATAGTAAGAAGGGAGAAGCAGGACTTGGGTCAGGAGGGCAGGAAGAGTGACAGAGAGAGGAGACGGACTGCATGGGTCTCTCAGTGGCATCTTTCATCTGACAAGAAACGCCTCCCCAAAGACCTCATTCACAGCTCCACACAGAAAGCAGTAAGCCTGGGGTTCATTTTATAGGTCAGAAATCTGAGACACAGACAGGAAACAGGCTTTGTACAAGAGCCCAGGAGGATTTGTCAGATGATCACAGAAACTCTGGCTCCTAGGAGACACACCAGTAAGGAGGGAGGAGGCCTTCAGAGGGAAGAGGGTATGAGTGGCAGCCCTTGCCTGGTGGTGGAGAAAGCAGAGAGCAGGGAGACTGTAGGGTGTGGCTGCTAAGTGGTGATAGGTATGTAGGTGAGAAGGAACAGGTCTTTGGGGCTATAAACCAAGGAAGTCTTGTGGTCAGATGAGTCACTGTGCACACGCCCCACAATCCCTGGGATCTCACTGCTGGGAAAACATGGACTGGGAATGCAAGCCCAAGACTTCCTACCTTATTGCCTCGGTTGAAACACTGCATCTCATCTTGGTAGGATTTCCTACTCAGGAACTTGTTTAACCACACAGAGTGATCAAGGATGCCATGCCTCAAGGGCCACAGCCACAGCCACAGTGAGACAATGGCAAGGATCATATGCATACTCATTTCCTCACTGTCACCCCAACCCTTCTGCTGAGGATGTCACCTAGGGCCTTTCACCTGTTAGGCAAGCAACCCACTTACTACTATGCCGCACCCCCAAGGCCTGCCATCCAAATTTGACTTCACTGGCCTTACAGCTCCTCCTTGGCCTTCTCTTCCAGTCTTCACATGTTCATGCCTATCTGTCTTTCAAGACAGGGTCTGATTGGTCTGAAACTAGATATGTAGACCAGCTGGCCTTAAACTCTGATCCCTCTGCATCAGCCTTCAAGTCCTGGGATTACAGGTGTGTGCCAACAACACATTTCTTCCCATGTCTCTCAGCACTATCTCCCTAGCACCTGTGTCCTTATCATTTGGAATCCAATACCAGGAGTGTTACCTACATCTGTATCGAATACTTTGCTCCCAAGGGAGAACCCTGAGCGTATAATAAGGAAGTGCTGAACGTGGCTGCCAGGCATAAGAGGGCTCCCAATGACAACTGCAACCAGTCAGAGCACAACATAAAGGACAAGAGGTGCTGGAGGCTCAGTTTAGGACACGTCAACACGTGGCACACACAGGTCAGCCAACTACTGGGTCTCTGTCCTAAGAAATGTGATGGACAAGCTAATCTGCCTATAGCAGATCTCACCCTCCTGATCAGGAAAACCGATCCCACCCATCCAGTTTACTATGAAGCCCAACAAGATTCCCAGCTGTAGTCTCCTCCTCTACCCTTTGCTCTTTGCCTTAGGGGGACCTGGGTCCCACCCAGGGTATGGGGCAGGTCTCCCAAGGGTGGGGCCTCCCCAGTTAGCTCAGAAGCACTCATTAGTCCACCAGTCCCTCCTATGCATTGAGTTCCTGCCAGAAGGACCATATGTCCTGTGGTAGAAGTTAGGCCTTTTTAGTGAAATTAATAGGAAGCTCAGATTAGCATCTGGCAGCACATAAGGAGGAGTTTGACGATCCTTTAACCTGCAGAAATGGACAAAGCTCAGTTGTGGCTGGACGATATGCCCTGTTGAAGGGACGTGGCTAAGAAACCTCGAAAGCCACGCAGATGACATCAGTTGCCACGAGAAGCAACCAGACTGCTGGACATCGAGAAATTTCGTAGACCTTGAGACCACCAAGGATTGCGAGATAATGCAATATATAAGCCAGAGAATTCCATGCAATCTCCCTCTTTCTCTTGCCCTCACTGACTGAGAAGTCACATTGGAGAAGGGCATAGCAAGGTATGCCATTTACAGAATTTAGGTTGTGGTAGCCCAAGGCAAAGGCATGGCATTAAATCTGCTGAGAGGGAGTTCCTTGAAGGCCTCTGTCTTGGGGCCCCAGAGCGCTGGAAAAGTGAGTGAGGAAAGCAAAGTTCGGAAGTGGTTGGGAGTAGCTTTAGGCCGTGAAGCCTATACAAAAGGCTGGCCTCCGTTTGGTGGTTAGAACAGACTGACTTTATAAACCAGCTGCAATGTGGTGGTTGAAATAAATTGGCCTCACATGGCAAAATAAGGCCCAAAGGACTTTAATCTTGAAAAGGAATATCTGCCAGTACTGCCGTGAACCAAGTCACCCTGCACTGACCTAAGCTAAGAATATTAATATTCTTTTTAGTAATTTACTAATACTAATATTCTTTTAAGAAAGTTAAAAGAGTGTTAGTTAAGCATTCTTAGATAGGTATTAAGGTGTTCTTAGATAGATTATAGATTTTAGATTATAGGTTTTAGGTTATAGGATTTAAGTATTTTTATAGTGTTTCTTAAGTACTAATAAATATAAATGTTTATAAATAAAATATTCTGTTACAATCCCCTGCAGCGTATTCTCACTGAAAGAGCAGCAGTGGCAAAAGAGGTCATATCTCTGCATCTGACAGAACAAGGTGGCTCACAGATTCACTGGTCAATCAAGATGATCAAAATGTGATTTGTAAAAATGATGCCTGGGCCCCACACAGAGGTGTTGAATTAGAATTTCTCAGGCTCTCCTGATGGTTCACTAGCAGGTCATTGGGTGTCAACAACTTTTAGAAAGCAGTAGGTCATGCCACTGGGCAATCCTCAGCCCAAAATTCTCTGATCCAAACTTCTCTAAGTCTTTGCATAAAAGACAAGGTAAGAAAGAAGGGGCTAGGATGTAGCTCAGCTGCAGGACACTTTCTGGACATGCACAAGACCCTGGGTTCAATCCCCCATATACAAATGGATGATACTTCCTTGACTAAGGTGTGGAAATAGTCATATCTGCACATCTTCTTCATAACTACCCTTCAAATATTAATAGTATCAATCCCCTTTTTAAGGAGGAAGGGGCTGGAGAGAAGGCTCAGTGGCTAAGAACACTGGCTGCTCTTCCAGGGGTCCTGAGTTCAAATCCCAGAACCCACATGGTGGCTCACAACCATCTATAACATTAGTTCATTAGGATCTGAGGCCCTCTTCTGGTATGCCAAACTACATTCAGACAAATAACAAAAAAGGATGAAGAAAATTAAGCTTCCTAGCTTAAGTAACTTGATAATGAAGAATACTCCGCTCAGTAAGGAGTCAAGCCTGACACTCAGTTCTAAGTTCAAAGAACCTACCCAGCACCGTAGCATGGACACTGACCCTTGGAAACAAATATTACCCTGACCATGCAGTATTGTCCTGAAGCACCATTAATTATCAGGCATTACTTTGGGTTGGTATGAAGGGCTGAGGATCCAGGGATGGGCAGCAAGGAAATTCAAAGCAACCACTGACCATTCATCAATTGGGTAGCATGAGTAAGGTAGTTACTTTGGTATGTATGTTGACTGTCCACACCTAAAGCATTCATACGTTCCTACTACTGTCATTCTGCAACCCCCCCGCCCCCCACTACTAACATGGGAGCTTTTATAGGCAGCCCTGCTTCACCTAAAAGATATGGTAAGAGCCACCATGTGTGGTACGACCACAGTTTAAGTTGTCAAAATCTTAGATTTGCCTTCTTCCATGAACCTCATAATTAACCCTGCTCATGGAGCTTTTGTGCATCTTTGGCAAAAGAAGGATAAAGTGGGAGTGCATGCATACATGCCTATGTATGAAGGTATGTCTAGGTGCATACACACCTGGAGGGTAGAGGTCATTAAAGGGTGTCTTCATCTATTGGTCCCCACCTCATTTGTTTTTGAGACTTGATGGCCAGCAAGCCCTGGGATCCACCTGTCTCCCCCATCCTCACCAGCACTGGGATTACAGGCAGGCACCACCATGTCCAGCTTTTTGCATAGGTGTTAGGGATCCAAATTCAAGTCCCTGTGTTTGCACAGTATATTAGTTATAAGTACACATGGGATAAAGACCAAGGCAACTTATAGAAGAGTTTACTTTTGCTGACGATTCCAGAGGGTTAGAGCCCACCAGGCAAGCATGGCAGCTGAAGCAGGATGCTGAGAGCACAAAGAGTAAGCGAAAGGGAATGGGAATGGGGTGGGGCTTTAAATGCTCAACACCAGCCTCCAGTGATGTACTTCCTCCAGCAAGGCTGCACCTCCTAGACCTCCCAAAACAGTGCCACCAAGTGTTTAAATGCATGAGCCTATGAAGGACATTCCATCATCTCTCTCTATCTCCTAAAGAATAACTTTTTAAAAGTGCTTCTCCTAAAAGTTTACATACCTGCTAGAGCATAACCTTAATTTAGAAGCCACAAGCACCTTAGAACTCACAGGGTTTTAGATAATCTGAGGCAGCATTTAACACTTAGAAAACTTCACACAAAACCACCAGTCTCTACCTGCTCTTGGGAAGCAGGGCAAAGTGGAAAAACAGTACCGGTAACCAAACAGAAAAAAAAAGGGATGAGGCCAAGCAGTGCCAGTTCCCTACTCTATGTATTTTATTTTTTCAGTTATTATCACTAGGGGAGTATGTACCACGAAGCATATAGAGGTTAGAGGACAACTTGTGGGAGTCAGCTGTCTCCTTCCAACATGTGTGATCAAACCTAGGCTGTCAGGCTCAGCGATCTGTCATTCTTGGGAACTGACTCCTCACTGAAGCTGAGGCAGCGAGTGGCAGATCCCCATTATTTTACAGAGACATCTTCTCTAAGTATGAGAAGAATCCTACACAACAGCAAGACAACCCTGGGCTGCTCCAGCAGAGTCAGGACCACCTACACTAGGGCCTTCTGTGCAGACATACTGTTTGGCAGATGGAACTCACAGTGAATTGTGGTTCTCACTTGTCCCCTGGGAGGAGGGACATCTAAGTAGTATACAACCTACACAGCTGTGCCCAATGGCCCTGAGCTTGGGCCTCGAGTCCCAGTGGGTACTTCCCACGCCGAAAATAGAAACAAGCTCACAGGTGTAACATTTCACCTACTACTTGCTGGAAGCCTACAGTAAGACCTTTTACTTTCTTATTTCCACGGGTGCATTTGGGGAACAGGACATTGGTCAACTACATTAAAACGCACTTCAAAAAGTCAGGATGAGCCATGAGCCGGGTGTGGTGGCTCATACTTGCACAATCCAGCACTCCGCAGGCTGAGGCAAAAAGATGATTTCAAATATGAGAACAGCCTGGATACAGCAAGAGTTCCAGGCAAGTCTAGGCTAAAGAGTGCGATCCTGTCTCAAAACAAAGAACAGCATAAAGCAACAAAAAGGCAGGCTGAAGATGTAGCTCAATTGGTAGAATTCTGGCTTAGCGTGCAGAGGCCCCAAATCTCTTGAACCTCCAGCACTGCCTAAGCCAAACACAACGCCGCATGCCTCTAATCCCAGCACTCCGAAAGCAGAGGCAGGAGGATCAGAAGATCAAGGTCGGCCGACTAGCCCTCGCGGCCGCCACTGCCGCCTCCATTGTTGTTGTGGTCACTTCACCAAAGTCCGCGGCTCAGAGAGCCAGCTCTGTGGATGTTTAAGGAGGACCACCCGCTGGAACACAGATGCGTGGAATCTGCGAAGATCAGAATGAAGTACCCTGGCCGGTTCCTGTGATCCTGGAAAAGGTCTCGGGCTCTCAGACCGTCACTGACAAAAGGAAGTACTTGGTTCCATCTGATGTTACTGGGGCTCAGTTCATGAGGATCGTCAGGAAAAGGATCCAGCTTCCTTCAGAGAAGGCCGTCTTCCGTTTTGTGGACAAGACAGTCCCGCAGTCCAGCCTAACTATGGGACAGCTTTACTAGAAGGAAAAAGATGAAGTTGGATTCTTGGTGTACAGCAGAGAGTCCGGTTTCTGAGGGTCAGAGCTGGGCTAGGTGCACCGTTCCTGCTTGTGTATGTTGTAAATAACCAGCTGTTTCAGTAACTCTACCGGAGCCTTCAGGTAGACCTACTAGTGCATTTGTAAGTGGATTTATTTCTTAATATATCAGAAGGTTTTGTTTCCTTAGATTAGTAAATTACCATACAGAGTTTTATTTTCAGTTTTCTTTTTGTGCACTGTCCTCATGGCTATGTGCTCCAGGGACCCAACCCTCTCCTCTTCTCATATTTAGTGAAGATGTTTCCATCATAGAGGGAGGTAGGTGTGTGTTAAAGTGAAAGGAGGGATAATAGATTGGTCTGGATTATGTTCCAAGTGTTAGGTGGCTGAGTATTAAGAGAACCCAAATTAAATCCTTAGCCACCAGAACACTTGCGTCAACTGCAAATCATGTCAGACTGAGCTAATATGTTCTTCTTTCTGAGATTATTAAGGTAAATAATTAACAATAAAATTTCCTCTTATAAAGGCAAAACAAAACAAAAACAGAAGTTCAAGGTCATCATCCTTGGCTATATGGCAAATTAGAAGCCAGCCCCGGCGACAAGAAACCCTGTCTCAAAAGAACAAAACAAAAAAACCCAAAAATGTCAAGTGACCAAGGACTAGGAGAAGGTACTAGAGTTTCAGAAAAAAAAAAACAAAACAAAACAACAACAAAAAAAAAACCTCCAAAGAACAATGGAAAAGCCTTCCCAGGTCAGTCCCAAAACAAACCATTTTAGGAAGGCAATGTGCTGAACCAATTAGGATTCTCAAGTAAGACAAAGTACTTTTTGAGACCATGAATCCTGGGACATGTCACTTACCCTTTCTTAGCCTCAGTTTATTTAACCTATAAAAGGAAAATCAGAACCTACCTACAAAGAGGCATAAAAGGTGTCCCACAAAGGCTAATTGTCCCCACTATGACACGTGTGCTAATGCCATGCAGATCCAGAAGCCAACCAAAACTCTAGGTACCCTTTGGATCCCCTGATTTCCTAGTTCCAGCCAAAGAAGTCAGGTTTTTTTTTTTGTTTTGTTTTGTTTTGGTTTGGTTTGGTTTTTGTTTTTCCGAGACAGGGTTTCTCTGTGTAATAGCCCTGGTTGTCCTGGACTCGCTTTGTAGACCAGGCAGATCCACCTGCCTCCACTTCCCGAGAGCTGGGATTAAAAGCCTGCGCCCCCACTGCTCTCACCAGGGACTGGACCCTCCAACAGCAGGCCGAGCCTGTCCACCCACCGACTCTCCCTCCACTGCCCTCAGATACCCTGTATTCCACGCTGGCATTCTTATCACTTGCTTCTCAGAACAGCTGGTGCTTCTCAAAATGGCGGCTCTGTGTGTCTTCATGCTCCTTTTCCAACACCCCTGCTTCTAACACTGCCCAGACCCTCCGGCATGGAGAAACCCATGCAACTCAGAAAATTCTCTCAAGGCACAGCAATTGCACTGGAGTGTTGACCATGGTCTCAAGTGCTAGTGTGTGGATATGGTATATTCACCCAGTTTGCTCAGGCGCTGGAGACAGTCAACAACCAGGCCAGCAGCACCTTCCTTCAACAGCCACAGCAGTAGCTGCAGCAGAGCTTCTGAAGCCAAACTCTACACCTCCTCAGCCACACCAGCAGCAGCTTCAGAGATGGCTCAGTGGTTGAGAGGACAGCTTTCTCTTCCACAGGACCTGGTTTTATTCTAAGCACCCACATGGTGGTTCACAAGTGTCTGCAGTTCCAGGGGATCTGATGCCCTCTTCCGGACTCCACAGGCACCCAGGATGCAAGTGGTACATAGATACACATACAGGCAAAACACCCATACACATAAAATAAAAACATAAAGATAAAAATACAAAATGGGGGGCTGGAGAGATGGCTCAGCGGTTAGGAGCACTGGCTGCTCTTCCAGAGGTCATGAGTTCAATTCCCAGCAACCACATGGTAGCTCACAACCATCCATAATGAAATCTGGTGCCCTCTTCTGGCCTGCAGATAGATATACCTGCAGACAGAACACTGTATACATAATAAATAAATCTTTAAAAAAAAAAAATTAAAAAAAAAAAATACGAAATGGTCCAGAGGGCATAAGGGGAGGGTTAGAATATTTAAGTTGTTACAGTGGCTCAGGTAAGAAAGTATTGAGATCCCGCTGGGTCTGGTGGCATAGGCCTACAATCCCAGCTATGCATGTGGTGAGCCAAAAGGATCCACAGGTTCAAAGCCTGCCTGGGCAATTTAGTGAGGCCCTGTGTAAAAATAAAAATAAGGACTTCCGGAAGTCGCTTTCTGAGGCAGCCTTCCTGCTCGTGTGGTCTTTGTGATCCACCATGGCGTATCGCAGCCAGGGCCAGAAGGTGCGGAAGGTGATGGTGCGGCCCATCAACCTCATCTTCAGATATTGCAAAACAGATCTCAAATTCAGGTGTGGCTGTATGAGCAAGTGAATATGCGGACAGAGGGCTGTATTATTGGCTTTGATGAGTACATGAACCTCGTATTAGATGATACAAAAGAGATGCATCCTAAAACAAAGTCAAGAGAACAACTGGGTTGGGTCATGATAAAAGGAGATAATAGTACTCTGCTCCAAAGTATTTCCAACTAGAAGTGGCCAAGCATGGGAGAAGTTGAGAGGGCAATTCAGTATTTTTAATGGGTTCTTCTGTAGCACAGTCTAAAACATTTACTCATATTGTTTTAGTAGTCTTATGTTATTATCAAGTGACAATAAATGCTCTGAGATTGTTAAAATTAAATAGATAGATAGATAGATAAATAAATAAAAGGAGTGGCCATATATCCCAGAGATAGAGTACTTATCCAAAGTAACACACACACACACACACACACACACACACACACACACACACAGGTTGAGGGGTGGCATAGAGCTCAATTTTCAATTGAGTTTAAGTTGTTTAGGATTTGAAAAGATATTTATAAATCTAAATAAAATCTTTAGGTTTATAAATATATGATAGAAAATATTTAGGTTCAAAACTTTAGACACACCAAGATAGGATAGATGATGCTTTCTTCAAGATTGCCAGATAAAAATAGAATAAACATTATGTATGTAACATTTATATATGGTTCTCCTGGTTGTTTCATTATTGTTCTTACTATATGTAGTTTTTTTTTAAATAGCCTTCTTATTAGACAAAAAGAGGGAATTGATAGGATGATCTGTTATGTATACTAAATGTTAATCTCCTCCCAGAGGCCTGCTTGTTGTACCAGGCACATGTACACCAAATGATGTTATATTACCTTGCTTGTTAACCATTGTCTCTGAGTGGCCTTAATAAAATACTGAGACCTGTGACTGGGCAGAGAGGAGTAGGCAGGGCTAAGGTGCAAGGGCTTTGGGGAAAAGGAGAGTATTGAGGAAAAAAAAGAGGAGAGGAAGAAGGAGATACACTATGGGTTAATTGAAAGATCATATCTCCATGTGGCATTGAACATAGGCATAGTGTGGAGGATAATAGCTCTGAGGACATACGTAAATGTTATGGGGTTTTATTTGGGGACTAGAATTATAAGCTAGTTTAGATGGGCTAAGATTGCTCAATCCAGGCTAAGGCTTGTTAAAATCCATCAGGTGTCTGTGTGTGCATATTTATAATGGCAGGTTAAGGATTAACACCAGCGACCAAATAACTATAATATAAATACTGATAATTAATAAATTTTATTTCTACAGTGGTTCATGCTTTGAAACCCAGGACTTGGGAGGTAGAGGTAGGTAGAATTCTGTGAGTTCGAGGCCAGCCAAGGCTACATAAAGAGACCCTGTCTTAAAAAAAAAAAATGTGATTAGCAGTTATCTTAATTTGTGCTCTTCAGCATTGCTAACCCTAATGGTTTCTGGGAATCCTTCAGACTTTCTACATCAGCTGTCATGGAATTTGTGAACAACGAACATTTCTTTCTTCCTTACCAATCATTATTCTTGTTATTTCCTTCTCTTGTCTTATCCCATCAGCTATGACTTCTAGAACAAAGGCCTAAGGAAGGAGGATTCAATGTCCTTGATGTTAGTAGGAAGCTTTGGGCATCACACTGCTAGGTGTGATGTTAGCTGTGGAATTTCTACACTCTTGGTCAAGTTGTAGAAGTTTAGATTTTATCCTCACTTGTGTTCTTGTGTGGTGTCTTGGTTTAGGGATTGGTGTAACACTGGCCACACAGGAAGAGATAGCAAGCGTTCCCTCTGCTCTGCTTCTGGAAGAAAATGTGGGAATTAGCTGTACCTTCCTTAAACATTTGGTAGAGTGCTTACCACCAACCAACCTGGGGCTGGTGCTCTTTATTCTGGGC
>CAJQZJ010032121.1:14251420-14353298 GCA_907164525.1 Lophiomys imhausi
AGGAAGGGAGGGAGGGATGAAGGAAGGAAGGAAGGAAGGAAGGAAGGAAGGAAGGAAGGAAGGAAATGCACATGAGTACAGTGTATTTGGAGGCCAGAGGCAAAATCGGATGTCCCGGAACTAGAGTTACAGGCAGTTGTGAGTCCTCTGATATGGGTCCTGGGAGCTGTACTTGGGTTCTCTGGAAGAGGAGCAAGTGCTCTTAATAATTGAGCCATCTACAGACTGCCATCTTATTTTTTGAGACAGGGTTTCTCACTGAACCTGAAGCTTGCCATTTCAGGTATGTTAGCTGGCCTGCAGACAGTCCCTACTTCAGGCTGGTGATCCATGTCTGCCACCTCTCCCACTCAGCACTGGTGTTAACAGACGCATGATGTCACACCCAGATTTTATGTGGGAGCTGGGGGGTGGTCCCTATTCAGGACTTCCTGTTTGCACAGCAAACACTTTATCCACTGAGCCATATTCCCAGGCCTCTTTCAGTGCTCTCTTAATGTCACTAGACTTATACTATTCAACCCTCTTAAAAAAAAAAAAAAAAGAAGCCGGGCGGTGGTGGCGCACGCCTTTAATCCCAGCACTTGGGAGGCAGAGGCAGGCGGATCTTTGTGAGTTCGAGGCCAGCCTGGTCTACAAAGCGAGTCCAGGACAGCCAGAGATATTCAGAGAAACCCTGTCTCGAAAAACCCAAAAAAATAAATAAATAAAATAAAAGATTTATTTATTATGTATACAGTGTTCTGTCTGCAGGTATATCTGCAGGCCAGAAGAGGGCACCAGATTTCATTATGGATGGTTGTGAGCCACCATGTGGTTGCTGGGAATTGAACTCATGACCTCTGGAAGAGCAGCCAGTGCTTTTAACCGCTGAGCCACCCTCCAGCCCACCCTCTTTTATTTCTAACATTAGTGATTTGTCATCTGTGGTGAAGTTTGGATTTCTATTGAATCAGCCTGGTACCTGGAAGCACACAACTTGGTCCTGAGCTACGGGTGTGCCTCTGGGAGGAGAGTGTGGAGTTGATTAATAAGGGGCACTCTGTATGCATAATTGGTGACAGGGTGTATGAAGGAAAGCCCAGTAAACTGGAAAGGGCTTTTGGCTTGGGATTGCTTCTCAACACTGCCCAGCTGCTGGACACTGCCACGCTTTTGAAAGACGATAGAAACATAGTGGCAAAGTTGAGCGGAGCCCAATTGGATAGCAGCAGCTCCAAGAGACAAGGAGAACAGCACCCTTCATAAGAGCGTAGCCAGGGACCGAAAGAAACTGTAAGAAATCGAGAGATCCACCAAGGACCTCGAGAGCTGTGCCCTACTTTAAGAGCATGGCAGCAGAGCCCAAAAAGACCACGAGACAGATCCGCAAAGCAGACGTGTGCCAACTGGTGACACTGAGGCCGTGCTGACAGAAAAGACAGACTTCTAGCAGAGATGCACTAACCAGCCCCTAGGCCACACCAGCCCTGAGGCGGTAAGAATTGGGCGGTCAGGCACCTCAGCACATAAACCAAGACTAGTCAAGGAGAGCAGAGTGTCCTAAGGCTACGTCTGTCTGTGGGCCTGCAGTTGCCAAGCAAGTGAACAAGGTGTGAGAAGAGAGTGCTCTGAGGCCGCAGTGAACAGACTGTGAAGAGACCGTGAAAGCAGGCAGGAATGTGACCCCTGTCCTGTGAGGGTGTGGCAAGGCCCAGATGAACAGAGGAGGCCCCGGCAAGGCTGTGACACCAAGGACTAGCCCTTATGGCACAGCATCTGCGCTGAGAGGGTTCAGCTAACCCCTGGAGCACGCAGGGTGCTGCTCCCGCTCCATTTAGCTTTGACAGTCTTGGCTGACTTAGGAGTCCTTGAGCCCATGCTGAAGTGAGGGGGCGGCCAGGGCGATAGCCAAGTGACCACTGAACAGCTACTATTACGGTGTTCCTGCAGACAGACTGCTGACCAGTTGCCTTCAAGGACCTGCGCTTAAGGATTGGTATCCTTCTAAAGTTCCTAGGGTTGGTAGGGTGGTAGGTGATAATAATTATTAATAGATATCGTTTATAATTTCGCTTACAGTCATCTCTCTTTTCTTAGTGAGCCTGAGTTAGAGGCTTACCTATTGTATTGACATTTTTTTTTTTTTTTTGGTTTTTCGAGACAGGGTTTCTCTGTGTTTCCTTGGCTGTCCTGGACTCACTTTGTAGACCAGGCTGGCCTCGAACTCACAGTGATCCGCCTGCCTCTGCCTCCCAAGTGCTGGGATTAAAGGCGTGCGCCACCACCGCCCGGCTATGTATTGACATTTTTTAAAGGACCAGCTTTTGTGTTTGTTGATTTTCTCTTTTTTTTGTTTGTTCATTTTTGTTTTTCAAGACAGGGTTTCTCTGTATAACAGCTCTAGCTGTCCTGGACTCACTTTGTAGACCAGGCTGGCCTCGAACTCACAGAGATCCACCTGCCTCTGCCTCCCAAGTGCTGGGATTAAAGGCGTGCGCCACCACCGCCCGGCTGATTTTCTCTTAATTTTTACTCCAGTCTTTAATATTCCTTCTGCTTACCCGGAGCTTGGATTTGTGCTACACTTTCTAGTTTCCAGTGGTGGAAGCATAGAGTACTAATGCCAGATCTTTTCTTATCTACACATTCGATGTTTAATTCTACATGGCCTGGGAAGATATTATATATGATCCTAGCCTCATAAATTGTTAAGGTGCATTTTATAGCCCAGAATGTGATTTTTCTTGGTGACTGTTCCATGTAAGCCTGAGAGGAATGTGTGCTGTGTTGTTTCTGGACAACACAGTCTACTGATGTCAATTACATCCAGTTGATTGATGGCACTGCTGAGCTCAACTAAGTCTTCACTGATTTTCTGCCTAGTGGATAGATAGATGCATTTCTGAAAGAGAGGTTAAGTCTCCAACTGTAACAATGGGCTCATTCATTTCTCCTTGCAGTCTTATCAGTTTCTGAGTCATGTATTTTGACACTATCAGTAAGTACATAGACCATAAGGATTATTATATCTTCTTTGAATACTTGGCCCTTTGTCATTGTGTATCGTTCCTCTCTACCCTTGGAAAGTCTCTTTACCTTGCAGTCTGCGCTGAAATTAATGCAGCTATTTCTGCTTTAGCCAAAATTAGTGTGGTATATTTTTCCTCATTCTATATATAACTACATAGGTCTTTTCTCTTCTTTTTACTATTATTCTCTCTCTCTTTCTGGTCAGAATCTTATTGGCCTGAAACTTAGAACAACACTGAGCTTTATAAATGTATACTTTATACTAATGAAATAATCTCCGGTTCCTCCTCTGTATCCCTTGTTGTCATCACTGTCACTCACTTTATTTATGGGTAAGCACGCATACAAGAACAACTATGCATGAGGTCAAATACATTATAATTTCTAACTTATCTGTTAAATCAACCAAGAAAAATAAAAGTTTTTATTTTATTTTCACTTATTCTATAATGTTCTGCCTTCATGTAGATTCAACTTTTTGTTCCATCCCTTTCTTCTCTCCAAAGAGCTTCTCCTAAGGCAGGCAAATTGGCACAGCTACCTCAGCCTGCAGTTATCTGAGATGGGACATTACTTCTTTGCCTTTGAAGTTTCACAGACACAGAATCTAACCCTTTAAATAGTCCACTCTACTCTCTTCTTCCTTGTATCATTTCTGAAGCCAGGAATAACTTTTTAAAAATTATCGACAAATAAAATGCAGCTCTATTTTATAAGTTGAGAAACGAGCTTCGGGAGGTGAGGGACTCTCCCTCCTTCCTCCCAGCAGCCTCCCAACCAGCCCACTATGTATGTCACCTCACTTCCCCCCTCCATGGTGTTCACACCTGACTACACAGGTGCCTCTCCATGACACCTTGAACAAGGTGAGGGACCTTTGTGAAGTTTGGTTTTGTCCTCTGTAAATTGGGAATAGAAAGGTTTCTACCCCGCAGGGCCACCAAGATCATGTGTCAAGTATTAGGTAGACACATTACTACAGCTCTGCCTAGCCCTTAGCCCCCTGCCTACTAATTTACTTATGGTTTTTCTTCTTATATTTCTCCTCCTTACCTAACCAGGCCACTTTCTCCAGCCTGTAAACTTCCTCAAATTTTCAATAGCTTTTGAAAATAAATACATCAGAAGGAACAGAGATCACTGACAGGATAACACACCTGAGTGACCACTCCTCTGCTTATGAACCAGACAAAATTCCTTTATAACTTTTTTTAAAGATTTATTTATTTATTATGTATACAGTGTTCTATCTGCATGTATGGGCCAGAAGAGGGCACCAGATCTAATTATAGATGGTTGTGAGCCACCATATGGGTGCTGGGAATTGAACTCAGGACCTCTGGAAGAGCAGTCAGTTCTCTCAACCTCTGAGCCATCTCTCCAGCCCCTAAAACTTTTTTTTTTTTTTGCATTTCTTCAAATTCTCAACCCTCTTCCTAGAAACTCCCCCCTGCCCAACACCATACTTTCTAGAGGTTTGTTCTTTTTTGTTGTTGTTTTTTGGTTTTTTTTTTTCTGTTTTCAATGCTGGAGATTACTCGGGGCTTTCATATATGCCAGACCAGCACTCAGCCACTGAGCTACACACCCAGCATCTATTTTTGATCTTTGTATCCACAGAGTAATAAACTTTAGGTGCACACACTATATGTGGTGGATGTTGAACTGGAGACTCAAGTACTTGGGCGACTAAGACAGGAGTTTTCCCTGAGCCCAGAACTTTGAAGCTACCAGGCAAAACACTGCAACCCACACATAGCTCTGAATAAATTAGTAAAGTTGGGTAAATGAGGGTGTGAGTAGCTGTTCGAGCAGAGCCAGAACCAAATGTGGCTTTTTTTCTCTCTCTTTTTTTGAGACACTCTCACTGTATGTGTGGCCGTGCTGACCTCCAACTCATAATCTCTCTACCCTGGCCTCCAGAGCACTGGGATGGCAGGCAAGCACCACCAGGCTTGGCTCGGGGCAGGCGGGCCTTTTGACTTTTTTTTTTTTTTTTTTGCACACGGGGGTGGGGGTGAGGGACCCTGGAGACAGGGTTTCTCTGTATAACAACCCTGGCTGTCCTGGACTCACAATGTAGACCAGGCTGGACTTGAACTCACAGAGATCCACCTGCCTCTGCCTCCTGAGTGATGGGATTAAAGGCAAGGCCTTTTGACTTTTTAACTATCTAACTTTGGACAAAGTCCTCAACCTCAGTATTCTCAGCTGTAAAACCAGAGAGGATCCATCTTTCTAGCTTCCCTTCCAGTTTTTCCTGGGATGGAAGTTGGTGAGAAAATACCACCACCAGCATGCCCAGCTCACTGATGGACTTCAGATGGGTAATGAAAGTACCATAGAATCAATCCTGGGACCTCGGGGAACAGGAAGAAGGAGGTGGCTGTATCCAATAGAGACCCTCATCTCTTTATAGCCGTGTGACTCAATCTTTTTTTTTTTCCATTTACTAAATGTGTGCCGATAAGAAAGACTGAAAAGGTACAAAACTAGGTGATTACCTAGGCAATGAGTGGGAGGCTGGATAAGCACTCTTGTGTCCTCTTGTACCTGCTTTTGGAGTCTCAGAGGCTCACACTTTGGGGTGCTGTACTAGTAATTTCCAGTCTCCAAAGCCACCGGGACACAACACATGAAGGCTTTAAGTATCTTCACACAAGTAAAAAGGATGTTGGAGAAAGTGGCAGTTCCTGGGCCCTGCCTTTAACGCACAGGGTCCCACCTCATGGGCTTTCCCTGCAGCAGAGGCTGAGGCAGGAATGTGTCCCCTCCCCCCAGCAGACCTGTAGAGCCACATGTACAGCTCCCTGTAAGGAGACAGACCCCAGTTGTCCCAGCCAGCTGCCTGGGAGTCTCCAAGTCTAAAATTAGCCTGGAGCTCTCCACCCAGGCAGTTCCTCCTCTCAACTCTGGCAAACAGGGCCCTGCGGTGAGGTAATGACTAGAAGCCTGTCTGCCCTGCCCCAGGACAACGAGGGGTTAGGAAAAGGCACACAGAGCAACCTCCCACTCTCCCACCATGGTCACCCTGTGGCTGGGCCCTACAAAAACACAAGAGAAGCAGGCCACCTGAAGTGTGACAGTTCTGTTCACGCTCTTCCTCCACACCTGCATCCACCAGATACACTCAGCACTAGTGTGAACTCCTGGCACTCTAGCTGAGGGAAAACACACTTGCCGAAAGCTTGAGGTGTGCCAGGATTTCACCTTGGGCAGTCAGGGTCATTATCACCATTAAAGAGAGGGTGCTCGTAGGAACGGCCACCTAAGTGAGTAAGCCTGAAATGGAAGAGAGAATCCAGAACCACGACTCCCCATCAGTTGCAAGGGAAACTGGCTTCCTGGATTGGGCACCTCTGCCAAGGGCTTCCTCCTCGTGGCTTCACCCATGACTCACTAACTCCTACTTCTAATTCCCTCACTTCTGATGGTCTGGTCAAGCTTGTGGCAGGAACTGCTAAAATTAGTGGGCAATTCCTCAGCCAGTCCCTGAACAGAAGTCTTCCCACTCCTGAGCTAAGCACACAGTAGTGTTTATTTGATGGCTGCCCAGCAGGGAGGAGAAATAGAGGGTGGGGCCCTAGAGTAGGGCCCGGTACAGTTTAAAGCTCAGAAGTTTAGGGGAGGGCTATGAGATTGATGACAATGGTGACCAGGGCTTATGGAAAGGCCCCCTAAAAGTTACTGAGCTTCTGCATCTAAAGGCCCCCACATCATCATCCAACCTTAAGCCTTCCTCATCGACCCCACCTGTAGGGTCAACCCTTCCTTCTCCAGTGGGCAAGGGAGAGGTAGAAGACAGCAGCTGTCTTGGGGATAGGAGTTGGTCCAGCCCAGCCCTCCGTCTCACCTGAATAAGGCAAGCTTATACAGCTAGTGATTGTAACAAGCCAGGATTTGAACCCAGGCATCTTCTCAAGCCTCCTTTTTGCTAATCTTTCTCTGGCTACATGCAACTCAGGATACTGAAAACTGAGGCAGATACCATTTCTCTGGGGCCAATGTCAGAGTTAGATAAGACCAGGGATCATAGTCAAGGCTCTGTGTGGACAAAGCAAGACTGAGCCCCAGACAGCAAAGACCTGAACTGACTCACCAGAAGACAGCCAGATGATATGAGAGCAAGGCTGAAAACCACACCCCCTGATGTCCAGTTCTGCCATGTGCTTGAAAGAGAAAAGACTCATGTCCTTCCCTCCCCCACCCCGCTTTTGTCTTTTTTTGTGGGGAGAGGACAGTACTGGGGGCGTGAGTGCCCTGGCTGTACTGTACTCACTTTGTAGACAAGGTTGGCCTTGAACTCACAGAGATCCACCTGCCCCTGCCTCCCAAGTGCTGGGATTAAAGGCATGCGCCATTTTTTCTTCCTTTTTAAGCTTTATTTTGGTACAGGGTCTCCTCAAGTTGCCCAGGTTGGCCTTGAACTCATTTTGTACCCAGGCAAGCCTTGAACTTGCGATTCTTCTGCCTCAGCTTCCCTAGTAGTTGGGATAACAGGTGTACATTACCAGGCCAGGCCTTTCTCTTTTCCTCTTTTTAAAATTTCAATCAGTTCTGAATATAAGTGCCATCTTAGTTGCTGCTTGAAACTAAGTGGACTCCAGGGTCCCCTGCAGTGACATGAGGTAAAAACACACAGCTGCCATTAAAGGCCCCAGTTTAGGAGCCAGTGACAAGGCTCAGCAGGTAAAGGCATCTGCCACCAAGACTGATGGCCTACATTTAGTCCCCAGGACTTAAATGGTGGAAATAACCAACTCCCACAAGTTGTCCTCTGATCTCTACATGTGTGCTGTGTCACATGCATGCACACACACACACAGTGGTTTTTAAAAAGCTTTCAAAGGAGGAGGAGGGGAGGAAAAGGAGCTGGACTCTGGGCGGGCTCTGTTCTCAGGACAGGAGCCTAAAGCAAAGGAATCCGTTGAGTGAAGAATGTCAAGTCTTGACCTGCCCCTTACACTGTGAGAATTCAACATAAATAAGAACATCTTTGCAGGCTACTCTCAACCACTAATATCAAAGCAGGTGTCAGAGAGAAATTTCAGGAAAGCCACAGATTACCATTAACAGCAGTTGTTGAATTGGGAACATGATCTGCCCACAACTAAGTGGCAAGGACGTTAGCCGCCTCACTGGTAAGAAAAGATAAACAAAGGCTGAGGGTATTGCTCAATGGTACACTACTTGCCTAGTATGCGTGATGCACTGGGTTCTATGGCCAACATTAAGAAAATAATAAAATATCACTTAAGGCACTGGTTCTCAACCTTTCCTAATGCTTCAGCCCTTTACTACAGTTCCTCATGTTGTGGTGACCATCCCAACTATAAAATTATTCTAGTTGCTAATTCATAACTGTGATTTTGCTACTGTTATGAATCATAATTTAAGCATGTGTTTTCTGATTCTCTTAGCAACCCCTGTGAAAGGGTCATTTGACACCCCCACAGGTTGAGAACCGCTGATTTAAGAGGAAGGGGCTGGAGAGATGGCTCAGCGGCTGTTCTTCCAAAGGACCTGGGTTCAAATCCCAGCACCCACATGGCAGTGCACAGCTGTCTAATTGCCGGGCGTGGTGGCACACGCCTTTAATCCCAGCACTCAGGGAGGCAGAGGCAGGTGGATTTCTGTGAGTTCAAGGCCAGCCTGGTCTACAAAGTGAGTCCAGGACAGCCAGGGCTACACAGAGAAACCCTGTCTTGAAAAACCAAACCAAAAAAAAAAAGGCTCAAGAGAGGAGATGCAAACCAAAGGGTGGGTAGAATTTGAAAGGCAAGCAGAAGGGATGACGTGACAACAACACACCATGAACAATGGCAAAGATGTGAGAAGTCCAGCCCAAGGTTTGGATATCCACAGTTCCCTGAACACCACTGCCTGCTGGATGGTGCATCCAGTTAAGCTCTCCCTTTTACAGAGGCATTCTTTCTGGCTTCTTTGCTACCACCTAATATCCATCCTCTGCACCTAAAGAGGGTTTAATTGGCAGAAAGTCCTCATCTACCAGCCTGTGAGAGCTTACCAGAGCACTGAGGGAAACACTTAGAAAATTACTACCTAATGATCTTCAGGATAGGGGTCAGGGGGCTAAGCAACTTCACAAAAATAGGATGTGAAATATTTAAGGGGTTAACAAACCTTCTGGAGAAAGGGCCCATAGTTTCTCCATGAGATTCTTACAAGTATACACAATCCACAAAGTGTTAAAAATCTCTGAACCAGGGAGCTAAACAGGGGGGCAATGCCTAAGTCCAGCACTCTAGAAATTCACAATCTCTTGGGGGAAGACAAACCCAGACAGAAATAACTCTGATGCAAGCAGACTTTGATAAGTGCACTAATGGAGGTATGAAAAAACTGTTGTGAGGGAATTGGGAGCAGAGGTTAATTCAGCCAGGCTTTCAGCAGGAGAGGAAGGACCCAACCCCACCCATACTTGTTTTGGGATCCAGGTTTACACTATACTATGGGTCTCTCTCCAGACCCAGAATAACCCTGAGTGCAGAGCTCAGAGGCAACGCAGTTGGCTCTTCCTGCCAGGAGGTAAAAAGGCCAAAGCTTCCAGGACACGAGGAGACACTGAAAACCAGCGGTGACTTCCTTCTATCTTTTTCCATCTTCTACCAGGCTCCCGTTTCTGGATCACTAACGGCCTTATAATCTTGCCATTCATCCAGGGCTTAATCACATCCTGTACTGCTAAGACACCTGTTTTCAAAATGTCACCTCTTGGGAAGCATCTTACCTCCACACGGTCACTTTGGATCACCGCCATGTTCCTCCTCCCAGATCACCATCACCACCTAAAGTCCTTTCCTGTCGGCTGTTGTGATTATTACCTCTCCCTCCCTCATCATAAACCCAGAGTCTTCAGAGAGGAAAAATACTCTCAAATTTCATGACCCATACTATGCCCTCAATGCTGAGGACATTCCCTGGTATTCACAGGCACTTGGGAAATATTTACTAAATGCTGATTTGTCTCCTGATCACTTAGCACAGTTCCCCAGGACTAAAAAAGTTCCCAAATCCCAGAGATGAAATGAAGCACTTCCTCCTGACAAGAACACTTCTGAGATGCAGCACTCCTTAATTAAAATGACCAGGATAAAATGGAGCCAGAGAATCATGTCTGAAACCAGAAACTTCAAATTTTCTTCTTTACTACATCAACTCTGCCACCAAACTCTATCACATCTTTCCTTGAGATGGCTCCGCTTTTGCCTGCTTCCCTGTCAAGCTAGATACTCACTGTCTACTGTTGGAATCACTATAGTAACCACTGGGTGGTTTGGGGGTAAAGGAAGTTATCCATCCATCCATCCATCCACCCATCCATCCATCCACCCACCCACCCATTTGGGGCAGGGTCTGACTATGTCACCCTACCTGACATGAAACTCACAGCAATCTACCTGTCTCTGCCTACTGAGTGAGTGGTAGGATTAAAGGTCCATGCCACACACCTTGTTATTTCTTTTAAGACAGATTTGTGGGTGGGAGGGTGGGCCCGAGAGGGGTAGAGGGAGGGGGCTGTGATGGAGATATAACTTGAAGTAATAAGTAAATATAATTTTAAAAAATTAAATAAAACTAACTCCATAGCAAAAAAAAAAAGAGGGTTGTAGTCTGGCATGGTAGAGGCAGGAGCAGGCAGATTTCTGTGAGTTTGATACATTTACCATGTAGTAGTCTACATGGCAAATTCCATGACAGCCAGGGTACATAATAATACCTTATCTCAAAAAAAAAAAACAAACAAACAAAAAAAGAGTTGTACCACACAAGCAAAACTGGCTTCAGATTTGCAGCAACCTGTCTCAGTCTCCTGAACACTGGGATTACAGATATGTTCTATCATGACCAGCTCTGAATATCTGTCACACACCACCCTATAAATTTCCAACAGCTTTATCTATACAGTCTCTCTCTCTCTCTCTCTCTCTCTCTCTCTCTCTCACACACACACACACACACACACACACACACACACTCACTCACACTGTCAGAGAGTTTACAAGCTCAAGCTAAAGGTGGAAGGTGATCTAGCTCAGCACACACAGAGACCCGAGTTTGATTTCCAGTGCCCACATCAGGCAGCTTGCAACCACATGTAAGCCCAGCTCCAGGGGAATCCAATGCCATCTTCTGGCTTCTATGGTCCACCTGCACTCACATGGACACAATAGGCAATAAAAATAACTCTCACCTGGTGGTCCATGCCTTTAATCTCAGTACTCAGGGGGCAGAGTCAGGTGGATCTGGGAGTTTGAGACCAGCCTGGTCTACAGAGTAAGTTCTAGGACAGGTCAGGGCTACACAGAGAATCCTTGTCATGAAAAACAAAAAATTCAAACAAACAAACAAAAACTTTTTAAAAAGGTGTTTAAGCCAAAGGACTTCTTTGGAAAATACATCAAAATGTTTACAAGAACTGCGTGCAATATTACTACCTTTTTTTTTAATGGACACAACTAAGCCCTTTATGATGTAAAAGAAATTTCCAAGAACCGGAAAAAAAATGAGTTATGACAATCAGAGAAGCAAGCAGATATAGGCAGGCCCCATAGTTTCGGGGGCAATCAACAATATCAGATTATAAACTTGTTTACAGTTGTCAAAAGCTTACAATTAATATAGAATCTTAAAGGGATCTAAAATTGTTGAAGTAGAATCAAATAAAACTTATAGTCACTAGAACAAAAAAAGAGATCTCCCCCTTGGGTTCTTGCTCTCGTTTTCCTCCCTTGTACAATTTTCACAGCTACTGCTGAAAGTCATTCACTGGGGCTGTCCTGCCACCTCCCTTTTCCCACGACTTCACTCAGTCAAAACCGGAAGAGGCGAGCGAAGAACTGAGAGCAAGTGCTGGGCTTTGTCTCTGGTTCTGGAGGAAGGCCTTGGGAGTCCTCACTCCCTCTGCCAATCTTGGACCCAGCAGTGGTCAAGCCACCAGATGAGCTGGCCGTGTGAGCAGGGAGTGTGTGAGTGGTGCCGAACATCTCTGTGAACTCTGGCTGGCAGACAAGATGGAAGGGAGTGGATCAAGGTATTTGTGAGAGGATCCCAGCTTGAGACCAAGTTAGAGATGGCCTCACCCAGAGGCCTGGGACAACTCCACCAATGAGAGTTTAGGCAATTGAGTCTTCAAGACTGTAACCAGAATATTTAAAAAAAAAAAAAAATATATATATATATATATATATATATTCTCAGTTGCTAAATGACATGGAAGAGTTCCAAACCTACTCCCAAAGAGGATGAAGCTAAAGCCTTCAATTAATTAAGTGGTCTTCGTTTAAATTTATTGCCTCATTTTAATGTTAATCTTCATGGTCAACTTGACCGGATTTAGAGTCACCATGGAAACGTACCTGTGAATGGTATGAACGTGTTTCCAGAAAGGTTCAACTGAGGAGAAAAGGTCCAAATAATTATTGGTATAGCACCCTCTCAAGTGCTGGTGTCCAAAATGAATGAAAAGGAGAAAGAGAGCCGAGCACGGGAATTCATTTCTCAGTGTTTCTGGAGCAGGAACACAAAGTGACCAGCTGCTTCTATGGCCTTGCCACCATGCCTTCCCCGGCATGATGGACTGAACCCCAATCGGCCAAAATAAACCCTTCCTTCCTATCCTAGTTACTTTCCTGTCACTGTGATACACACCGGGACCAAAACAACAGGTCACAGTCCACACAGGGAAGCCATGGCCAGAACCCGGAGGCAGGAAGCAGAGCCGGAGGAGGAACACTGCTTACTGGCTTGCTTCCCATGATTTGCTTATCTGCCTTTCTTACACACCCCAGGCTCACCTGACCAGGGATGAGCATGCTTCTTACTTTAATCAGCAAGCAAGTAAAATTCACCACAGACACAATTGCTGAAAGCCAATAGAAGCAATACCTGAACTGAGGGGCCCTCTCCCAGGTGTGTCTAGTTGACAAACAACATTAGCCACCACATTTCCTTAAGGTGCTTCTGACAGGTTTTTTTGTTTGGTTTGGTTTGGGTTTTTTTTTTTTTTTTTGGGCTTTTTTTTGTTGTTGTTTGGTTATAGCAACAAGAAAAGTAATTAGTACAGTTCCCTCTAAATTTTTTTTTTCCTTTGTGTTTGATCATAAAGCATAAAAAATTTGAAAATAAAATTCTCTTATCTGATCTATTTCCCACAGCATGCTAAAGCTAATATTTAAATTATTTTTATTTTATTTTATTTTACTGTTTGTTTGAGATAAGGTCTCACTATGTATCCTTTGCTGGCCTGTAATTCACTTTATGTGGATCAGGCTGGCCTTGAGCTCATAAAGATCCTCCTACCTCTCCCTGTTTGTCGGTAAAGACATGAGCCACCATGCTAAGATTTAAATTAAGATTATTGTGCATGTTCCTGCCTTCCAGTGCTTTCCATCCTCAGCATGTGGTCCAGAGCATGCAGCGTAATGACAGCCTGGTGTACCCCAACTACTGTGCTTCCTCGTCCTGCTACAACCAAACAGTGCTCAGTCTCCTCCGCAGGTCTCTGACTGCTGACCTACCTCCCAATCCCATGCAAATATGTGCCTAGAGCAGGGATGAAAGGACTCAGTGCTGAGCATCATTAAGGAAACAGGTGGCAGGAGAATGTGCTTCCAGGAGCGGGTGCTGGGCAGGGATGGATGCTTGGAGCTGGGTAGAGGTTTGTCACTGGCTAACCTGAAGGAGCATTGGCCACAAAGCCAGTGGAGGAGGAATAAACTCTTCACCCTGGCCTATCTGAGCATTCTCCATTTCTTCCAGACTGGAAACTTCACGGGAGGAAGAGGTGGGAACCAGCATTCCCCGAGCACTTAACTTCTTGAGCTCTGTATGTGGTAGACTCTTTAATCTCAAGGTAAGAAGAAAAGCTCTACACCAGGCAGCGTGACCCCTGACCCAGTCGAGGAGTCAGAGGCTTGGAAAGGAATTACCTTAAGTGAGGTCTTAAAGTAGTGAGTAACAGAAGTGGGATTAAAACCCTGCCTTGTCTTCAAATTCCACATTTTTCCGGGAACTATCAAGGCTTTATTCCATTCAGTACAAGAAAAGTAAATGTTTCATAGACATTTTCCCTTAAGCTTTAGAATGAATCATCTCAGGTACCATTCAAGATTTGCAAACTGAAAACTGAAAAAAACATATTATTCAATTTCCTGGGTGCTTATATAGAAAACCTCTTTGGAAGTCCTTTCTCAATTTCTATCCTCCTCCTTTCCCTCTCTCTTTCCTTCCTTCCTTCCTTATTTATTTTTATGTTCATTGCTGTTTTGCCTGTGTGTCTGTGTGAGAGAGTCAGAAGCCCTGGAACTGGAGTTAACAGTCATGAGCTGTCATGTCAGTGCCGGGATTTGAACACAGGTCCTCTGGAAGAACAACAGTGCTCTGAACTGCCCACCCATCTCTACAGACACACTTTTTCCCCCCAAGACAAAGTCTCACTGTGTAGGCTGACCTGGAACTTACTATATAGGCCAGGCTGAGCTGGAACTCAGAGATCCGCCTGCCTCAGCCTCCCAAGTGCAGGGATTAAAGGCATGCGCCACCACAACAGGGACCTTTTTCACTCCCTTTCCCATCCTTCAGTCCTCTTCTAAGAGCCTGATAAAAGCATAACTTTACCTACTATAAAGCAGAACGTAGCACAGCCTCTGCCAGCTGACACAAAAACACGGTTTAAAAGAAATGGAGTCCAAGCACGGTGTCACAATCCTTTCAGGTTTTCAGGTAGATCTCCATGAGTTAATGGACAGCCTAGGGGGCTGGAGAGATGGCTCAGTGGTAAAGAGCACTGGTTGTTCTTCCGAAGGACCCAGGTTCAAATCCCAGCACCCACATGTGTCTGCAATAACCGGGCGTGTGCCACCACATGGTAGCGGCAGTACACGCCTTTAATTCCAGCACTAGGGAGGCAGAGGCAGATGGATCTCTGTGAGTTCACGGCTAGTCTGGTCTACAAAGTGAGTCCAGGACAGCCAGGTATACACAGAGAAACCCTGTCTTGAAAAACAAACAAACAAACAAAAAACCCAAAAAATAATAATAAAGGACAGCCTAGGCTACACAGTGAGAGCTTTAAGGGAAAAAAAAAAGTAGTTGGATATATAATGATACAAATCTGTAATCTCAACACTCAGAAGATGGAGGCAGGAGAACCACAGGTTCGAGGCCAGCCTGAACTATGTGGAGAAACTACTCCAGAAAATAAATGAAAAAGTAAAAGGATAAGAAATTGGAAAAGACAAGCAAAGTCTTCCCAGATTCGGATCTATTTCCTCTGTTGTTCATAAAGGGGAGAAACCGCTGATGTTAGTGGATCTGTCAGCCACGGGCTGGGCTGCAGACAGATCTTCACAGCCATGATGCACTCTCTGGTCTCTCTTAGACATTCAGTGCCCGTGTGACAAAGGAGAGAGCTTGCTGGCTGGATTGTGTGACCAGCAACGTGCGCAAGTGCTTAAGCCTTACTGAACTTTCCTTGTTAATATTACTTTGCAACAACAGTGGCTCAGGCCCCCTGTGTCTGTCAGTAAATACTACATTTTTAATGGTCTTTCGGTACAGAAAGGTGAGAATTTACTTTTGGATGACATTCAAATTTTTTTTTTTTTTTTTTGGTTTTTCGAGACAGGGTTTCTCTGTGTATCCTTGGCTGTCCTGGACTCACTTTGTAGACCAGGCTGGCCTCGAACTCACAAAGATCCGCCTGCCTCTGCCTCCCAAGTGCTGGGATTAAGGGCGTGCGCCACCACCGCCCGGCTGACATTCAAATTTCTAATTGCCTTTTTTTGTTGTTGCTTTTTTTTTTTTTTTTTTGGTTTTTCGAGACAGGGTTTCTCTGTTTAACAGCTCTGGCTGTCCTGAACTCGCTTTGTAGACCAGGCTGGCCTCGAACTCACAAAGATCCGCCTGCCTCTGCCTCCCAAGTGCTGGGATTAAAGGCGTGCGCCACCACCGCCCGGCTTTTGTTGTTGTTTTTAAAGGAAATATTTTTCTAGATTTCTGTGGGGTTTTTTCCCCAATTTTTGTGTTTTTAAATGCAGAACCTTCTCTATACGTCAATCAGCTGGTTGTGCTTTATTTACTTATTTTGCAGTTTCTTTTCAATAATCTCTTAGTCTGAGTAGTGGACCAGAGGCAATTTTTTTAAATGCTTCTATGTATACTGTAACACTTTTATTGATTTCTTTTATGCCTTGATTAAGTTAAGTGGCTTGTAAGAACCACAGGCTGGTAAGAAGATATAAAAGAAATAGCTGTAAGAAACAAAAAAAGAAGTTAGTATAGGCATGGATAGAAAGATACAGATCTGCAGCTGGGAGCACAGCTCAGCAGTGGAGCACATGCTCAACGTACGTGAGGTTCTGGGTTCCATCCCTAGCACTATAAAAGGAAAGGAAAGGAAAAGAAAGGAAGGGCAGGCTACAAATCATAAAATCCCTTACACTTTTTTCCATGTGAAGGAAAAATTAAATTCTAAGGCTTTCTAATACCAACACAAAGGGAGAAATCAGGGCAGCTGACTTGACCAATAAAAACTAAACTGTTCCAGATAAACACAGCTATTCCAGTATCAAGACTGGAAGAAATACATTGCCAGGCATGGTGGTACACACCTGTAATACTAGTACTTGGGTGGTAGAGGCAGGATCAGGAATTCAAGGCTAGTTTCAGCCACACAGTGAGCTGGAGGCCAGCCTGGATTGCATGAGACTGTGTGTGTGTGTGTGTGTGTGTGTGTGTGTGTGTGTGTGTGTGTAACTTATATAATAGATCACATATTATATGTCCAGTTATACGACATATAAAAATAGTCTGAATTAACATATGCTGGTGCCAGTGATTCAAAGGTAAGCCCAAGGGGTCTTATAGAATTGTTGTTTCTTCATAATGGTTGGCTACCCAGCTACACTGTTTATCAAGTCATATACATATAGAGCACCCCCTCCCCTGTGTGTGTGTGCCTGTCTGTCTGTCTCAGTGTGTCTGTATCTTACATCAAAAAGTTTCTTAAAGCATGGGAACTGGAGAATGGCTCAGTTGCAGAGAATCCAAGCTGGATTCCCAGCGCCTGCCAGGCAGCTTACAACTGCCTGTAACTCCAACTCCAGGAGGGTATGATACCTCTGGCATCCATGAGCACATAGACAAACATGCATAGATATAATTTAAAGTAATTTAAAAAAATAGCTGGGCATGATGGCACATGTGCATGCCTTTAAGCCAGCACTTAGAAGGCAGAGGGAGGTAGAACTCTGTGAGTTCAAGTTCAATCTAGTCTACATAGTGAGTTACAGGCCAGCCACAGCTACATAGTGAGACTCGGTCTCAAATAGATATCTAGGTAGTTAGATAGATAGGCAGACAAACTTCTTGTTTTGTTTTGTTTCAAGACAAGGTTTCTCTGTGTAGCCTTGGCTGTCATGGAACTTAGCTCAAACTCCGGCAAGGCAAAAATAATTAATTAACATAATCATTTCTGTTTACCTAATGGATGAGTCCAACATTTGAGGAACCTGAGCCAGAGATATAGCTGTTGGTAGAGTGCTTGCCTAACATACAGGAAGCCCTGGCTTATCCTCCGAACCACATGAAAGAACCGGGTATAGCAATGCATGTCTGTAACCCCAGGGATCAGATTCACTCAGGACGTAAAAGCAAAAGTATGAGAAGCTCAAGGTCATCCTTTGGTACACTGGGAGTTGGAGTCCAGCCTGGACTACATGAAACCCTATCTAAAAAAGGGGAGAAGAAAGTTTTTAGACAAGTATAAAAAAATAAAGATCTATCATGATTTGCTCAGAATATACAACCTATTCATTCAGTCTCCTGCCTTTTATATACACTATCCAAACCTATCTGCCCCAGCAGTATTCTTTTGTGTTAATTAATCTATAAATCTATTAATTAGGTGGATTGAAAGGTCAAGGGAGGACTGCATTACAGCTTAAATGTATGGTTGGCCTGCTTTAGACCTCACCGTCTTGGGAAATAAAAAAAAAAAGCGCTAGTGGAAAATTTTTAAAGGGGCGGGGTTTGAGGCTGTTGGAAGAGGATAGACTCTAGACAGTACAACTCCAGGGACAGCCTCCAGGCCCCCTTCCAAAGCAAACTCCATAGCGGCTGCTCTGCTCCATAAAGCTCAGCACTAGAGGGCCAGGCCAGATTCTGTGGCCTGGAAAATTACTGCAGTGTACCTTCCAGCCTCCAGTGAACCAGCACAGAAGCGGTTATTTCAGAAGACCTTGGGCTGCAAAGTAGGAGAATCATGCCCTGAACAACTAGGAGGACAGGGAAGGGAGTGCCTGGCATCTCCAGTGCCGCTGCACTTAGACTGAGGATCCCTGGGTGGGGAACAGGATGAAGCTGGGGCATGTCTTGCCAAGATACCCGTTGGCTCCATCAGAACAGGCACTACAGAGTCCACGTAAAGGTCAGACACAAATAAGGGCACAGTCTCCTCTAGTCAAACACCACATGTCTGCTAGACATGCTCACAAATGGCACAAGTGCTTCAATTCTTAAGATTAAAAAAATTTATAATTGCCGGGCGGTGGTGGCGCACGCCTTTAATCCCAGCACTTGGGAGGCAGAGGCAGGCGGATCTTTGTGAGTTCGAGGCCAGCCTGGTCTACAAAGCGAGTCCAGGACAGCCAGAGATATTCAGAGAAACCCTGTCTCGAAAAACCAAAAAAAAAAAAAAAAAAAAAAATTTATAATTATGTGTATATGTCTATGTGTATGTGCTCGTGACTTCAGGTGCCCTCGGAGGCCCTGGTCTGCTGGAGCTGGAATTACAGGCATTAGGAGCCAAAATTACAGGCATTGTAATTTTGGCTCCTAGCACCCCAACAAGGGTGCTAGGAGCCAAACTCAGGGCCTCTGCAAGAGGACTATGTACTGAGCGACCTCTCCAGCTCCAGACTGCTCAATTTCTATTCCAGCTATGGAACTCACTCTGTAGACCAGGCTGGCCTCAAACTCAGAGATCTGCCTGCCTCACCTCCCAAGCGCTGGGATTAAAGTGTGTGCCTCCACTACCCTGCAACTGCTCAGTTCTTATCTTTGACATTCATATTCAAAGGCATTGTTGATTTCTTATCCTTGACATTCACATTCAAAGGCATTGAAGATTATGTGTATGATGGCACACAGGACAAGAATTCCTGGGTTTTATTTTTGAGTTAGTCACTGATAAATTAGTGTCGGCGGATAGAAATTATCAGGTACTTTCATAGAACTCCCAACAGTTACCAGAGATTTTGTTTTTTGGGGTTTTTTTGAGACAGAGTTTCTCTGAGTAATAGCCCTCGCTGTCCTAGACTCGATTTGAAGACTGGGCTGGCCTCAAACTCACAGAAATCCACTTGCCTCTTCAAGAGTGTCACCACGCTGGGCCAAGGATTTTTTTATATCCTTCTATATCCTTTATGTATTACTGTTTTATGTGCATTAGTGTTTTGCCTGCATGTATGTCTATGTGAGAGTGTTGATCCCCCGGAAATGGAGTTACAAACAGTTGTGAGCCTCCATGTGGGTGTTGGGAATTGAACCTGAGTCTTCTGGAAGAGCACTCAGTGCTGTTAACCACTGAGCGGTGTCTTCAGGCTCGGCTGAGAGGTATTTAAGCGGGTACCTAGAGTACCTAGTGTGTACACAGAACTGAGTACTAATTTGAAAGGTCATGGTCATAAAAGTCAAATGCCAGGTCATAAAGTCTTTCCTTGTTTCACCTGGCTTCATCCTTGTTTTTAGTCCATAGCTGATAAACTAATTGCCCACAGCCAAGTTGATCTTCATGCCCTGGATTAAGAGACTGTATCAAAAAGGGCCTACAGCAGTCAGGTGATGTAACAAATGCCAAGGTACAGAGAGGCAAGCAGGACACAAGAAAAAAAGACAGTGGCGCACGCCTTTAATCCCGTGCTCGAGAGACAGAGCCAGGGGGATCTCTGTGAGTTCGACGCCACCCTGGTCTACAAAGTGAGCCCAGGGCAGCCAGGCTATTACACAGAGAAACCCTGTCTCAAAAGACCAAAAAAAAAAAAAAAAGCCAGTGGTTCCTTGGGAAAGAACAGTGTATCAGACAGCGGGAGCAGTCCTGTGCTCTCCTCTGCTGTGAGGCTCCTCTCCAAGCAATACTATCCCTCCTTTGCCCGCACATCTGCCTCATTTTCATCTCCCTGCCACTCGATTCTCAGATTACATCTGCCCTAGGTTACCTCTGCTACAGGAAGTTTGTGTCCTTTCAAGTAGGATGGCTCTGCTGATAGGGGCAGCAACTTGTCTGCGTGACATCAGTGGGTGTCCCTCGATCCCTCCCTTAGTGTACTCATGCCAATCAAAAACCACAAGGGCCAACTAGAAAGTGGGGACAGACCTAAGACAATTAGTTTCCTAGGCTTGAGAGCACTTTGGTGTCCAGTAGGTAAACCTGGCACTTGGGTAGGAACATGCCAGGCCCAGCTCTAAAATGAAGCCAGTACACACTGTGATCACATCTCTCTGTGCTGGCTTTGTACCAAATGTCAAGCTCTTGGCTCCAAGTTGACCCCAACTGTAAATCCATTATATAACAAAAGAACCTGGAAACTGTTTTAGTGCAACCTCTGTCTTCTGGAGAACCTTACGTGATTCAGTATAAACAAATGGATATAACTTGGTTTTTTATTTGTTTGGTTCACTTTTTTGTTTTAGGGTTTTTTTGTTGTTGTTGTTGTTTGAGAAAAAAGTTTCTCTGTGTAGCCTTGGCTGTCCTGGTCTCACTGTGTAGACAAGGATGGCTTAGAACTCACAGAGATCCACCTGCCTCTGCCTCCGGAGTACTGCGATTAAAGGTGTATGCTACCATGCCCGGTTTGTTTTTGTTTTTATTTTGCGACAGGGTTTCTCTGCCTATCAGCCCTGACTATCCTAAAACATGCTCTGTAGATCAGGCAGGCTGGCCTTGAACTCACAGAGATCCATGTGCCTCTGCATCCCAAGTGCTGGGATTGAAGGTCTGGACCACCACCGCCCCGCTATGGGTATAACTTGTTAAAGCCCTACCTGCATGGAGAGCCCTTAACCGCCTGCTCCCTGGGCTGCTATTCATCCAGTACACGCCAGTTATTACAATACTGAGGAGGATGTCTGAACGACATCCAGCCTGAGCAGCTTTTACCATCCAGCCACTTAAGGATTCACATGGGGCACAGCAGGGAGTTCTCAAGACCCTGTTCCAACACCACTACCCATCCTCAAAGTATTATTAAACCGATTTATGACACCACTTGCCTGTTCCACACAGCAGTGCTATCCTGCCCTAAATCTCACACCAGTTTTTCTGCTTTTCTCAAACTAGATGCTATGTTTTCTTTTCCGGTTGTTATTCAAAGTCTTGCACAAGAGCTGGGATGTAGCTCAGTGGCCTAATAGCCTTTCGCAGTTGAGCCTCACCCTTCATTTACCTACATACCCTGTCTCACCACACTCAGCTGCTCCAAATTCCCAGATACTGACATTTCCCTGGTCTTGGCTGCCTGAGCGTAGCCTTTTTCTGCCCTCCATCAGTCTTTTTCCTCCTTTCAGTTTGTTGTTGCTTTTGTTAGTTTGTTTTGTCTTTTGTCTTTTTTGAGGCAGGGTCTCATAGCCCAGGCTGGCCTAGAACAGCGTTAGTATATAAGGTTGACCTTGACCTTCTGATCCTCCTGTCTCCCTCCACCTCAGAGTGCTGAGACTACAGGAGTGCACCACATCCGGTTTTATATGGTCCTGAGGATCAAACCCAGGACTTCTTGCACACTAGGCGAGCACACTATCAAATGACCTACATCCCCAGCCTCAATTCATTTTTTAATTCTGTGTGTGTTTTGTGGGCATCACTATAACTGTACCACCTGCATGCCAGGCTGGTAGAGGCCAGAAGAGGACATGGATCCTGTGTACTGGAATTAAAATCAATGTGAGCCCCCATGTTGATGCTAGGAAGCAAACCTGGATTCTCTGCAGGCGCAGCAAGGACTCTTAACCACAGAGCCATCTCTCCAAACTCAATTCATCAGAACCCTACCATCTCCTCACCATCTCCCCAATACATAAACAAATAAATAATAAAATGACTGGCTTAGTACAGTGCTTTGCTTGAGTTATGTATTAAACAAATATGACTGAGTGAATGGCTGTAATTCTTTCTGCCAAGGGACCGTTTTCTATTTGCTAATGATTTTGTTTGTTTTCCTTTAAACCTATCCCAATTGTGGTTGTATCTTTTTCTGCATATGGAGCCCAAATTGCACACCATCCATATTCTAAACTACCAGGTTATTTTGTGAAGATGGGGCAGGAAGTCTGTTCCCCTGTCATTACTTGGCCACCCTAGAGTTTGTGACTGCCATTCTCTATACACTTTTCCAGTGCTAAACCAATATACCCCTCACACAGGGACAAGCAAATGACAGGTTCTGAGCAATGGAGGCCAACCTCACAGATGACAGGAAGGTGGGTAGTAGATTGAGTTGGCAGAGATTGCTAGAAAGTGGCAAGGGTGGTTCACTGAGAAACGGGGTCAAGATGGGGTTCTGATTGCTGTGGCAAGTCCTGGGTACAGCGCTGGGAGAGGCAGCTTACTACTCTGGTTGCTGTCAGTGTGCAGGGTGTGGAGGAGGGAAGGCTAGCAACCCTCTTACCTTCTTCTCCCCTATTCTTTTCCTAGAGGAATAAATAGTTCAGAGCTGGGAGTAAGACACAGCACACGAGGGAATTCTGATGCAAAATATCTGGGCTTCTTAACGACAAAAAAAGAATGAAGCCAGGTGGTGATGACACACGCCTGTAATCCCAGCATTCAGAGGCAAGCAGATCTCTGAGTCTGTGGCCAGCCTGGTCAATGAAACAAGTTCCGAGACAACCAGAAAATACAATACAGACAATACAGAAAAACCCTGTATTGAAAAAATAACGAATAGGGAACAAGTGCAGCCACCCTCTAAATCTCACCCCATAAGGAAATCAAGGCAGGACACATTTCACAGCGGATGGACTTCACGGTCCTAAGAATCTAAGAAGAGAAAACTGTCATCTTCAGTGCCCAGGGTTAGGCTCTTGTTAGAAATTGCATGGAAGACCGGGCATGATGGTGCACGCTTTTAATTCCAGCACTTGGGAGGCAAAGGCAGGTGGTCAGGGCTACACAGAGAAACTTTGTCTTGAAAAACCAGAAAGAGAGAGAAAGGAGAGAGAGATCACAAGGAGGAGGCCAGGCTATGTGGCATGCACTCATAATAAGCACTCAGGACATTGCCGCAGGGAGATCTTGAAATCAAGCCCAGCCTGCGATACACAGCAAGCTGCAGACTAGCCTGGGCTACAGGGTGAGCGGCTGTCTCAAAAACAGAGAAACCACAAGGAACACTAAGTTAATTCTGGAATAAGACACTGGGAACATATTTTTGGAGAAGGGTAAGTTTGGAAAAATAAATAACTTTTTAATAAAAATTTAAAAGCCAACAAGTCTGGTATGAGGAAGACAGCAGGATCCAGAGACCGGGAGCCAGAGGGCAGCTTATTATGGCCACCTGGGCCTGGAAGACAGCACACACCTGAGGCAGAGAAAAGGCGAAGAGGAGTGAAGACAGGATCAGGGTCACAAAGCAACTGCTTTCCTGTCTAGTTTATATAGAGTATCCCACTAACCCTGCTGGCAAAGTGTGTTCCAAGGAGAAGAATCCAAGCCTCCCACCTATGCACTCTCAGAAAGTTCAGCCACCTGCAACTGGGTGGCCATGCTGTGAGAGCCTCTACAAAGAAAGAACAAGACCTGAGGAGAGACTCTGGGGTCAAGGAAGGAAGAAGTCTACTTAGGCCTACGTGCTTGTGGATGAGTGCCACCTTCTTCCCCAGGGGCCGGGCTCTGTCACCTTTAAAATGATCAAGTGTCAGCGACCCTGGGGACCATGTAGGCCGGGATTCCTAGTCTCTTGGTCTCTAGCTACAGCCAGTCTCCTAGCTCACAGCCAGAATTTTGTCCACTGCCACCGAGAGGTTGGTCTATAAGCACACATCTCCAAATCAATCCTGCTTAGTTACTGACTAGGATAATAATTTCTTCTTCTGGACCACAAAAGACAAAACGCCACATTCAGCTAAGCTAAGCTGTTGTCCAAAGTATCTACCAGGTGTTTTAAGTTTCTTAAAACAGGAAAGTTAAACCCAGGGGGAAAATAAACTACAACTTCCCCCTTTAGGACGGAGAAGGGCACCTGACCCTTGTGGAAACCTCTCCATTCCTTTCCGGCTACCAGATGGCTTTTTACTTTGTTAGACCTGTCAACAGTATATTGTAAGTCGCTGTGGATAATCACATCCATTGAAGAGGCCATTTCCTCCCGTTTTCCTATGCAGAAACTTGAGTGCTTTGATGAAACAAAAATGCAAGTAGGAATTTACTCATGGCAGGGTCGCCTTGGGAGGGGTCTAGGGAGTTTTTTAGATCCGCGGGTTTTGCAGGAAGGGCTTCAAACACTGGACCAGCAAAGACCTACGCATTCAGGAGGTGAGATGTTTGGAAACAGTGGCGCACGCAAGGCGGGAAGGCCAGGCGGCTCTCTCCGAGGTACGACTGAAAACCCCCGAAATTTCAGCCGGAGGGGAAACACTGAGCCAACCACACCAGCAAGCGGAGGGCACAGTTGGGGCGGCGCCGATCGCAGCGTGAGGCCGACCGAGGGCGCCGCAGCACCGGAGCCCGCGCTCGCAAACCGCGCGTTTCTCTGTCCGCGAGGCTGTGTGTCCCGCACGGTGGAAAGCGCCCCAAACCTTCCCCAGAGCTCGGAAAGTCCCGAAAACGACCTGGTCCGACTCTACCCTGAGTGGGCAGGTCAGGATCAGCCACTCTACGCGACCCCCACCGGTCTAGGTCCCCGTGAAAGCGCTGGGCGGCGCCGGCACCTGGAATCTGCCCGGAGAGGCTGATCCCCGCCTCGGAGCGCCCGCCCACCTCCGCCACCTCCTCGCCCCCCGGCGCTACTTACTGTGGTTCAGGGGGTTCCCGCCGGCCTGGGCCGACGCCACCAGCTCCAGATACAGAGTCCAGAGTCCCACCGATACCACGGCGAGCAGCAGCAGAAGCAGCCGGAAGCGCCTCCTCAGCAGCTTGATCGGGCGCAGGAGCAGCATCAGCAACGCGGCTCGAGGGCTCCCCATGGCGCTTCGCCCGGCCGGCTTCCCCAGCACCGGTTAACCACCCGCCGCCCCGGCTCCGCTCCGCCGCTCAGCGCGGCGCACAAGCAGCCTCCCCTGGTCGCTCTCCGGCCGGCCGCCCGCTCATGCTCGGCGCGCTGGGGTCCCTCGGCTGCACGGGCGCCTCGCAGGTCTCTCTCCGGTCGCTGAGCCCGGCTCCTCCTCCCCAAGTGTCCGCTCCACGCCTCTCCTCGTCGCAGGCCCGCCACCTCCCTCCCACTCTCCTTTCTCGCTCCAGCACCCTACCCTGTCCAGGAGGCTCTCCTAGGTGCCCGCCAGCCCCCGCGTTTGCTTACAGCAGTTAGGGCGCTTTCTCCAGGCTCCCAGCACTACCTTGCACCCTACCTGTCCCGCCCCGCCCCGCCCCGGCCTCGGCCCCGCCCCCGCCTCGGCCCCGCCCTCGGGCACAGGTGGGCCCCGCCCTCTAGAGGCCCTGGCCTAGGGAGAGGTGGGGCCAGAGTGCTGGTCCCTGCCGCACCCACCGGCTGAGGGTTATGTGGGAGGGTATGTCGGGTGTGTGATGAGGGAGATAATGGGAATAAAAGAAGATGGGAATTAAGACGTGGACTCTGTGACCGAAGGAAAGCCAGTCACCGCTAGTATATTTGAAGGTGCTCCTCCGAAACTGGTGTGGAGTTGAGACTCGTTTTTGAATTGACCTCCGCGACTTTGGCCTCAGGACCTTTCTCTGCTACAATGACCCTAGCTAGTCTCAAAGGACACTTAATTTAGCCTTAACTGTGTCTTCCAAGTCAAATTTGAATACCCTTCTTTTCTGGCCACAACTACACTCTGAAAGGTACCAGGGGAGCCTTAGCAAGGAGTTTCCCCCGTTTTGGGTATTTTGGAGAATTAAAAAAAAGAAAGAGAAAAAAAGAGTGGAGGGTCTACTCAGTAATAGACCACGCACGTGCTTACTGCATGCCCGGACTAAAGGTGTGCGCCACCACACCGGGCTGAGATGGCTCATCTGTTTAGAGTGCATAATGCTCTTCTACAGGACCTGAATTGGGTTCCCAGAACCCAAATCACCTGTAACTCCAACTTTCTCTTCTAGCTTCTGCTGCAGCCTCCACTCACATGCATATACTCACACAAACACACGCACATACACATAATTAAAAATAAAATAAAATATTTTCGAAAGGGGGGAAAAAAGAAAAATGAAAAGGAGAGGCCTCTTCCTTAAGGAGCCCATACCACACGGGGATATGCATTATTTCCTTCTGAGTCCCTCCTTTTCTCCCAACCCTCATGTTTAAGCCTTTACTCAAAGATGTACTCCTTTAATCCCAGCACTCCTCTGGAGTCAGAGGCAGGCCATTCTCTGTGAGTTCAAGGCCAGCGTGGTCTACAGAGTGAGTTCTAGGATAGCTAGGGTTACACAGAGAAACTCTGTCTTGAAAAACAAAACAAACACAAACAAAAAATCTAGAACTCTACCTCATACATGAGTGTGTGCATGAGAGAGAGAGAGTAGAGAATATCACTTAGGGTTGAAAGAGTCCTCCGGATACTCCACATTCCAAAGCTCTGACTCCAATGCCAGAAAAAGCAGTATTATCTGATTTAAATGAGATAGTTAAAAAACCCAGAAGGGCAGAGTGAATTGTCAGAGGTCACCCAGCAGGTGGAGGTTCAATTTTCCACAGGCAGAAGAATGTGGAGAGAGCCAGGCATAGTGACACACACCTGTGATCCCAGGGGTCAGAGATAAAAGCAAGAGGGACTTGAAATTCAGTCAACCTCAGCCAAATAGCTGAATTGGAGGCCAGTCTAAGACACATAAAAATGCCCCCCCCCAAAAAAAAAACACAGAGGAAAAGTGGAAAGACCCAGTGTGTTCCAGGACATGTTAAAATCAAGTGAATATCATGCAAATGTTGGACAAGAGCAGAAGTCTGCAATTTATTTTCCCGCACTATAGTACTTCAGCAGAAGGCCAATGCAAAGGGGAGTTCTGTGACAGATGTCCCTAGGAAGTGTCTGTGTGATGTTCTAAAGCCATACATATGGGAACTTTGGATAATTATGTTCATTTGTTTGTTTCCCGAAAGTCCAAGATAGGAGGGCAGCATGTTCAAGTTGGCCTGAGTCTGGTGGGAAGGGACTGGGGCTTCCACACAGTCTCTTTTTTATTGGTAGCAACACTACTGAATGTTATACAGACTGCAGCATTTTGTCATGCGTGGTACCCTGTCCCCTACTATGATTCCCTCCTGAAAGCTGCAATCATTTCATTCAGTGTGGGAACTGGGAGAGATAGGAAACAGGGAGTATATCGTCCCATTGAGGAGAAAAGATATTTCATAGAAAAAGAAATCAGACACTCTAAAGGTCGAATTTCTGGCCCAAGCCGTAAGTTGCCAAGAAATTCAGGGGAAGAACAAAATCACTTCACATCTCTCAGCCTTGAGCCTGCCTCATCTCACTTTTGATCTGTTTTGTTTCCTTGCTAAAGACTGGGCTCAAGTCTTATGCTTGCTGAACACAAGCTATACTACTGAACCACACTCTAGCCCCATGTTCATATAACTTCCTGCCAAAGATGGAGGTTGGGGTATAGGAAGGAGGCTAGGAAATTCTCATGGTTCCTCTCTCCTGTCTAATGTCTACTTTCCTGTTGCATATGCTTCCATGGTACCCTGCTTGCTCTTCACCCCTTTTATTTATTTATTTTTTGTTTTCTTTTTCATTGTTAGAGATTGAACCCAAAGCCTTATGCATGCTGGGCAAGTACCCTAAGCCCTACATTCCTTTTTTGGCTTCTGGTGTTATCACAGACTTTGGCATTCAAATTTCTTTCCTGATCACCTGACCTCCACAGCTAAGTATATGGGTTGAAATATTTATGCTGACCCATATATGTAGGCTAATATATTGAATATATTATTTTGTTGTTATTGTTCTTGTTGTTTGAGATAAGATTTCTATATATGGCCCCAGCTGTCCTGGAACTCACTCTGTAGACCATGCTGGCCTCGAACTCACAGAGATCCACCTGCCTCTGCCTCCTGAGTGCTGGGATTAAAGGTGTGTGCCACTGCAGCCCCCTTGAATACAGTTTATCATGTCTTTTTGTTGTTTTGTCAATTTAACTGGATACTCACTAATTCTTCTGATATCTTTCAGTGACCTTTTACCTTCTGACACTGAACCAACCATAACCTGGAGTCACAATACAGAGACTGCACATGAAAGGAAAAATAATGTATATCCTAATACCTGTGGTACCATTTGGAAAGAGCTTTCTCTGGACTTTAGCTTGGCAAGGATCTCAGCATGAAAGCTAGCTATGCCACATAAAAGGTCTTCTTTTTTTATTACAGAAGCTTTGAAAAAATAAAAGGTCAAAGAAAGCTTTCTTAAGTGACCAAGGTCACCACAAAGACAAAAGGAACCTGGAGGTTTGGAATACAGAAGGGACAAGTGAGCTGGGGGCTGTGTCAGTGGTAGAGGATGTGTTTAGCAAACACAAAGCCTTCGGTTTGATTCCCAGAGCAGGTGGGTGCACATGCACCTCGTCCCCCCCCAAAAAAAAATCCTTTTGGGAAGAGGAAGAGGAAAAAGAGAAGGTAGTGGAATATATATTACATGAAAACAGAAGGAAACTAGTGTGAGGAAGAGGATCAATGATAGAGGGACCAGAAGTGATAGGAAAGTCTATGTGGAAGAAGGCTGAGCAAGAACAATCATAATGAAGTATGTATTCGTGTCTGTGTGTGTGTGTGTGTGTGTGTGTGTGTTCATGTGTGTGTAAAACTACCATAAGAAAATTCATCACTTGGTGTACTAAATATTCATTCTTTTAAAAAAGGAAGAGAAGGATGCCCAATAGCCTATAGGTAGGGTAGCAGTAATGCCCTATGCAGAACAATTCTTTTAAAATATATATACATATATAAGGTATTTTACTTTATGTATATGAGTCTTTTGCCTGCATGTATGTACACCATGTGTGTACCTCTAAGGTTACAGATGGTTGTTACCCACCATGTAGGGGCTGAGAATTGCACTGAGGCCCCCTGGAAGAACAACCAGTACTCTTAATCACAGAGCCATCTCTCCAGCCCTGCAGAACAATCACTATTCTATTACATAGAGACACTTAAGCACCAGGCTAGGGCTGTAGCTCAGCTGGTAGACTGCTAACCTAGCATTCATGAAGTCCAGGGTTCAGTCCCCAGTCCTACACAAAACTAACATGCAATCCCAGCACTCCAGGGGTGGTGGTAGGAGAATCAGAAATTTACAAATTTAAGATCATCATAGGCTACATAGTGAATTTGAGGCCAGCTTGGACTCTATAACCAGAGCCTGTCTCAAACCCCCAACACCCAGAATAAATAAATAAAGTAAATAAGTAACTATGCTAGAGTGCTATTCATCTTGGCAAAACTTTATTTTTTCTCTCTCAACTCATGCAAATCATTTATACAGAAGCAATAAGTTTCACTGATTCATTTTACAGATAAAAGAAATGGGGGCTGGAGAGATGGCTCAGCGGTTAAGAACACTGACTGCTCTTCCAAAGGACGGAGGTTCAAATCCCAGCACCCACATGGCAGTTCACAGCTGTCTGTAATTGCCAGGTGTGAGTGAGAGTTCTACAGGTCTACAAAGTGAGTTCCAGGATAGCTAGGGCCACACAGATAAACTTCTGTCTCGAAAAAAACAAAAAAGAAAGAAAGAAATGGGCTCAGAGATGTTAAACACTAAATGGTGTATAGGCAACTCATGAGTCTTAAACAAGATTTTTTTTTTCTGGTACTAGAGATGAAGATCAAACTCAGGGCCTGTGATGCTAGCCAAACATCCCTGAGCTACACTCCCTGCCCCATACGTGTCTTTCTTACATGAGACTCTAACTCAGGAGCACTAACTTCCTTTGTACATTTTGTTTGTTTGGTTGGTTGGTGGTTGTTTTGTTTTGTTTTTGTAGTTCTGGGCATAGAACCCAGGACCTTGTAAATGCTTTACACTGAGCTGTATCCCAAGCCCTGAGGTCCAGTGTCTTTTTCCCCCTTGCACGTACTGCTTTCCTGGAAATTCCCCCGGAGGAGCAAATCACCATGGAAACTCTGAGCCCGCTTTCAGCACATCTGCAACTCATTCCAACATGTGCTGCTTCCCGTCGTTCCTCTCCCGACCCTCACCAGTGCCTCCCGTCTGCTCTTCAGGGAGGACATCTTTACTTCCATCCGTGTTTCCCTGAGTCCATTATCTACAAGTAATTCTACGGAGTTTGCTTCTCTACAGGGTCATTCCCAGGAGCAGGTAGAAACCTCTGTTGAATGAATTGCTCCTCTTGTGCTGTAGCTGTTTGCCTCAGTCTCAGTGTGTCACCCAGGCTAGTCTCTCAGTTTCTAAACCTCCTGCTTAGCCTCCCCACTAGTGGGCACTATAGGCACGCTTTCCACACCAGGATTGAATCCTCCTTTGCTATTTCTCTTACTTTCCAGTCTGATCCTTCATCTGGATGATGAAATAAACATCAGGAAATCTGCCGAAGTCCTGTGCATGTTAACTTACATAGTTTTGCATACTAGACAGGAAAAGTGATGAATAATTGCCATTTCTATGGAAGAATATGTGCAAGATTAGCAGGTCTAATGGCACAGGCCCGTAATCCCAGATAGGAAGGAGACTAAAGCAGAATTTCAAGTCCAGTGCCTGTCTGGGCTACCAGCTGAGTTCAAAGACAGCCTCGGCAAACTTAGCAAGACCCCATCTCATTATTTTTTAATGAAGAAAAGAACAAAGGGCCAGGCGTTAGTGGCGCACGCCTTTAATCCCAGCACTCGGGAGGCAGAGGCAGGCAGATCTCTGTGAGTTCGAGGCCAGCCCGGTCTACAAAGGGAGTCCAGGACAGCCAGGCTATTACACAGAGAAACCCTGTCTGGAAAAACAAAACAAAAAAAAAGAACAAAGGTCAGGCATGGTGACACACGCCTTTAATCCCAGCACTCGGGAGGCAAAGGCAGGAGGATCTCTGTGAGTTCAAGGTCTACAAAGTGAGTCCAGTATAGCCAGAGATACACAGAGAAACCCTGCCTAAAAAAAAAAAAAAAAGAAAGAAAGAACTGAGACAGAGGATTTACCTATCATATATAGGCCATAGAGCCTACAATTCAATCCCCAACACTAAAAATAACATGCAAGATAAAGCCATAAAGAGTGAAAGGGTGTTATTGAGCATGATGGCCAGTTAGCTTTTAATCCCTGCACTCGGGAACCAGAGGCAGGCAGATCTCTGTGAGTTTGAAGCCAGCCTGGTCTACTTAGTGAGTTTCAAGCCAATCAAGACTATTTAGTGAGACCCTGTCTCCAAAACAAACAAACAACACCAAAACAAAAGTAGTAAATCCAGACTTAGAAAACTGACAAAAGAAGTTACAAAAAAAGAAGAAAGGGTGACAATATTATGCTCAGATCAAAATAAAGTGGGCTAGGGGAAATCCTGAGCATTCACACACTAAGAGGCCATGACTTTATCACATCCCTGCCCCATTTTTTTGGCACAGTATTCAGGGAATAGTAAAGGGTATCTGCAGAGCAGAAGTATATCCTTTGAAGTTTTCCACTGGGCAATGCATTGCTGGAACATACTTCCTTTTCCAGTTCAAAGTGAGAATGTACTTGACATATCCATTATTTTTTAGACAGGATTTCAGGTAGCCCAAGCTGTCCTCAAACTCCCTTTGTACATGAGTGGGACCTTGAACATTTGATCCTCCTGCCTTTACCTCCCAAGTGCTAGAATTGCAGGTGTGTACTACCATGCCCAGTTTATGCTTTGTATTTTGAAATGGGACTCTCTGTGTAACAGGCTGGCTCAAGATCTTTCTGCTTCAGCCTCTAGAATGCTAGGATTATAAGTCTGTGCCACTGGCAGGCTTGCATGTTTTTGTTTGTGCACTGCAAACCAAGCTCAGAGCCTCACATATAACAAGTATTTTACCACGGAGCTGCATGCCCACATTTTCTCTTCTAGTTGACCAAGTTTGACCCAAGTATGCCACCACAGCTGCTTTATGTGCTGCTTGGGACCAAAACTGGGATTTTGTGCATGCTAGAAGACCATTCATTCTGTCCACAGAACTATAACTTAGCTCCTGCCTCCAAATCATTAAAACCACCCTTCCTGCCTTCCATCAGTGTAAAAGTTTCCTCAGGACTTCACCAGACATTTATCGAGGGAGAAAGAAAATATAATTTTATTGCTCAGGCTTTTCAATAGAATAATATCAATTATTTTCCTCCACTGCAGTTTGATTTGGCTTCTTATAGGAAGCCTATAGGATATATGTAGAAAGGGTTCTTCCTTCTCCTCCTCTCCCTCTCCTGCTTCCACTCCTCCTATCTTTTTTGGGCTGGATATTGAAACAAAGTCTTTTGTTTGTTGTTGTTTTGTTTTTCCAGACAGTGTTCTCTGTGTAGCCCTGGCTGTCCTGGACTCACTTTGTAGACCAGGCTGGCCTCGAACTCACAGAGATTTGCCTGCTCTGCCTCCTGAGTGTTGGGTTTAAAGGCGTGCACCACCATGCCCGGCAATGAAGTCTTTAGATCATGTTCGGCAAGCAGCGCTATCTCTGAGCTGCCCCCTGAAAAGTCATTTTGATTTCTGTTTCATTTTTACTACAGTTGAAAGTTTATTTTATCAGCCAGGACAGAAAAACTCCTGATTTCTCTTTAGTTGATGCTGAACATAAGTCAAATGAACTTGCCCTGAAGCTAGCTCTTCTTGTTTTGGTCACTAACCCCCACTCAAGGAGCCACAGGTGATGCCCAGCGATGAGCACTTACCTAGCATGCTTGAAGCCCTGGGTTTCATCCTGGTGTATGTATATGAGAGGCGGGGTCAGGAGGTGGTGGGAGTTCTAAACCCTACTTGAAAGACACGCTCTTACCTTTCTCCAGAAAGACCCTCTCCTGTTTGCATCATGTCTTCTGATACCAGCGGTAACGTTAGTGAACAGTGAAGAGGAAACTTAAGGTGTGCAACTCATTACCCTAAGCGGAACCTTGCTGGCTCCCAAGTCCTGTGTACCACCTATCTGGTTCATTCTTCCTCTAGGCAGTCCACTGGCCACCACTGAGGACTTGGCACTTCCTTCTTGTCCTGCAAGGACATATTTCACAGGTGTGGTTCTAGTACATTTGCATGTACACGCGAGTTTCACTTCCCCTCAGGGTCCAACGATGGGGAGAAGCAGCAGCTCTTCCGCACACTTCAGCTCTCTGGCACCCCCTCCTGCATCTCTGATGATGTTGCCGGCATTTTCTGAACAGGCTGTAGGGTACTGAGGTTTTCCTATCACTATTCTTTTCGGGTTTGGGCTTGTCCTGTCTTATCTTGTTTTTGAGACAGGAGGACTCACTCTGTAGACCAGGCAGGACTCACACTCAGAGATCCATCCACCTGCCTCTGCTTCCTGAGTGTTGGGATTAAAGCCATGCAGATATGTGGCATCAATAAACACTCTCTATTCGTGGAAACCGTGCTTAATCTCTATTATATGAGTCCCTGCATGTCTCCTCCATCTAAGGGCACTCGTCTAAGGATACCCTCTCCCAGTAAAACAGAAATGGCCCAGACTGGAACCTGTAGCTCGGTATCTGATCGCTTGCCTAACTAACACAGTGAAAGCTCTGGACTCAAACGTCAGAGCAGAAAAAAAGAAAATGAAGACGGCAAGGAACACATCCATACTGCCTTTCTGCTTTTCTTTTACTGACGGTCACATCGTGCCTCAAGCGCAGCCGCACCCGTTCACCTGCCACGGTAGAACCTTGGACGGATGGTCCCCTCACGGGTACATTAACCTACCTTCTGCTTTGTTGGAAAAGAACAATGGTCCTAAAACCCAGTACAAGCGCCGAGTGCACAAGACAGCACCGACGCGCAAGCCCTGGATAGACTTTCTGAAAACCTTCTTTGTCTAGGTCCACGGGCCCGGGCTGTAAACCCAGTAAGAGAGCCCAGCCGTGCCACTTAACACGCAATCACTGCCGCATCTCAGCGGTGGGGCTCGATTTCCAGACAGAGATGCTGGGCAATGATGCAAGTCGGAGCTGCTGGTTTATGGTTTCTCGGCCATGTTATCTAAGGACCGGCTGCTTGGGATTTGATCAGGACTGGTTTGGGAGAGAGGCAGACGCCGGCTTCTCCCCAGAACAGACTGCTCTTTGAGTCCTGCCGCCACCAGACTGTGGATGGAAGAAAGAAAACAAAAATCACCACTGTATGCGGGTTTTCTGGAATTTAGTTTGACCCCAGAGGGAAAATTAGAGAACAACATTGCTCTACGACTCCCTACGCCCTCTGCAGGCGGTAAATACCACTAAAGCTTTGTCAAGGTTGGGAAGAGAAAGGATGAGACACAATGTCCCACCCTGCCGACAGAGGTAGAGGCTCCCATTTCATTCATTCGTAGGGAGTGAAAAAGTCAGGTTTAACAAGGTGTGTGTTGTTGTTTTGAAGTACAGGGATGGAATTCATGGCCTCCTACATGCCAGGCAAGAGCTCTATCACTGAGCTACACCCCAGTCTTGGAAGTCTAATGTAAAGTCAGTTTGCAAGTCTCCATTGAAACAGTATGGTCTCATTCGGCTAAGGTATGAAGAAAGAAGGTAGCCTTGGCTCCCATTTTGGTTCCCTCATCCATATGATGCATGCACAGGATGGGTGAAGGATGGTCAGCAGGGGTTGAGGATAAGCAGAGGCCTCCTAGAGAAAATGGAGAGCTAACTTCATCCTACAACCTGTTATCCATGGAACAGTGCTCCTCAACCTTCCTAACACTGTGACCCTTTAATACAGTTCCTCATGTTGTGCTGACCCTGACCATAAAATTATTTTCCTTGCTATTTCACAACTGTAGTTTTGCTTCTGTTATGAAGCTTAATATAAATATTTTTTGGAGATAGAGGTTTGTCTAAGGGGACGCAACCCACGGGTTGAGAGCCACACGAGGGCCTGGTGCTTCCAAGATGTTGTGTCTTGAGGATTCTGCTCATCCTCCAGGCGTCTTAATTTCGGAGTGCTGTCAGGGCAAGCTAATGGAGAGATGTGTATAGTGGACCCTTGTATTCTATTATCCAGTGTCTTTAAAAAACAAAATAGAATCTCTCTATGTATTCCTAGATGAGCTGGAACTTAACACTCACTATATAGCCCACACTGGCCTCAAACTTGCAGCAAGGGCTGCTGAGCCATCCCAACCTTGGATTTAAAAATAAATATTCTTCTCCTACTCCTCCCTTCTCCTCCTTCCCTCTCTCTGACTCCTGTCTCAGCCTCCCCATAACAGGGATTAGAGGTGTGTGCCTCTGTTTCTGGCTTCTTCAGGGGATGTAAAGTGACCTTGGAAATTTCAGGTTGGCTTCTGTGTTACTTTCCTTGCATGGGTTGCCTGCCTGTTTGCTCTGCATTTTCAGGATATCACCAGATGGTCTCAGGCGCACAATGTAGCTAAGGCTAGACTCATACTCTGACCTCATAAGTGCTGGGATTACAAGTGTCTGCCACCATGCCCAGGTAACATGAGATGCTGCCGTGACATACTGCCTTGCCACAGCTCCAAAGCAATAAGACTGAACGACGGACTGAAATCTCCAAAACAGCGACCCCCCCGCACCAGACTTCTTTTATTCTTTGTAAGTTGATTACTTCAGACATTTGCTATAGTGAAAGAAAGCTGACTAACTCATTTGTGTGGGAGGGAATCCAAGAAGTGTATGTGTGTGTGTGTGTGTGTGTGTGTGTGTGTGTGTGTGTGTATGTGTGTGTATGTGTATGTGAAAATGTGAGAGATGGCTCTATGGATAAAAGCACTTATCTCTCAAACCCAATGATTTGAATTTAATCTGCAGAATCCACGGTCCATAGAACCAACCCCAAAAAGTTGTTCTTTGACATGTACACATGTACATATGTACCTATATAGAAATATACAATTAAATTATTTCCAGTATTCATATTATAGTTAATTGGTCAGTGGTAGTAATCTTTAACCTGCCACTATAAATAATCACTCAGACACCCGATGGATTTTAACAAGGCTTAGCCTGGATGGAGGAATCCTGGCCCATCTATGGTAGCTCATGATTCTATTCCCCAACTAAAACCCCAAATATACATATGTCCCTTTGGGCTGTTATTCTCCATGATATCCTGATATTCCAGGCCACATGGAATGATCCTGCTCCTTCCTCTTCCTTGCTTCTTCTCCAGTCATCCTCTTATTTGCCCCAGAAGCCTTTGAACCTCTGCCCCTCCTACCTCTTTGTCTGTTCAATCACAGCATTTTATTAAAGCCAATCAAAGGCAATGATTAGAAAGCAAGGTAACCCAGCATCACTTTATGTATAACAAACAGGCCTCTGGGAGCAGGTTAATTAACATTCAGAATACATAACATCACCCCATCATACCTGCACTCTCTCATCATACATATATGTCAAACAGAGAGAGGGAAGGAGGAGAAGGGAGGAACAGGAGAAGAATATTTGCTTTTAAATCCAAGGTTGGGATGGCTCAGCAGCACTTTTTTTTTAAGATTTATTTATTTATTTAACGTATGGGTGCTCTATCTGCATGAACAGATGCAGCCAGAAGAGGGCATCAGATCACATTATGGATGGTTGTGAGCCACCATGTGGTTGCTGGGAATTGAACTCAGGACCTCTGGAAGAGCAGCCAGTGCTCTTAACTGCTGAGCCATCTCTCCAGCCCGGCTCAGCAGCACTTGCTGCTCTTCCAGAGGACCTAAGTTCAGTTCCCAGCTCCCACATGGTGGCTCACAATCATCTGTAATTCCAGTTCCAGCTTTCTTCTGACCTCTGAGGATATCAGACACACAAAGGAGTATACACACATGCAGGAAAACACTCACATGGGGCTGGAGAGATGGCTCAGAGGTTAAGAGCACTAACTGCTCTTCCAGAGGTCCTGAGTTCAATTCCTAGCACCCACATGGTGGCTCATGACCATCTATAATGAGATATGGTGCCCTCTTCTGGCCCGAAGGCATGCATGCAGACAGAACACTGTATACATAATAAATAAGTAAAATATAGCCGGGCGGTGGTGGCGCACGCCTTTAATCCCAGCACTTGGGAGGCAGAGGCAGGCGGATCTTTGTGAGTTCGAGGCCAGCCTGGTCTACAAAGTGAGTCCAGGACAGCCAAAGATACACAGAGAAACCCTGTCTCGAAAAACCAAAAAAAAAAAAAAAATAAGTAAAATATTTTTTAAAAAACCACTCACACACATAAAAAATAAATCTTAAAAAAAAGTCCCAGGTAATTCCCAGGAAAATCAACACTGGAAAAGGAGTGAGAAGCAGGTGTGTGAAGCAAGTGCCTCATTAATGTGGAAGTACAGGGGATGCTGAAATGGGCAGTCTAGGATGAAGGCAGAGCCAGATTCCAGGTCATACCCAGGTCCCAAGGAGTCAGTGGTTGGAAGTAAGGACTGGAGATCAGGTGAGCCGCACCCGGAAGTGGGGTGGGGAGTCTGAGAGACAAGGGGGCAGGCTGCCTTTGACTGAAACACAGAGTTTCACAGATGAGAATGAAACACTCTTCAGGAAACAAGAGGAGCACACATAGTAAAAGGAGAGTTTCACACAATTGTTTTTGAAGGGAAGGAGTTCATTGCTTTGACATAAACTAAGAAAGAGAGTGTGGCCATTAGCACAGAGAACAGAGCTCTTTCCCGAAGAAACTATCAGGAGCTGGCCTGGGAAATGACAAGACAGGTGCAAGGCTAGAGGGGCCATCAGTATAATCTAAGTAAAAGAGCTCCAAACAGATCAGTCTAGACAGTTACGGAGCCTGAAGCCAAATGAAATCTTACAAAACGCTTATGTGATGTTACGACATTATGCTCATTCAGATTCTGGGTGCCGCATTTAATATTTCACTGTCTCTCCAAATGTCATGGCAAGGTTGACAATTAAAAGGCTCTGAGACTGAAAACACACTCATATCAAAGTTGTACTAATTTAAGATTAGCACTTCTATTGTTAAATGCTGAGTGATTAGTGGATATGCCAATCATGAGCCAAAAGTGAAACAGAACCTCACAAAGGCAACACAAGGCCAACAGGAAACACATATGGTCACTGGGTAGCCATGTCAGAAGGAAGGCACAGACTCAAGGATATTGGGCAAAATGTATACTGGACCACTCACTGTCTTGTTTACTACAACTGAATGTGAATGCATAATTATGTAAAACATAGAGACAAATGTGCTGAATTACCAAGCATAATAAAATATATATTTAGCCAAACAAAAAACTAGGGATTGAATTTAGGACCTTGTACAAAGGAATAGCTGGCACAGTTTGAGAGAGAAGAGAGGGGAGAGAGAGAAAGAAAGAGAGAGAGACTATGCCAGCCAAGATGCAAAGAAGACAAGATGCCAAGGAAGTCAATCAGCAAACAGAAACAATCATAAATGCCATTTGAAGATCAAGTTCCCTGAAGGCTCCTGGGTGAGGAGGCCTTTGTGTTTCTCAGACCAGCCTTACTCCACACACTCCTACAAGTGCTTATTATGGTCTGGCTATCCCAAGGCACACGTGTGCCATCTCCAAAGTGAGGAACAGCCCATCCACAATCCCATGGCTATGCTATGATGTCATTCAGATATCAAGTGATTAAATAGTGGCTCCTGAAGTCCAAGGTGTTATGTATGGGGCTAATTTGAAACTAAGCCACCAGCCCAGTCCAGAAGTGGAAATTTTCACTGTTGTTGCCCATAAAACAATGTTCTTATATAGAGATCTTACACTCTTTTTTTTTAAGATTTATTTATTTATTTTGCATATATGTGAGAGCTTTATCTGCATGTATCTCTGCATGCCAGAAGAGGGCATCAGATTTCATTATAGATGGTTGTGAGCCACCATGTGATTGTTGGGAATTGAACTCTGGACCTCTGGAAGAGCAGACAGTGCTCTTAACTGCTGAGCCATCTCTCCAGCCTTGATTTAATACTCTTTTGTTTTGTTTTGTTTTGTTTTTTTTTTTTTTTGGTTTTTCAAGACAGGGTTTCTCTGTTTAACAGCTCTGGCTGTCCTGGACTCGCTTTGTAGACCAGGCTGGCCTCGAACTCGCAAAGATCCGCCTGCCTCTGCCTCCCAAGTGCTGGGATTAAAGGCGTGCGCCACCACCGCCCGGCTGATTTAATACTCTTTTAAAAACACTTTCTTTGCAGGGTCTCCTTTCAAATGCCAGTCAACCCCTTCCTCCAGTTCTGTCCTTTTTCCTGGGCCCCCTACATCCTGCCTACTCTGGACCCACTTTGGCTCTGTGCCCTCCCTACCCAGGAAGTCAGTAGGGCAGATGAAGCTAATTCAGACCTGCTGCAATCCCAGACAGATTTCACTGGCTACCAATTCACCTCAATAAATGCTGCTCCTGGGGGCTGGAGAGATGGCTCAGAGGTTAAGAGCACTGGCTGTTCTTCCAAAGGTCCTGAGTTCAATTCCCAGCAACTATATGGTGGCTCACAACCATCTACATTGAGATCTGGTACCTGGGCATATATGTAGAGCAAATACTGTATACATAATAAATAAATAAATGTTTTAAAAAATGCTGCTCCTGGGTGTTGGGGTGTGGCTCAGTAGTACACTTGCCTAGCCCTGGTTCTCATTCCTAGAACCAAGAAAAGGAAAGAGGGCTGGAGAGATGGCTCAGAGGTTAAGAGCACTGACTGCTCTTCCAGAGGTCCTGAGTTCAATTCCCAGCAACCACATGGTGGCTCACAACCATCTATAATGAAATTTGTTGCCCTCTTCTGGCTGCATACATACATAATAAATAAATCTTAAAAAAAAAAGAAAAGGAGAGAATTAGGGATCCAGGCTATATAAACATTCACTCTTCTCAAGCCCTCTGTCATATCAAAAACCATATCTCCTCTGTAGAGAGCCGTTATTTTACGGCATTGATTCCTTTAAATCACTAACTCTCACTGTGTCAGTCAGCAGTGGATCTCATTTGTTCCAGTATCTTTTTTTTTTCTGTAGAAACAGGGTCTCTGTGTAGACTTGGCTGTTTTGGAACTCATTCTATAGACCAGGATGGCCTCAAACTCACAGAGGTCTGCCTGCCTCTGCCTCTCAAATGCCAGGATTAAGGTGTGGGCTACCAATGCCCAGCTCCAGAATCTTTCTTATCAACAGTTCCTCTTATTTTTCTATCTTGAAATTCCTTTATCTGGCCTTTTCACTTCAATCTACAAATGTGACTATGTCTTCCTCAGCCTAAAATTGGAAGGGTCCCAGGTAGGACCTTCATCTCCATAGAGTTAGGAGCCCACACTCCCTCCTGGCATGTGGGTGAGTTTTCATTCGTCTTCTGTAGCCTCTATGTGTTCAGCTGTCTGTAATATCAAAATCTTACCTTTTTAGTTGATGTTTTGAACACCACTGAATAAGCACAATTGCCATGAGACTGATGGAGAAACCCAGCAAAGCCAGTTTGTTCAGATTCTTCTTGGCTTCATTGTATAGCATTCTTTTCTTGGGAGTACAGAAAGGACCTCTCTGCAATAAGGGCTTTTGACCTACTATTAGGGTCAGGAGAAGTCAGAGAACTAACTCTCCCTCTCTTTTCCTCTGTCACCATGAGTTCTCTTACCATGTAGCTTAGACTGAATTCAAAGTCAGTGTCTTTTTTTCCTCAGGCTCCCATGTGTTGGAATTCAGGCATGTTCCTACCATACCTAGCCAGACAATGTATGACTCCAAGATAAGAAGGCAGGACAAAACTAGAGCATTTCTGATCTGCCTTAGAGAGAGAGTGATAGTCCAAGAACCATGGGCAAAAACCAAAACAGATCATAGTATTACTGCCTGCTCTCTGATAATCAAACACCATTCTTTTCCACCAAAAGCATATGCACTAATTGGACATGGTGGTACATCCTTGTAATCTCGGTATTCCTGAGGTGCAAGCTAGAGCATCAAGAGACCTAGGCCAGCCTGGGCTATATGAGATCTCACCTCAAAAAAACAAAACAATCGCCAGGCGGTGGTGGTGCATGCCTTTAATCCCAGCACTTGGGAGGCAGAGGCAGGCGGATCTTTGCGAGTTCGAGGCCAGCCTGATCTACAAAGCGAGTCCAGGACAGCCAGAGCTGTTAAACAGAGAAACTCTATCTCGAAAAACCAAAACCAAAACAAAACAAAACCATGGAGGTGGAGAGATGTGCCAATGGTTGAGAGTGCTTGCTACCTCTGTCAGAGGACCAGAATTTGAGTCTCAGCATCCACATCCGTTGCTTCACAATTGCCTGGAACTCCAGTTCTGGGAGATCTGGTGTGTGGCATCTATGAACACCTGTAAACATGCATGTATCACTCTCTCTCTCTCTCTCTCTCTCACACACACACACACACACACACACACACACATATGTGCACACACACAAAACAATGAATAAAAATAAAATTAATATAAAAATAGAAAATATAGAAGGAGATTTTTTAAAAAGGAGGGGAATATGAAAGTCATAAAATACTGCCCTGTTACTAGAATCCCACGCCAGTCATTATTAATTAGCCCAGAAAAACCAGAGATTTACCAAAGGAAAACTGAAGTGCCAGCTCCGAAATACCTCCCTGTGAAGCTCCAAAAGTCCACTATTGGCTATTGTCATCATTCTTAGATGCCCATTAGAAGTAGACTGTCAGGGCCAGGCAGTGGCGGCGTACACCTTTAATCCCAGCACTCGGGAGGTAGAGGCAGGCGGATCTCTGAGTTTCAGGCTAACCTGGTCCACAGAGTAAGTTCCAGGACAGCCAAGGCTCCACAGAGGAACCCTGCCTTTAAAAAACAAAGCAAGAATGCTACACAATTTTCAGCCATTAATGGAAAACAGCCCAGAGACAGCAGGGGAGGAGGTTGGAGTGGTACCAGGCCTCTGGATGAGTGGCAGAATCACCTATGTTATGAATTTCAAAGTTGACTTTTATATGACTATTGAAAACAACAACACAAAAGTAGACTCTAGGACCCTATTACGGAAGATACTACACACTGTGGTTGTAGGACACAGAAAAGTCAAGGTAGAACTTTGCTAGAAGCTTCTCCCTGCTGCCTAGTGGTCACGGTGCCAAAAGATGCCTGCAACTGAGGGAGCGAGGTCATCAACAGTCCTTCCCTGCTATGGTCCCTCATGCTACAGTTCTGGTGCGCCAGGCCAGATGTGTCCACTGGTACAATAGTGGCCACACCTGTATGCATTCTTACTGGACTTGAGGCCCACTCCACAGGAGGGAATGGGCGCCTGGTACCGTGAACTCGGTCAGAAGCCAGTGGCCAGGCTTCTAGGAGGCTGTGTTACAGATGTTTTGCTATGTGATTATGTAGCAAAACTTCCCCCTACACGTCTGTATTTAAATTAATTCAACCTGGGTTCAGAGAGGCTTCTGTTTGCAGAGGACGGCAGTTAATATAAACTGGTCAAAGACTTGAGAATAAGTGACAGCTGAGGGATTGACTTAAGACAAATATGTCGCCCACTCCACCGCCACGCACAAAACCTCCACAAGATGGAGCTGTCACTATTCTGTCCCGGATGGATGGATTGGGGGCTGGGGGTCCGTCAGGCTCCACCCCTCCCTGAGAAGCTCTTGGTAGTTAATGCTTTTTGTGAGTAGAGGAGTATTTCCTTTAGTGGTGTAGCTATTTGGTAAGTCGCCGGTGTTCCAGGAAATAACCCCAACCCATGCTCATGCAAACAACGATAATTAAAGTCAGTGGGTCACTGACTTCAGGAAAAAGGCACAGTGAGATGTGTGCTAGTGCACACCTTTAATACCAGTACTTGGGAGGCAGAAGTAAGCACACATCTCTGAGCTTGAGGCCAGCCTGGGCTATGTCATGAGACCCTGTCTCAAAAATCAAAACAAGGGGCTTGAGAGATGGCTCAGAGGTTAAGAGCACTGTCTGTTCTTCCAGGGGTCCTGAGTTCAATTCCCAGCAACCACATGGTGGCTCACAACCATCTATAATGGGATCTGGTGTCCTCTTCTGGCTGCAGGCATATGTGCAGGCAGAACACTGTATATACAATAAATAAAAATCTTAAAAAAATCAAAACAAAAGAAAACAAAAAGCCAGAAAAACAAACCAAACAAAAGTGACATGAAAGTAGGAGAGGGACTTGCTAGAAATAAAAGGGGTTCAGCAGGAGCAGGATGAGGGTGAGAGAAGGGAATGGGTGGGTGTGGAAATTACCCAAATACGATATATACATGTGAGAAGTTGTCAAAAAAAAAAAAAGTAGCCTACTTGATCACTATTTCGAATGAGTATGTCACCCAGAATGAGGCGCCCCTCGTACCAGGTTTGATCTTCAGGGCTTCAGTTTGATCTTGCCAGGGCCTGAGAGCAGGATGCACAAACGCTTTACTCTTGGAGCTGTCTGGTACGATGGAGCAAAGAGTCAAACTCATGTCTCGCTTTGAGCCTCTTTTACGTGTTTTTGCAAAGCTGAACCCCATTCTTCATAACCTCATGGGAGCCTGCACGTGTACATGTGCACCATGTGCATTCCTCATGCCCCCAGAGGACACAGGAGGGCCTCTGGTTCCCTGAACCTGGAGTTGCAGGCAGTTGTGGGCCTCCACGGGGGAGTTGGGACAAACCTGGGTCCTTTGGAAGAGTTGCCAGTGCTCTTTCACGGCTGAGCCGCCTCTCCAGCCTCTCATTCCCTCACTTTTGTATTGTTTCCTCCCTCCTTCATTCATACCCAACCTTCTCTGCCTTTGGAAGGAACCTTGGGTTCAGTCTCTGTGCTGGTCGGGATTGCTGGCAGCCATACTACCAACCTAGCAAATTCTCAATCCATCCCATTCATACAAGGTGAGGTGTTTCATCACAGCAATAATAACTAAGACAAGGGACCATTCTGTGAAGCAAGAAAAAAGAAGGTGGAGGTGCTGATCAGGGAAAACTGCAGCCTAATCAACATCTTCCACCCCTCTCCCTAGATACCCGCACTCATGGAAAAGCCAGACCCTCATTTTATTTCTCCCCTTCTTGTAAGAAATCATTATTTTTACTTGACTGTACCATTTCTTTTCTTTTCTCTCTCTCTCTCTCTCTCTCTCTCTCTCTCTCTCTCTCTCTCTGTTTCTTTCTTTCTTAATAACCCTGAGAAGGAAATGCAATATGATCCATTTGATACTCCTTTGTGCCTAGAATGTCCAAATAAGCTGAACTTGAGACCTAAATTGATACAGTGTTTTCGGCTGCAACCCTGTAACAGTATTATGTTTGATCTACATGCATAATCCAGTCCAGAGTATGTATCTACTCTTCTCAGGACCCGCTTATAGCCCTCCAAGGCTACTGGCGTTAGGTCACTGCAATCCATTTGTCAGCAATGTTCAGGACCTTCCTCCTGGGAGATCTTTCTCATCACCATTGTCAGTATCTGGTTTGCTGATAGGATGAATACTCCTTATTGGCATTTTGTGTCTGAGTAGGTACAAGATGGATCTGTGTAGATTTAGTCCATCTTTATATTGCTATAGTAACTCCATACCTGGTGTTTCATGCATCCAGGTTGCCTTAGCTTTCTGTTGTGTTAGTTTAACTTTATATAATTGTGTTTGTTCCTTATTTTCTCTCTTAACCCATCTATCACCCAAATAATTGAGACTCTATCATATTACTTGTTAAACAAGCTTCACAACACAGGAACTGAGCAGCTATTACTCTATTCTTAACCCCCTAAGCTAATCTGGCTTCCTCCCATCATAAATCCCAGAGATACTTGTACTTTGTGCCTGTCCTGCTTCAGCTGGCTCTCTCCTGATGTCTCCTGCACTTCTGCCTGTGGCTGAATCCCTTACTTCTCCATCTAACTCCTCCTCCCCTGGAGGGCAGGAAGTCCAGCCCCATTTTCTCCCCTGCTCAGCCATTGACTGTACGCTGTTTTATTGGCATATCAGGGGACAATTGAGGAGCAGTGTTCATGCAACATTGTGACAGGAGATTCTCCGAACAAAGATTGCAACCAGATATGGGAGTATATAGAAATCAACATTGGAATTACACGATAACCTTATGCCTACACTCCTGAGCTCAAGTAGCTCTTTCCATGTCAGCCATCCATGTAGCTGTGACTACAGACACAGGCCACTAACCCAGCTTCTGGAGCCTGGGCAAGCTTACTGGTTTCACTTAGCAGGTTCAATTAGGAATGCTTGAAGGGCAAATTTACACAATTTCATGTTAATAGCATTATGTAGGGAAGTATTCTCATTTAGACACAGTAATAATTACTCATAAAATATCTATATAAAGGAGACAGAACTACGTTATGAAAAGTATGTCCAAAGATCCCAGTTCTCCCCCTCCCCTGGCTTTTCGAGACAGGGTTTCTCTGTGTAGTAGCCCTGGCTGTCCTGGACTCGCTTCATAGACGGGGTTGGCCTCCAACTCACAGAGATCCACCTGCCCTGCTTCCCAAGTGCTGGGATTAAGGGTGTGCGCCACCAGGCCTGGCTAAGATCCCAGTTCTTTAGTCACAGAGATGGCACACTTGTCACCAGGCCTGATAACCTAAGTTGGACCCCTCAAACCCACATGGTAAAAAAAAAAACAAAAAACAAAGCAAGCTATCCTCTGACCTCCATGCACACAAAATGGCATATGTGCCCAGACATGCATGCACATACATTAATATTTTTTAACAATCAATTTATCTTTATTCTATGTACATTGGTGTCTTGACTGCGTGTATGTCCATGTGAGGGAGTCAGATGCCCTGGAACAGGGGCAATAGACAGTTGTGAGCTGCATGTGGGTGCTGAGATTTGAACCCAGCCAGGTCCTCTGGAAGAGCAGCCAGTGTTCCCAACCACTGAGCCATCTCTCCAGCCCCCATTAAAAAAGTTTTAAATCTGGATGTTTATCCAAATATTCACTGTAATCTTATCACCTGTTGCCTGTCTATATCTTCCCAACACAACCTCCACTCTATTAAGATTGTGCTGGGGTTGGAAAGATGGCTCAGCAGTTAAGAGCACTGGCTGCTCTTCCAAAGGACCTGGGTTCAATTCCCAGCACCCACATGGCAGTTCACAGCTGTATGTAATTGCCAGGCATGGTGGTGTGTATGCCTCTAATCCCAGCACTTGGGAGGCAGAGGCAGATGGATCTCTACCAGTTCAAGGCCAGCCTGGTTTACAAAGCGAGTCCAGGACAGCCAGGGCTACACAGGGAAACCCTGTCTTGAAAAACCAAAACAAAAAAAAAATTACTTGTGGTCAGGTGTGGTGGCACACACCTTTAATCCCAGCACTTGGGAGGTAGAGGCAGGCGGATCTCTGTGAGTTCAAGACCAGCCTGGTCTACAAAGCGAGTCCAGTACAGCCAGGGCTACACAGAGAAACCCTGCCTTGAAAAACCAAAAAGAAAAAAAAATTATTTTGTGAATTTCACATCATGCACCCTGTTCCCTCCCATCTCCCACCTCCCCCCAGGCCCACCCTCCACCATTGCAATCTGTCCCAGTATAAAAAATGACAGCTCATAGTGGAAGCTGCAGTGTGTCCCACAATATTCCCTTTTGTCCACACAATTTACTTGCAAATGTTCATTAAAATGACTCCTTGGTCTGGTATGAGGCCTCTGGTTTCTGCTACTTTGTCAGTACTGAATCCTCACTGGAACTCCTCTCAGATATACTGAAACTGTCCTGTGTCATGGGTTTTGGATTGTGGAACTGGCCTCTTCTTGCACTCCATCAGTTCATCCATGGGGTAGATGTTGGGGTGGGCCAACTCAAAGCCCTGGTTCTGGACCTGCAGACCCCACTTACAGGGCCAGCTCTACTATGGAAAGGTGCAGGGGCTTCTCTCCCGAGTGCTGCAGCATGTGAGGGGCAGGGACAGCTCTCCTGCTCTTGTGACCCTTTCTGGACCAGATCTCCTGTCGGACAATGGTAGTGAGGACAAAAGGAAGGGGAGGGCATTTCTCCCTAGCCAACACCACCACATAGCAGACAGAAGGCAGGGCTGGCTCTCCCACACTCACTCCCTCAGGGCTGGCTCACCCACAACCCCCATATCCAGAGTCTGGCAGAGTTCTTCTAGTTTATGGTTTGTTTCCTGTCCTGGGAGCCCATCTGTTGCTTGCCTGATATTGATCTGGTAGTCATCTCAGGCTACCCCATGGAGCCAATGTGGTGTTGATATCCAGCTTGCTTTTTTTTTTTTTTTTTTTTTTTTTGGTTTTTCGAGACAAGTTTTCTCTGTGTATCCCTGGCTGTCCTGGACTCACTTTGTAGACCAGGCTGGCCTCGAACTCACAAAGATCTGCCTGCCTCTGCCTCCCAAGTGCTGGGATTAAAGGCGTGCGCCACCACCACCCAGCTGCTTTTTTTTTTTTTCAAGGAATGCTAGGCTACTATTCATTCAGATGTTCATAGGTCAGAATACTGAATGTAGACATAGCCTCTCTCCTCTCTGCCACCTCTGATGCACATGTGACATAGCAATCATATTTGCAATGCCTCTAGGGGCAGGTGCTTCTGGCTTCTTAAATTCCTCTCAACTATGATAAATTGAGTGAACTTGCTTTGGGATGCTGTAAGGTTTGGGGAGCAATGGAGTCCCAACTAATCTTTGACAGTCTTACATCAACATTTTAGATTAATAATAATTGTGTGTGTGTGTGTGTGTGTGTGCGCATAAACACAAACTACAGCAAGATTCCTTCTCACTGCCCCTTACCAAACCAAGGGAGTCTGTCTCACCAAATCTCACAACTGGTTCTGAGGTTAGTGAGGGTTGTGGGCTTGCCCTGAGGATATAACTACAGTCTGTTTTCACAAGGGCCCCAGCCTACTTTTTGGATAAGTCTCTATTGCCCCCTCTCCCCTACCCCGAGCCTTCCTTTCTGTACACAGCCTGTCTTTCTCTCTGTGCTTTTCAAATATTGTTATCACTACCTTTGTGAGGCTCTTTATCTCTTTGGAATAAACCTGCTTAGTTCTTATTTTTTGTTGTTGTTTTTGTTTTGTTTGGGTTTTCGAGACAGGGTTTCTCTGTGTATCCCTGGTTGTCCTGGAATCACTCTGTAGACCAAGCTAGACTTGAACACACAGAGATCTGTCTGCCTCTGCCTCCAAAGTGCTGGGATTAAAGGCGTGAACCACCATGCCTGGCTCGCTTAGTTCTTATTCTGACTCTTCTTCGCTTGGTCACGTGGGAGCAGCTTCTGGGCCCCCATCTGTATAGTCTGAATGATAATGGCCTCCAGAGACTAATATATTTGAATGGTTAGTCATCAGGGAATTGGCACTGTTTGACATGGATTAGGTGAGACAACCTTGTTGGAGTAGGTATGACCTTGTTGGAAGAACTGTCAGCTCTCTCTCTCTTTTCCTCTCTCCTCCCTCTCTGCCCACAGATCAGGATGTAGAACTCTCAGTTACTTCTTCAACACCATGTCTTTGTACTGTCATGCTCCCCACCATGATAATAATGGTTTAACCTCTGAAACTAAGCCACCCCAGTCAATCACTTTTTTTTTTTTTATGAGAGTCTTGTGAGGCTCTTTATCTCTTTGCCTTGGTCATAGTATCTCTTCACAGAAATAGAACAGTAACTGAGAATCCATCTTACCCAGAAGTCTTTCTTTTTGTTCTTTCAAGACAGTCTATGTTGTCAAGGCTGACCTTGAATTCATGGGCTCAAACAATGCAGCCTCAGTCTCACAAGTATCTGAGGGACTACAGGTATGCAGTACCATGCCTAGTCTGTATTTCTCTCTATTTTTAGGTAAAATGAAACATTTTCAACTGAATTGTCTAAGAAACGGGCCACTGAGATAGTTAAATAAAGGAGTCTGCTGGGAAGCCTGATGATGTGTTTGATCCCTAGGACCCACTTGCAGGAAAGAGATACTGGACCTTGGAAACTTATCTTCTGACCTCCACATACAAACACTGGCATGTGTGGCAAAGACACACACACATGGCACTAAGAAGAAATGTAATAAAAATTTCAGTAAGTTGGGCATGGTGGCGCATGCCTTTAATCCCAGCACTCAGAAGGCAGAGGCAGGTGGATCTCTGTGAGTTCAAGGCCAGCTTGGTCTACAAAGTGAGTCCAGGACAGCCAGGGATACACAGAGAAACCCTGTCTTGGAAAACCAAAAAAAAAAAAGTTATTTTAAGTGTATATTAATTATTGTCACTTTGTTAATTTATAGTTTTTTGTGTGTGTTTTTCTAATTCTTATTTGTTTAGATATCATTGTAACATCTAAGGCCTCTTAGATGTGCTCATCATTCTCTTCAGTCCAAAGAATCCCTTCCAGGATCATCTTTAGATCTGGCTTACTGGCCATTAATTCTCATAATAATAAAATTGCTTTTATTATAGGATGTTCTCCTTTTTCCATCAGTCATGACAGATAGTTTTTCTGGGTACACTTGTTAAGTTCAAAGCAGGCCCCAGAACTGGCAATGCTGGTGGCAGTGTCCCATACAGAAGGGCTCTGAGTAAACAGAAGCCTAAACTCAGCATTCTGAGTTTACCAGGAAAGGGATTCATAAGGAAAACCACTACCTCCCTTATCCACCCCCAAATACCTTGAGCAAGGTAGCTAGTTCCTGATTAATTAATCCTAACACCTGTATCAGCTCAAAGACCCCCTACCCTGCTATCATATAAAATCTACTTGCTTTCCTGCCAAGCTAGTGTCCTCTATTCTTGGAGGCAGACTGGCAGTTTGCTCCTCAAATGAATTTTTCTTTCTACCCATTGACTGGTTCAATTTGGGGGGGGGGGGGGGATCTGTGAATTACATGCATAGATTTTTTTTTTTTTTGGTTTTTCGAGACAGGGTTTCTCTGTGTAATATAGCCCTGACTGTCCAAGAACTTGCTCTGGAGACAAAGCTGGCCTTGAACTCACAGAGATCTGTCTGCCTCTGCCTCCTGAGTGCTAGGATTAAAGGTGTGAGCCACCACGGCCCCACTGGGGTTTGCGTTTTCTTGGAATTCATTCAGGAGTTTATTTATAGTCTTTTTTTTTTTTTAAACATTCTTTTTCTTGACAGGGTTTTTCTATGTAGCCCTGACTGTCCTGGAATTCAGAGATCCACCTGCTTCTGCTCCCTGAATGCTAGGACTAAACATGTGCCACTACCCCTCAACTTCTTTTTTTTTTTTTTAGGTTTTTCAAGACAGGGTTTCTCTGTGTAGCCCTGGTTGTCCTGGACTCACTTTGTAGACCAGGCTGGCCTTGAACTCACAGAGATCATCTTCCTCTGCCTCCCAAGTGCTGGGATTAAAGGCGTGTGCCACCATGCCCTGCAATTACAGACAGCTGTGAACTGCCATGTGGGTGCTGGGATTTGAACCCAGGTCCTTTGGAAGAACAGCCAGTGCTCTTAACTGCTGAGTCATCTTTCCAGCCTATTCATTTAAATCTTAATCCTTATTTTTTTATAGTATGTGCATTTGGGAGGTTCAAGTTGTACTATGTGTGCTCAGAGAACAGCTTGTAGAATCATCTCTCTCCTACCATGTGGGCCCTGGTTGACCTGGAACCTGCTGCATAGACTAGATCGGCCTCTAACTTGTGGTGACCTTCCTGTTTCTGCCTCTTGAGTACTAGGATTACAGATGTGAGCCGCAACGCTAGCTTAAATACATTTCTGAGGGAATGAATGGTATTGAATACACCTTGAAATCTGACTGATAATGGTGGGCAATTATAGGAATCCAACTGAAACCAAAGCAGAGACCATAGACCACAGGGTAACTGTAACTGAAGGCCCACTATATTCCAGACACCACGCTATATATTAACAATGATATAAACAAGGGCTGGTGGGATGGCTCAGCAAGCAGACACTTGCTGTCAAGCCTAACAACCTGAGATAGATCCCACACAGTAGAAAGGAAGAAGAGAACTAACTCTCTCAAGTTGTCCTCCAGCCTCCACCCTAAATATATAAATTAATATAAAAAACATTTTTTTAAAGAAAATTGAGATAAATGCTTATATAAGGCATAAGCCTGAGACATTGTAGAACACTGGAACATCTTAAACTACACATTTTATTGAAAATACTTAATTTGAATAGCTGTTAAAAAATGATAAAATGTCAGACATTTTTTTTTACAGAAGTATCATTTTGGTTTTGCCCACTCTATTTTTTTTTTTTTGGTTTTTCGAGACAGGGTTTCTCTGTTTAACAGCTCTGGCTGTCCTGGACTCGCTTTGTAGACCAGGCTGGCCTCGAACTCGCAAAGATCCACCTGCCTCTGCCTCCCAAGTGCTGGGATTAAAGGCGTGCACCACCACCGCCCGGCTAGTTTTGCCCACTCTAGATAAAGTAGCACTCTTTTCTTGATGACCATTTTTACTTAGGAGCAAGGGCTGTACTGCCCCCTGGTGGCCAGTCACTTGGAACACAGCTAACTCACTGTGAATCTGCCAATGTGCTGCTTCCTTCCCTCCCTGCCAAGAACAAATGCACTTCGGTGAATGACTTCAGTTCTTCAGGAAACACACTCTTCCACTGACACTGAGCCAAGCTTGGCAAAACAACTTTTCCTAAGTTTTTACCTTTTTTTTCCTTCCCCATTTTTAGGCATGGTCTCATGTAGTCCAGGCTAGCCTGGAACTCACTATAGCCAAGGGTGAATCCATCCTTTCTCTAGTGCTGATCATAGGTGAGCCATCAAGCCTGGCTTTAGATGCTAGAGGTGGAACCCAGGGCTTTGTGTATGCTGGACAGCACTTCCCCGTCACTGTCTTTTTAAAGATAAAAAAGCCCATCGATATATAAATGCAAAGTAGTAACTCAGGCTATAGATATAGTTCAGATGCCCAACAAGGTTAACAGGACAGTAAAACACTACAGTCAGTGCAAAGGCAGATTTTCCACAGTGATCCGTCTCCCTCTGCCATGAATTTGTGGCAATTCTCCTGCCTCACCTTCCCAACAGCTGGGATTATAGGTGTGAGCCATGAAGCCCTCACACCACTTTTATTAAAGTAGATACCGCTGCCCTGGCCCACTCTCTGGCAACAGGTGACCTTGGCTCGGGTTTCAGGAAGCCAGCCTCCCCCAAAGGAGACGTCAGCACAGCCTCAGCTCATTCTCCAGACCAAACACTTTAGACTTGAGCTCCTTCAGTTCTCCTTGTATCTTATGAGCTCTTCTATTGCTATCACGGACTTCACACAGAATGTCGAGGTCTTGGTTTCCACGGGTGTTCACTGTTGCCTAGAGAGTTGAGAAAAGAGAAAGAATTATGGCACAAGCTAAAGGACAGAAATAAGTCATAAAGAACAGGCTACGCAGGCTGGGAGTGGTGGCGCACGCCTTTAATCCCAGCACTCGGGAGGCAGAGGCAGGCGGATCTCTGTGAGTTTGAGGCCAGCCTGGTCTACAAAGTGAGTCCAGGACAACCAGGGCTACACAGAGAAACCCTGTCTCGAAAAACAAAACAAAAACAAACAAACAGGCTATGCTGGCTGGCTCGTTTTTTACATATGATAGATGCAAAACTAAAATTTAAAATTCTTCAGTGACTTATTTTAAAAATGAAAGTGTTTGGGGAGGGAGGGCACTATGATTGAGATGTAAAATGAATAAATAATATATTTAATTCTTTAAAATGAAACTGTTTAATTAGTTAAAGTATTTGAGAGAAGGCAAGAGGATCAAGAGTTCCAGGTCACCCTTGGCTACCTATGCAGTTTGAGGACAGCCTGGGAGACAAGAAACCATCTCAAAAACAAAAACAAAACAAAATAAAAAGGTAGAGAAGCTTTGGGGTAGAGATTAATAAATAGCTAACAATGGGCAGAAAGACCAATACAGCATTAGTGTGGGTGCTCAATGGAAAGGCAGTCGCCACTAAGCCTGAGGGGATCTGAGCTGGATCCCCAGGAGTCACATGATGGAGGGAGGGAATTGATAGGGTACCCTTGACTTCCACAAGCTGTCCTCTGACCTCTACACATGCACCATGGCATATATACTGAACACAAAAATAAAGAAATGTTAATAAAAATAAGACCAATAAATAGTATTATTGGTAAATTTTCCAGAAATGAAAGCATTTTTGGTTTTCCTATTAACTTTATTCAGAGCACAGCAACTACTTAGGACTCATGGTGATTGAGGCAACCTAGATGCTAAGAGGTATCTGGGAAAGTACTTCATTACTTAATCATTTTCCCCACTTTCTTTTTTTTAATGTTTATTTATTACTTCAATTTACATCTCCATCACGTCCCCTTCCTTTACCCCTCCCACCCTCCTACTCTCCCACCCTCATTTTCCCCACTTTAAAAGCAGAAAATTCTTGGGGCTGGAGAGAAGGTTCAGTAGTTAGGAGTACTGACTGCTCTTCTAGAGGACATGGGTTCAATTCCCAGCACCCACATGGCAGCTCACAGCTGCCTGTATTTTAGTTCTGGGGGATCCCACACCCTCACACAGACATATATGCAAACAAAACACCAATAAAAATGAATAAAATCATTAAAACACACACACACACACACACACACACACACACACACACACACACACAAGAAACCCTGTCTTGAAAACAAACAAACAAAGAGACAGAGAAAGAAAAACCAAACAATTCTTTTGAGAGAGTGTGTACTCCCCACGCACACGTGCGCAAAGGTCAGAGGTTAACATCAGTTTGCCCCTATTACTCTCTACCTTGTTTGTTTTGTTTCTAAGACAGAGTCTCACTACAGCCCTGGCTGCCTGAAACTTGCTATGTAGACCAGGCTGGTCTCTAATTCACAAAGATCCTCCTGCCTCTGCCTCCTGAGTGCTGGAATAAAGGTGTGTGCCTGAGAGATGGTCTCTCGGTGAACCCGGAGGTCACTGCTTTGGCTATTCTGGCTGGCCAGCACATCCCTGGGGTCCTCTGTCTTCATCTCTCAGCACTGAGTTATAGATGCATGTCTGTCCTTGGATTTCATGTGGTTGGATACCTGGAACCTGAACTGAACTCAGGTAAGAAACTTTACGGAGCTCAGCCCCCCTCTCCCCAAACAGACCTAATTCTTTCAATGTTGTTGAGTTCAGAGGGATAATTTGTAAGTTTAAGTCTGTTTTGTCTCCCCAACAGGGTGTTCCTGGTTGAAATAATGTTCAGAGAGGATTCAAGGATACTAAGGACAAAGCACAGCCTCTTGGGGTTTTATAGTGCTCAAGATCAAGCCAGTGTCTTGTTATTCTCACACACCCTGCTGAAATCTACATCACATCCTTGGCCAACCTTCTGAGAGGCACCCCGGACCATCTTTCTACACTCTTACCCCCTTTCCTAACTCAGGAGCAAAAGTACCTTATAGAGCATTTGCTCCAAGTCTTTCAGCTTCTGACGGAGAGCCTTAATGTCTGTTTTGAAACCTTCTACTTCCAGGATTCGTCGATGCTCCAAGGCCTCATAGCGTTTTGTCATTATCTGTAAGCGCTTCCCCATCTTGTTGGAGCGATCCTAAAAATGGGTGAGTTTATGAAGAGGGGGATCTTCCCCACAGCCATCTGCATGTCCCTCATTACAAGGGTGAGATACTATATACCTTGAAGATATCTCTCCTCACTTCTTCTTCCTCTTGAATTCGAGCAAGTTCCTCTTCTAGGGAGATGCACTGCTCTTGGTACATGCTGGACAGCCTCTTCTCTTGTATTAGCTTATCCTTTAGAGACTGTCGGCCAAAGGGTGAAAAGTTTAATGTTCAGCCCTATAGTAGGGTAATTCAAAATAGTGCTGTGGTAAGAAAGGGAGGAAAGGATTTTCAGAGCAATCTGCAGAAACAGACTCGAAGAGACACCAGAGCCTGCCACATCTATACCTTCCTCTTCATCTTTTCTCTCAAGTGTACATAAGTAGATATTCTTTAAGATAAAATAAGCCCTCTTGGTTTAGGAATCAAGAGGGCGTTCTAGATCTAAGAAGATGGTTATAATAGTGATGCAAGTTAGTATGAAAACTAAGTCAGTTATAGAACTTTAAACTCATGGAGATGGTTAGAAGGTAGAAGGTTAAAGTCAGGGGCCAAATATGTATGAACTGGACATTGGGAAGGTATACCGGGCCATTTAACTCTCATAAATGTGGCATATTTAATTCTGCTGTTTTGTATAGAATTTACTGTTATAAGAGAAAGAACCATTTGTTGGAATGAAAAGAGAAGCTGTTGGGGTGGGGGGGAAGAGGGTGGAAGGGTGGGACAAGAAGGGGGAATAGGGAAGGGTTTGCGACTGAGATGTAACTTGAAAAAAAAAAGTACTTATAAAAAAAAAAAAAAAAAAAAAAAAAAAGATAAAATAAGCCAGGTGTCCCAGTTAGGGTTACTACTGCTGTGATGAAACACTATGACCAAAGAAACTTGGGAAGGAAAAGGTTTATGTGGCTTACACGTCCACATTGTAGTCTATCACTGAAGGCAGCCACAACAGGAACTCAGGCAGGAACCTGGATGCAGAGCCCATGGAGGGTGCTGTTTACTGGTTTGCTTTCCATGGCTTGTTCAGTCTGCTTTCTTATAGAACTCAGGACCCACAATGGGATAGGCTCTCCCATATCAATCTCTAAATAAGAAAATATCCTACAGGTTTTCTTTCCTATGGCCCAATTTTATGGAGGCATTTTCTTAATTGAGGCTCCCTCTTCCCACCCTTCTGGTAACTCTAGCTTGTGTGAAGTTGACATCAAACCAGTCAGCACACCGGATGTGAACTCGTGCCTGTGACCCTAGCACTCCACTTAGAAGGTAGAGGCTGGAGGGCGAACAGTTCAAGATCATCCTCAGTTACACAGTCAATTAAAGGCCAACCTGGGGCAATGAGACCTTGTCTCAAAAACATAAAAAGTAGAGACAGGTAGATCTCTGTGAGTTCGAGGCCAGCCTGGTCTACAGAGTGAGTTCTAGGACAGCCAAGAAGACCTCATAGAGAAACCCTATCACAAAAACAAAAACCCAACATAAAAAGTATTTTTGGCTGAAAAGAACCATAAAATGGAGCTCACAATTTGTTTCAAGTAAGACATTATATGTTTTACCTTTTTAAAAAGAAGAAACATCAACAACATGCATTACAAATGTTTCAAGAAGCCAAAAAAGGCAATCCTTCAGAACCTTAAACCAGGAGATCAGCAAGATGGCTCAGCAATTAAGGCACTTACCACGAACCCTGGCATGTTTTTCCTTCCATATGATGAAAGGAAAAATCTGACTCCTGCAAGTTCTGTGACCTCTACATTTGTGCCATGGTACATTTATTCATTTATTTATTCATTCATTCATTCATTCATTCATTCATTCATTCATTTATTTATTTATTTATTTATTTATTTTTGAGATGGGGTTTCTCTGTGTAGACCAGGGTGGCTCAGCAATTAAGGCACTTACCACAAACCCTGGCATGTTTTTCCTTCCATATGATGAAAGGAAAAATCTGACTCCTGCAAGTTCTGTGACCTCTACATTTGTGCCACGGTACATTTATTTATTTATTTATCTATCTATCTATTTATTTATTTATTTTTGAGACGGGGTTTCTCTGTGTAGACCAGGGTGGCCTTGAACTCAGAGATCCACCTGCCTCTGCCACCCGAGTGCTGGGATTACAGGCGTGCGCCACCACGCCTGGCGCCATGGTACGTTTATGCACCCCTCTGCACACATTAATAAATGCAATTTTTAAAATTAAAAAGGAAAAAAAAACCCCAAGATCAGGAGGGGGTGGAAGGAGGGGGCAGTAATAGAGACGTAACTTGAAGTAATAAATAAATGTTTAAAAAACAAACAAAATCCCCAAGCCCATATCCACAAGCGCACACCTGTGACCCAGCTACAGGCAGACAGAGGATTGTCGGAGCCCAGAAGCTCAAGCCCTGCCTAGGAAACAACAATGGCCCTCCTACCTCAAATAATAAGCTGGTGTGGTAGCTCAGCACTCATGACCCCAGCACTCAGGAGGCAGAGGCAAGACCAGAAGCTCAAGCTACACCCTCAGTTACACAGTGAGTTGGAAGCTAGCCTGGGCTACCTGAACCCAAAACAGATAACCTTTACATCAGCTTATGCTACTTCCTTACAGTCCTTCCAAGATGTAATCCTTAGAGCTATGTTCATATTCCTTACAGTGACCTACACTCATCTACAACTGGCTTCTGCCAGCTCTCCAGCCCTTGCGTGTCAGTTTCTCTTTTTTTTTTTTTTGTGGCACTAAAGATTAAACCTAGGGTCTGGTACACTAGATCTCTACCAATGACCTGTATTGGCAGCCCTCACTTCTTCCCTGTCTGTTTTACTGCTATGATAGCATCCTTCCTTCTCAAACATATCCCAGGGACTTCTTTCTCCCTCTACCAGGAAAGCCCTTCCCCTAATCTATACTGCAGACCTCAGCAAAAGCACCAGACTTAAGAGGGTAGCCCTAGGTCCCCATCTGAAGTGGAGTTCCAACAAGTAATAAAATTGTTATATAATTCTCTTTTTTTGTTTTGACTTTTTGAGACAGTTTCTCTGTGTAGCCTTCGCTTTGTAGACCAGGCTGGTCTCCAACTCACAAAGATCCACCTGTCTTTGTCTCTCAAGTGAGTGCTGGGATTAAAGGTGTGCACCATCATGCCTGGCCATTACAGACAGTTTGGAGATGCCATGTGGGTGCTGGGATTGAACCTGGATCCTTTGGGAGAACAGCCAGTGTTCTTCACCTCTGAGTCATCTCTCCAGCACCCTATAATTCTCTTATTAACATAAAATTACTTGATAAATAATGATTTTTCTGGGGCTGGAGAGATGGCTTAGAGGTTAAGAGCACTGGCTGCTCTTCCAGAGGTCCTAAGTTCAATTCCCAGCACCCACATGGTGGCTCACAACCATCTATAATGAGATCTGGTGCCCTCTTCTGGCATGCAGACATACATGCAGGCAGAACACTGTATACATAATGAATAAATAAATAAATCCTTAAAAAAACAAAACAAAATGATTTTCCTTGTTCAGTAAAATATAAACACAATGAAAAAAGACTAATTTACACAGTGCTGTACCCAGAGTCTCGTCCATACGTTGAATCAGGAAATGAATGAATGACTGAATGAAGTGTGATATTTTTGTTTTTGATACAGGGTCTTACTCTACAGTCTGGTCTTGAATTGTATCTAGCTTAGTATTTCAAATCCTCAAATACCATCATGATCAGTTACTCTTTGATATCTATTCCATGACATTACTGATACTTAGCTTCATGAACTGAATGGATCTTATATAACAATTTATAGGCTCTTTGAATTCTCCAAGTCTCTGACACAATCTCACGTAGCTTAGGCTGGCCTCCAGCTCACTATGAGGCCAAGGATGACCCTGAATTTGGGATCCTCCTGTCTCTAATATAGCAAATGTTGGGTTATAGGCATGAGCCAGCACACTTGGTTTTATACAGTGCTGGGAATCAAACCCAGGGCCTCTGTATATAATGCAAGCATTCTACCAGCTAAGCCTCAACTCAATCCCAAGGAATCCTGAGTTTTTCAGCTCTTCCAGGAAAAGTGACCTTACCTTAATATATTCATTTTGAGTATGATGACTCTCATGTAAAGCAGGAGTGACTTTTCCAAATGTATCTTTCTTCTTGCACTGCGTTCTATACTGCTTAATCTTTGACATCAAGCGATCTTTTTCAAGCATCCACGCCTTCTCTTTATTTTGGTTTTCAAATCTTAGTTGTAGAAAGTCTTTGATGCTCTCATAGAGCAGTTCTTGGGCATGATGGAGACTGTGAAGGAAAGAAGAGTGTGAGCACGAAGATACTTCACTACACAGCTGAGACACAGGCTATTCCAAAAGAGAACTGTGGGCTCTTTAAAAAATTGTACAGTATGGGAGCTGGAGAGATGGCTCAGTGGTTTAGAGCTCTGGCTGTTCTTCCAAAGGACCCGGGTTCAAATCCCAGCACCCACGTGGCAGTTCACAGCTGCCTGTAATTAATTGCCAGGTGTGGTGGTGCACACCTTTAATCCCAGCACTTGGGAGGCAGAGGCAGGCAGATCTCTGTGAGTTCGAGGCCAGCCTGGTATACAAAGTGAGTCTAGGACAGCCAGGGATGTTACATAGAGAAATCTTGTCTCAAAAAAAAATTGTACAATATGAACTCCGAAATATTAGCAGTTTTAAAAAGAAACACAGTGTGACCACTGACAGTCTTACATGCTTCATTAGGCAAAGTGTGTTGTACCTATCACAATCCCTGCTTCCTTGGTTCAGATTTGTCTATACAGAAACTTTCCTGAGTGCTAATTTGAGGGTTTGGGTTAGAAAGATGGTTATTTACATACTGGAAAACTAATATAAATTATAAAAAATTTGGGCTGGAGGGATGGCTCAGTGGCTGAAAGTACAAATTGCTCTGGCCTCTTGTGGGCTCTATGTGCAACTGAACTCATAAATACAGACTCATAAACACATGGTTAAAAACAAAAAAAAATTTTTTTTTTTTGTTTTTTGTTTTTTTGAGACAGGGTTTCTCTGTGTAACAGCCCTGGCTGTCCTGGACTCTCTCTATAGACCAGGCTGGCCTTGAACTCACAGAGGTTTGCTTGTCTCTGCCTTGAAGTGCTGGGATTAAAGGTATGCACTACCATGCCCAGCAGATCTTTATTTTTAAATCACATATTATGAGCTGGGAGTACAGCTTTGTGGTATAGTACTTGCCTTCATGTGTGAAGCCCTTTAATTCCAAAAACTCCTCCCAAAATAAATAAATAGTCAGGTCTGGTAGTGTGCATCTTTAATCCCAACACTTGGGAAGCAGAGGCAGGAGGATCTCTGTGAGTTCAAGACCAGCCAAAGCCCAAAGCTAAATAGTGATAGCCTGTCTTAAAAGAAAACCAAAGAACAAAAATGAATAAATGGGGCTGGAGAGGTGGCTCAGAGGTTAAGAGCACTGGCTGTTCTTCCCAAGGTCCTGAGTTCAATTCCCAGCAACCACATGGTGGCTCACAGCCATCTACATTGAGATCTGCCCGGGCATATATGTAGAGCAAATACTGTATACATAATAAATAAATAAATGTTTAAAAAAAAAAAAATTGAGCACACACACAGAAAAAAATGAATAAATGAATAAAATTAGGGATGGGAATGTAACTCAGTTGGTACAGTGTTTGTCTAGCATATACAAGGTCCCGTGTAAGGGTTCAGTCCTCAGGATGACATAAACGGGCTATACAAGAGTACTCCTGTAAGCCCAGCACTTGGAAGGTGGAGCCAGGGGTCTAAGTTGTTCAAGGTAATCCTTGGTTACATACAGATTTTGAGACCAGCCCGGCTAGAAACCCTGTTGCAAAAATAAATAAATGTGGGGTTGGAGCAATGTCTCAATGGTTAAAGGTATCTGCTGCTCTTCTAGAGGACCCAGGTTCAATTCCCAGCACCCATATGGAAGCTCGCAACCATGTTTAACTCCAGTTCCACAGAACCTGATGTCCACTTACGGCCTCCTCAGGCACCAGGGCATGCAAAGTGGTATAAGGACAAACATGCAGGCAAAACACACAGACACATAAAATAAAAATAAATATTAGGGCCGGGCATGGTGGCACATGCCCTTAATCCCAGAACTCAGGAGGCAGAGGCAGGTGGATCTCTGTGAGTTCAAGGCCAGTCTGGTCTACAGAATGAGTTCCAGGACAGCCAGGGCTGTGACACAGAGAAACCCTGTCTCCAAATCCTAAAATAAATAAACAAATATTAAACAACAACAACAAAACAGTTCATATGGTAAAGATCATAAGCACTGAGTAATTCTCCCATAGCCCACATAAAAAGCCAGCTGTGGCAGTGTACACATATAACTCCAACACATGGGAGATGAAGACAGGCAAATCCCTTGTGGCTTGCTGGCCAGTAGCCCGGCTTAACCACTATGTTCCAAGCCAATGAGAGACCTAGTCTCCAAAAACAAGAAGAGCACCTAAGGCTGACCTTTGTTGACATACAACATACACACAGCCAGTGCTCTTAAACTGCTGAGCCATCTCTCCAGCCTCCATACCTACATATTAAACACGAGGCCAGGACAGTGATGGATGTGTTTTCAAGGCCAATCTCCAGTAAATAGAGAATTCCAGGCCAGCCAGAATTACACAGTGAGATCCTGTCTGAAAAAATAAAAATAAAATAAAACAAACTAAGCATCTTTAATAGAGAAAAGAGATAGTTAGGTGAAATTTAACAAGGACCATCCAAAGCCGAGAGTGGTGGCACATGCCTTTAATCCTAGCACGCAGGAGTCAGAGGCGGGCAGATCTCTCTGAGATGGAGGACAGCCTAGTCTACAAAGTGAGTCCAGGTCAGCCAGGGCTCTGTTACAGAGAGAAACCTTGTCTCAAAAAAAAAAAAAAAAAAGACCATCAAGTACACAAAATCTTGTGGCTATTGATAATATGGGTAGGACAGAGGCTGAATAGAAAAACTCTAGGGAACAAAGATGTCAGTGGTGGGTGGACCATCAAAAAGACACACTAATCATGGGATGTGGATTTGGTCCAAGTTGTCAGTTACTGTGCCTAGTGATGTGATTACTAAAAACAAGTGTCCCTTAAGTTTTTAGTCTGATTGAAGCACAAGCTGATCTAAAGCAGCACAGGAGGAGCTGGGCTGTGTGTGCCAAGAACTGAACTGGGGTCCTCCTCTAGAGAGTGAGTGCCCTTAACTGCTGAACTATCTCTCCGTCCGCATAACCATTAATCTTTACTTTTTCTTCCTGATATTGGAGAATGAACCAAGGGCTCAATACATACTAGGTTGGGGCCACTACCACTGAGCTACATAACCAGTCAAAAAACTATTAACATTAATAGCTCTTTTTTGTTTTTGTTTTGTTTTGTTTTTTGAGACAGGGTTTCTCTGTGTAACAGCCCTGGTTGTCCTGGACTCACTTTGTAGACCAGGCTGGCCTCAAACTCACAGAGAACCGCCTACCTCTGCCTCCTGAATGCTGGGATTTGTGCCACCACGCCCGGCTAAGATTTTTTTTTTTGATGTGTACCTGTGTGAGTTTATCTGCACTGTGAGGACCATACTTCTCGAGTTCTCACCGTTTAGTCAGCTCTTTAACTTTCTCTTGATTTCTCTGGTGCTGAACTTGTATTTCCTCAATTCGAATCCGTCTGTCCTCCATGAGCCCCTCAACTTGTTCTCTAGAAAGCTTTGTCTGCTCTCCCAGCTGCGCCTGAAGAGCTTCCACCTATATGAGCAAGAGGAGTGAGTTTATGCATTCCAGCTTCTGTTACTTCATATCTCTGAGGGTGAGCCCTTCCTAGAAACAAAGTAAAATGGGGAAAAAAACCAAACCAAATCAAAAGGACAAAACCAAAAACAGCAAAACAAACAGAAAAATCTCAGTTCTGATTGTACAGTGTATGTATGTTGTATATGCTGGTGTTTTGTTTGAATTGTGTGTTTTCATGTGAGTGAAAGTAAAGTGTCTCCCTCAATCTCTCTATCCCTTTACTTCCTTTCTTTTTCTTTTTTTTCCCCCTTTTCTTGGTTTTTCAAGACAAGGTTTCTCTGCGTAGTCTTGGCTGTCCTAGAACTCATTCTGCAGACCAGTCTGGCCTCAAACTCAGAGATCATCCTGCCTCTGCCTCCCTGGGATTAAAGGCCTGTGCTACCACGCCTGGCTACCTCCTTATTTCTTTTTTCTTTTTTTTTTTTTTTCCAGACAGGGTTTCTCTATGTATCCATGGCTGTCTTGGACTCACTTTGTAGACCAGGCTGGCCTTGAACTCAGAGATCTGCCCGCCTCTGCTTCCCGAGTGCTGGGATTAAAGGTGTGCACCACCATGCCCGGCTACCTCCTTACTTCTTAAAATATGGTTTCTCACTGAACCTCAAACTTACCAACTGCATAAGCTGAATGGCCAGTGAACTCAGGGATCTGCCTGTCTCCACACCCCCAGTGCTGGTATTACAGACTTGTGTTGCCAGCCTAGTTTTTTTCTTTTAAAAAAAAAAAAAATATATATATATATATGTGTGGTGTGGGTGTGTGTGTGAATGTTTTGCCTGCACATATGTTTGCCTTATGTACGCCTGGTGCCTGCCATGGAGGTCATCAGAGTTACAGGAAGTTGTCAGCTGCCATGTGGGTGATAGGAGTTGAACCAGGGTCCTGTGCAAGAGCAGCCAGTGTTCTTAACTGCTGAGCCATCCCTCCGGTCTCCAGCCTAGCTTTTTGATGTGGTACTAGGGATCTGAGCTTGGATCCTCAGGCTTCCTGACATGCCCTTTACCGATGAGCCGCCTCACTAACTCCTAATTCTCTTTATTTACTGCCTTATAACTGACCATGGAGGTCAGATATATAAGGCTATACAAAATATTAGGCTATACAAGAAACAAGTCTTGGTTCACACTCAGCCCTTCATCTACATAAAAGCTGTAGTGTACTTCTGTCCCCATTATTCCTACTATTCACTGTCTCCTTCTGGACTTAGAAGATTCTTTTTCTTTTTAGGTTTTTTTTCGAGACAGGGTTTCTCAGTGTATCATTGACTGTCCTGGACTCACTCTGTAGACCAGGCTAGTCTTGAACTCACAGAGATCCGCCTGCCTCTGCCTCCCGAGTGCTGGGATTAAAGGCATGAGCCACCAAGCCCAGCTAGAAGACTTTTAAAATGCCCTAGTAAGCTGGGCAGTGGTGGCACACACTTAATCCCAGCACTCTGGAGGCAGAGGCAGGCTGATCTCTGAGTTTGAGGCCAGCCTGGTTTACAGAATGAATTCCAGGACAGCCAGGGTACACAGATACACAGTGACAAAATGGATGTGGTATAATTTCTTTCTTGGGGTCTGTTATGACTTTTAAGATACCGGCTAAAGGTAGATATAAATTTTTTAAGTCAATGGGCCGCTGCCCCAAATGACTTGGATAGGAAGGATAGGAACTTTCTAAATGATATGTTATGACCCAGTAATAAGATAATGGCTTATTATTGTCCCAGCTTCTAGAACACATGCACTAAATAAATTAATATAACCCCAAATGTTGATTTGTCAAGCAGACAAACTTCCCTATTCTATTCTCTGGATAGTCCTTAGGCCAATCACTAAGTATATTCTAGCCAGGCACAGGGTCATACATCTTTACTCTCAGCACCCAGCAGGCAGATGCAGGAAGATCTCTGTGAGTTTCAGATCAACCTGGTCTACAGAGCAGGTTCATAACCAGCAAGGACTACACTTCATGAGGTCTTGCAAAGCAAAAACCAAAACAAATGGGAATTCTTACTTTAGGATGGTTTTGTTAGATAGGGCTTAGCATATGAACTAAAGGTTGCCAGAAGCATTCTAGACTATTCCAATAGAGAATAACGATTTTAAAGTGCAAGTACTAAGAGGTTATCGCTCTTGAGAAACCCATATCTATTCTAGGAAATGCAATACTGTTCTCTCCCTGCTTCCTTCCAAATATGCAATCATATACAACGCACCCATATGATCACACAGGCACACACAAACAACAATTTTAAAAAAACACCCTTGCACTAAACAAAATTTCATTCCTTGTGTAGTTCCAGATCTGTACAGTATTAGGCTGCCAGAGGCAGTGAAATGGGCTATTGAAGTATAGTTCTGCCATCTTGTGAAAGTATTCCTAAGAATACTTTAAGTGCTAAAATTATCTTGGGTAAACTGGTCTCCGGTTACTCAGATCAACCATAAATTCACCATGAATTCTTAATGTAAACTGGTCTCTGGACCAGCCATAACTCTATACAACATGACCATGACCTAAAGGTTATAAGAACTGCCTGACACTTAACTGCTATCTCTCCCCTTCTGTAAACAACACTTTCTTTCCTGCTGCAGATGGTCACACCACCTATCTATACACATCACAATTGCAGTTTTTTATTTGTTTGTTTGGTTGGTTTTGGGTTTTTTGGTTTTTGGGGTTTTTTTTGTTTTGTTTTTGTTTTTGAGAAAGGATTTGCCTGTGTATCTGTGTAGCCCTGGCTGTCCTGGAACTTGGTCTGTAGACCAGGCTGGCCCTGAACTCAGAGAGATCTGCCTGCCATCTCCCTCCCGAGTGCTGGGATTAAAGAGGTGCGCCACCGCACCTGACTCACAGTTGCAGTTTTTAACCTTTAAAAACTCCAACAAGTTGGAGGCAGTGAATAAAGCCTCCCATGTGACTTATTCAGGCATCTCAGGAGTTTCTCTTCAGGTACCCCATAACAGCATAACTCCTCACTCCCACCTTATACTCTTGGAGAGGTGGACATGTACAGAAATAGGGATTTAGCCGGGCGTGGTGGTGCACGCCTTTAGTCCCAGCACTCGGGAGGCAGAAGCAGGTGATCTCTGTGAGTTCAAGGCCAGCCTGGTCTACAAAGGGAGTCTAGGACAGCCAGGGCTTGGTTACACAGAGAAGCCCTGTCTTGAAAAAAAAAAAAAAAAAGAAATAGGGTTTTGCTAGGTAGCCCCAGTTGGTCTGCTGTTTCCTACATAGAGCCCAACAGGCCTCAAATTTATGGCAATCCTCCTGCCTCAGACTCCTAAGTGCTAGGATTACAGAAGTGTGCTACTACATAGGACATTCTCTCCTACATTAATCTTCATGTTTAAATCTATATTAAAACTATCTCGGGCCGGGCGGTGGTGGCGCACGCCTTTAATCCCAGCACTTGGGAGGTAGAGGCAGGCGGATCTTTGTGAGTTCGAGGCCAGCCTGGTCTACAAAGCGAGTCCAGGACAGCCAGAGATATTCAGAGAAACCCTGTCTCGAAAAACCAAAAAAAAAAAAAAAAAAAAAACTAACTATCTCTAAACCAGCTATGGTGGCACATGACTTTAATCCCAGAGACAGGTGAATCTCTAAGTTTAAGGCAAGGCTGGTCTACATAGTAAGCTCCAGGACAGCCAGGGCAATGTAGACAGACCCTGTCTCAAAACAAAACAAACAATACAACAAAACAAAACAAAACAACAACAACAAAAAACCTATCTCTAACTTTGCTAGAAAAAAAAGTGCTTAAATATTAAGAATAAACTGAATTTGCTTGGCCCCATGATACCTGAATGCAATCCAGGTGCAAAGAGATAGTTCTCATATAATAGTGAATGCACATTACACACAGTTAAATGTTTGGAGGGAAACCACCCTGGCCTGTCAAGACAAATGTATCACCTGCAGGACGAGTGTTTGTACATCCCTCTGGTAACGCTCGGAAATGTCTTCCTTCTCTTTTAGGGTTACTCTGTTTTTGCTTACTCTAGGGTCTGAAACAGAAAACAGAAGTTCATTAAAATTCTGCTCAACTCTTCTTTCTGCTCCTGCTACCCAAGTATCAGCATTAACCCTGTAGGAGTTCAGGTTTCTTCACCTGCAAGAGAAGGAAAGGAAAGAAAAGGAACATGTTAGAGACCTACAGCGCTTGATTCCCAGACAGAAATCTCTTAAGGAAGTCAGGCGTGGTGGCGCACGCCTTTAATCCCAGCACTCGGGAGGCAGAGGCAGGCGATTCTCTGTGAGTTCGAGGCCAGCCTGGTCTACAAAAGCAAGTCCAGGACAGCCAGAGCTGTTACACAGAGAAACCCTGTCTCGAAAAACCAAAAAAAAAAAAAAAAAAAGAAATCTCTTAGGGAATTCTACAGGATTTCACCTGGGTAATCATATTCATCTTCTGGCAGTTGCGAATATTTTCTTAGTAAAAGTCCAATTTAAACACTTTAGTTATGAGATACCACACAATTTTCAAAAGAAAGGTTAACAAACAACAAAAACTGAATGAGCTCACTAGAGCCTGGGAAGGGTATGGAGGACACAAGGAGGGGGGAGATGGCTGAAGGTGCCAGGGTGCAGGGGTGCAGCTAGATAGTTGGAGTAACTTCTGATGTTTTCTATACTTTAGAGTAACTATGGTGGACAACTGTGTATGTGAAAATAGCTATAATAGCAGACAAGGCTACATGGTGCTTACAAAAGGTGATGGCTATCTACCAATTACCCTGATCACTAACACAATGTCTTTGTCTCAAAACGGTGAAGTCACCTGACATAAACCTCTAGCTCTCACACAAATGTGTACCCATACACACATGCTTCCATATGAACACATACATATCACGACCACCACCAACAACAATAAAACTCCCTGCATTACACAATTGTTCATTCCTTGCATAGTTCTGGATATGTATGGTATTAGACTGCCAGAGACACCATTATGAATGCCGCTATCTACTGTCTAGTAGGAAAAACTTCTAATTGCTTGTATTGAGATTTTCAATTCAACATCAGTGAACACAGTACAGTGGTTACCTGCTTTGGAAGCTGAAGCTTCACACACATCTACAGCCTGGATAGTCTTTTGGAGGATGCTGACCTAAAGAACAAAAGGTATGGAAGTAGTTTCAATATGTGAAATTGTTGTTTTTAGCCTTAGTATTACAGACCTAACATTTATAAGTTAAGCTGGTCAAACCTGATATGATCATGCAAACACATTACATGAGGCAACATGGACAAAGTAACAATTTTTTTTGGATAAAATCCAGTGTTAATGCAAACTAATTAACAATGCATTCACAGGTCTACTTAACAAAATATATTTTGAAAAGTGTTCTTTGAGCAGAGTGTAGTGATGTACACCTTTAACCACAGCATTTGGGCAGCAGACAGGCAAATCTCTAGGAGTCTGAGGCCAGCCTGGGCTACATATCATGTTCCAGGTCAGTCAAGGCATACTAAGGGAGTCCTCATCTCAAAATATATACCATTCTCAAAAAAGTAAGATCTCTTTGACAAGGACATTAAAAAAATAGCAAAAATGTGCACATTAGATATATACGATAATGCTTTAAGAAATTGTCTACAAAAGTGAAAAGGCAGCCAAGCAAGGTGGCTTGCCCTCAAATTACAAGTGTGAGCCCAGACTGGGTTACTTACTGAGGTCCAGAATCACTTGGGATACATATTTAGACCTTGGTTTTTGTTTGTTTGTTTTGTTAATACACAAAGTAAAAAATTATGGCCCACATCTTTATTTATTTTATATGTAAGTGTTTTGCCTTCCTACATGTATGTGCACTATGTATATGCCTGGTGTCCTCATCAGACCCTCTGGAACTGGAGTCACAGATGGTTGTGACCCACCAGTGGGTTCTGGGAACTGAACTCAGTTGCTGTGCAAGAACAACAAATCTCCCCCCACAGACAAGGTTTCTCTGTATAATAGTCCTGGCTGTCCTGGACTCGCTTTGTAGACCAGGCTGGCCTTGAACTCACAGAGATCCACCTGCCTCTGCCTCCTGCCTCTGCCTCTGCCTCCTGAGTGCTGGGATTAAAGGCATGCACTATCATGCCTGGCTACAACAAATGCTCCTAACCATTGAGACATCTCTCCAGGACTCATGACCTACATCTTTAATCCCAGCACTTAGGTGGCTGAGGCAGATGGATCTCTGTGAGTCTGAGGACAGCCTGGTCTATAAAAGAAAGTTCCAGGTCAGCCAGGGTTTCACAGTGAAATGAAAAATAAAACAGCAGCTGGGCAGCAGGCCTTTAATCCCAGCACTTGGGAGGCAGAGGAAGGCAGATCTCTGAGTTCAAGACCAGCCTGGTCTACAGAGAGAGTTCCAGGAAAGCCAAGGCTACATAGAGAAACCTTGTCTCAAACAAACAAACCAAGCAAAAGAACAAAAAGAAAAGAAAAAAATTGAAATAGTACATACATACTTGTAAATATTTCTATGATAAAAAAACAGAAAAAATAGCCGGGCAGTGGTGGCGCACCCCTTTAATCCCAGCACTTGGGAGGCAGAGGCAGGCGGATCTTTGTGAGTTCGAGGCCAGCCTGGTCTACAAAGCGAGTCCAGGACAGCCAGAGATATTCAGAGAAACCCTGTCTCGAAAAACCAAAAAAAAAAACAGAAAAAATATATACTGTACTATTTATAATGGTTCCTCTCTGGGGACAGCGTTAGGGGAAACCATCAATTTTATATGACAGAGTTCTGTCTGTGTCGGAAGCTGTTGCTGTTGTTTGGTTCTTTTGAGACCAGATCTCAAAGAATTCAGGATGGCCATGAACTTCTGATATTCTTGCCTCCACCTCCCAAGTGTTGGGATTAAAGTGTGTCTCACCATTTGTGTGTTTTTAATAAAGACCATTACTAATTTATAACCAGTATAAAAAAGATTTAAGAAGAAATAAATATCGAAATGTCTTCTTCACAAAGACTGCCTTTGTTTTCTTCTCTAATCTCAGCAAAAACATTTGCCCCTCTAAGCTTTAGTTTCTTTTGCTCTTCTTTGGGGACTGCTGGGGACGAACAAGACCCTCATGATCACTAAGCAAAGACTCTGCCACTGAGCTGTGGCCTGGCCCTAGGTGTAACCGAACTTTTAAATTATTATTTAACTCTTATTTATTACTAAATTCACTTATAACAACACCAACAATTTCCTATCTATTAATCCTATAAAATCCTACAACCCCTTTAACCTATCCACTAAACCTATTGATAATTATAACAACTACTTTCATAACCTTTTAGAATGATACAGTCTCTGGGGCAGGTCCTCAGTCGTCAGGAATACAGTCTTTGTTGTAGATTCTTTAACGCACTTAGCAGTCCTTTTTCTGGATCTCTCAGATGCAGGTTCGTCAGGGTAGTTGGTTATTGCAGTCTCACCTTAAATAAGGCTTCATGCTTTCTTCTCTGTGGGAGACCCCAGCCGTCTGCAGGCCAACTTACTTCTTTTGAATCAGGAACTCAGCTGCTCTGCCTCAGTCCTTAAAGCCAGGCACCGTTTCCTTTAGGCCACTGTTTGGACAGATCAAACCCCTCTAGGCAAAAGCTGAGCCACAGGGTCCAGTCCTTGGCCTTTTGGTGTCTTGCTCAGGCTTTCTTTGCTCACCGGCTTCTTTCTGCTTCAGGGAGAGAGCTGGCCATCAATGGCCAGCCGTTTTTTCAGCAGGACTCTTGGAGCTCTCTAGCATCAGGGGCCTCTTCTCCTTCTGGGCTCCATGCACTGTCCTTAAATAGGAGGAACTCTGTTTCAGCTTAATTTGGGCTGCGCCCACTTAGCAGCTGAAAACAATGTCAGGCCAGATACTTTGTTTCTTCAAATCCATTAAATCTTTCCTGTTTTCCTGACTTCAACCTTGTTTTTCAGTCTATTGAGTCTTTCCTGTTTTTGCTGACTTCATGCTGATAATGCTCTTCAGGCCCCGAATTAAGAGACAGTATCAGAAACTCCTATATATTTCCTAAATCTAATTTATCTAACTCCTACACCTAGGCTTTAGATTTCTTGTTTTTGTTTTGTCTTTTAAAGATTTATTTATTTTACATATATGAGACCTCTACCTGCATGTACCCCTACATGCCAGAAGAGGGCATCTCATTCCAGTCATGAGTCACCATGTGGTTGCTGGGAATCGAACTCCAGACCTCTGGAAGAGCAGCCAGTGCTCTTAACCTCTGAGCTATCATATCTCCAGCCCCTAGATTTCTTGTTTTCCTTACTAAAACCCACCAAAGTACATTTATTTATCAACAATGATACAATTTGGAATGAAAGCATACAATTAAAACAAACACTCTCCTCAGTGTTTTCACATTCCTGGCAAGTTCCTTTCAAGTTACTCTTGAAGATAAGGGTCAAATCAGCATCCATAGGGATTCTGAGTTTTCAAAAACTATACCACTTTAAATGTATTTCTAAGCCGGGCGGTGGTGGCACACGCCTTTAATCCCAGCACTCGGGAGGCAGAGGCAGGCGGATCTCTGTGAGTTCGAGGCCAGCCTGGTCTACAAAGCGAGTCCAGGACAGCCAGAGCTACACAGAGAAACCCTGTCTCGAAAAAAAAGAAAAAAAATGTATTTCTAATAATCTCTACAATTTGTATTGTTTGCTTGTTTTTTCGAGACAGGGTTTTTCTCTGTGTAACTCTGACTGTCCTGGATTTTCTTTGTAGACCAGACTGGCCTTGAACTCACAGAGATCTGTCAGCCTCTGCCTCCCCAGTGCTGGGATTAAAGGCATGAGTCACCACGCCAGGCTACAAGCTACATTTTGAATAGCAAAAATTCTTGTTTAAAGAAGAAAATGGGGCTGGAGAGATGGCTCAGAGGTTAAGAGCACTGACTGCTCTTCCAAAGGTCCTGAGTTCAATTCCCAGCAACCACATGGTGGCTTACAACCATCTATAATGAGATCTGGTGCCCTCTTCTGGCCTGCAGGTATACCTGCAGGCAGAACACTGTATACATAATAAATAAATAAATCTTTAAAAAAAAAAAAAAGAAGAAGAAAATGTACGTAATTTAAAGAAGAAATGTAATCAAAATTTAGGTCTCGTAGTAATGTAACAGCTCCTGAAATAACATGTAGTACTAACTATTTAGGACTTACTTTACATTAAAATGTGTTACACCTTGAGAGAACATTCAGAGATCTCTTTTAGAATTTCTATTATAAGTGTATGGGTGTTTTGCTTGTGTATATATGCCCAAGAAGGTGTCTGATTCCCTGGAACTGGAGTTACAGATGGTTGTGAGTTGCCATTTAAGTGCTGGGAATCAAACCCAGGTCCTCTGGAGGAGTAGTACGTGTTCTTAACTGATAAGCCACCTCTCTGGCACCTTGTAGGTTTCTTTTTTTTTTTTTTTTACTTTATTTATTTTATGCATATGTGTGCTCTATCTGCATGTACACCTGTATTCCAGAAGAGGGCACCAGATCACATTGTGGACGGTTGTGAGCCACCATGTGGTTGCTGGGAATTGAACTCAGGACCTTTGGAAGAGCAATAGGCAGTGCTCTTAACCGCTGAGCCATCTCTCCAGCCCTACCTTGTAGGTTTCTTAATAGTGAAAAAAATCTTCACAAGGTTTTTGCAGAAAAAGCTTTAAGCCTCCAGTGGCCCCCGGCTGGCTAAAGCTCTCCATTCAGCATCTCTGGCAAGCAGAGCTGTTCTGAGTGCAGACCCTCACCCAGATCCTGCAAAGCTCACACTTATACATAGCAGAGCACACATTACTTACTTTGTGCGGAGGTTCCTTATAAAAATAGGTCACCTCACCGGTGTCTGTTCCCACAAGAGCTAACAGATTCTGGATCTTTTTCTTGTCTTCCAGTTCCCTGCAATTCTCATAAAAAGTAGACATTATATATACCAAGTAAGTAACCATTTCTATTTAAAAGATTAGTAAAACCTGGCCAGTTGTGGTAGCACACAGCTGTAGTGTCAGCCCAAGGAGGCAGAAGCAGGAAGATCTCTGCGAGTTCAACACCAGCCTGATCTATATAGTGAGTTCCAAACCAGCCAGGACTATATAGTTACTCTAAAACAAAACAAAAACAAAAACAAAAAAACAGGATCCAAAAGATTTCCTAGTTGGGTGCGGTAGCAAATGCCTGTAATCCCAGAACTTGGGAGGCAGAGGCAGGCAGATCTCTGTGAATTCGAGGCCAGCCTGGTCTACAAACTGAGTCCAGGAACTCAGGGCTCTGTTACACAGAGAAACTCTGTCTCAAAAAAACCAAAAAAAAAAAAAAAAAATTTCCTGGTTTTTTTTTGTTGGGGGACAGTCTCACATACCCCAGGTTGGACTTGAGCTTGTCACACAGCCAAGGATAACTCTGGTCTTTGATCCTGTTGTCTGCCTTTGAGATAACAGGTCTGTGTCACCACACCCAGTTTATGCAATGTTGGGGACTGAGCCCGAAGTTTGGTGCATGCTATATAAGCTCTCTACGATGAGCTACACCCCCAGCTTCTGATGTTTTAAAATGGCCATACCCACAAGTTAAAATGAAAAAGGTCTGTGCCTCAGCTCTGGCTATTAAAACATTAAGTATTTCAAATTCAGGAATTCAAAGACTAAGCCTGGGAATAATTTCTTGGCTGTTTCTAGAAGAGAACACCAAGTCTTCCTCTTCAGCACTGATAAGGAATATAGCCCTGCACATGGTTCACAGTCCCTTCTCTCTTCATAGCCGCTCAAAGAGAAAGGAAAATGGTTCCCTGCTTATGCCTCCCGTTCCTCAGGGACAGCCTGCCTTCAGTGCCTTCACAGTGGGGCTGGGAGAGGGCAATAAAAAATCCATTCTCTTTGCCCCAATTCTGATGGCTCTGAAAAGCCATTCAATTTCAGAGCCCACAGCACTGGCTGGGGCCTGCTGTCACCAAATCACGGTCCAAGTTCTCCATCCTCCCAGCTAGACCCCCCCCCCCTTATTTCCTCAGTGGTAGTTCTCCTTGGAGTGCTCCCAACAAACATTCTGGAAGGAAATCTCATGGTACACTTTGTTTCCCAAAGCACCCAACCTAACATGGAAGCAAACTCTAAAGAGGGATTTTTTTCGGAGCTAATGATACAGAGATGACTTAGAGAACATTGTGTTCCAAAGAGCAAGACAGTTGAGGAATTAATAGGTAAAGCTCAAACAATTAGAATAACTTCCTGGTGTGGTGGCGCACGCCTTTGATCCCAGCACTAGGGAGGCAGAGGCAAGTGGATCTCTGTGAGTTCAAGGCTGGCCTGGTCTTGAACTGGCCAGGGCTGTCACACAGAGAAACCCAAGAAGGAAAAGAGGCTGAGGGCTGAACCACTGTCTTCCTCCAAAACAGAAACAAAACCATAAAGAAAACTCCACAATCTCTTGCCAACAAGTTGACTGGGTGAGTTAATGTGCTCCCTAGGTACTCAGTTCATTCCCTGAAACGTATGGTAGAAGGAATTGAACCCAAAAGTTGTCTTCTGACCTCCACACATACACATACAGCATGAAACACATGTTCCTGTTTGCATGCTCTCTCTTTCTCTCACTCACATACACATACGCCATTAATAAAAACAATAAAAATAATACAAAATAATAAAAATTGCCGGGCGGTGGTGGCGCACGCCTTTAATCCCAGCACTTGGGAGGTAGAGGCAGGCGGATCTTTGCGAGTTCGAGGCCAGCCTGGTCTACAAATTGAGTCCAGGACAGCCAGGGCTATACAGAGAAACCCTGTCTCGAAAAGCCAAAAAAAAAGCCGGGTGGTGGTGGCGCACGCCTTTAATCCCAGCACTTGGGAGGCAGAGGCAGGTGGATCTTTGTGAGTTCGAGGCCAGCCTGGTCTATAAAGTGAGTCCAGGACAGCCAGGGCTACACAGAGAAACCTTGTCTCGAAAAACCAAAAAAAAAAAAAAAAAAAAATTGCACCAGGCATGGTTCACATGTCTTTTTGGTTTTGTTTTTCGGGATTTTTGTTTTGTTTTGTGTTTCGAGACAGGGTTTCTCTGTGTAGCCCTGGCTGGCCTTGAACTCACAGAGATCTGACTGCCTCTGCCTCCCAGTGCTGGGATTAAAGGTCTGTGCCACCATAACCAGCTGGTGGCCCATGTCTTTAATCCCAGTACTTGGAGGCAGACAGCTCTCTGTGAGTTGGAAGTCACCCTGGTCTCAATGAAAGTTTTAGGCCAGTCACGGTTACATAAAAAAATTTATCCTGTATCCACCTTTTCAGACTATAAACTGAAGAAGAGGCTGATCTCCCAGGAGACAAGACCCTGGGACTCCACAAACGCCTCACTAAAGGGTCTATGGCTACTTCTATTAGTCACACTGGGGAAAAGACAAGACTTGAGCCTTTCAAGGCCTGCTGGATACAGGGTTTCAGAAGACACTGTCACCTGGTATCCTAAAGCACCATCAAGGCCTACAGGGACCATCCTATCAATTTTTAGCCTAGATCTAGTTCACAGTGGGTCTACTAGATTTTCAGACTCATTTCCTCAGGTTCCAATGTATAATTAGGAGGTATATACACTTGGTAGTTGGCACAACCACCAAATTAGTTTTGTTTGTTTGGTTTTTTTTTTTTGTCTTCTGAAGTAAGCCAATGGAAAACTTCTCAAACTAGCCTTTCCTACTTGGTCAAGATAGATAAAAGATCCCGGAGGAAGTACACACAAAATCTTTACTTCATTCGTCAGTATGACCTATACAAGAGCAATGGTTTCTGGAGAACTACAGAGCAGGTTTTAATGCAGAGGTGTCTCTGCTAGAGCAGATCAATTTGGTCTTAGGTACACGGACTAACGAGGGAACTGCCTTAGTCTCCATCCTCCAAAGAAGGCAGTTGATGTGCATGGGAGGAAGGCAGGGGCAGGTTTGGAGCGTCACTCTCTAGGCGGTGACAGTTCTTTGACGTTTTAGCAGTTCACGATAGATAGACTCACTATTCAGATGTACACAAGACATTTACTGTTGAGATACCCTTGGCTACTTCACGCGACACAACCCAAGAAAGGTTTAGGGCATGCCAGGGCATTCTCTCCAAATCATAAGACAAATGGCAACCAGCTATGATGGCACACACTTGGGAAACTGAGCAAAGTGGATGATGAATTCTAGACCAGCCTTGGCTAACTCCTGTCTCAAGGGGGGGGGGATGCTGGGCAAGTTTGCACCCTGACTCTGATCCCCAGCACCCTTGGGAAAAGTGAGTTGACAGTGCACAGTGGCCATCCCAGGGCTGAGAGGGACACTAGAGAGCTTTCCTCTAGCCAGTCTAGCCTAACTGGAGGTTCCGGCTCAGCGGCAGCCCCTGCCTCAAAAGTAAGAAAAGGTTGGAGAGATGGCTCAGTGGTTAAGAGCACTGACTATTCTTGCAGATATCTAAGGTATGATTCTCAGCACGCATTTGGCAGCTTGCAACCATCTGTAACTCTAGATCCAGAGTATTCAATGCCCTTTTCTGACCTTTGCTGGCTCCTGCACATAGGTGGGGGTGGGGATGTGTGTGTCTATATACACATACATGCAGGTAAGCAGGAAAAACATTCACACACGTAAAATTAATATTTTTCTGGGTGTGATGCTTTTCTTGCTTTGTTCACTGTGTAGTTTCACTGTGTGCCCCTAGCTGTCTTGGAACTAACTTTGTAATTCAGGCTGGCCTCAAACTGCCTCCCAAGTGCTGGGATTAAAGGTGTGTACCACCATACCCCAAGAAATATATATATATATTTTTTTTTTTTTTTTGGTTTTTCGAGACAGGGTTTCTCTGTGTAGCCCTGGCTGTGCTGGACTCACTTTGTAGACCAGGCTGGCCTCGAACTCGCAAAGATCCACCTGCCTCTGCCTCCCAAGTGCTGGGATTAAAGGCGTGCGCCACCACCACCCGGCCGAAATATATATTTTTAAACATGAGGAAGACACTTGATGTCAGCCACTGACCTGCACACTCACACACATTCATCCCCTACATGTGTGCTTGCACACTTGCGCACACACATACACACACCCCAACAAGAAAAATGAATCCAGCATCTAAACATAAAGAAAACATGGAAAAAAGCTCCTTGATATTGGGTTTAGCAATGATGTCTTATATGTGACAGAGGTGATAAAAAGGAATTGCACAACAAAATGTAAATTTCTATGCATTAAAGGAAGGGACATTACTAGAGTAAAATGGCAATCTGGGGACAGCAAGAAACATGAAAATTGTGTATCTATAACACAAGGAATTCCCAAACACAACAATGAAAACACAAAGAAGCCAATTAAAATTGAGTGCTGTCGGCCAGACATGACGGCACATCCTACACTCAGCACACAGGATGCAAAAGGAGGTGGTCATCAAGGCCAGCACGGTGTACACAGTCAACAAAGTGAAGTCCAGGCCCCGTCTCTAAAACATAAAATAAGAACACCCAGGCTAAGCACAGTGGGACATGCCTTTAATCCCAGTACTTGGGAGGCAGAGGCTGGCAGAACAGCCAGAGGAACATTAAAAAAAAAAAAAAAAAAATCCACTTGCATCTGCCTCCGGAGTGCTAGGATTAAAGGTGTGTACTACCACCTAGCAATAAATAAAAATGTAAAAGCAGCCGGGCATGGTGGTGCACGCCTTTAATCCCAGCACTTGGGAGGCAGAGGCAGGTGGATCTTTGTGAGTTCGAGGCCAGCCTGGTCTACAAAGTGAGTCCAGGACAGCCAGGGCTACAAAGAGAAACCCTGTCTCAAAAAAAATCAAAACCCAGCCGGGCGGTGGTGGCGCACGCCTTTAATCCCAGTACTTGGGAGGCAGAGGCAGGTGGATCTTTGCGAGTTCGAGGCCAGCCTGGTCTACAAAGTGAGTCCAGGACAGCCAGGGCTACACAGAGAAACCCTGTCTCGAAAAAACCAAAAAAAAAAAAAAAAAAAAAAAAAAAAAAAAAAAAAAAAACCCAAAAAAAAAAAAATGTAAAAGCACTAAAAAAAAAAAAAAAACCAAAACCAAAACAACAACAAAAGGGCCAGGCATGGTGGCTCAGGTCAGTAATCCATCCTAACATTCAGGAGGCTGAGGCATGAGGAGTGCAAGTTCGAGGATCGCCTAGGCAACACCGTCAAGTCAGCTCCAGGCTAACCTGAACTATAGAGTGAGACCTTGCTCCTACAAACAAAATTATCAAAACAACAGAAACCAAAGAAAAAAATAGCAAGGAACTTGAATTTACATTTCTCCAATGACATATACACAGCTAATAAATAGATGAAAAGGTGTTCAAGCCAGGTGGTGATGATGCACACCTTTAATCCCAGCATTCAGGGGGCAGATTGGTGTAGAGAAACCCTGACTCGAAAAACCAACCAACCAAACAAACAAAAGGTTGGTGGTTGCCAGGACCTAGGAGAAGAACACAGAAGGTACTGTTTTTTTTTTTTTTTTTGGGAGGGGGGGTTCTTTTTGTTGTTTTCATTTTTCAAGACAGGGCTTTTCTTCATAACAAGCCCTGGCTGTCCTGGACTCACTTTGTAGACCAGGCTGGTCTAAAACTCACAGAGATCCACCTGCCTCTGCTTCCCGAGAGCTGGGATTAAGGGCGTGCACCACCATGCCCGACTAGAAGGTGTTATTTAATGGTCAGCATTTCAGTGTGGGAATATGAAAGAATTTCAGAGGTTGTTCAACAACATGAGTGTACCTACTTCTACCAAACAATTATAAATAGTTCAAATGGGCTAGGCAGATTAAGGTAAGCCTGTAAATTCTAGCTATTCTAAAAGGTGAGGCAGGAAAATTCTAAGTGGAAAGTCTGCCTGGGCGATAGAGTTCAAGGACAGTCTGGACAACTTGGTGAGGCCTTGTCCTAAAATTAAAAAAAAAGATCTAGGGATCCAGCTCAGTAGTAGAAGACTTGTCTAGTATGTGTGAGGCCCCAGGTTCAATCCCAATATTGAAACAAAACAAAATGCACAACAACTCCCAAATAAACCAAATAAACACAAAGGTAAAAATGGTAGTCTCCTTTCCCCTCCAGAAGTATCTTGCTCAAATATATCCATCTGTTCATAACCCTCATCTCCCATTAGCCAATTCCTTCTTCAAGAATCACTGAGGGCTGAGCAGTTGGCTCAGTGGGATAAATGCACTTGCCATGTAGGAGAAAACCAAGTGCACAGGTTGTTCCCATATCTCCACACTACGCTCTGTTGCAAGTACAGAACCCCCACACAAACATCACACACACATAATAATAAAGAAAATAAGCTGTCTTAAAGGAATTATGATGAGATAAAGGCTTTCTCTCCCACATTTATGACTTCATCATGAGGACAATGTGTACTCAACAGCTGGTCAGCATCATGACACAAAAGTCAGAGTCTTTGCCTTTGAAAGACCACCTTAATCCTTTGGCTTGCTGTGGGGCTGGCCTCTGTGACCACCCTATCAGACGTCTAATTTACCGTTAATGTTTACCAAAAAAATCTGCTCAGAGGTCTTGGGTTTTTTTTTAAACCTCCCTAGGAACTGCCCTAAGGTAAATCTCTATCTCAAAGTTTATTTCCTAGGAACACAACCAAAAAGAATGACTACAGATAAATTTCATTATTGAAGTGTAACTCAGAGGTTTTTTGGTTTTGTTTTGTTTTTTAGTTTTTTGAGACAGGGTTTATCTATGTATCCCTGGCTGTTCCGGACTCACTTTGTAGACTAGACTAGCCTTTTGAACTCACAAAGAACTAATCCTAACCCTGACTCTGCCTCCCGAGTGCTGAGATTAAATGTGTGCACCATCGTGTCCAGCAATTACAGACAGCTGCGAACTGCCATGTGGGTGCTGGGATTTGAACCCAGGTCCTTTGGAAGAGCAGCCAGTGCTCTTAACCACTGAGCCATCTCTCCAGCCCATAAGGCAAGAGGTTTTGTTTTGTTTTGTAGACCAGGCTGGCCTTGAACTCACAGAGATCCACTTGCCTCTGCCTCCCAAGTACGGGGACTAAAGGTGTGTGCCACCATGCCTGGCTGTAACTCAGAGTTTTAATTCTAACATTTCTCTCCTTCTATTCAGTACCTGATCCTTTTTTTTTTTTAAAAGATGTATTTATTTATTATGAATACAGTGTTCTATCTGCATGCACACCTGCAGCCAAAAGAGAGCATCAGATCACATTGTAGATGGTTATGAACCACCATGTGGTTGCTGGGAATTGAACTCAGGACCTCTGGAAGAACAGCCAGTGCTCTTAACTACTGAGCCATCTCTCCAGCCCCGAGTACCTGATTCTCAGTCGGTCATTTTCTGAGTAGAGTCGTAAAACATGTTCACGTTCCTGGAAGAGGCAGACCTGCATATCACTGAGGGCTTTCTGCAATTCAGCAATCTCTTCCTCCCTCTGTTGCAAATTCCATTCAAGTTTATCCTGGAAATAAAGAAGAGTAGTTGAAAATATATTAGGTCTCAAAGGAAACCTCTTAGTGGATATAGAGAAGTCAGTTCATGTAGGAAATATTACTAAATGACAATCTTACCAATACAGAATTCAAGTAGCAACACTAGTTAGTTTGTGCACACATTTGAGCTAAAGGATGAGATGGGGTGTAGCTCAGTGGTAGACCATCTGGTAAGCAGACGTTAAAAGAAAGGAAAGAGGAAAGGAGGGAGAGAGAGAAGACAAAATGAAGACAAGCTAAAGTTCACACATTAACAACAAAGCCCTTAAGTCTTCCTTTTTAAACACAATAGCACCGAGAATGCCACATGCCTCACCTGTTCTGTGTGTATGCGTGTGTGTGCATGCAGGTGTGACCTAGAAGTTGATGCTGGGAGTCTTTCTCTATCGTTTCTCCAACTTATTGTTTGAGTCAGGGTCTCTCCATAAATTGAGAGCTCAGCAAGTCTCTCTCTCCTTACCCGTCCTTCGCAAACCTCTCTGTAGAGGTCTAACTTCTTTAGCAAGTCTTCATTCTCTTCCTCACAGTTAGCCATCTTCTTCTGATAATAGTCCAGAAGCTCCTGAGAAGGGCAAAGGACAGCCAGACGATCTTTGACTGAAGGCAGGGGAGTTGACTCCATTGAGTCTGCCATTTTCTTCCATCTGTTGAGATCACTGAGGCCAGAGGCAGCACCACGTTTGGAGGCAACTGTTACTCTGTGTGAAATTAGGAAACATATTAAGTCCTCTGAACGCTTGTAAAACATGCTTTTTTTTTTTTTAAATAAAAGGGGTTTTATGGGTGTTTTGTTTTGTTTCTTTTCTTTTCTTTTTTTTTTGGTTTTTCAAGACAGGGTTTCTCTGTGTAACAGCTCTGGCTGTCCTGGACTCACTTTGTAGACCAGGCTGGCCTCAAACTCACAGAGATCCACCTGCCTCTGCCTCCCCAAGTGCTGGGATTAAAGGCGTGCGCCACCACCGCCAGGTGAGTGTTTTGTTTTGATACAGGGTTTTATAATATAGCTCTGGCTGGTCTAGAACTAGCCATGTAGACCAGGTTGGCTATGTAATCACAAAGATCTACCTATCTCTGCCTCCCAAGTGCTGGGAGGTATCATCATTACATGGATGAGTCACCCACATCCAGTGGGTTTACGTTCTTAAAGTGCCTATAATTAAAGAGCTCATATGCACTGAGATTTTGATTCAAATGATTAGTGAATATTTTTATGAACTGTTTTCTAAGTATCAACGGCTTAAAACTATATCTAAAATAATATTAATGGTACTATGAATGATACTATATAGTACTCATTAGAAGATCTAGTATGAGATAGATAATCTAGTATAAGATAGATAAATAGCAACAGGAACAACATCAGATCCTAATCTCAGCTTTTGAAATGAAACTGCAAATGTTAGGACAAGATGACATAAATGGTAAAAGTATCCCAGTACTCAGGAGGTGGAGGAAGGAGGGTCAGAAATTCAAATCCAACCTTGGCTATACTGAGTTGCAGGCCAGCCTAGACTACAAAAGAAAAAAGGGAATGACTAGACAAGAAAGCTCAATTTCTTTGTTCTTAATAATCAAGAGGTGTAAGTTAACATAGTGAAAGCTAAAAAACAAATAGTGAGCTGGTGTGGTAGTGCATGCCTTTAACCCCAAAGGCAAACGCATTTATATCTCTGAATGCTAGGCTAACCTGGCCTATGTAGGCAAGTCAGGGCTACTTAATGTGACTCTGCCTAAAAGGAAAACCAAAAACAATACCATGCACCCCCATAAAAAGAACCAACCAACCAAAAAAATAAAAATAAAAAGAGAAACGGTCCAGAAGTCCTCCTATGAAAACCAACCAGCTTGGCATTCTAAGATTTACAATATATGGGGCTAGAGAGAGAAGAGCACTGGCTGTTCTTCCAGAGAACCCAGGTTTAATTCCCAGTACCCATATGGCAGCTCATGAGTATTTTATATAACTCCAGTTTCAAGGGATCCAACAAATTGTGCAAAAGGTGCAGACAAACATGCAGGTAAAATACACATAAAAACCTATATGGCTTCTCTGTAGAACTGTCAGGACTTATTCGGTGAGAACGGAGGAGCCACAGTGATGAAGATCTTGGGTCACAGGGAGCAAGCAGTATGTAAATATGAGATGGCTTTGCTATACACATAACAAATAAACATCAGAGTGCAGAAACTTTCCACAAGATGGCCAGAATTAGAGCTGATGAATGTGGATAATATAAATGTTCATTTCTAAGTAAGCAAATGTGTGCAGTAAGCTAACAGTAGGGGTGTTGGTGAGTACTAGAGCACATGTGTACAAATGTCTGGTTTAAATCTTCAACACACACAAACACACACACACAGCTATTTTCAACTATCATGAAGAATAAACCTAATACTTCCTCAATTATTGAAAGCTTTTAGGGGCTGGACCTGTAGTTCAAGAGAAAAGGACATGCTGGGCATGCATAAGGTCAGCACCTCAGCACACACATCCTTAGCATTTCACACAAAAGCTCATGATAGAAATACTATTTTATTTTCAAAGAGTGAAAAAGAGGCTAATAAAAATAAGAGCGAGCCAGGCGGTGGTGGCGCACGCCTTTAATCCCAGCACTTGGGAGGCAGAGGCAGGCGGATCACTGTGAGTTCGAGGCCAGCCTGGTCTACAAAGTGAGTCCAGGACAGCCAAGGATACACAGAGAAACCCTGTCTCGAAAAACCAAAAAAAAATAAAAAATAAAAAATAAATAAGAGCAACCCGGGCTGGAGAGATGGCTCAGCAGTTGGGAGCACTGGTTGCTCTTCCAGAGGGCCAGGGTTCAAATCCCAGCACCCCGTGGCAGCTCACAACTGTCTGTAACTCCAGTTTCAAAGGATCCAACACCTTCACACAGACACACACACAAGCAAAACACCAATGCACATAAAACAAAAATAAATAAGTCATTAAAAAATAAGAGCCAAAAAAAAAACAAGCCACAAACAAACAAACAAAAAAGGCCAAGTGTGGTAGCACACACTTGGGAGGCAGAGACAGGCAGATCTCTGTGAGTTTGAGGCCAGCCTGGTCTACAGAGTGAGTCCAGGACAGCCAGGGCTGTTCCACAGAGAAACCCTGTCTCAAAAAACAAAACAAACAAACAAAAATAAGAGCAACTCTTACATTCTACAGAAGGAGGGGAGCTATGGCTGTGAGGGATGAATATTATGGGAAAGCCATCTCATATTTACATACTGCTTGCTCCCTGTGACCCAAGATCTACATCACTGTGGCTCCTCCATTCACACCAAATAAGTCCTGACAGTTCCAGGCCACTTTTGGTTTTGTTTGAGACAGAGTATCTCTGTGTAGCTCTTACTGGCCTAGAATTCAATATGCTGACCAGACTGGCCTCAAACTCAGAGATCCACCTGCTCCTGCTTTGTGGAATTAAAGATGCATGCCACCAACACTGGTAAACTATCTTAAAATCTAGATTCTGAGCCAGGCAGAGGGGCACACACCTTTAATCTCAGCACTCAGGAGGCAGAGGCAGGTGGATCTCTTAAATTCGAAGCCAGCTTGGTCTACAGATTGTGTCCAGGAGAGACAGGGCTACACAGAGAAACTCTTGAAAAACCAAAACTAATAATAATAGTAATAATATAAAATAAAAATAAAATCCCCAAAAACCTAGATTCTAAATAAGAATAGAGAACAGAGATTTAAGAAGTGTGTTGTTCCTGTAGCTCCTATACTAACCAGATGAAGCCTACAGAAGTATTGATCAGTTAACAACTCAAAAATAAACAAATATCTTACTTTTCGCAGATGGGTGTGTGTGTCGGAGTAAAGTTCATCCTGTCTTACTCACACCTATCAAATACACAAAATGAGTATGAGGGTCAGGAAGAGTATAAACAAACAAACATACAAACATAGGCTATGCATCGAGGTTCCCTCAATTACAATATTTGACTCCTGAAGAGAATGTAGCATTTAGGGAACATTGGGTGTCTTCTTTAACTGCTTCTTCAACTTCTAATTAAAGACAAAAACTAAAACTTTTTAGCTTTATCTTATTTTTATGTGTATAAATATATTTCTGTATGTATGTATGTATGCATAACACAGGGGTGGCTTGGCGCCCAAGGAGGTCAGAAGAGGATATCACATACCTTGGAAATGGATGAAAGCAACCATGTAGGTGTTGGGAACCAAACTGGGGTCTTTTGAAAGAATGACAAGTGCTCTTAACTATTGAACCAACTCTCTAGCCTCCACCTTTTTTTTTTTTTCTTTCTTTCTTTTTCTGAGACAGAGTTTCTCTGTGTATCCCTGGCTGTCCTAGAACTCATTCTGTAGACCAGGCTGGCCTTGAACTCAGAGAGCCACCTGCTTCTGTCTCCTGAATGGTGGGATTAATGGCATGCATCACTACTGGCTCCAGTCTTGTTTTGAAAGAAGGTCTTATTCTGAAGCCCTGGAAGGCCTGGAACTCATTACACAGACCAGACTAGTGTCTGGGCTATCCTCTTTTCTCTGCCTCCCAAGCAAGCACTGGGATTAAAGGTAAACAATCATACCCAGCTTTTTTTTTTTTTTGGTTTTTTTCGAGACAGGGTTTCTCTGTGTAGCCCTGGCTGTCCTGGACTCACTTTGTAGACCAGGCTGGCCTCGAACTCACAGAGATTTGCCTGCTCTGCCTCCTGAGTGTTGGGATTAAAGGCATGCGCCACCACTGCCCGGCCATACCCAGCTTTTAAATGTAGTATTCTCTTTTTTGTTGTTGTTGTGGAACCTGGAATTGAACCAAGCCAAACATTCACCACTGAGCTACATCCCCAAATATGGTATTTTCTGTTTGTTCCCAAAACAGGGTTTCTTTGTACAGCCTTGATTGTCCTGGAACTAGCTCTGTAGACCAAATTGGCCTGTCTCTGCCTCCCTGGGATTAAAGGCGTGCACCACTACATCCCAGATGTTTTTTGGGTTTTTTGGTTTGGTTTGGTTTGGTTTTTGGACAAGGTCTCATGTAGCTATGGCCTTAAACTCCCCATGTATCTGAGAATGATTTTGAACTTGTGATGCTTCTGCCTCCAACTCCAGAGTGCATGTACCACCAAACACAATGTGTGCAGTTCTTGGGATCAATTCCAGTGTTTTGTGAACACTCAGCAAACAACTAAGTTACATCCCCAGATTTCCCCACCCACACCCCAACAGGATCTTATGTAGTCCAGGCTGGTTTCAAATTCACTATGTTGCTTAGACTGGCACTGAACTACTGATCATCCTGCCTCCAACTTCAAAGCACCAGGAGTAGAGGTATGTGCTAGCACCATGCCTGGTACACTCAAAGCTCACACACACTGTCTCTGTTACAGGATCTTGCTATACAGTCTAGGCTTGTCTGGAATTGTCAACCCTCCCTCAGCCTGCCTCTACCTGGACTACAGGTTTACAACATTGTACCCAGCCAGTTGCTAGTCACCAAAACAGAGACTGCTGAGATGGCTCAGCAAGCCTAGAAACCTGCCTGAGTACAACCCTGGAACCACACAATGTTGTCCTCTGACCTCTATATACACATATATAAACACAATAATAAAAAAACATGCAACATAGCACATGGAAATTAAGGTAGACTATCATGCCAAAGTTACAATGAACACAAGCCAAAAATATTTTATTTGATATACTTTTCCTGTTTTTATCTTTACTAAAGATCAACAGGTAAATAAGACAAAATAAAAAATATATACCTTACTTAAATAGCAAAAGAGAAATTCTGTATTATCATAATCTCCATCTCAACTGACATCTAACTGGGGAGGAAAGACCAACTTGCTTTTTGATTGAAAAACATTTGTGTCTCTGTGTGTGTATGTTTGTATGTAGGTGCGCATGTGGAGGCTGGAGGACAACCTAAAAAGTCAGCTTTCTCCCCCACTACTCAGATGCCAGACTCAGGGTGTCAGGCTTGATAAAGAGCACCTCAACCTAAGCCATCTTATAATTATTCTTATAATCAACTCTAACCATTTTTTTAAATAAATTTATTTTATGTGTCTAGGTGTTTTGCTCGAATGTATGTCTGTGCACTAGATGTATGCCTGGTGCCCCAGGAGACCAGAAAACTCTGATTTGCCATGTGGGTGCTGCCCCTTGGAAACCCAAGTCCCTTGGAAGAGCAGCCAGTGCTCTTAAGCACTGAACCAGCCCCTGTCTAAAGAATTGTTAAGAGAATGGACAGGCCACTCCTTTTCATGAGTCTCTGATGCAGCCTGAGTTCCAAGACAACCAGAGTCATATGGTGATGGATATCGTGTTTCAAAAAAACAAAAGTAAGCCGGGCGGTGGTGGCGCACGCCTTTAATCCCAGCACTTGGGAGGCAGAGGCAGGCGGATCTTTGCGAGTTCGAGGCCAGCCTGGTCTACAAAGTGAGTCCAGGACAGCCAGAGCTGTTAAACAGAGAAACCCCGTCTCGAAAAACCAAAAAAAAAAAAAACCAAAAAAAAAAACAAAAGTATAAATTAATAAGTAGCTACTTATAGACCTGATCATTAAATAAAGCACAGAATTCAGAACTTTCTATTTAAGAGCCAAACCACTCTACTGACTTATTTCTAAATATCTCCTTTCCCAAACACGTCCTGTTTCTACAAAATGTTCCTTTTTGTTTACTTTTGAGAAAGGATATCACTATGCAGTTTTGGTTGGTCTGGAACTATGTAAACTAGGCTGGTCTAAAACTTACAGAGATCTGCCTGCCTCTGCCTCTTGAGCACTGGAATTAAAAGTTTCTACACCATGCCAGGCCCAAATAATGTTCTTGGTTCTATGACTTTGGTCATGAGCTTCCTGGCAGCTTAATTATAAGTCCTTCCACAACTCTAGTAAATTCACTTAATCAAATCTATCCTGCGAGTAAAATTCATCTTAAATACTATTTCTTTCAACCACCGGGTGTGGTGGTGCACGTCTTTAATCCCAGCACTTGGGAGGCAGAGGCAGGTGGCTCTCTCTGTGAGTTCAAGGCTAGCCTGGTCTACAAAGTGAGTATAGGACAGCCAGAGATACAGAGAGGAACCCTGTTTCTAAAAACCATAATATATATATATATGTATATATATATATATATATATATATATATATTTCATCTCCTTCCTGAGTTTTTCCATTTAAACTGATCTATCAAGCTAATTGTGGTGGCTTGTGTTAGTAAAACCTAACACTGGGAAGATCATCCAAAACTGAGGGCAGCCTGGGTACAGAGTTAAGTTCCAGGGAAGCCTGGGCTACAAAGTGAGGCTATGTCTCAAATAAAAAACAACAAAAACCACAAAATGACTGTGTACTTGTACTCCCAACACTTAGAAGGCTATGACACGAGTACTGCCATGAGTTAAAGACTGGTCTGCTATACATAGTGAATTGCAAACCTATCTCGGTTGCAGAGTAAGATCCCATCTCAAAAGCAAATAAATATTTTCACTAGAAAGGACATTTGCAGTTCTACTACAATAACATATCTTCCAGGCAGCCAGAGGCCATCTTAACACTAGCTGCCAAGGCAGGAATGCCTGTTTATATAAACATTGACAGGTTTCTTTTTTGGAGAAGAGATCGAATTCAAAGCCACGAGCATGCTGGGCAAACACTCTACATATTGGCCACAAACCCGTCCCGAAATGTTGCATTTACCGGCATAATTACTATCTGAAGTATTTTTATTACCCCTTATTTTACAAACGAGGAAATCGAAATTTAGGCAAGCAGGAGGAAGGGAGAGCCGGAACCCATCTCCAGGACGTCTGGATCCTGTTCTCCTCTTGCAAATTGCCGGTCTGGATCAGATCTTAGCTCACTCATTTTCACAGCTCTCCGCGTCTCAGAGACCTCTCTTTTTGCAGACAATCTTTCCATGCCTGGTCCCCAAATCTCCTAAAGACCGCAAGTTTAGTCTCCTGTAGCTCACTTCCGCACTGATTACGAAAGCTTTTATCCCACCAGACTTTCTTCCCAACGTCTGTCCTAAAACCCATTCACCCTTTACCCGAAATCCACACTCACCAAGCGCTAACCCTCGGCATCCGACAACGCAACCGAAAAACAACTCAAATCAGCGAGCGTCCACAAAATCCTACCAATCGCTCACGAGTTTAGGCAGATTTTTGGGTTACAAACCAATAGGACGGTTGTTCACTCAGCAGCACTTCCCATCTTGCCTTGCGCTTCACCGGCAGAGGTTCCTGGGAAGTGTAGTTTTTCATCACACACAGCATTACTTGTAGGTGGAATGTGTGTGCAGGCAGGTAGTAACTCTTAGCTGTTTAGAACTCATCAGTTTTGACAACTTGGTCTAAACTCACTTAACTATTTTTCTTTTTTTGTTTTTCGAAACAGGGTTTCTCTTTGTAACTGCCCTAGCTGTCCTGGACTCACTTTGTAGACCAGGCTGGCCTCGAACTAAGAAATCTGCCTGCCTCACCCCCCTGAGTGTACTATTTTTCTTTAATGAAATCTGTTGCATAAAGGTGTGGTGTGTACTCCTTTAATCCCAGCACTCTGGAGGCAGAGGCAGGCGAATCTCTGTGAGTTCAAGGCCAGCCTGGTCTACAGAGTGAGTATAGGATAGCCAAGGCTACACACAGAGAGACCATGTCTCCAACCACTCCCCCCTCAAAAAAGCCAAAACAGATGGGAGAGAGAGAAAGAAAATTCCATGAGTTGATGGCTTAGATGTACAGTTCACTGTCTCCAGTCAAGGGATTACATAATCAAATTGGAAGGAAAAACTTCAATTCCATTTTGAGTTCAAAGGCTGGACTTGCCTGACCTAGAGAAGCCACTGGTTCCATGCACCACCTCCAGGAACTCAACATAAAATTCCCTATCCTCAGGACAGCCAATAAGGAGATAACTACCCATGTAAACACCTAGCTGTCCCCCAATCAGATTACAGGTTACCTAACCCTTAGTGAAATCCCCTTTTAGCTGTAAAAAGGCCTGTGAGCCTTTGTTCTGGATCACCGTTTTGTATGAATGGCCAACCCCAGCATACTGGTTGTTTCTGCAGAATAAATGCTGTTTGCTTTTGAATACTGTTTGAGTCTGGGGTTTTTCTTCAGCAATTCTTGGGCCCTACAAAATTGTTATGTCTAGCCAGTCTCATTTAAACATCAGGAGGCTATATAAAGAGTTGAAAGTGGTGGTTTGTAAGGGGAGTTAGATTAATATAAATTAGATTTAATGAATATCTAGGGGCTTCTGATCCAGTCTCTTAAAAGGGAACATGAAGATCAACTTGGCACCTGTAGGCACCTAGCATGGCAGCATGGGGACTAAAAACAAGGTTTATGGCCTGGTATTGTTGGCAGCTGCTAATAGCCTTATGAAATGGGTGGAGCCCAGATTAGGCTGAAGCCAGGTGAAACAAGGAGAGACCCTATTTAAGGGCAAAGTAGGTGGAGCCTGAGAGTTTCCATGCCAGAGACAAGGAGATGCAAGACAGTTTGTTTCATCTGATGGAGAAAATGCTGGTGAACTGGAAAGCTGATTTCAAATGGAGCTGAAAAATTACGGCTAGCTCTCTCTGAGGCAGAAGGAAGCTGGTGAGCAGAGAAGGTCTCAGCAAGGCAGCAAAAAATCAAGGACCAAACCCTGAGGTACAGCTTTTGCCTAGAGGAGTTCGGCCAGTTCAAACAGTGGCCTGAATGGAACTGTGGCCAGCCCCAAAGACTGAGGCAGAGCTGCTGAGTGACTAATACAAACTGACTAAGTTTGTCTAAGGATAGGTGAGGCTCCAGAGAGAAGAAAACCTCAAGCATCATTTAAAGTGAAGCTGCCATAGGCAAGTTACCCTAAAGGACCTACATCTGAGATATTCCTGAAGAAAGACTGTTGACTAAATGCCTTAAAGGATCTACTCCTGAGGTGTTCCTGACAACTGAGGACCTGCCCCAGAGGCTGTATCTTTCTAAAAGGTTAGGGTTAGTTGTTAGATAATAGTTGTTATAGATATTAATAGGGTTAGTTGTTAGATAATAGTGGTTCTGGTCATTCTTAGGGCTAGTAGTTAAGTAATAAGTAGTTTATGTTTGTTATAGCTGCCTAGAGTTATTAATAAATATATTTGATATTAAAAGTTTCCTCTTCAGGGGCTCTTGTCTTTTTTATTTTTATTTTTTGTAGGTTTTTCGAGACAGGGTTTCTCTGTGTAACAGCCCTGGCTGTCCTGGACTCACTATGGAGGGCCTTGAACTCACAGAGATCCGCCTGCCTCTGCCTCCTGAGTGCAGGGAATAAAGGCGTGTGCCACCATGCCCGGCCAGGGGGCTCTTGTCTTTAACCCCAACACTGGGCAGGGACCCTGTCTCAATAACAAAACAAAAGAGGATATATAAAAGGAACTTACACAAGAAAAGATTAATTCTGCATAGTAGCATTTCCTTAAAATTTGGAAAGCTTTGTTGGGCATTAGGGCAAAGGCTTTTAATCCCGGCACAGGCTTTTAATCCAGCACTCGGGAGACAGAGGCAGGAGGATCTCTGTGAGTTGGAGGCCAGCCTGGTCTATAAACCTAATCCAGGGCAGCCAGGGCTGTTACACAGAGAAACCCTGTGGAAAAACAAAAATTGGAAAGCTTGAAAATTGAAGCTTTCATCACATCTATGTCAAGTTCAATGACTCACCGATAAGTGTATCTACAAATTTCGGTGTGATATTTCAGATAACATTGATTTTCTTATTCATGTCATTGGAAAGGATAAAGAGAAACTTTATAGTTTTTCCTTCTTTGTTATTCTATTTTGGTTAGTCTGTGTGAAATTCTTGGAGTCAGGCATGGGTTGAGAATTTAGTTCACTTGTAGATTTCTTGTTTACTACTATTAAGTATTCATCATTCCTGAAGCCCTGAGTTCAGTAGATGCAGGAGGATCTCTGTGAGTTCCAGGGTAGCCTGGCTACATAGTGAGATCCTTTCTCAAGAAAACAGAAACAAGCAAAAGCATGCATACATGCATATATATATGGCTCATATATATATACATGCATATCTATATCTCTATATATCTATATATATGGTTCAAGCTGGAAAGTTGGTTCAAGAGTAAAAAGCACCTGTTGCTCTTGCAGAGGGCCCTGATTTGGTTCCAAGCATCCACAGAATGGCTCACAACCATGCCTAACTCCAGTCCCAGGGGATCCAATGCCCTCTTTTGGCTTCCTGGGCACAAGGCACACATTTGATTTACATACATGCATGCAGACAAAACACTCATGAGCATAAACTAAAACTAAAACTAAAATTTTAGTATACTTACAGTATACATACTAATTTTTACAAGTATGATTCACTCATTCTTATACATTTCTTTTTTTGTTGTTTTGTTTTGAGACAGGATTTCTCGGTGTAGCCTTGCCTGTCCTGGAACTCACTCTGTAGACCAGGCTGGCCTCCCGAGTGCTGGGATTAAAGATGTGTGCCACTACTGCCTTACCACATTTCCAATTTTTAAATTATTTATTATTTTATGGGGATTGGTGTTTTGCCTGCAGGTATGTCTGTGTGAGGGTGTCAGATCCCTTGGAACTGGAGTTATATACAGTTGTGAGCTGCCATGTCAGTGTTGGGAATTGAACTCAGGTCCTCTGGAAGAACAGCCACAGCCATCTCTCTAGTCCCCATTTCCAATTTTTTTAAAAAGGAAGAGAAGAGGAGGAGCCTTAAACTCACTATTTGTTCCAGGCTGGTCTTGAACTCATGATTCTTATGTCTGCAGGGATTAATAGGCTATTATGTCATGTCAATTTTGTTAGCTTAAGTTGATACTATATGGAAAATATAAATATCCATATATACACTCTATATAAGTAAGACTCTTTGGGTCTTTCAATACTTTTAAAATGTATAAATTTTATTTTGACTTTTGAGACAAGATCTCATGTAGCCCAAGCTGATCTTGAATTTAGTATGTAGCAGAGGGTGATCTTGAATTCCCAATTACCAGATATGGCTATCCTACACTGAGGTCTTCTAAAACTGTATTATTTAATTATATATATGTGTGTATATGTTGCATGTGGGCATTTGCCCTTAGCAGTTTAGAGAGAACCTTAGATCCCCTGGAGATGTGGTTATAGGCAGTTGTGGGCCACTCAAAGTGGGTGATGGAATCTGAACTCAGCTCTTCTGGAAGACCAGCAAGTGCAATAGGCTGCTGAGTCATCTCTCTAGTCCCTATAATCATCTTTTTTTTTTTTTTTGACAGTGGTTCTCTATGTAGCCTGCTGTCCTAGAGCTCACTCTGTAGATCAGGGTATCTGTAAACTCAGATATCTGCCTGCCTCTGTCTCCGAAGTACTGGTAGATTAAAGGCCACCACCACCCACCTATAATGGGATCTTAACAAAATGTTTGAAGACCAACTAGGTGTGGAAACTAAGGAAAAACATTTGAGTTCAAAGATAGCACCAGCAACTTAGTAAGACCTGTATCAAAAATAAAGTTTTTTTTTGTTTTTTGTTTGTTTGTTTTTTTTTTTTTAAGGATGAGGTATCTGGGGAATAGAACAAGCTGTCTTAGTTGGGCCAACATTGCACAATACAGGGTAAGGCTTGTTAAGATCCAAAAATAAAAAAATAAAAATGAGGGGCTGCTGAGATGGCTTAGCCAATGAAGGCACTTGTTGAGGAGCCTGATGACTTGAGCTCAAATCCTGGAACCCACAAGGCAGAAGGAGAGAACTACCTCCAGGAGGCTGTCTTCTGATTTCCATGTATGCTTCATGACATGGTGCTCTACACCTACACACACACACACCTACACATACACACACACCTGCACACATACACATATACACTGAATAAAGTAAAATACTTCTTTTTTAACTGCTCAGTGGCAGAGTACTTGCATGTGAGAAGTACCCTGGGTTCAATTCCTAGTATTGCAAAATCAAACAACCCCACTACTGTTGAAATTAAACGGTATTTCTTTACAGATTCAGTATTTTTTTTTTTTTGGTTTTTCGAGACAGGGTTTCTCTGAATATCTCTGGCTGTCCTGGACTCACTTTGTAGACCAGGCTGGCCTCGAACTCACAAAGATCCGCCTGCCTCTGCCTCCCAAGTGCTGGGATTAAAGGCGTGCGCCACCACCGCCCGGCTAGATTCAGTATTTTTTTAACCTTTTCACTTGATGAGATTTGCCCATTCTTTTTATTCTGACTTTGTGAGGTTTTACTGTGTTAAGAAATGAATTTAGGGGTGACATATGCTTGTAGTCCCAGATACTGAAGAGTCTGAGACAGGAAGATCATTTGAGTCCAGTACAATAATAGCCTGGATGACACAAGGGAGACCCTGTCTCAAAATAAAATGAAGTGCCGGGCAGGGCAGCGCACACCTTTAATCCCAGCACTCGGGAGGCAGAGGCAGGCAGATCTCTGTGAGTTCGAGGTCAGCCTGGCCTACAAAGTGAGTCCAAAAGAGCCAGGGATACACAGAGAAACCCTATCTCAAAAAATAAATAATAAAATGAAGTAAATCACAGGCCATATTTCATAGCCTTGCCAAATAATTACCAGATTTAGGCATTAATTTCACTCTACTCTAACACTGATAAATTACAGATGAATATGTGATACTTGAAATGTTTTCCTCAATTTACTTGAAATGAATTTACTTTTTCTCAAAAGTTGCTTTTTATTGTTTTTAATCCCAGGGTGGCCTTGATCTAGATAGCTGAGAATGATCCTGAAGCTTTGACCCTTCAGTCTCAACCTCGGAAGTGCTGGGATTACAGGTACACTCCCTTACAACTGATTTATGTGGTGCTGGGAATCAAATCTAGGGCTTCACTTCCCAGCCCAATAACTATATTTTGATTGCATGTGTAATGAAAAACATTATTACTTTTGTTTTTTTTTTTTTTTTGGTTTGGTTTTTTTTCAAGACAGGGATTCTCTGTGTAGCCCTTGCTGTCCTGGACTCATTCTGTAGACCAGGCTGGCCTTGAACTCACAGAGATCCACCTGCCTTTGCTTCCCAAGTGCTAGCATTAAAGGCATGAGCATCCTGACCAGTGAAAAAAATTATTTTGATGAGTTTTAAATTTTCAATTCCATGCCAGGCTGTGGTGATGCACACCTTTCATCTCAGTACTTTGGAGGCATTGGCAGGCAGATCTTTTTGAGTTCAAGACCAGCTTGATCTACAGAGTGAGTTTTAGGACAGCTAGGGCTACGCAGAGAAACCCTGTCTCAAAAAATCACACAAAAAATTATGTTTTGGATTCCACTATTTCTCTTTTTCATGTGCATGGTTTTGTTTTTTCAGATTAAGTACTAAACAATCAAGGTCTTCTTATAAATTATTTTAGTAATTGCATATAATTCATCACACCTTCCTATGCCCACATCTTTTTATATAACACTTTTTTTTCTTTTAGTAGGAAATGGAGGCTAGATTGGAGTTACAACTTAGAGCACATTTCCCTAATATGTTCAAGGATTTGGGTTCAATTTCTAGTACAGGAAAGTAAGTGAATAAACTAAGAGTCCATTTCCTCACCTTCCTGAACGTGGCCCATCCTTTTGACTATCAGAATAGTACCTTTTTTTTCTTTCTTTTTTATTTTTGGTTTTTCGAGACAGGGGCTGTGTAACAGCTCTGGCTGTCCTGGATTCGCTTTGTAGACCAGGATGGCCTTGAACTCAGAGATCCACCTGCCTCTGCCTCCTGAGTGCTGGGAGTAAAGGCGTGCCACCACTGCCCGGCTTCTTTTTTTGAGAAAGGGCTTTACCATATAGTCTCTTTGTCTCATTTATTTGTTTATTTACTTACAGGGTTTTACCATGTAGTCTCTTTATCCCATTTATTTATAGGTTTTTACCATGTAGTCTTTTTCCTCTTTATTAATTTGTTTATTTAATGTGTGAATATGCATATGTATATGTGTCGCCTTGTCTGAGGGTCTGAAGACATTTTTTCAGGAATTCTCTTGGGTTTCCAGGAATCAAATTCAGGCTTTCACGCTTGGTGAATTTATATTGTGTGTTTTGTATAAAATGTATATAATTTGCACAAAATTGGTGAAGTGCACGTACCAGCTGAGCCATTGTTGTGGCCCTTACCATGTATTCTTGACTGAGCTGGAACTCAGCGTGTATACCTGGTGGGCCTTGAAGTTACGCTGCAGTTTCTACATCTCCTTCCTAGTATTGAGTTTATAGTCCTGTGCCATTACACAGGGATTTATTTTATTTATTTTATCTTACTATTTTTTAATTTAGGTAAGGTCTCCTGTAGCCCAGTCGGGGGCTCAAATTCATATGCAGCACGGACTGTCCCTGAGCCATGTATTTACCGTGGGAGGCCACAGGACAACGTGGCTCGTTTTTACTCTAAAATCTTTCTGAGACAGCGTCGCACTAAACAGCCGTTTCCCCAAATACCCAAGGAGGAAGAGTTGCTGATCGGAGCTCGACGCGTGAAGTTTCCGACAAGAAGGTGACCAGCTTCATAGCAAACTGAAAAAGGGTTAGCAAAGCATTTGGTTTCAGGTCCCGCTCCCTTCTCTCTCAAATACGACGGTTTCGGGGTGACTGCCAACAGCCGGACAAGCAAGGCCAGGAGAAAAGCAATTCGCGGCCGATTATGACGGGGAAGGGCCGAAACCAACCAGTCGTGGACAAGCCAGAGGCCGGTCTCGAAAGCGGCCGCGAGAAATTACTCGCGGAAGACCAGCGCTCGAAAGAATAAAACAGACACGGAAAGCCTGTCAGGTGTTAGTTACTTGTCCAGACGTAGCCGATTGCGTTAAAGCAGGTCTCGGAGAACAGACACGAAAGCCCTGTTACGGCAGGGCCCGCCTTGCCTTCGTGTCCTCACCACACAAAGAGGAAACAGGAACCCCCTCACCGGAAGCAGAACCTCTGCTCTCTGAGCCCTTACACATTCCTCCGCGCGCCGGAAGAGCGCGTCCCCCCCTTGCGGGCTGGCGGCTCCCTCGCCTTTCCTCGAGGAGAGGTCGCAGAGCCCTCAGAAGCCGCGCACCCAGGGTGGGACGGAGTGCGCAGAACTCGGACGGGCACGCTGAGAAAAAGCCACGCCCGTCCTGAGAGGGGGTGGGGGGTAGGAGGAAGGCCCGGACTAGAAGTCGCGGTGGGGGGGGGGGGTTGTTTCCGACGGCGGCGGACTGATTTAGCGGTACGTTAACTTCCGGAAGGGTCCTGCCCCTGAGAGGAAAGGGCCTGAAGGAAACAATAACAAACGACTGGAGGAAGCGCTCCTGGGGTTTCGGTGAGGAGGAGCAGTTCTCTCCCGAGAAGATGCGCTGCGGCCCCTGTGAGGGGACGTGAAGGGGCTTGGTGGCCGTCGCCCAGCCTTTTCCCCGCTTGTGCACCGCAGGGGGCCCCTGGCTTGGACCATGGCGGTTGTGGGCCCGGGGGGCTACGCGGCGGAGTTCGTGCCCCCGCCGGAGTGCCCGGTCTTTGAGCCCAGTTGGGAAGAGTTCGCGGACCCGCTCGGCTTTATCGGCCGCATCCGGCCTTTGGCTGAGAAGACTGGCATCTGCAAAATCCGTCCACCCAAGGTAGGGAGCCCGGGGAGGTGGGGGTGGGGGCGACGGGACGGGAGGGTGGTCGGGGTCCCTTTCCTATTTCGGGTCTGCTGTGCCTTCATGTAGCCCCTCCCTCATTGCTCGGTAACCCGAGGCTACTGCTGAGGATGTTTTGCCGAGGGTCCCTACGCACCTTCACGTCCACTCACGTTTATTATTGTGTGTGTGCGCGTGTGCGTGTGTGTGTGTGTGGGGGGGGGGGTGTCGGAGGACATTTTGTGGAGTCGGTTGAGTCCTGCGTTGGCGGGTCTCAGGGATCGAACTCAGATTGTCGGGCTTGGACCTTCCGGCTGTGCCATCTCGCTAGCCCTCGGGTCCCTGGGACCTTTGTTTTTTCCTTCCAGAACTTGTTTGGGCACAGATACTGTTTGAAGTGTCGTGTCATTCGCTCCCGCACAATCATTGGGTTGCCGTACTAACAACTCCACTTCCGTGTCGACTGTGTATGTGTCCCTAAGCCTGCCAGCGCTCAGTTTATCAAACCTTTGCGGGCCATTGACTCGGGTTTTCTAAAACGGAATCTGAGCTTTCGTTGTCTGCAGAGTAATGTTGCTGGATTCGAACCCCCAAGCTAGTTATTACTGCAACAAGGGAGGCGTTCTTGAGGAAGACAGAGCATTAGTTAATTAATTCATTTAAAAAAATGTAGAGGTTTAGAAAGAATTTGTCAGTAAATGGGGATCCGTTGGAGGAGAAGGGTGAAATCTCTTGATGTAAAGAAGGGGCAGAGATTTCAGAACTGAAATATAAATAACCAAATCTGCCTATGAATTGGCTAATTCTCACTTTTTAAGGTTAGGAAAACAGATAATACCCCCTTGATGAGCGGAATGAATTCCCTATAGGTTAAACGACATGCTCAAGGTCAAACGGCTTTTGTCTTTATTCGTTAGACCAGTGCTTTCCAAATAATGTTGGGATGGGAAGAGCACTGCACAATCTTGGTTCAATCCCTAGTGACATTGGAGGAAAACCTTGTCCGAATGCTGCTGAAAAATCAGCCTGAGGGCAACTGGATATTATTTAAATGAGCTCCCTATGCCCTGTCAAGAGTACAGCCAATTTTTTTTTTTTTTTTTGAGACAGGGTTTCTCTGTGTAACCCTGGCTGTCCTGGACTCTCTTTGTAGACCAGGCTGGCCTCAAAATCACAGAGATCCGCCTGCCTCTGCCTCCTGAGTGCTGGGATTAAAGGCGTGCGCAGTACAACCAATTTTTGATGGTGGACATTTTGCAGTACGTTTTTCTTTTCTAGCAAGTAAGTACTCAGATGATTTTTGTTGTTGTTGAGATGGTCAAGCTCTGTAGTCTTGGTCCTCCTGCCTCTACTTCCTGAGTACTAGAATTACAAGCATGTGCCATACCCAGTGACTGGATTCTCTTTTTTTTTAACTTAGTAAATTTGTGTGGTTATTGGATACTGTTTTGTGTTTCACCAGTTAATTGTATTCTTTCTGAATAACATTGGAGAATATAATTGTGTATTGTGGGATGGTAAGATATGAGAATTGCTTTTCCAAGTAATATAGATGTGAAAACTTTATATAATAATATTGCTTTTTGACTCTATAGTGAAAACTTACATATGCTAATGTAGTGTTACTGATTTGTGGCAGCTCCATGCTAAATTATTCTTCCCATTTAGGATTGGCAACCACCATTTGCATGTGAAGTAAAAACCTTCCGTTTCACTCCCAGAGTCCAGCGCCTGAATGAACTTGAAGTGAGTATTAGACCAATATTTCTGCTTCCTGATTTTTGGAATTTTTGTTTGTTTGTTTGTTTGTTTTTTCTTTCTTTCTCTTTTTGTTTTTTTTGAGACAGGGTTTCTTTGTGTATCTCTGGCAGTCCTGGACTCACTTTGTAGACCAGGCTAACCTTGAACTCATGGAAATCCTTCTGCTTCTGTTTCCCAAGTCCTGGGGATTAAAGGCGTGCACCACCATGCCCAGCTCTTGTTTTGTTTTCTTAGTGGTGGTGTGGTGATGTTTGGGACTCAGGGCTTCACATAGACTAAGCAAATGCTCTACAACTCCAACCTCCTGATGGCTTACCTTAGATCTTATTTTTTTATTTTTTAAACGTTTATTTTTATGTGCATTGATATTTTTGTTTTGTTTTGCTTTTGTGCAAGTCTCTGAGAGGGTGCCAGATCCTCTGATCTGGGGTTACAGATAGTTGTGAGCTGCCACATGGGTCCTGGGAATTGAACCCAGGTCCTGGTCCTCTGTAAGAACAGCTAGTGCTCTTAACTGCTGAGCCATCTCTCCAGCCCTCACTTACCTTAGGATTTTAAATAGGGAACTTTGAAAAGGTCATGTACCAGGGTCCAGAGTTTGTGTTAACTGGGATTTAGTAAAACAATAGTTACTTGATATTTGAGAAAAGTGCCTTTTAAGACTGTTTAAAGAAGTTATTACATTTTTTTTCTTCTTCACTTAACTGGGAGAATAGAAAAGTATTTTTTAACATTTTCATATTGGAAAAATCTAGTGCTTACCTTTAGAGAAATGGAAATCTTTCTTCCTTTTTTTTTTGAAACAGAGTCTCATGTGGCTCAAGATGTCATTTAGCTTCATATATAGCCCAGGACCACCTCAATCTCCCGATCTTTCTGCCTCTGCCTCCTGTGTGTTGGAATCGTGTGCGTCATCATGCCCAGTTTATATGATGCTAGGGATAGAACCATGGGATTCAAGAAGCTAGGCACGCTCTACTAGTTGAGCTACTTCTCCCAGCCCCTTTTTCCACCTTCTAACCTTCTTGAGCCAGACTTTCTTTGTAGCTAATATGGTCTGGTCTAGTCTAGAACTTATTATGTAGCCCAGGCTAGCTTTGAACTTATGGCAGTCCTCTTGTCTCAGCCTCCTGTGTGTGTTGGGGTTACAAAAGGCTCTGCTATGATGCCCAGCTCCAAAGTTGGAATTTTTTTTCCTATTTACATTTATGTTAGATAGCATACAAAATAATGGATTTCATTATGATATTTTCATATTGTTAGATATAAAAATAGAGGTGGCAGTGGTTGGTTCTGTGAATGAGCTAACAAATAATTACTCTTTGGAAATGAAGTTTATTAGGAAAAGAATCTTTAGACCATGATTGTGCCGTTAGATAGGGGAACTTTAGAAAGAATTACATTTAAAACACCATGACTGTGGCTGGGGAGATAGCTCAACAGTTAATAACTGTTGTTGCCCTTTCAGAGGCCCACATTGTGATTTACTAACCTCTGAAACTCCAGTTCCAGGGGGATCAGATGCCCTCTGTGGAATCTGTAGGCATACAATACCCACGTTCAGAAAACAAAAACAACCACAAGTAACATGACAGGGCTTTAAATGGAAGGAGAGGCTTTCTTTCTTTTTTTATATTTTCCTTTTTCTTTTTTTTGGTTTTTGAAGACAGGGTTTCTCTGTGTATCCCTGGCTGTCCTGGACTCACTTTGTAGACCAGGCTGGCCTCGAACTCACAGAGATCCGCCTGCCTCTGCCTCCCAAGTGCTGGGATTGAAGGCATGCGCCACCACCGCCCGGCTGTTTTTTGTTTTTTTGAGACAGAGTTTCTCTGTGCAGCCCTGGCTGTCCTGGCATTTCTTTTTGTTTTTTGAGACAGGGTTTCTCTGTGTAGTCCTGGATGTCCTGGACTCACTCTGTATACCAGGCTGGTCTCAACCTCAGAGATCTGCCTGCCTCTGTCTCTCAAGGCTGGGATTAAAAGCATGCATCACCATGCCTGGCTGAGGCTTTCTTTTAACATCTAGCAGAGAACTTTGTTAAGAAAGGTAGCTTAAGCCAGGCGGTGGTTGCACATACCTTTAATCCCAGCACTTGGGAGGCAGAGGCAGGCGGATCTCTGAGTTCGAGGCCAGCCTGGTCTACAAAGCAAGTCCAGGACAGCCAGAGCTGTTATACAAAGAAACCCTGTCTCGAAAAACCAAAAAAAAAAGAAAGAAAAGTAGCTTAAAGTAAGAATAAGAGAGACAGCCTTCAACAGGATGATGGGGAAGAAGGTAGAACTGAGGTAGGGTAATTTAGGCACTGATACTTTTCTTGGATTAGAGGCAAAGATAACACATTTCAGGCTTTTTGGTGGTCAGTAAGGTGTTGAAGTGTTATGGCTTGATATGCTCTGTCTTTATTGACAGGTATCATTGTGCTTCCATACTGTAAACTCTACTTCTGTTGATGTCCTCTACTAACACTCAGTTTATTAAATCTTTTCAGACAACCAAACTACTCAGCCAAACAACCTGAGTTCAACATTCATATTCACATATCCCCCCCCCCAATAATTTTAGGCAATGACTAGAGTGAGATTGGACTTCTTGGATCAACTGGCAAAATTTTGGGAACTTCAAGGATCTACGTTGAAGATCCCCGTGGTGGAGAGAAAAATCCTGGATTTGTATGCTTTAAGCAAGGTGAGGCTGATTGTTGGTTTAGAAGTTGAACAGAATTCCTGAGATATAGCTCAGTGGTACATGCTTAGTTTGTGCCAGGTCCTTCATGAAGAAATTGAGCACAGGTTTGTGATTCATGAAGGTAAGAAATTTCAGTAATCTTATCTGTGTAACAGCCCTGGCTGTCCTGGAACTTGGCTTTGTAGACCAGGCTGGCCTTGAACTCAGAATCCACCTGTCTCTGCCTCAGTGCTGGCATTAAAGGCATATGCCACCATACCTGGCAAATTTTTCAATTTAGTTTAAAAAATACTTTAATTTTTTTGCAATACTAGGTAAGTAATTTGTCATTGAGCCATATCCCTTGTTCATATTTATTTACTTTCTTTTTTTTCAAATTTATTTATTTGTATTTTATGTTCATTGGTGTTTTGCCTGCATGTGTGAGGGTGTCAGATCCCCTGGAACAGGAGTTACAGACAGTTGTGAACCTCCATGTGGATCCCGGGAATTGAATCCAGGTCCAAGTCCTCTGGAAGAGCAGCCAGTGTTCTTAACTGCTGAGCCGTCTCCAGCCCCCTTTTTTTTGTTTTTGTTTTTGTTTTCAGAGACAGGGTTTCTCTGTGTATCCCTGGCTGTCCTGGACTCACTTTGTAGACCAGGCTGGCCTCGAACTCACAGAGATCCACCTGCCTCTGCCTCCCGAGTGATGGGATTAAAGGTGTACGCCATCACATCCTGCTGTCCTTACTTGCTTTTTAAAAAAAAAAATTTGTCTTTATATTTTTATATGTGTTGGTGTTTTGTCTGCATTATGTCTTTGCACCTTGTGTG
>CAJQZJ010032121.1:14353308-14379028 GCA_907164525.1 Lophiomys imhausi
ACATGTAGTTCAGTGTACTGTCCTACCTTTAGTCCCAGCACTCTTGAAGCAGAAGCAGGTGGATCTCTGTGAGTTATGGGCCTGCCTAGCACTACATAGTGATTCCCCGTCTCAAAACAAAGAAAAAAAGCTTGGCCTCCTGGAAGAACAACCAGTGTCCTTAACTGCTACGCCATCTCTCCAGCCTTTTAACTTGTGTTTTTGAAACCGTCTTGGTGTGTCTCTTTTTTTTGGTTTTTCGAGACAGGGTTTCTCTGAATATCTCTGGCTGTCCTGGACTCGCTTTGTAGACCAGGCTGGCCTCGAACTCACAAAGATCCGCCTGCCTCTGCCTCCCAAGTGCTGGGATTAAAGGCGTGCGCCACCACCACCCGGCGGTGTGTCTCTTTTTGATTGCCATTTTATTTTTGTGTATGTGTGTATGAGAACAATATCTAGGGTTTACTGGTTATCTGTCTCCAAGGATCTTCTATATTGTCACCCACTGTACTGGGATCACAAACACAGGCCACTGTATCCAGCTTTTTAAATGGATACTATGGATTGAACTCAGGTCCTCATGTTTTCATGTAGCCACTTTAACAATGGAGTCATCTCCCCAGGTCCTACCACCACCACCATCCCCTTTTTTTTTTTTTTTTTGGTTTTTCGAGACAGGGTTTCTCTGTATAACAGCTCTGGCTGTCCTGGACTCGCTTTATAGACCAGGCTGGCCTCGAACTCACAGAGATCCGCCTACCTCTGCCTCCCAAGTGCTGGGATTAAAGGCGTGCGCCACCACAGCCCGGCTCCATCCCCTTTTTTTGTTTGTGTTTTTTTTTTTTTTTTGAGACAGGATCTTACTTTATGTCCCTAGATGCCCTGGAACTTGCTGTGATCCTCCTGCTATTGTTTCCTTTGAATGTTTCAATTACAGGTGTGTGCCACCATACTAACTTTTGATTTATTTCTTTTTTTTTTTTTTTTTTTGGTTTTTCGAGACAGGGTTTCTCTGTATAACAGCTCTGGCTGTCCTAGACTCACTTTGTGGACCAGGCTGGCCTCGAACTCACAGAGATCCGCCTACCTCTGCCTCCCAAGTGCTGGGATTAAAGGCGTGCACCACCAACGCCCGGCTTGATTTATTTCTTTAAAGATTAATTTATTAAAACTTTTTTTGAGGCAGCATCCTGCTTTATGGCTGGCCTCAGATTTCCTATTCAGATCAAGCTAGCCTCAGACTTTGTATATATGTATGTACATGCAACACAGTGTGGTTATGGAGGTCAGATGACAACCTTGGGTGTTGGTCCTATCTTCTACCTTGTTTGAGACAGGGTCTGTTACTTGATGTTCTGCACTGTTCAGGCTAGCTTGTTTCTAGGGATTCTCCTGTCTCCTCCTCATACCATAAGAAACCTGAAATTACAGGCTCGATACCTCGCCCAGTCTTTGCATGGGTTCTGAGCACTTGAACTCAGGTTCTCACACTTGCTTGTTTGTTGTCTTAGTTTCCTTTATTTTTACTGGGATTCAATTTACATCTAAATTAAAACTTTAGAAAAGCAGCTTCAAGGATGAAGGATTCATTTTGACCTATAGGTCCAGGTTAGAGTCTCATCACAGAGGAGAAGTCACCATCAGGGAGCTTGAGGGGAGCTCAGTCACATTGTATCTACAGTCAGGAGCTAAGAGCAAGGAATGCTGTGCTCAGCTCCCTTTCTGCATTTTATGCAGTCCAGATTTTCTACTCTGGGGATGGTTTTCCCATGTCAGTTACCCTAAACAAGGTAATCCCTCAAGGCAGGCACAGCCAGACACCCATCTCCCAGGTGATTCTAGGTCCTGTTGACAATAAATAATTGTCACACATGGCAAAGCTATTTCCTCCAGTTCTGCCCTCAGAGGTATCAAACTTATATCAGCATATAAAAGCATGCCTGGCCCCTAAAATTTCTTGTGTGTACATGTGTATGTGACAGTGTGTACCTGTGTACATTTGGAATCCAGAGGAAGCATTGAATGTCCCTCTCGATCATACTCTGCCTTACTGCAGGTTGAATGTTTCTCAACCTGCAGGTCTCAACCCCACTGGGATTGCATATCAGATATTTATATTACAGTTTATAACAGTAGCAAAATGACAGTTATGAAGTAGCAGTGAAATAATTGTATGGTTGGAGTCAGCAAAACATGAGGAACTGTAGTAAGGGTCACAGCATTAGGAAGGTTGAGAACTATTATCTTCTTTGAGGCAGAATCTTAAAACAAAGTTCTTCAGTTTTCAGCTTTTTCAACTACGGTGGAAGCCAGCATCCCTAGTTATTTTCCTGTCTCTGTTCTCTATAGCACTGGGGTTACAGGTACACATGAAGTCATGCCTAGGTTATTACATGGGTGCTAGTAGCAAACTTTAGTCCTTACAGTTGCATTGCAGTTTATCACAGCCACTGAGCTATCTCTCTGGCCCTTAAAAGTTTCTGTTAATTCTTTTTTGTGGGGCTGGAGAGATAGCTTAGTGGTTAAGAGCACTGTCTGCTCTTCCAGAGGTCCTGAGTTCAATTCCTGGCATATGATGGCTTACAACCATCTATAATGTGATCTGATGTCCTCTTCTGGCTTGTAGGATTACATGCAGATACAGCACTTATATACATAAAATAAATAAATTTTTGCTGGGTGTGGAGCATTCCTTTAATCCCAGCACTTGGCAAGGCAGATTTCTCTGAGTTTGATGCCAGCCTAGTCTACAAAGTGAGTCCAGGACAGCCAGGGCTGTATTACACAGAGAAACTCTGTCTTGAAAAAACAAAACAAAACCAAAATTCTCTTTTTTTCCGGGTGGGGTGGCACACACCTTTAATCCCAGCACTCGAGAGACAGAGGCAGGCAGATCTCTGTGAGTTCGAGGTCTACAAATAGAGTCCAGGACAGCCAGGGCTATTTCACAGAAAAACCCTGTCTTGAAAACCAAAAAACCAAAAAGAATTCTCTTTTGGAGCTGTTCAATGCTGGCACACACCTTTAATCCAAGCACTCAGGAGACAGAGGCAGGCGGATCTCTGTGAGTTTGAGGCCAGCCTGATCTACAGAGTTCCAGGACTGCCAGGGGTACACAGAAGAACCCTGTCCCAAAACCAAAAACAAAGCAAAAAAACTCTTGGTGGCATGGTGGTGCATACTTTTAATCCTGTCACTTGGGAAGTGGAGACAGATCTCTCACAGTGTGAGCTCAACTTGCTCTAAGTAGTGACTTTTAGGTCTGCCAGGGCTACATAGTGAGACCCTGAATTAAAAAAAAAAAAAAAAAAGATACAGGACTACACACATGCCGGGTATGGTGACTGGTGCCTTTAAATCCCAGCACTCAGGAGGCAGAGACAGGCAGATTTCTGTGAGTTCCAGGTTAGCCTGGTCTACAGAATGAGTTGAGGACAGCCAAGGATACACAGAGAAACCCTGTCTCGAAAAAACAAAAGAAAAAAGACCACACACACATTTTTTTTAAGTTTTTTGTTTAAGTCAAGTTATCCTTGACTGTCCTTGGACTCAACCACACCAGGCTCACATTCATTTAGCTGGGTACAGTATCATACATTTGTAATCCCAGTGCTCAAGAGGGGTAGTTAAGAGTATTGCTACAATTTCAAGGCCACCTTGAATTATACTGGTTTCTTTGCCAGCATGGGCTATAAAATAGTAAGACTTTCTAAAACTAAATAGTCTGCAGAGATGGCTCAAAGGTTAAGAGTGCTTCCTGCAAGAGGACATGAGTTTGGTTCCTAGCACCCACAACTCCAGCTCCAAGGGATCTGATGCTCTCTTCTGGATTCTTCAAGTACACCTGCACTTGCATGCAAATACCTATTCACAGATACATGTATATACACATATGATTAAAAAACAGTAAAAATGAGCTAGCATTGTGGTGCACCCTGTAATCCCAGTACTTGGCAGGCACAGGCAGACAGATCTCTGTGATTTTGAGGCCAGCCTGGTCCATAGAGTGAGTTCCAAGACAGCCAGGGCTGTTACACAGAGCAATCCTGTCTCAAAAAACAAAACAAAAAAACCCAAAGAGCTGGGCGGTGGTGGCGCACGCCTTTAATCCCAGCACTTGGGAGGCAGAGGCAGGCGGATCTTTGCGAGTTCGAGGCCAGCCTGGTCTACAAAGTGAGTCCAGGACAGCCAGGGCTACACAGAGAAACCCTGTCTCGAAAAACCAAAAAAAAAAAAAAAAAAAAAAAAAAAAAAAAAAAAAAAAAAAAAAAACCCAAAGAACAATTAAAACAAATCTTGTAGGAAAAAAAAAACCCAAAAAATTCCCAAGCACTACCACCAAAAACTTAATTTAAACTCCCCGTGTTTTTTTTCCCCTAATTAAAAAGTCATTACTGAAGCTGGGCATGGTAGCGCATGCCATTAATCCCAGCACTTGGGAGGCAGAGGCAGGCGAATCTCTGAGTTCAAGGCCAGCCTGGTCTGCAAAGTGAGCCCAGGACAGCCAGAGCTGTCAAAAAACAATACAAAACAAACAAAAAATGCCAAAACCTGGGGCTGGAGAGGTGGCTCAGTGGTTAAGAGCATTCGTCGTTCTTCCAAAGGTCCCGAGTTCAATTCCCAGCACCCACATGGCAGCTCACAACTGTGTGATGAAGTCTTCTGGTGTGCAGATATACATGCAGACAAGGTATTTATGTACATAAAATACATGAATAAATCAATCTTAAAAAAAAATGAAGGCCAAAACTTAAGTATTTCAAAAAACATTATTCCCAAAAAAAGATTTAGATTTCTCAGGATGTAGTAAAAACAATACTGGTTAGGTCACTTCCAAAGCAGAAATGCAATCTAACCTCAAATTAAACCCAGTAATGACTTTTTGTCTGTTTGTTTTTCATAACAGGGTTTCTTTATGTAATTGTCCTGGCTATCCTGGACTCGCTTTGTTAGACCAAGCTGACCTCAAACTCACAGAGATCCACCTGCCTCTGCCTTCCAAGTGCTGGGATTAGGCCTTTTTATTTTTTAAAAGATGGGGCCTTTGTAGTTCAGGCCTGCAACTCACCATGTAGCTCATGGTGGCCTAGTATTCATGGCAATTCTTTTACCTTGGCTCCTGAGAGCTTAAATTAGAGACATGTGCCACCATACCACCATAACTGGCTTAATATATCTTGTTTAAATGCTGAGAACTTACTAGAAATATGTTGTTAAAGGCTAAGATTGTCTAAGGATTTATTGGAGTTTCGTCTTTTGTGTTTTTTTGTTTTGGTGTAATATTTTTATCTTATATATGTGGGTGTTTTGTGTGCGTGTATGTCTCTGTACCATGTGCATGCAGTGCCCTTGAAGTTCAGAAGAGGGTTTTTGATCCCTTGGAACTGCCATTACAGAGTTGTGAGCAAACATATGGGTGTGTGCTAGGAATCAGAATTGGGGCCTCTGGAGATCCGCCAGTGCTCCTAGCTGCTGAGCTGTCTCTCCAGCTCCTTAGGTACTAGTAGTGGACAGCTTTCCCTTAACCTTTGATAATGCTTGTAATATAAACAAAGGTAAGCCCACTTCGATTTGTTCATACTTTATAGTTGTTCCATAATGCTGTTGTGAGACTGCTGTCTCACGCACTGCTTCTTACCACGGTAGCTCTTTTCTTTTATGTTGAAGTGTAAATCAGGCCACAGTGCACAGATCTTAACTGTCCACGTCAGTTAGTTAAGTCTTCGTGTATTACATGTCCGCATAACTACTGCCAGACGAAGATCCGTAACATTTTTATAGCACTCTGCTGGGCTCCTTTAACTCCAAGGTCATATTTCTTTTCAAAGGTAAGTTATTCTGACTTCTATCATTGGGTGATTATTAATGTATTTTCTTGGTAAGAGGCTCAAGCGGAAAACTGGAGAAAATACCACTTCCAATGTTAAAATTCAGAGTTTAGTATGCCTTTTCAGTTTTTTTTTAATATTTTCATTTCCTATTGCTTTTTTTTGTCTCTCTGCAGATGGTCTTAACTGCTGATCCATCTCTAGCCCCTTAGCCCTTTAAAAAACAACAAATTTATACATTTTTTTTTGTTTTTATATTACTGGGGTTAGAATCAAATAACACATATGCTAAACAGACCTGCTACCTCTCATCTACCTCTTCATTACTCAACATTGATGTGGGAAGTGGGTTTGAGACAAGGTTTCTCTGTGTAGTAGCCCTGGCTGACCTGGACTTGCTTTTGTAGACCAGGCTGGCCTTGAACTTACAGAGATCTGCCTGCCTGTGTCTCTGGAGTGCTGGGATTAAAGGCATGTACCACTACACCTGGACATCCCTCAACAATTTTAATGTTTGTCAAAGTAATACTTCTACAAAAAAAAGGAGAAATTTATTTTAAATGACACTTAAAAAAGAATTATGAGCCTGGAGAGATGGCCCAGTGGTTGAGAACACAGAGTGCTCTTCCAAAGAACCTGGGTTCAAATCTCAGCACCCACATTGTAGTTTGAAACTATCTGTAATGACCTGGCATGGTGGCACACGTCTTTAATCCCAGCACTCGGGAGGCAGAGATAGGGAGATCTTTGTGAGTTAAAGGCCGGCATAGTCTGTAGAATGAGTTCCAGGATAGCTAGGACTACACAGAGAAAAACCCTGTGTTGAAAACCAAAAAAAAAAAAAAAAAAAAAATTCATTTTATGTGTATTGATGTTTTGCCTGCATGTATATCTGTGTGAAGATGTCAGATCTTGGAGTTACAGACAGATGTGAGTGCTGGGATTTGAACCTGGGTCCTTTGGAAGAGCAATCAGTGCCTTCAACCACTGAGCCATCTCCAGCCCCAACATGACACATTTTTAAATGTCATTACTTTTCAAAGTAGTATTTTTGTGTGCCTTGGTGCATTTATGGAGGTCCGATGTCAACTCTCAGGAGTTAATTCTTCTTGTACTGTGGGTTCCAGGAATCAAATTCTGTCAGGCATGAGCCAGCAGGTACTTTTAACTGCTGACCTGAGTGATAGGCTTTTACAAAATGAATAAGACCTTAGATGAAAATGATTCTCCAAACCCATTCATATTCCTCATACTAGTCACTTGCAGTTTTTCTGACTGCTTTGGTTTTGAACTCTTTTCTGTTTCCAAGTAATGAGTTTATGGTGCTTTTTCCTTTTCAGTTCCATGGTTTTTTTTTGTTTGTTTGTTTGTTTGTTTTTGTTTTTTGAAGACAGGGTTTCTCTGTGTAGCCCTGGCTGTCCTGGACTCACTTTGTAGACCAGGCTGGCCTTGAACTCACAGAGATCTGAGTGCCTCTGCCTCCTAAGTGCTGGTATTAAAGGTGTGTGCCACCATGCCTACCTTGCTTTTGGTTTTTAGGACAAGGTCTTACTGGCATTCAGGATAGACTCAAATTTTTTTTGGTTTTGGTTGGGTTTGTTTTTTGTGGGGAGGGTTAGTTTTTTAATTTAGTATGTATTTTTTTATATTGTATAATGTACAAAGTATACATTTATTAAATATTTCTGAATATTTTTCTTTGAAAGTGAACCCAGTAATATTTAAGGTTTTTTTATTTGTAAAAATCATTGTCTCTGTTCCTTTGTAGGTTAACAGTATCAGTTTAATAAAAGAAAATTTCCATTTTAAGTCCAGAATAATTTTTATATTTACAGACAAGATACAGAGTTAGGATGCTGGGATTTTACTTACCTAGTGAAACTTCATTTTAAAACATTAATTTTGTGTGTCTGCACATGGATGATCTCAGACATGATTTGTTTGTGGAGGTCAGAGGACATCTTGTAAGAACTAGTTCTTCTACCGTGTTGATTCCAGGGATGGAACTCAGATCATCAGGCTTGGAAGCAAGAGCCTGCTCGATGAGCCATCTTCTTGGCCTCCCACCCTACTATGTAGCCAAAGATGACCTTAAATATCTTGTCCTCCTGTCCCCATCTCCTGAGAGCTTGAATTACAGATGTGCACTACTACATCTAGGTTTTGTGGTACTGGGGGGTTGAACTCAGGGGTTTTGTGCATAGTAGGCAAGCATTCCACCAGCTGCTCTGGGGGAAAAAAGCCTTTATTTTTATTTTATTTTTTTAATAATTTATTTCTTCAAGTTACATCTCAATCACAATCCCCTCCCTACTCCTCCCTCCAGTCCCACCCTTCCCCCCTCCTCCCCCTCAGCCCCACCATCCTCTTCCCTTCTTTTTTTTTTTTTTTTTTTTTTTTAGTTTAAGGTATTTATTTTTCCCCCCAACAGCTCTCCCTTTCAGTCCAAATAATGGTTCTTTTTCTTATAACTATAAATACAATACAAAACAACAGAAATAAATAGGCCACGATTATAAGAGTTATATGGCTTAGCATACATTCCCAATGTCCAGTCCATATGTATTTGGCACCTGACTTTAACATTCTACTATCTAACCATCTCCATGAGTTTAAAGTTCTATATCTAACTCAGCTTTCATACTAACTTGCCTCATAATTTTAAAAATATCTTCTTGATCCAGAACACCCTCTTGATTCCTAAACAACTCAAAATGTAACTATTAGACTCTAGGTATCTATTCTTCAACCACCTCAGAGACCTGAGAGGGATAAATATATCTGATTGTATAGGAAGTGCAGGGCCTGCAGCTTCCAAAACTAAAAAATGACATACCAGTGGCTGCCTGGACAGTTCCCATTTTCTCTCCATACATTACAGCATCAATCTTCAGCCATTTGGCCCCATTTCTCTGGCAGACATTGGTTGTAGAGCAGGAATTATGAAGGACTTACCTACCCTGTCTTGGCAGAGCTAGGCTGTCGACAAGGAAAAAAGCCTTTATCTTTTGAGATTATAGAAGTTAGGATGCTGGCCCAGGCATGGTAGTGCATGTCTTTAATCCCAGCACTTGGGAGGCAGAGGCAGATGGATGGATGTGAGTTTGAGGCTAGCCTGCCTGGTCTACAAAGTGAGTCCAGGACAGGTAGGGTTACACAGAGAAACCCTGTCTTGAAAAACAAAGTTAGGATGCTTGAAACTAACATCTTTCCTTAAAGAATTCCAACTTTTTTTTTTTTTTTTTTTTTTCAGATTGTTGCCAGCAAAGGAGGTTTTGAAATAGTCACCAAAGAGAAGAAATGGTCCAAAGTAGGTAGCCGCTTGGGATATCTTCCAGGAAAAGGAACTGGGTCTCTTTTGAAGTCACACTATGAAAGAATTCTCTACCCATATGAGCTTTTCCAGTCTGGTGTCAGCCTAATGGTGAGATGCATCATTGTTCTTAGAGTGGATAAGTCTAATTGCCCAAGTATAAACTAAGTGATATTCACTATAAGTGGGCAAGGAGGGATAGCTTTCTCTAGGCACCAAAATTTGAGAAGAAAAAGTGTATAAAAGTTTTAAAATACTGTTTTACAGGGGAAAGGATAGTGGGAATGAAGGGTGTCTTCATATTTAAGATAAATCTTCATGATTTCTGGGGAAAAGTTTTGTTTTTGTTTTGGTCTGTCTTGGATTTTTTTTTTTTTTTTTCGAGACAGGGTTTCTCTATGTAACAGCCCTGGCTGTCCTAGACTTGCTTTGTAGACCAGGCTGGCCTCGAACTCACAGAGATCTGTCTGCTTCTGCCTCCTTTTTGGATTTTTGAGTCAGGGTTTCACTGTGTATGTAGCCTGTAATTCACTGTATAGACTAGATTGGGCTCCAGTTCATAGAGACCCACCTGTCTTTGCCTCCAGAGTGCTGGGATTAAAAATATGAGCTGCCATGCCTTGCCCAAACCCCGCTTCTCTAATGTTGCCTAAACCTTAAAGTGGACATGTCAGAGCTTTCTGTTTGAGCCTGAGCCTTAAATTAAATAACCTCTTACTCTTAGTATTTTGACCACTTATGAGTCTTTGTAGTAACCACCACACTGCAAAAAGCTTTTCTGATCAAAGCAGACAGCAGCACTAATAGATGATCATAAACATTTAAAATGCAATTTGACAGGCATATTTTGACCATTTTGCAAAATAACAGCAGTAAATTCCTCACTAGGGCCTATCACCTTTCTAGCAGTAGGCTTTTTGATTATGCGTATAGTATCAAAGGGTGACTTCCTTTTTATGGAAAATCCATTGCATGTTATGATTGGTTACCACCATAGCTATCACACTGCTATTAAACTAGGAGGCCCATCATATCTGGCATGTTGGTAGTGTACCATGCACTGAATTAAGATTAAGATTGTTGATAAGTCTCTGTAGCAGCCTATATAGCACTTTCCAGTACTGTGAAAGCTAGCTAATATCAAGAAAACTTCTAGCTCAATTCTAACTTATTTTAAACTTTTTAGGGAGGAATGTAATAGGTCAGTCTCGAATATTGTTCATTTTTCTCACTGGCCTTCCAAGTAGGCTTTACTGACTGACTAATAAGCCCCAAGTAGCCACCTGTACTTTCTTTTTCACTCTGTCCAGTTGCTGGTACTGCTGCTTTTTTTGTTTTTATTTTAATAAATGGGGGCTCTATGTATCAAACTCAGTTCATTCTTCTTAAAAGACAATACTTTCCTGACTGAACTAGTCTATGATTAACTCTTTAAGAAATGCCAAAATAGCCGGGCGGTGGTGGCGCACGCCTTTAATCCCAGCACTTGGGAGGCAGAGGCAGGCGGATCTTTGTGAGTTCGAGGCCAGCCTGGTCTACAAAGCAAGTCCAGGACAGCCAGAGATATTCAGAGAAACCCTGTCTCGAAAAACCAAAAAAAAAAAAAGAAATGCCAAAATATGTTGTTTGTTTGTTTGGGTTTTTTTTTTTTTTTTTGAGACAGTTAGTGTAGTCTTGGCTATTCTGGAACTCACTCTGTAGACAAGTCTGACTTTGAACTCACAGAGATCCACCTGCCTTTGCCTCCTGAGTGCTGGGACTAAAGGTGTGCCTCACCACTGCCCAGTCTCAGTCTCTCTCTCTCTTTCTTTCTTTTTCCTTCCTTCCTTCCTTTTTTTTCCTTGTGAGACAGTTTTTTTCTGTGTAGCCCTAGCTGTCCTGGACTCACTTTGTAGACTAGGCTGGCCTTGAACTCACAGAGATCCACCTGCTTCTGTCTCCCAAGTGCTGGAATTAAAGGCATGTGCCACCATGCCCGTCCCCAAAATGCTTTCTGGAGTGCCTGAGCTGTGTTATATTCATCCACCAACAGGGTAAAGACATCTATCTGGGTTTCCCATGTTCTAGCCAGCACTTAATATGGGTGATTTTTCTTTGGATTGAACTTGTAAGTGTGAGTGGTTTCTGGTTACAGTTTTGATTTTCATTCTTAAAAAGTAATGATAGTGGGGCTGGAGAGATGGCTCAGCGGTTAAGAGCACTGGCTGCTCTTCCAGAGGTCATGAGTTCAATTCCCAGCAACCACATGGTGGCTCACAACCATCCACAATGAAATCTGGTGCCCTCCTCTGGCCTGCAGATATACCTGCAGACAGAACACTGTATACATAATAAATAAATCTTAAAAAAAAAAAAAAAAAGTAATGATATTATTGCATCTTTTATGATTATATTAGCAAACAAATTTATGTGTTGTAGTGTTTGCCTGTATAAATACATGTGCACCATGACTGGTGCATGTGGAGATCCCTGGAACTGGAGTAATAAAAGGTTGTGAACTGCCATGAAGGTGCTGGGATCTGAACTTAGGTCCCCTACAAGAGTAGCATGTGCTCCCAACCATTAAGCCATCTCCAGCTCCCTTCCATTTCTGTAATCTTCATGAAATATCTACTCATATTTTATTTTCATTAAAATTGATCTGTTTGGGGGCTGGAGAGATGGCTCAGTGGTTTAGAGCAGTGACTGCTCTTCCAAAGGACTTGGGTTCAATTCCCAGCACCCACTGTAACTCCAGTTCCAGGTGATCTGACACCATCACACACACATACAAGCAGGCAGAACATCTTAAAAAACATCTTTAAAAAAGAATAAATCATTCTTTTTTAAAAAGTGAACTGTTTGCCGGGCGGTGGTGGCGCACGCCTTTAATCCCAGCACTTGGGAGGCAGAGGCAGGCGGATCTTTGTGAGTTCGAGGCCAGCCTGGTCTACAAAGTGAGTCCAGGACAGCCAGGGCTACACAGAGAAACCCTGTCTCGAAAAAAAAAAACCAAAAAAAAAAAAAAAAAAAAAAGTGAACTGTTTGCCTTATAATTGTTGTAAAGGTTCGGTATTTACTCTGGATACATCTTTTTTCAGATATATTGTTTGTAACTATTTTGTGATAATGTAGCTGTTTGACATTTGTATAGTGATGTCTGTTTGAAGATTTAGCTTCCCATTGCTTTCTTTTTCTTCTCTTGTAGATTGTTTTTTATGTAACTTTATTTTTTGAAACAGTGTCTTGCTCTGGAACTCAAAGAAATATGGGGTTATTGTAATTTCTAAGTAAATTTTATTTTATTTTGAGAAACAAGGTCTCACTGTTTAGCCCTGGCTGGCTTCTAACCTCTAACTCATGGATATCTACCTGCTGTCCACCTCAGCAGGTCTTTTTTTCTTTCTGTCTGTCTTTTTAAAATCTATTTTCTATTGAGACAGTGTTGCTATGTAATCCCAGCAGGCTTGGACTCCATATGTACACACCATGCCTGAAACTGCATCCTTGCTAACAATAATATTTATTAATCACTATAAATTATTATACTAGGCCACCTGAACAGCCTGTGGCTGCATGGGAGGCTGGCAGGACCTGACTTAGCTGGAGGCCTATAGGCCTGGCAGGGCAGCCACAGGGGATTTGGAGGGAGGCCAGCAGGCCTGGTGGGGCAGCCACTGGGGCTTGAAGGGAAGCTGGCAGGCCTGGCTTGCGTAAGCTATAGGCGTGCCTTAACTGGAGGCCTGTGACAGGAGGCCTGCAGGCGTGGTGGGACTGACCAGCCTTAGCTGGAGGCCTGAAACCCATGGGGGCCTTTTTCCCAATAAATAAGTACACCAAGACTTTTTAATGTTTCAGTGCTTAGGCCTTAGCTGGGAAGATTCTCAACTGGAACCCAACCACCTAATCCCAACCAGCCATGTGGCTTGCTATACCTTCAGATGGGCAGCTGCTTCCAAATCCTGCTGGGAAGAGAGGTTCCTCTGTGTAAAACCCAGGGTTCCTTTCTTCATCACAGGAAGTCCCACCTTACTATACTCTTTCCAGCTAATTGGCCATCAGTGACTTTTATTAACCAATCAGAGAGTGCCTCAGAAAGAAGGATGGTAAACCAGATCTCTGAGCACTGAAATCAGCCTCTGAGGACCAATGTATTAGACCTTCCTCCAACACAAGTGAGCTTTTTTGGGGGGATGGGGTTCAAGACAGGGTTTCTCTGTGTAACAGAACCCTGACTGTCCTAGACTCCCTTTGTAGACTAAGTTTGAATTCACAGAAATCCACCTTCCTCTGCCTCCTGAGTGCTGGGATTAAGGGTGTGTGCCACCACGCCAGGCACAAGCCAATTCTGAACACTAGTGATGCATAGGTGTGTGTGCCATCACACCTGGTTCTACCTCTTTCAAAAAACAACTTTTCTTACTGATTTATTTTGGCATGTTTTTGACCAATAGTTGGCTCTAAACTATATGCTTATTTCTGTATTGTTCTGTTTCACAGCAGTCCCTTCTTTATTTGTGGTTTTATTTTCTGTCATTTCAGTTATCTAGTTAGCTATAGTCTGAACATATTAAGTGGGGATTTCCAGAAATACATAATCTATAAGTTTCATTTTACATTTCATTTTGAATAGTCTGATCAAATCTTGTTTCTTCTTGCCCTAGTTATGGATGGTATCTTTATTTCTGCCTCTTAGTTAGGAGGCATTTTATTTATTACATTTTCTGTTGGAATTATCATGGTGCTTGTGTGTAAGCTAATTTGTTTTACTCGATAATCATCCAAAACTGTGATGTTTTCACTTAAACTAAAGAAAAGCTCCAAATTTAGAAAAGTACATTTAGGTAAATAAGATGAAGGTACAATAAGAAACTTTCAAGGCTAGAGGGCACATTTATATAACTTTATTATATCACTATGGTTTGTTCTGTTTTTTTTTTTTTTTTTTTTTTTTTGGTTTTTCGAGACAGGGTTTCTCTGAATATCTCTGGCTGTCCTGGACTCGCTTTGTAGACCAGGCTGGCCTCGAACTCACAAAGATCCGCCTGCCTCTGCCTCCCAAGTGCTGGGATTAAAGGCGTGCGCCACCACCGCCCGGCTGGTTTGTTCTGTTTTTATAGTCAGTATCTTTTGTTTGTTTGAGTTGTTTTTGGTTGGTTGGTGTTTTTGTTTGTTTGTTTTGAGACAGGTTTCTCTGTGTAGACCTGTCTGTCCAGGAACTTCCTCTGTAGACCAGCCTGTCCTCAAACTCAGAGATCACTTACCTCTGTGCCAGCACTACCCAGCTATAGTCAATATCTAACTCTGTCTAGTTTACAAGTTGAAGTTTTGGCATTAGAGAGATGGTTCAGCAGCAGAAATGTTCTTGCCAAGGATCCAACTTCAGTTCCTAACCACCTACATCAGCTTACAACCATCTGAAACTCTAGTTTCTGGGGATCTGGTGCCCTCTCTGGCCTTCAAGGGCACCACACACATATGGTGCACTTATATGTATGCAGGCAAAAGATTCAACACACATAAAATCCTTTTTAAAAATCTTTGTTTGCTGGAGAGATGGCTCAGAGGTTAAGAGCAGTAGCTGTTGTTTTTCCAGAGGTCATGAGTTCAATTCACAGCAACCACATGGTAGTTCAGGACCATCTATAATGTGATCTGATGCCCTCTTCCTGAATGCAGGTGTACATGTAGATAGAGCACTTATATACCTAAAAATAAATAAATAAGTCTTTGCAAAGCCGGGTGTGGTGGTGCATACCTTTAATCCCAGCACTCAGGAGGCAGAGGCAGGCGGATCTCTGTGGGTTCAAGGCCAGCCTAGTCTATAAAGTGAGTCCAGGACAGTCAAGGATACACAGAGAAACCCTCTCTTGAAAAACCTAAAAAAAAATTAAAAAAAAAAACAAAATCTTTGCAAGTTAAAGTTTGTTCTAACTATCAACGAATAGAAAAAGTATATAGGATTCAGCACTACGTACAATTTCAGATATCTACTGGAAACTTAGAACAAATGCCCCACAGATAGGAGGAACTATTCTATATGTGCACCTTATCATCAGTACTATATTATCTTTTTGTTTTGTTTTTTTTGGTGGAGGGGTTGACACAGGGTTCCTCTATGTACCAAGCCCTGGCTGTCCTGGGCTCTCTTTGTAGACCAGACTTGCCTTGAACTCGTAGAGATCCACCTGCCTCTACCTCCTGAGTGCTGGGATTAAAGGTGTGCGCCACCACGCCCGGAATCTTTTTGTTTTTAAAGGTCTTTTATGCTTATGCATGTCTAGCTTTGTTTTGAACCTCCTCTCTCCAATCCTGTTTGTGTATGTCTGTATGTGGATATGTGCATATGAGTACTGGTGCCCACAAAGATCAGAGAGGCTGGCTTCTCCAGAAGCTGGAGTCATAGGCAGCTGAGAGCTGTTTGATGTCCATACTTTGGTCCTCTGTAAGAGCAGTATATGGTCTTAACTGCTGAGTCATCTCTAGCCCCAACTGCACTATTTAAGTATTGTTATTGTATAGTAAGTTTTGATACCTAGTATAAGTTTTCTAATTTTGTTCCTTTTCATTATTTTCAAACAGTTTGCATTTTCACATAAATTTTAGTCTTTGCTTTGAATTTCCATAAAAAGAAATCCTGATGGGCATGTTGAAAATACAAACAAACAAACAGACAAAAACCTTTGGGAGCTTGATGTGGCCAGACATACTTGTAGTCCTAAAGGATCAGAACTTCAAAATTCTGCTGTATAGGGAGTTGCAGGCCATCAGTCCAGTCTTACGGATTATATAAGACACTCAAAGTAGAAGTTGCTTTGTCAGGGATTGCTTTGAGCTTATAGATGAATTTGAGGTCAGGATTGCCATCTTGTCTCATGTAGTGTTAGGGACTTCCTAATTTTCCACTCATTTTCAAACTCGGTTTATTAGTGAATTTTCTCTCTTTTTGTGTTCTTCTCTTCTAGGGTGTACAAATGCCTGATTTAGATCTTAAAGAAAAAGTTGAGGCTGAGGTTCTCAGTACTGATATCCAGCCTTCCCTAGAGCGGGGAACAAGAATGAATATTCCACCAAAGAGAGCAAGACGTGTCAAGTCTCAGGTACCTGTCAATGTCCATGGGCCATTTAAAATTTGTGTGTGTGTCTGTCTGTCTATACGTACCATAGTATATATAGAGAGGTTAGAGGACAGTAGTTGAAAGTCAGTTCTCTCTTCCTACCATGTGGGTCCCAGCACACAACTCAGGAAGTCATGCTTAGTGAGAAGTGCCTTTACTTGTTGAGCCATCTTCAGACCTTTTTTTTTGAGACAGGGTTTCTCTGTATCCCTGGCTGTCCTTAAACTAGCTCTGTAGACCAGACTATCCTTGAACTCACGGAGATTCACCTGCCTCTGGCTCCTAAGTGCTGGGATTAAAGGCATGCGCCACCATTGCCCAGCTAAGACCCTGTCTCTTAAAGAAAACTAATTCTGTGTTTCAGAATAATAATGCTAATATTCATTTTATTATTTTTTTAGTCGGACTCTGGAGAAGTAAATAGAAACACAGAACTGAAGAAACTTCAGATTTTTGGGGCTGGACCCAAAGTTGTGGGCCTGGCCATAGGAACTAAAGAGAAAGAAGGTAAGATCCATTACTGTTGTAAAATGATACACAGTAGCGTGGTTGTTAAAAAAAACGCTCAAGTGACATTTGAGTTTGACTTTCATGGGAATTATTAACATTTATAAACTTGTTACATGGTTGTACGCAGACTGACTTTTCAATGGTTGAGATGTTAAATATAAGTGTAAGGAACAAGCCGGGCGGTGGTGGCGCACGCCTTTAATCCCAGCACTTGGGAGGCAGAGGCAGGCGGATCTTTGCGAGTTCGAGGCCAGCCTGGTCTACAAAGCGAGTCCAGGACAGCCAGAGCTGTTACACAGAGAAACCCTGTCTCGAAAAACCAAAAAAAAAAAAAAAAAAAAAAGTGTAAGGAACATTACATTGCATTTTTTTATTTTTAGAAGAATTATCCTCCTTGTCTAATATGCAACATGGAAATTTCAGTTAGTATCTAAAGACTAGTTTAGTTTCACTAATGATTAAGTTACTGGTTGCCACGTAGTGTTCTAAAAGTTGTTATTTTTAAATTAAAGGGATTCTCAGGCTTTTAGTATGAAAACATAGGAGAGATTAGAACTTTAAACTCTGACCATTTTTAAAAAATTTTTTAATTTGTCCATTATTTGTTATACTGTTAAAATAAATCTTCTTTAAAGAGCCTAATTTAGCATCATATTAGAAAATTTTGTGAGATTCCTGATGCAAAAGTCATGCTGTACTATTCTTATATGCATGTTAATTTAAAAGCTTATTTTAAGGAAAAGATAGGCTCAATATACTTTACTGTAACAATTTATTGAACTATTAAAATCATATATTACTCTGGATTTATAAGCTGGATAATTAATATAATGTGGATTGTAAGTTGAACTGTAAGGGATTAGATAATCTTGTTCCACTCTCAAAACTTTGGGAATGTCCAGGCCTGGTAACACAGATTTGTTATAATTCCAGATACTCAGAAGGCTGAGTCAGCATATAGGTTTGAGGCCTGCCTGGACTACCAGTTGAGTTTCTGGTCAATCTGGGCAATTTGGAGAGACAAAGTAGCATTAAAGAAGGCTAGAGATATAGCTTAGTAGTAGAATATTTGCCTACCATATACAAAATCAGTCTAGTACCTCAAAAATGAAAAAGAACAACATACAATCAGTGTGCTAATACTTACCAGACATGCTTTTTAAAATTACCCTTTTAAGAATTAAGTACCAGCTGGGCATGGTCATGTACGCCTTTAATCCCAGCACTCGGGAGGCAGAGACAGGAAGATCTCTGTGAGTTTAAGGCCAGCCTGGTCTACAAAGGGAGTCCAGGACAGCCAGGGCTGTTACACAGAGAAACCCTGTCTCAAAAAAAATCAAAAAAAAAAAGAAAGAAAAAAGAATTAAGTAAAGTACTCTGTTCCTGTGGGTTACTTTTCTTTATTCGTTTTTTTGGCAATCCTCCTGTTTTTCCTCACAAGTCCAGGATTACAGATGTGAGCCACCATGCTTGGTGGCTGTTTTGTTTTTTTGCTTTTTTTGTTTGTTTGTTTGTTTGTTTTTTGGTTTTTCGAGACAGGGTTTCTCTGTGTTTCTTTGGCTGTCCTGGACTCACTTTGTAGACCAGGCTGGCCTCGAACTCACAGTGATCCGCCTGCCTCTGCCTCCCAAGTGCTGGGATTAAAGGCGTGCGCCACCACTGCCCAGCGTGTTTGTTTGTTTTTTGAGACAGGGTTTCTCTGGATAGTCTTGCCTGTCCTGGACTCATTTTGTAGACCAGGCTGGCCTCGAACTCACAGAGATCTTCTGCCTGCCTCTGCCTCCTGAGTGCTGGGATTAAAGGCGTGCACCACCATGCCTACCCCCCTGTTTTTGTTTTTTTGTGACAAGATCTCACTGGGTAGCTGTGGCTGTCCTAGAACTTGCTATGTAGACCATTCTGGCCTCAAACTCATATAAATCTGCTTGCCTTTCCTCCTGAGTGCTGGGATTAAAGGTATGCACAACCATTCTTTACCTTATGCCATTCCTATAATTATTGTTTTGCCTGGCAGTTATTTTAAAGAAAAAACTGTGACTAACTTGAAAGCTTGTCTAAAGCATCCATATAGACAGTGTGTAATAAGTACTGCATTCAGGCAGTTATTAGAGGTTTTAACTCCCTAGATTTGTCTAGGTTAGAATCCCAAATCTGCTATTGTATCATATGGCAATATGATCTTTAACAAGTCATCTAACTTCTCTATACCTTAGGTTCTTTATCTTCAGCCACACACAGAGATAGTGCCTCATAGTGTTGTGAGACTATCCAATTTAAATAATTGTAACTAGTGTGTGGTCCACAGTAAGCGCTCAACCTCAGTTTTTACTTTTATTTTGTAACTTTTCATTTCAAGATGAGGCCACTCGAAGACGAAAAGTAACCAACAGGTCAGACACATTTAACATGCAAATGAGACAACGGAAAGGAACTCTCTCTGTTAACTTTGTAAGTGCTTTGGGATTTGTCATGAGGGAAAGGATTTATGTTTATTCTGATGTGTCTTAATATATGGTGTTCAGTCAGCTTATTTGATTAGACGATATGATAGAAAAACTCACGTTGCAGCTTTGGTTTATGTAATGTTAACTTTGTTCTAAATCATATGCCTGTGGGTGACTGAGTTAAAGAAGTGAATATAAATCTGAATAGTCATCCCTTTGTATCTTCAGGTTTTGCTTCCATTGGTTCAACCAAATATAGACTGAAAACTTTACAACAGTGTTTCTGGAGCTAGAGAGATGCTCAGTGTTTAAACACACTAGGTGCTCTTCTAAAAGACCTGAGTTAGACTTCCAACATCTACCTGGCAGCTCACAACTGTCTGTAATTCCCCATCTGATGCCCTTTTCTTGCCTTTGGCTTCTGAGAGCACTAGCCATGGTGCACAGCAAAAAAAAAAAAAGGCATACACATTTAAAAAAATATAGTAATTGTTTCTTTGTTGAGCAATGCAGAGCTTCTTTTTTCATTTGTCTTTTTTTTTTTTTTTAAATGGGACAGGGGACAGGTTTTGGCTATGTAGGCTAGGCTGGCCCAGAACTCAGGGTGAACACAGGTTCCAGCCTTGTAGGCCAGGCTGGAACTCAAGGTGAAGCCTGAGTTGCCTTAGACATGAGTTAATTCTTGTGCTGGGATTACAGGTGTGCCTCACCAAGCCCACCATAAAATAACTTTTTCTTGACATTATCTGCTAAATATTATAGGGTGGCAATTTCTAAAGCATTTACATGGTATAAGCTATCTAGAAATGATTTACTGTGAGGGAGAATATGTATAGAAGATAGACAACTATTAAGCCATTTTATTTTATATAAGGGATTTAAGCATCCATGGGTTTTGGTAACTGCTGGGATGGGTACTGGTGTTTGGATCCTGGAACTAAGCCCTGGCAGATTCCAAGGTTTTTTGTTTTGTTTTATTGGTTTTTCGAGACTGGATTTCTCTGTGTAATAGCCCTGGCTGTCCTATACTCATGTAGACCAGGCTGGCCTCAGACTCACAGAGATCCACCTGCTTCTGCCTCCCGAGTGCTGGGATTAAAGGCATGCACCACCATGCCCGGCCAATATTCTTTTTTTATTTTTTTATTTTTTTCTAAAAACATTTATTTATTTATTATGTATCCAGTATTTGCTCTACATATATACCTGGGCAGATCTCAATGTAGATGGCTGTGAGCCACCATGTGGTTGCTGGGAATTGAACTCAGGACCTTGGGAAGAACAGCCAGTGCTCTTAACCTCTGAGCCACCTCTCCAGCCCAATATTCTTTTTTTAATTAATTAATTTTTTGTTTTATTTTATATGCATTGGTGTTTTGCCTACATGTATGTCTGTGTGAGGGTGTCAGATTCCCTGCGATTAGAGTTACAAACAGTTGTGAGCTGCCATGATGATGCTGATAATCGAACCCTGGTTCTCTGGAAAACAGCCAGTGCTCGTAGCTACTAAGTCATCTCTCCAGCCCACAAGGATGGATTATCTATCTATCTATCTATTTTGCATGTGCATTGGTGTTTTGCCTGTACGCCTGTGTAAGGGTGTTGGATCTCCGAGTTATAGACAGTTGTGAGCTGCCATATGGGTGCTGGGAATTGATCTTGGCCCTCTGGAAGAGCAGACCGTGCTCTTAACCACTGGATCATCTCTCCAGTCACTTCCAAAGATTCTTAAAAATCACGAGAAGAGAGATTTAATAGGCAGTTTTCAGTATTCATTCTGTATTATAATATTCGTATGAGAATGAATGGTGTTTTTGAAGTATAAATTTCACATTCCCTAGATTATAGTGTTCTTGATTCTGATACATTCTTATATTTTAGCTAATTTGCCTGTAGAAGTTTGGGTACAATTGTTTGAAAAAGATTTCTTTAGCTATGTTTAAGCTATGTTTATTCTTTATTGTACATTGTTTTCTTAAGGAGTAGTTCATGGGAAAAATACAATATTATAGAAATACTATAGAAAGTATACTTATTTTTATTTATCTTCATAGGTTGATCTCTATGTTTGTATGTTTTGTGGTCGGGGAAACAATGAAGATAAATTGCTTTTGTGTGATGGATGCGATGACAGCTATCATACGTTTTGTCTACTTCCCCCACTACCTGATGTGCCTAAAGGAGACTGGAGGTGTCCTAAATGTGTTGCTGAGGTATAGACTTTAATCTTACGATTCATGTAAAGCTAAAGTCAGTAATCCATTTATGTAATATAAACACATTCCCAAAAGCTTGTCCCAGTCTCTTGTTTATAATTGTTGAAAAATATCCACGATTTTAAACAGCTTTTTTTTGTTGTTGTTGTTGTTTTTTGAGACAGGGTTCCTCAGTGTATCCCTGGCTGTCCTGGACTTACTTTGTAGACCAGGCTGGCTTTGAACTCACAGAGAGATCCACCTGCCTTTTCCTCCTGAGTGCTGGGATTAAAGGTGTGGGTCACCACACCTGGGCAAAGAGCTATTTTGAATGGATGTGTAACAACTATATTTACAGCAGCTTGAGATTTTTTTTCTCATTCTCTGACTGTTGGTTAGATAATTTTGTTTTAGTTGAATGAGACTTTTTAAATTGTAAGTTCTTTCATTATATAAATGTCTATGGTTTAAGATAAAATGGTTGTAGAACTAAGCAAGAATATAAAAAAACATTTTAAGGAGCTGGAGAAATAGCTTATGAGTTAAGAGTACATGCTGCTTCTCAGGACCCAGGTTTGATTCACAGCATCCACATGGTAGCTCACAACCATCTATACCTCTAATTCTAGAGGATCATACACCCTTTTGTGTCCTCCTTGGGCACTAGGTATGTACTTGGTGTACAGACATACCTTGAAGCAAAATACTCATACACAATACATTTTTTAAATTAAACTACAAAGGACCACAAGGCAGTGGTGGTGTATGCCTTTAATCCCAGCACTCAGGAGTCAAGCAGATCTCTGTGAGTTCGAGGCCAGCCTGATCTACAGAGTGAGTCCAGGACAGCCAAGGATACACAGAGAAACCCTGTTTTCCTGTTTTTTTTTTTTTTTTTTGGTTTTTCGAGACAGGGTTTCTCTGTGTAACAGCCCTGGCTGTCCTGGACTTGCTTTGTAGACCAGGCTAGCCTCGAACTCACAGAGATCCACCTGCCTCTGCCTCCCAAGTGCTGGGATTAAAGGCGTGAGCCACCACACCCGGCTGAGAAACCCTGTTTTTAAACAAAACAAACAAACAAGAAAAAAACCCAACCCTTTCTTTCCTCTGTGAGTATTATTTATTTCGTGGATGCATCCTTTGTTTGATTCCAAGTTAGTATTCCTCTTGGGGCTTGTCTTAGTGACAACATTGTAACAGAATATTTTAATTTATAAACACTTAATATTTATTAATATGTAACAAACACCTATAAAATACTTAAATCCTTATAACCTAAAACCTATAATCTAAAATCTATAATCTACTTAAGAACACCCTAATATCTATCTGAAAACACCTAACTATGGGTATTTTAACTCTTTTTTTTTTTTTTTTTTTTTTGGTTTTTCGAGACAGGGTTTCTCTGTTTAACAGCTCTGGCTGTCCTGGAATCGCTTTGTAGACCAGGCTGGCCTCGAACTCGCAAAGATCCGCCTGCCTCTGCCTCCCAAGTGCTGGGATTAAAGGCGTGCGCCACCACCGCCCGGCCTTTTTTTTTTTTTTTTTGGTTGTATTTTAACTCTCTTAAAGGGATATTAATATTTTTAGTGTAAGTCTTGTAGGATAACTTGGTTTATGGCAGTCCCATCAGGTAATATCTTTTAAGCTTAAAGTCTGTTGAGCCTTACTTTGCCACTTCACAAGGCCAATTTATTTCAGTCACTAATTGTGACCGGTTTATAAAGTCAGTCTGTCCCAACCTCCAAACTGAGGCCTGCCTTTTCCACAGCTGAGACTTGCCCTCCATGGTCTCCTTGGCTCAGGCAACTGGCTTCCAAACACTCGCCTTGCTCACTTTTTTGGTGCTGTGGAGCCCCTGGACGGATGCCTTCAAGGAACTCTCTCAGCAGGTTTTATGCCATGCCTTTGCCTTGGGCTATAGCAGCCCAAATTTTGTTACTGGTATACCTTGCTATGTACTTCTCCAGCATGACTTCTCAGTTGGTGAGGGCAGGAGGGGGAGAGAGACTGTGTGGGTTCTCTGGCTTATATATATCGCCTTATCTCTTATCCTTGGCAGTCTCAAGGGTCCATGAGATTTCTCGAGATGTCTAGCAGTCCTATTGCTTCTCATAACTGATGTCATCTTTGGCTTACGAGGTTTCGTAGCCACTCCCCTTCAACAGGGCAGTTCACAGAACTGTGGCCTCAACTGCTCTGTCCATCTTGGCCCAAGTTCAAGGGACACCAAGCTCTCCTTTATGTGCTGCAAGATGCTAATCTGAACTGCCTACCAATTCATTATATAAGATTAACTTCTACCACATATCCCCCCTTTCTATTAAATAGCTAATTTTTCTCTAATATTAATATATATCTACAATAATAATTATAAGAATTACATATACAATACAATTACGCATAATATATAACAAAATAACCATAACGTTCTATCAATATGTATAGATAGTAATATTTACATCTTTTGACAATCAAAATACATTAAACCAAGATACAAACTTCCATCTAATTCACTATATAGGCCTAACTTCTACCACAGAGCATACTACTATCTCCAGTACCTACAGCTGTCTTGGAAAAGTGAACATGCAGTTGAGATTCTAGCTTCAAATGATTAATGTATTACAAATAACGGATACTTGTTTTGCTGTGTAAGGGTGATTAGATTTGTTTCAACTAAAGAAATGATCAAGAAAATCCATATTTGACAAATTTATTTTCATGGCTGTATATTGAACCTAGGGCCTGAGAACAATATTCCATTGAGCTACCATCCATATCTCTTAGTATCTGAGATTGCTTTCTTTTTCAATTTCAGTGAATTTACTTCAGATATCTTTTTCCTCCCCAGGAATGTAACAAACCTCGCGAAGCATTTGGATTTGAGCAAGCTGTAAGAGAATATACACTTCAAAGCTTTGGGGAGATGGCAGATAATTTTAAGTCTGATTATTTCAATATGCCAGTCCATGTGAGTAGCTATCATTTACGTTGGTTTAGAGAGAAAGATTTTTTCTGTCAAGTTTTGTAGAGACCAGGAACAATATGAAAAAGGTTAGAGAATACTAAAACTTAAAATTAGGGCCCAGATCATGTATTTTGTTTTTTTTTTTTTTTTTTGGTTTTTCGAGACAGGGTTTCTCTGAATATCTCTGGCTGTCCTGGACTCGCTTTGTAGACCAGGCTGGCCTCGAACTCACAAAGATCCGCCTGCCTCTGCCTCCCAAGTGCTGGGATTAAAGGCGTGCGCCACCACCGCCCGGCAGATCATGTATTTTGTTAATTTTTTTTGTTTTGTTTGTTTTTTGTTGTTTTTGAAATGAGGTCTCACTGTGTAGATCAAGTTGGCCTTGAACTCACAGAGATCCACCTGCCTCTGCCTCCTGGTGCTGGGATCAAAGACATGCACCACCACACCTGACATGAAAAGCATCTTGATGTTTAAATTTTTGTTATCTTTAACTTTTCCCTATTCTCAGTGGAGAGATATAAGAATCGATTCTGTTCTAGGAAATGGGGTGATTTGTTTTTTAATTATCATCTTTGGTTTCTTTTATAGATGGTTCCTACAGAATTAGTAGAAAAGGAATTCTGGCGGCTAGTAAGTAGTATTGAAGAAGATGTTATTGTAGAGTATGGAGCTGATATCTCTTCAAAAGATTTTGGAAGTGGATTTCCTATAAAGGATGGTCAGAGAAAGATGTTGCCAGAAGAAGAGGTGTGGATACTGTTATGTAAACTCTGTAACTGATGTTGCATTTTTGTGGAAAGCTTTCTTTTTCTAATACTAAGGGACCTTGCCAGTGTAAAATATGAAATAGGATTTAGGCAACATAAATGATCTTTAATTTTATAAACAATGATTTTGTACTGGCCATAGGTGTACATGCCTATAATCCCAATGCTTTGGAAACAGAGGTAGGAGAGTTATGAGTAGTTTAAGTTGAGCTGCATACTAAGACTGTTATAAAAGCATATTCAAAATATCTTTAAGAATTATTTCACCTCTATATTTTAAAGCTAATTTAGTTAAATTTTCAATCCAGTGTGAAGATTTTTATTTGTTTGCTTATTTTTTGCTGTTTTGTTTGTCAAGATAGGGTTTCTCTGTGTATACATGACTGTCCTGGAGTCACTTTGTAGACCAGGCTAGCCTTGAACTCACAGAGATCCGCCTGCCTCTGCCTCCAAAGTTCAGGGATTAAAGGTGTGTGCCACCACATGAAAGTTGTTTTTTTGTTTGTTTGTGTTTTTAATTTATTGCACTTGGGAGGCAGAAGCAAGCGGATGTTTCTGAGGCCAGCCTGATCAACATAATGAGTTCTGGGAAAAACAAAACAAAACTCACATT
>CAJQZJ010032121.1:14386077-14417841 GCA_907164525.1 Lophiomys imhausi
TTTTTCGAGACAGGGTTTCTCTGAATATCTCTGGCTGTCCTGGACTCACTTTGTAGACCAGGCTGGCCTCGAACTCACAAAGATCCGCCTGCCTCTGCCTCCCAAGTGCTGGGATTAAAGGCGTGCGCCACCACCGCCCGGCTTCTAAATGAACTCTTATCCATTAAAATGTAATAGATTAATGATGCCTGGATTTTGGTCTTTTTTTTGTAGATAAGCATATTTAAAGTTTAAGTAGTTTATAGTATTAGCTTATTTACATGGATAGGAAAATTGAACTTAATGAAGTTATTTATATGTATTCTGAAGATCATCGACTCTTTGCTTTAACCATTGTGATGGTAATTGGAAAGACTCCTGTTCTGAGAATCAAGGCAGCGTGTCCATATCCTTTTGAACAGTATCTTCCATGTAATATCTTTTCTGTTCAAAAGGTACTTTTACTGATCCCCTATTCATGTACTTGGGGTTATTTTCCCAGTGGCAGCAAATGTATATCTTACCTGTCCATATTCTTGCTTTATTTACTGTATTAAAGGTAGCATAGATTTATGGGATGGCTGCCAGTATTCTGGGCATATAACCTATGACCAGGAATATGACATGGTTAATTGTAATTTAGTGGATTTGAATGAAAGACCCTGGCTTCATTGGTACCATATTCTACCTAGCTAAACAGTTATTTCTTTTGCTAGGGGCGAGCCAAAGACATGGTATGGTGTACCATCTCATGCTGCAGAACAACTGGAGGAGGTGATGAGGGAGCTGGCCCCAGAGTTATTTGAATCACAGCCCGATCTCCTACATCAGTTAGTGACCATCATGAACCCAAATGTGCTCATGGAGCATGGTGTGCCTGTGAGTCTGTCTTCTTTCAGCATTTTCAAAGATTTTCTAGCTTTTGATTAGACACAGTCACAAGGGTTTCTGTTTTGTTTTGGGAAGGAGAATTGTTACTATATGTGAAAGACTCTCTACTATTGCCAAATTAGAATTAATACTTTGAATACAACTTTAATCTGATTAAGAAGGGATGCTTTAAGTATGAAGCTTTCCTATCTGAGTAGCCTTCTGTTTTTCAGTAAAAACTGTTGATTCTTGTTTTCTTTTTAAACTTTCGTTTTGTTTTTGTTTGTTTGTTTATTTTCTGAGATAGAGTATTACTTGCACAGCAAATGTGAGCCAGGCTGGACTGGACTCTGACATACAAAGATTCACCTGTTTTTGCCTCCCAAATGCTGGTATTAAAATTGTATACCATTCTTTTTTACTTTAAGAATAGTTTTTAAAAATGTCTTGTGTGGTCATTTTCACAATTTAAAATACATTAATATTTTCATTAAGACATTCAGTTTTGCTGGGGAGTGGTGATGCACACCCTTACTCTCAGTACTTGGGAAGCAGAGGCAGGCAGATCTGTAAGTTTGAGACCAGTCTGGTCTACAGAGTGAGTTCCCGGGATAGCCAGGGCTGCTACACAGTAAAGTTCTGTCTTAAAATTGACTCTGTAGACCAGGCTGGCCTCAAACTCACAATCCACTTGCGTCTGCCCCCCAAGTGCTGGGATTAAAGGCGTGTGCCACCACCATATGGTGGGAAATTTTTTAAGGGTTTATTTTGTGTATGAGTGTTTTGTTTGTGTGTGTGTGTGTGTGTGTGTGGGTGTGTGGGTGTGTGTGTGTGTGTGTGCTGTGTGTGTTCCTAGTGCCTTTAGAGGTCAAAAGAAGACACTGGATTCCCTGGAAAAGACATTATAGCTTGTTACCAGCTACCATGTGGGTGGTGGAAACTGACCTGGGTCTTGTAGAAGAGCAGTAAGTGCTCTTAACTGCTAAGCCATCTCTCCAGCACCTTTTTAAGCTTTTGTTACTGTTTTAATTGCATTTCATTAGTTTGTATTTTTGGTTGTAAGCCTGGCCTTTAACAGCTGAGCCACCTGTAGTACTGTTTTACCAGGGTGCAAGTGTAGTAATTTGGAGAACAACTTGTAGGAGTCACTTCTCTAATTATACCATGTGGATCCTAAAGATTGAATTCAGGTCATCATGTATGGTAGCAAGAGTCTATACTTACTGAGCTATCTCAGTGATTCCCAAATCTTATGTTCTCTATTTTCCCTACTTAACTAGAATAATCAAGTTCTTTAAAATGATAGCTGTTGTAGTTTCATCTGTTCCTGTAATAACACACTGACCAAAATAACTTAGGGAAAAGGTTTATTTCATCTTAAATTTTTAGGTCATACGTAGTCCATCATTAGGGGAATCAAAGCAGGAAGTTGAAGACAGGCCTACATTGCTGTTCCAACACAGCATTATCTCTGGTCAAGGAACTCTAAGCTAAAAGTACTGCAGAAACCATGGAAGATCCCTGTTGCTGCCTAAGACAGGCTAATGCTTAGTTACTTTGTTTTCATAGTCCAGGACCATCTTCCCAGGGATATGGGGTCACTGTCTGGCCTACATTAATCAAGACAGTTTTCTTCCACAGGCCAGTCTAATCTAGGAAATTCTTCAATTGATGCACTCCTAATTTTAAAAAATTTTAAGCCTTTCATTCATTCATTCATTTTGGGTTTTTTTGAGACAGTTTCTTCTGTGTAGCCCTGGCTGTCCTGGAACTCACTTTGTAGACCAGGCTGGCCTCAAACTCACATCCATCCATTTGCCTCTGTCTCCCAAGTGCTGAGATTAAAGGCATGCAGTGTTTTTTTTTTTTGTTTGTTTGTTTTTTAACTTTTGTATTTATTTTTATTGGAGATAAGGTCTTAACTCTGTAGCTCTGACTGGCCTGGAACTCACTGTATTGACAGGATGGTCTCAAACTCACTGATACCTGCCTGCTCCTGCTTCCAGAGTACTGGGATCAAAGGCATATGCTACCATACTTCAGTTTTTAATATACAAAATAACGACATAAAAAATGTACCATGGAAACTCCCTTTAGGTCAGATTTGGTGTGTTTTTTTTTTTTTTCTTTGTGTTTTGAGATTAACTTTTTATTGCTTTGTCTCAGGTAGCAGCTAGCCTTGAACTTGCTATGTAAGTTTTCTACAATTTGGCATTCCTTACCACTTTTTTTTCTCCTTTTCTTTTGAGATGCTGAGGCTGGAACTCAAGCCCTTGTGTACATTGTACAATTACTTTACCACTAAGCTATATTTCCCCAGGACTTATTTTGTTTTGTCCAGGTTTGGCACTGAACTTGCAATCCTCGTATTTGAGTCTCCCAGGTTCTGGGTTTACAAGTGTGTGCTACCACCTTCACTTCATATAATGTTAATGCAAAGTTAGATAAAATAACTTACGTTGCCTTTGTGTTCAAAGTGGATTTATACTAGGACTCAGAGTATTAAGGTAAAAACTACTTGAAACAGTTGCCACTGTCTTGAAATATGTTTCATATTTCCATGCTAATACTGTCTGAATTTAAAGCTGATGTGTATCAGTTGAATACACTGTCAGATATATTTTTGAAGGTCCTAATAATTTAACTGGTATTAAACCAGGCCTGGTGGTGCGTGCCTTTAATCCCAGCACTTGGAGGCAGAAGCACATAGGTCTCTGAGTTTGAAGCCAGCCTGCTCTACAGTTAGAGTTCCTAGAAAGCCAGGGCTGTTACACAGAGAATGTCTGTCTTGAAAAACCAAAATAAATAAAGTAAAAAATAAGCTGTTATTAAAATTATTTTTAAAGGTAGTCATAGTATTATCTCACACACACACACACACACACACACACACACACACACACACACAAAGTAACATTTGGGAAAACTGATTAGGGAATATCCCATGACATCAACTGATAAATTTAGTTTTTAAAAATTATCCAATGATTGTAGGAAATTTAATCTTTTACTTCTATTTACATCACAGAACAAAAACCAATTTCCTTAGATTTTAAAGAAAAACAAATTTTTTTAAATAGGGTCTCATTGAGCCCAAGCTTATAGCAGTGAGTGATCTTTCACTCCTGATCCTGCTTCTGCCTCCCAAATGCTAGAGTTATAGACATCCACCATTAAGTGTAAGAGTTTTTTGTTTTGTTTTGTTTTGTTTTTTTTTTTTGGTTTTTTCGAGACAAAGTTTCTCTGTTTAACAGCTCTGGCTGTCCTGGACTCGCTTTGTAGACCAGGCTGGCCTCGAACTCGCAAAGATCCACCTGCCTCTGCCTCCCAAGTGCTGGGATTAAAGGCGTGCGCCACCACCACCCGGCAAGTGTAAGAGTTTTAACTTAGGAAGAGAGTACCATTCTCTGTTGGAGAATTTCTTTTGGGTGCTAATTCTTGTCATATATTATAACATTAATCAATATTTTAAGAAAGCAGAGTTCTAGCTATTTCTTAATCCTATGGTAAGGCAATGTTCTATTACCAATTTTAGAAATTTTTTTCTTTCTTTTACTCTTCGTTCCTAATTTGCATTTAGGTGTACAGGACTAATCAGTGTGCTGGAGAATTCGTTGTGACGTTTCCTCGTGCCTATCATTCTGGATTTAACCAGGGATACAACTTTGCTGAAGCTGTGAACTTCTGTACTGCTGACTGGGTCTGTTTTATAGCACATGGCTGTTGTACGTCTACTAACACCCTATAAAATGCAGTATTGTAGTTAGCTGGGTTTTGGGTAGGGTCCATGGATATTTCAGGGAATAGCTATTATAATTTAGAATTTTCATTGTATTGCTTATTATATTTTCTCTGGTATGTTTGCAATTAAATGGTCAGTTATTTGTTTGTCTCTTCCTGAGAGAATACATATGTTTCCATTTTCTCTGAGCACTTTTGGATCTTAAAATGTATGAATGATGGGGCTGGATTGATGGCTCAGTGATTGAGAGTAGTGTCAGCTCTTCCAGAGGACCCAGGTTCAATTCCCAGCACCCACATGACAGCTCACAACTGTCTGTAACTCCAGTTTCAGGGGATCTGACACCGTTAATACCAACATACATGCAGGCAAAATCCCGATGCACATAAAATAGAAACAAATAATTTTTTTTTTTTTTTTTTTGGTTTTTCGAGACAGGGTTTCTCTGAATATCTCTGGCTGTCCTGGACTCGCTTTGTAGACCAGGCTGGCCTCGAATTCACAAAGATCCGCCTGCCTCTGCCTCCCAAGTGCTGGGATTAGAAACAAATAATTTAAAAAATGTATAAATGGCAGTGTAATGATTGCTATATCAAAACACTGTTAGTTATGGATTTGTCATGTTGATTGGGAAAAGACTGCCAAAGACTGAATTAATACCCTGGTCATGCTGGGTTCTTTGGCCTTTTAACATTTTTGGTAGGGGAATACTTTAGTAACACTGATCTTAAATTTTGTGAGTAACTTAATTTGTTACATTTCATGATTAGTCATACAGAGAAAATAAAATAAATAATACAATGAATAATATTTTGTGTTTTGGCATGGAACCATGTTGTGTTGCCTAGCCTGCTCATGAACTAGGCTCACAACTCTGGGCATGACCTATGGACTGTCTTGTTTTGGTCCAGTATTTTATGTGTGTTTGTTTGTTTGGTTGGTTGGTTGGTTGGTTTTTCAAGTCGGGGTTTCTCTGTGTAGCCCTGGCTGTCCTGGACTCAACTTTGTAGACCAGGCTGGCCTCAAACTCACAGAGATCCACCTGCCTCTGCCTCCCGAGTGCTAGTATTAAAGGTGTGTGCCACTAGACCTGGCAGTTATAGACACCTGAGAACTGCCATGTGGGTGCTGGGACTTGAACCCGGGTCCTTTGGTAGAGCAGTCAGTGCTCTTAACCACTGAGCCATCTCTCCAGCCCCTGGTCCAATTTAAAACTTCTTCCTTATTTGGCTGTGGAAATAAATGTAATTAAAACTCAGCTATGGGTTTGCTTTGGGCCTGAACTCTTGAAAAATAGTTAACGTTAATTATGATTTTACATGATATTGGATAGGGTAGGATACAAGATGATTCAGGTAAGAGTTGAAGATGATTTTCAGTGTCTTCAACATGCTCACTAATATGGGTTTTTTTTCTATATATCTATCTATTTTTCTTTCTGTTTGTCTCTGTGTCTATTTATTTGAGGCAAGGTCTTACTATGTAGCCTTAGCTGGCCTGGAACTCATTATGTAGACCAGTCTGTCCTCAAACTCACAGAGATCCACCCACCTTTGCATCCTTAGTGCTGGCCTCCATACCCAGCTAGCACTGATACCTGATTTTGAGGAGCTCTGAATTTTAGTGTCCCTATGATTTTTGGATTTTGTTTTACATTTATTTAGTGTGTGTGCCTCAGCATCCATGGGCTAGTCACAAGACAACTTGCAGGTGTTGGTTCTCCTACCACATGGGTCCCAGAAATTGAGTTCAGGTTATCGAACTTCGCAGCAACATGCCTTTACCTTCTGAACCATCTCATAAGCCCAAGGGCCTAAGTTTTTTTTTTACCTAGTGTGTCAAGAGACAAATAGGTTGATGTAACTAACCTTAAATTAAATGTTATGATTGAGTAACCTTAAATTAAATGTTATGATTGAGAGTTGTTGGTCCTTTTTTTTTTTAATTTTATGTATGAATCCTCTATCTGCATGTACAACTGCAGCCAGAAGAGGGCACCAGATCTCATTATAAATGGTTGTGAGCCACCATATGGTTGCTGGGAATTGAACTCAGGACCTCTGGAAGAGCAGCCAGTGTTCTTAACCTCTGAGCCATCTCTTCAGCCCCAAGTTGTTGGTACTTTTAAGGTGAAGGTTGTGATATAAATGAAAACTTACAATAACTTTGACTCTAAGGTTATATATGGACTAACTTTAATAAGTTCCATGTGTATCAGTTCTGGCTTGTTATAATAATTAAGGACTGCAGAAAACACAGTTTGTTGGTTCTACTTTTGTATTCTAGCTATGTAAGAGATGCTTAAAGAGTAAATGTTAAAGAATAAAATGTGAGCCAGGCCTGGTCTTTCATGTTTGTCATCCTAGCAGTTGATAGGTTGAGGCAGGAGGATGGCCATGAGTTTGAGATCAGACTGGACTAGAGTGTAAGACCCTGTGTCAGAAACCTTGAATGGATATAGGGTAAGATACAAAAGAGTTGTATGTCATTAATGGACAATTGTTAGCCAGAAGTTCAAAGTAGGTTTTCTTGAGTTCATTTACTGAATACAGCAACACTGCTTGGTTCAGATAACACTCTCATACACTCTATGAGCTTGATTCCTTTCTGCCTTTCTCAAAATGGAAGGGATTTTTGTTATTTTGGGTTTTTTGTTATTGTTGTTGTTTTGGGGTTTTTTTTGAGACTGGGTTTCTCTGTGTTCTGTGTAGCTTTGGCTGTCCCAGAAATAACTCTATAGACTAGGCTGGCCTTAAACTTACAGAGATCCACCTGTCTCTGCCTCTCTAGTGTTGGGATTAAAGCCGTGCATTGCCAGATAGAAGGAAATTCTAAAAGGTCCATTTTCTTATTTTTTCTCTTTGTGTTACAGGTTTGAAATTTAAATAAGATAACTCTAACCACCATAATTTTTTTATAAGCATAGGAAAGATGAAATGGGTGAGTGTATGTAGTTTGTATCGTAATTTGGTTTACAAACTGGCTGTAGAAAATTTCAAACTCTCTAGAAAGACTTGGTCTGCAGAGGGAGTCCAGGACAGCCAGAGCTATACACAGAGAGACTCTAGCTCAAAAAAACAAAACAAAAAAAGGGAAAGAAATTTTTAAACTCCATCATAAGGATACTTTGTGTTTGGGTTTGTTTCATTGGTGATGCTGGACTAACCCAGGGCAGGGCCTTGTGCTTGCTAAGGGCATGCTGTACCAATGTTATAGAATGTATCTGTTGATTTGTGATAAGCGGTCATTTATAGTCATTTATTTTACTGTTAGAGAAAACAAAGTATATGATCTAGTGATTTCACAGTTTCCAAATCTCTCCAAGGCTGGTTGTTACTAAAATAATCTCTAGAGGCTAGAGTCTAAGTTATCTTTTGCCTTGGTTCTTGTAATTTTTAAAAGATAATATAAATTGGTTAAGTAATAACTTTTTTTGTCTTTTTCATTTTTTTTTTTTTGGTTTTTCGAGACAGGGTTTCTCTGAATATCTGTGGCTGTCCTGGACTTGCTTTGTAGACCAGGCTGGCCTCGAACTCACAAAGATCCACCTGCCTCTGCCTCCCAAGTGCTGGGATTAAAGGCGTGCGCCACCACCGCCCGGCGTCTTTTTCATTTTTGTCCCTTCTGATAATACTTTTCTTTTTGTTCTATGGAATCTTAAGTTTTGAATGCTTAATACTTTATAGCCTGAACTTTTTTTTTTTCAGTATTTTTTTCTTTTTCATTCAAGGGTAGCCCTTTTTACACTGATTTTAGAGTTTGCTACCTCATATAACAAGGCACTTCACTTTTTCATTTTGTTCATTTTATTTTATTTTTTTATGAAGTCTTGTGTACCCCAGACTGGGCTCAATACAGCAAAGCATGACCTTGAACTCCTTACCTTCCCAATGATGGAATTATAACTTTATGTCACCCTATCCTACTCTTCAGTTTCTTTGTTTTGATTTTCAAGTGAAGATTTCATATATATACATACGTATGTATCATTTACTTGTCTATAGTATTTGGGTTTTTTTTTTAGTAATTTATTTATTTGTTCATTTTACATCCCACTCGAAGTCCCACTCCTTTTTGTTTGGTTTGGGTTTTTTTTTTTTTTTGTTTGTTTGTTTGTTTTAGGCATTCGGTCTCACTATGTAGACCAGGCTGGCTTTGAACTCAGAGATCTGCCTGCCTCCCAGAAAAAAATATCCCTCTTTAATGCTGGGATTAAAGATATGTGTTACTAGGCCCAGCTCTCTTCAGTTTCTTGGTATATACATTGAGTTAGAAAATCTGCAGCTTAAGGCAGAAATGTAGGATTTCAGTTTATTCTGGAGAAAGACCTGTGAAGTTTTGGCTGGGTTACAAAGAATTACAGTTTATGATTTATGTTCAGATGGGACTTGCTTTATCTTCTTTATAATAAAAGTGAGTACATAAAGATAAATAGAGGTCTGTGTTAGAACACATAATAAGTAATTTAATTCGGAAATCTGTTGTGTTCAGTTGCCCATTGGACGTCAGTGTGTAAATCACTATCGACGACTGAGGCGCCATTGTGTCTTTTCACATGAAGAACTCATTTTCAAGATGGCAGCAGATCCAGAATGCTTAGATGTGGGGCTGGCTGCCATGGTTTGCAAAGAGTTGACTCTGATGACTGAAGAAGAAACACGATTAAGGGAATCAGTTGTTCAGATGGTGAGTATGCTGAGTACATTTCTTTCCTGCCTTCTTTCCTCTTTTAAATAGCTATTTTGTTTTGTTTTTTTGTTCTTACAAGTTTTATGCACACACACATACATACATATATGAACTGTATTTCATCATTGTTGGAGGGAGCTCCAACTCCTCCCATATCCCCCACACACAAACCACCTCAAATTCACAGCCTATTTTATTTATTTATTTGGTTGGTTGGTTGTTTAATTTATTTTTTGGTTTTTCGAGACAAGGTTTCTCTGTGTAGCTCTTGCTGTCCTGGACTCACTCTGTAAACCAGGCTGGCCTTGAACTCACAGAGATCCGCCTGCCTCTACCTCCCGAGTGCTGGGATTAAAGGCCTGCGGCACCACACCTGGCTTGCTTTAATTATTAATGTTACATATATATGAGTTAATATATAAACACTACTTGCTGAGTCCATTTAGTGTTGCTTGTATTTACGTGTTTTTTGGGGCTGATTAGTTAGTATTAGATAATCAGTTAGAGGCCTCGTTGCTGGGAAGACTGATTCTCCCTCTCAAAGCAGTCATTAATTGCCTATAGCTCTTCGTCTAGGAGTGGGACCTTGTGAGATCTCCACCATCCATGTTGGGATGTCAACTGCTGATGTCATTGTTCAGGTCTTGCTTAGGCTGCCGTTTTGTCAAATTTTCATGAGTACAGCTTCTCTGTCATATATAGATGGCATATCTCCCAACACACAGCGTGATCATCTTTCTTTCTTTCCTTGCCCGTCTTCTGAGATATTTCCTGAGCCTTAGGTGTAGGGTTTATGTTGTAGATGTGTCAGTTAGTTCTGGGCAACCCATAATCAGCTGTTGTCTCCATTTTGGTCAGTAAGTGGGTTTTTGTAATGGTCTCTACCAAAAAGAAACTTCTTTGATGAAGGATGAAAGGTACATTTAGTCTGTGGGCATAGAGCTAGATATTTAGAATGCAGGTAGAAATTATCCTGGTTTGGGAAAATAGTGGATTCCTTTCTAGGTAATTGCTTACGTGTGCAGTATCAGGCTTGAATTCCCTCCTACTGAGCAGGCCTTAAGCCCAATTAGCTAGCTGTTAGTTACTGCCAAGATATAAGTGCCACTATTGAACCTTTCTTTGATGCCTACTTGCTATGTTGGTCATTATCGAGCTTTGTGTCACAAGCTGAACCCAGCTTGTTTTTCTCCTTTGGCAGCCTGCATAGTTCCTTCTGGTACCATGAAAGCTAGGCCTCACTCAGAGAGGAGGCTTCTGAATTAGATAGAATTTGATTCTTCTTAGTCCTGTGTCCAAAGTGTATGTATGGTGTCTTCAGCAATAGGGACTTACCTTCAACTTCTGGGAGACAAACAAGGGCAACAACATTAGCCTATATTCTTTTGGGAGTCACGAAGACTCACTTGACCAGCAACTCAAAAAAGGATTTCTTTTTCATGTCTAGTATTGGGTTTTTGTTAGATACTCTGTGGCACTTAGGGGGAGCATTATCACCCCACGTGTCATGTAACTTCATCTAAACTGTGTGGGTGCTTGCCTGTGTGTGTGTGTGTGTATACATATACTTATGTATATTCTTTGTGATTTTTAGATAAACAGTTTGAATCCCCATGGCTTTTACCAGATACCCTGGGTTTTTAGTATTATTTATCCCTCTTTGTTCTTTTTCACTTAGTATTGTCTCTGCTTTCTCCCCATGTTTCCCATTTCCCCCTTCATTTCTCCTGTACTGCTAGTCTCTCTAGAATTGTTCCCACACCATCACCACTCTTTTACTTCCCTGGTTTCTGTGGTTGCTCCAGTTTATATATTTGTATCTGAAGAATTGGAGCTAGGAATCACAAATAAGAGAGAAATTTCAGTGTTTGTATTTTTGGGACTGGGTTACTTCACTCAGTATAATGTTCTCTTGTTCTTTACATTTTCCTACAAATTTCATTTTTCTTACAGTTGAACAGTATTCTGTTGTGTATATAAATAGCATTTTCATTACCCATTTATCAATTGAAGGATATTTTGGTTGCTGCCAATTCATAGCAGTCATGAATAGAGCAGCAGTGCACATCGCTGAGCAAATATCCACTGAAAACAATGTCAAGTCCTTTGGCCATATGCCAAGCAGTAATACAACTGGGTCATAAGGAAGATTTATTTTCAGCTTTTTGAGAATTCTCTTACTGATTTCCAAAGTAGCTGCATTCTGTAGTTCCATGAGGTGTGAATTGAGGGTTCTCCTTTTCCCACATCTTTGACAGTGTTTGTTGTCAGTTGTTTTTTGTTTAATTGGTTCTCATATGTATGAGTGTTTTGCCTGCTTGAGTACACTTGGAGGACAGAAGAAGGCGTTGGCGTTACAAATAGTTGTGAACAATGTGGGTGCTGGAAACTAAATTCGGGTCCTCTGGAAGAAAAGCTAGTGCTCTTAACCACTGGGCCATCTCTCCAGCCCCAGTTGTTTTCTTGATCTTAAACCATTCTGCTTAGGGTAAAATTTAATTGAAATTTTGTTGTTGTTGTTTTGATTTGTTTTTTTGTATGTACGTGTACGTGTGTGTGTGTGTGTGTGTGTGTGTTTTGCATATGTACCACATGGATGCCTGACCCACAGAGGCCAAAAGAGGATGTGAGATGCTGTGGAACTGGAGTTAAAGACACTTGTGAGGCACCATGTGGGTGATAGGAACTGAACCTAGGTCTCCTGCAAGAGTGGTGACTACTCTTGATTAATGTGCCATCTCTCCAGCTCCCATTTTCTTATTTTTTGAGACAGATTCTTATTCTGTAGCTCAGGCTGGCCGTGAAGCTGTGGCAATCTTGGCAGTCCCCTTGCCTTGGCCTTTCAAGGGCTCCGATTACAGATGTGAACCACTTGGCTCTACGAGTATTGAATATAATTGTCTATGTTCCATACTGCATGTGGAAGTGAGAGGACACCTCTCAGCAGTTGGTTCTCTCCTGCTGCCACCAGGAAACTAGACATTGAATTCAAGGATGCAAGCCTCATACAAGCAGCTCTACCCTCTGAGCTATCTAGCTGGCCCTCTAGTATTAATTACTTTAAATAAGAAATTTAAATCCTGTTTTGTTTTGATCCAAGTTGTGTGTCTAGACTGTCAGACTGAACTACTCTGACTTCTCTCTTATTTCGTCAAATGCTAGTTGTTTTCAGTGTTTAACTTTTGACCTTTCTTAATCTTTGGACTGTTTGTACTGATAGAATTTTAAGTATATATCTTTAATGACACAGTCCCCTCATCCAGGGCCAGCTGTAGTGTGCTGTCCAGGCAAGGTGCAGGGCCCGCCTGTTCAGTGCTGCAGCATGGGAGGGGCAGGGACAGCTCTCCTGCTCTTGTGACCCCATCAGGCCCAGATTGCCTGTCCACCACTGGTGGTGAGGGCAAAAGGGAGGGAATCTCCCCCTTGCTAACACTACCACAAAGCAGACAGAAGGCAGGGTTGGCTCTCCCACACTCATACCATTGGGACTGCCTTAACAACAACCCCCTCATCCAGGGCCAGGCAGGGTTCCCCTAGTCTCTGGCTTGTTTCCTGTCCTTGGAACCCATCTGGTGCTTGCCTGGTGCTAGATTGGTGGTTGGCACAGGCTAGCTCCCTGTTTGGGCCCCATGGCACAGGACTGACATTGGTATTCAGCTTGCTTTTTTTCCCTGGAAATGTTAGGCTACTATTCATTCAGATATTCATAGGTCAGAACACTGAATGTAGACATAGCCTCTCTCCTCTCTGCCACCTACTGATGCACATGTGACACAGAAGCCATATCTGCAATGCTTCTATGGGCAGATAGTTTTTCATTTTTTTTAGCTACTGTTTTATATTTCATTTGAGACCTGATATGGTAATATAAATTATATTCTAGGGTGTCGTGATGTCAGAAGAAGAAGTCTTTGAACTTGTTCCTGATGATGAGCGACAGTGTTCAGCATGCAAAACCACATGTTTTCTCTCAGCTCTCACATGTTCCTGTAATCCGGAGCGACTTGTATGTCTGTACCATCCAACTGATTTGTGCTCCTGCCCCATGCAGAACAAATGTCTTAGGTATTTAAAAGTTAATGCACGTTTTATATATATATATATATATATTTTTTTTTTTTTTTTTGAGATAGGGTCTCTATGTGGTTCTGACTGTCCTGAAGCTCACTATGTAAATCAGGCTGGCCTTGAATGCACAGAGATCCTCCTGCCTCTGCCTCTTGAGTGTTGAGATAAAAGCACTCTTGCTTAAATTATCCTTTAAGAAAACCACATCTTGGGGCTGGACAGATATCTCAGTGGTTAAGAGCACTGGGTACTCTTCCAAGGGACCAGGTTCAAATCCCAGCACCCACATGGCAGGTCACAGCTGTCTGTAATGGTTGGGCTTAATCGCAACACTAAAGGAGGCAGAGGCAGGTGGATCTCTGAGTTCAAGGCCAGCCTGGTCTACAAAGTGAGTCCAGGACAGCCAGGGATACACAGAGAAACCCTCTCAAAAAAAAAAAAGAAAGAAAGAAAAGAAAAAGAAAACCACATTTTAATGTTATTTGCTTTTCTCTCCTGTTCTTAAATAACTTTTCCTTGACTCTCTACTTCCCTAGTGAGACCAATTGTTTAAAGTTTGCCCTAATCAACCTAATTGTAATTAGTTTTGTGGCCAGTTAATGCCATGTGTTTCTTGTCTCTCTCTGCATTGAAACTGAGTTTCTTTGATTTTTCTCTTATTTTCAGGTTGTTGTATTTTGAAGCTTTTACTTATATGGTTTTTAATTTTTTTTTTTTTTGTAGGTACCGCTACCCACTAGAAGACCTCCCAGCTCTACTTTATGGTGTAAAAGTGAGAGCACAGTCCTATGATACTTGGGTCAGTCGTGTTACAGAAGCGTTGTCAGCTAGTTTCAACCATAAGAAAGGTTAAGTTTCCTCCTTTATTAGAAAAATTGTCACTTTAAAAGAATCCTTTGTGTTTTATTCTCCACTAATAAATGGAATATACACTTAGTTTTCTCTTATGTGTGTACTAAGCAGACTTGCTATAACTTACCCTCTGAGATTAGTTACCAGGTATGGTCATTTGCTATGGCTAGGCTGTGCCTAGTTTTTTTTTTTTTTGTTGTTTTTTTGTTTTTGTTTTTTTGTTTTCGTTTTTTCGAGACAGGGTTTCTCTGTGTAACCCTGGCTGTCCTGGACTCACTTTGTAGACCAGGCTGGCCTCGAACTCACAAAGATCCACCTGCCTCTGCCTCCCGAGTGCTGGGATTAAAGGCGTGCGCCACCACCGCCCGGCTGGCTGTGCCTAGTTTTAAGATAGTTTCCTGTGACCTGGAATGTGCTTTGTTACCCTGCTGGCCTCAGTCTCATGACCTTTCTTCCCTTGATGTCAATGCTGAGATTATAGGACTGGGCCACCACACCTAGTGAGACTCCCTTTTGAATGCTGACATAAAATGGAGCAGATAAGTTGTAGTAGGTATGTTTTTAGAGACCCAAATTTAGTTTAGTGACATTGAAAGCCTTTGGTTTTTTATTGTTTTCAAGAGAGACAAAGAGTTTTGGAGAGAGGGAGGGAATAGAGATGAAAGAGAGAGACCAAACTTGTCTTACTTGAGTGAAGTCATCTATTTGGAATAAACAGAAAAGCTTGGTCAGAAGCTTTTACATTGGATACTTTCAAAGTGTCATCATTTCTACTAGTATGTTAGTGACTCTTGAGTGAGCTTTGTGACTAATGTAGAATGGCTTTTTGTGTCTAGCATCATATTTATCTTTACAGACTTGATTGAATTGAGAGTAATGCTTGAAGATGCTGAGGATAGAAAATACCCAGAGAATGATCTCTTTCGAAAGCTCAGGGATGCAGTGAAAGAAGCTGAGACCTGTGGTTCTGTGGCTCAGCTGCTTCTGAGCAAAAAGCAAAAGCACAGGTAAACTAGGAGGAGTGAGTGGACTTTCCCAGGACTCTGGTTCTTTCCATTTCACTTGGCCTGGGAGGCCCTTCGTAAGTTTTGCTTGTGTGGCCATGTCTCTTCCATCTCCACTAATTTCCCATCCCCCTCCAGCCCCTGGATTTCCCCATGTTCATAAATTATAAAAAGCTCTTTAAATTTGAGCTAGTTGTAAACTACGCCAAGATAACAGCAAGTAGACCTGCTAGTTTTAATGCTGAAAAAATAATACTGATGATTATGTAGTGTTTTTGGGACAAAGACCTAGCTGTATGTTCAACTTTATCTGAAGTATTAAAAACGTAGACACATGGGCTCAAACTTACAGAGACCCGGGCTGCCAAGTATTGGTTAAACACACCACACCACCCAGCAAATTAGTGTCTCTAACAAGATGGGTCAAGATAGTTAATAACAAAGGATTTGAATAAAATAGTTTGAGTTCAAGCGATTAGCTTTATTTTCTACTTTTTTTTTTTTAGAACTGAATTGCTTTTTAAGGACAAGTTATATTTCGAATTTCACATTTTTCTTTTTAACAAATTCTTTGATGTATTCTGCAACACTGACTTGCTGTTCCTCATGTATGCCAGGTGTGTCTTGTTTGGGAATTCTCACTTCTTCATTTAGCTTAGAGTTTTCTTCCTGCCACATCTAGGTGGCTTGCTCACTTTTTTCTCCTTCCATCCTTCCTGTTTTATGCACATTTTCTGTGGTACTATTTTATACTCAATACGTTCCTTCCTTCTGTATGACTACTTTCTTTTTTTTTTTTTTTTTTTTTTTTTTTCTCGACACGGGGTTTCTCTGTGTAACAGCCCTGGCTGTCCTAGACTTGCTTTTTAGACCAGGCTGGCCTCGAACTCACAGAGATCCCCCTGCCTCTGCATCCCGAGTGCTGGGATTAGATGCGTGCGCCACCATGCCTGGCTTGTATGACTTTTCTATAGTATTTTGCGTTGGATTTTAAGTTTGTTTGTTTTTTCAATCTAATCAGAGAACTTTTGCTGGAGACATTTTCCAGTGGACATTAACTTGCTTTAGGACCCTGACCTCTCTGGAGAGCTTGACTGATTTTTTTTCTATGTATCAATATTATTTCATATCAGGCAGAGGTCAGATATATATATATAAATAATGTAAATGTGAAAGATTTTGAGTAACTGAAGATATGGCTCACTGGTTAAGACCACTGACTGTTTTTCCAGAGGACTTGGTTCAGTTCCTAGCACCCACATGGCTTAAGTTCCAAGAAATGTGATACCTTCTGCCCTCTTTGAGCACTACACTCATGTGACATACACATATTACATGCAAGCAAAACATCAATACACAGAAAATAAAAATAGCTTTAGGAAAACAAAAGAATTTGGGATAGATTCAGGGCTTTCATTAGTTTAGAGCAGCTAAAAACCCTGTGTTTCCAACGTTAGCCTTTTAAGACACAAGGATTTCATTTTCTCAGTGAGCTTCATATTCCACCATTGGAATTTATTTAATGTTTCAAATGTATAACAATTACAGATTAGAAAGACTGTTACTTGGTGAGCTATATTTTTTTTATAATTATCTGTGGGAAAATTAATTCAGCAGTAGAATTCTGGGGTTGCTAAGTGTTGAAATCTGAAGACCATATTTTTCTGTGTCTCAATATTATTTCATATCAGGCAGAGCTCAGATAGTGGGAAGACGCGGAACAAACTGACAGTAGAAGAATTGAAGGCCTTTGTCCAGCAACTTTTTAGTCTTTCGTGTGTCATCAGCCAAACTCGACAAGTAAAGGTGAATGAAGCATTAATCCTGCTTTGGTTTATTTTGTTAATGAGCTTCTGTTCCAATTTAGAATTGTATGTATAGACTAGCGTTTGCTTCTACATATTCCTTTTTTTCTTCTTCTTTTCGAGACAGAGTTTCTCTGTGTAGCTCTGACTGTCCTGGACTCATTTTGTGGACCAGGTTGGCCTCGAACTCACAGAGATCCGCCTGGCTCTGCTTCCCGAGTGCTGGGATTAAAGGTGTTTCCCACCATGCCCGGCATATTCCTTTTTTTCATATGTATGCTATCTAAGGTTGTTTAGTAAGCAGTCAGTCTCTTGGTTTTCTTTTTTTTTAAGTTGTTTTGTGTGCATATATGCCTGTACACCATATGTGTACAATACTTGTGGAAACCATAAGAGGATATCAGATTCCCTGGAACTTCAGTTACTATGTGCTAGGAATCAAACTTGGGTCTTTGGAAGACCAGCTAGTGCTAGTGATCTTAACCAAGGAACCATCATCTCTCTAGCCCTTGTCTTTGTTCTTAGTCTTTATTCCATTTAAAAATCCTGAAAACGAGCAATTTAGAATGAATTCGTTTTTGTTTTTGTTTTGTTTCGTGACAGGGTTTCTCTGTGTATCACTGGCTGTCCATGACTCACTTTGTAGATCAGCTAATCTTGAACTCAGAGAGATCCACCTGCCTCTGCCTCCCTAGTGCTGGGATTAAAGTTGTGCACCACTATGACCCAGCTAGAATTATTCTTATCTATACAAATTTTGGGTCAGAGCCCCATCTAATACAAACGTAGTTTAAGTGCGATGTTCAAAAAAGAATCAGAAGTATAGTCATAAGCTACTAATAATACATTAGCTTTTAAAAATCAGGCTCTGACATTTATAGATAGATAGGTAGGTAGGTAGGTAGGTAGATAGATAGATAGATAGATAGATAGATAGATAGATAGATAGCTATTATCTATCTAAACATTTCTATTATTATTATTTAATGATCATATAAAAATCTTAAAGGTGCCTGGACAGTGATGGTGTACACCTTTAATCCCAGCACTCAGGAGGCAGAGGCAGGCAGATCTGTATGAGTTGGAGGCTAGCAACAACGGGTCAAGTTCCAGGACAGCCAGGATATGCAGAAAAACCCTATTTTAAAAAACAAGAGCGGGCTGGAGAGATGGCTCAGCGGTTAAGAGCACTGGCTGCTCTTCCAGAGGTCATGAGTTCAATTCCCAGCAACCACATGGTGGCTCACAACCATCCATAATGAAATCTGGTGCCCTCTTCTGGCCTGCAGATGTACCTGCAGACAGAACACTATATACATAATAAATAAATCTTTAAAAAAAATAATAAAAAAAATAAAAAACAAGAGCAAGGGGCTGGAGAGATGGCTCAGCGGTTAAGAGCAGTGGCTATTCTTCCGAAGGACAACCCTGATTCAAATCCCAGCACCCACATGGCAGTTCATAGCTGTCTGTAATTGCTGGGCGTGGTGTTTCACGCCTTTAATCCCAGCAGTTGGGAGGCAGAGGCAGGTGGATCTCTGTGAGTTCAAGGCCAGCCTGGTCTACAGAGTGAGTTCCAGGACAGCCAGGGCTGTCGAAAAACCAAAAAAAAAAAAAATCTCAGAGGTGTATGTCAAATAGTTATTTTGCATAGTTAGTAATTTTGATAGTTTTTTGTTTTTTGGGTTTTTTGTTTTGTTTTGGTTTTTCAAGACAGGGTTCTCTGTGTAGCAAGCCCTGGCTGTCCTGGACTCGCTTCGTGGACCAGGCTTGATAGTTTTTGTATCAAGTATTGGTGTCATCAGTTTGTAATATCTTAGTATCAGTTGCATTCTTGTTTTACTGCATTTTGTGAGAACATTTTGTTAGCTCTTTTAGGAATGAGTTTTTCCCCTAAGGGTGCTTATGACACTGCGATTTAGTTTGTCTTTTCTGCTTTTTCTCCCCCCCTAAACAAACAAACAAAAAATCTATTTTTGTCCTTAGCTTGACTAGTAAGTGTTGGTATGTATCAGGAAGTATATCCCTTTCTTTAGGTGTACCCTCTCCTGATACCTTCTTGTTTGTCTGATTTCAATAAGTATCACCTATATCTTGTTGATTTTCAATTCTCCAGCTCTGACTGCCTTTTTTTCTTTCCAACAGACACTATATTTTGATGCATACTCTATATTTCTGTTGGTAAAATAAATTGCATCATAGAAGTCTTTTGATAGGGGGCTGGAGAGGTGGCTCAGAGGTTAAGAGCACTGGCTGTTCTTCCCAAGGTCCTGAGTTCAATTCCCAGCAACCACATGGTGGCTCACAGCCATTTACATTGAGATCTGCCCAGGCATATATGTAGAGCAAATACTGTATACATAATAAAAAAAATGTTTTTGTCCTTTTTGGACAGCAGTCTGTCTGCAGTTGGTGCAAGGGGTTTTTTCATGCCAAGAGAAAGGCTTGCCACTAATTCAACCATCTTACAGTGGAGGTTCTTCGATGCTTATCTTCTACTTGGAGTAGAATAGGGGGTGCTGTCAGGCGCTGATATGTCTCGATATCAAAAAAAAAATCTTGATTTAAGATAACATCTTTGAATGCCATATTCTGCAGATCTCTAGGGGTTTTTGAAGATGCCCTAACCATCTCTTGTATTTAGATAAGCAAATGTTGCTTGTCTCTTAGCAACTTGATTACTGGGTAGTTTAGAGAATATCTGTGATAGACTGTCATAGTAGCTAACAAAGAGACATGTTTGCATGACTAGGAGTTTGTTTTAACTATCCTAGACCGTTTTAGACAGTTGGTATCAAGAGGTCAGAGCTTCACATTTTATTTTTAAGTATCAAAATACTGTTTCCTTTGTTTGCCATGTATTTTCCATTATTTGCTTCAAACTATATCCCACAGTAAATCTCTTTATTGCTTAAAGTTTGTTCTGTACCTTTGGTTGTACCACTCTTGTGTGTGTTTGTTTAATTTTGTTTTCTGTGTATAGTGTTTTGTCTGTATGTATGTCTGTGCACCACTTGCCTGGAAATTGAGTTAGAGATGATTATAACTTGTGCTATGGATATTGGAATCCAAACTTGGGAAGAATACCCAGTGCTCTTAACTGAGCCATCTCTTGCCCCTCTGTAATATCTCGTAGCTGCTTTCTTTTTATCATTTTTACTTTTAGTGGTCATCTTAAATATAAATCAAATTAGACCCCTTTCCTATGATAAAATTATCTAGTGGATCTCCAGAACTATTAAATGAAATCATTTTTGTTTTGTTTTCAAGAGAGGGTTTCTCTATGTAGTCCTGGCTGTCCTGAAACTAGCTCTGTAAACCAGACTGGTCTCAAACTGAGAGATGTGCTTGCCTCTGCCTTCCGAGTGCTGGGATTAAAGGCCTGTGCCACTGCTGCTGGGGTTCAAATGAAATCTTACCTCACAGTAATCTGTAAGACATTATCTCATCTGTCTGCTATTTATTTAGGTTTGCTACTTTACCCAGTTCTAGCAATATATTGAGCTCTATCCTCTCCAGCAATCTTGTGATTAGTGGGTCTGGTGCTGTATGTAGCTCAGTTAGTAGAAAGCATACATAGTATGCCTGAAGCCCTGAATTTGATCTCCAATATCAGATTTAAAAAACAAAAACCAGAGGCTGGAGAGATGGCTCAGAGGTTAAAAGCACTGGCTGTTCTTCCAGAGGTCCTGAGTTCAATTCCCAGCAACCACATGGTGGATCACAACCATCTATAATGGGTTCTGATCTTCTCTTTTGTCATGCAGCCATATATGCAAATAGAGCACTCATATACATATATACATACATACAATTATATTTTTGAAAGACCAATATGGTATGTAATAGACACCTATAATCCCAGTGCTGAAGAGATAGATATAGGAGGGTCAGAATTTCAAGGTCGTAGTTAGCTATGTAGTGAGTTGGAGGTCACCCTGGAATACATAAAAACCTGTCTCAAAACAAAAAGGGATTAATATTTGCCAGGCTTGAACCTTTTCCACCACATTCCCATCCCACCTCTTCATTTAATCTTTACTTTCTCTCTTTTTTTCTCCCTCCCCCCTACTCTCTTCCTTTCTTCCTTTCTTTTGTAAGTAGGGTGTGCACACACTTACATATTCATGTATGGGCACACATTTGTACAGGTGTATGAGAAGGTCAGAGGTTGTCTTCTTCAACCATTCTCCATTTAATAATGCGGTGGGGGTCTCCTTCGACTTTATTTACTGAGGCAGGGTTTCTTGGTGAACCTGGAGCTCACCTATTCAGCTAGGCAGCTAGCCAGCTTGCCCTGGAGATTCCCTTTCTGTGGTTCCAAGAGCTGGGATTAAGGCCACCATTCCTGCCCCACTTATGTCTTAACACTAATTGAAAATTTTTATTTAGGTATTACCGCTGTCTACCTATATTAGAATGTATTGGGTCTAGCAAGATGGCTCAGTGGGAAAAGGTGCTTGCCACGCCTAATGACCTGAGTTCCATTCCCAAGACCCACATAATCTAGGGTGAGATCTACATCCCATATGTTGCTTTCTGACCTTCATGTGAATGAATATACTGTGGCACACTCCCATCGCCCTATTTCCAAGAAAGAAAGAAACAAAGAAAGAATAAGGGAGTAATGAAGGACATAAGCTGGTTCTTTGATTGCAAAAGACTTCAAAGTCACCTCCTTTATACTGTATGCTACAGAAAGTGCCTGTGTCTGTGTTAGTTGACATTTAATATCTATTGAATGAATCAGTTGTACTTTCCTTGTCATAATAAGACACATTTTATTGGTTCTGCAATATTTTCATTGTAGAGATAGGAGCCGGAAAGGTGACTGAATAATAAAGAACACTGGCTGCTCCTCCATGGGACCCAGGTTTAGATCTCAGGACCCACGTGGTGGCTTACAACCATTCTTAACTCCATATCCAGAGAATCTGACGCCCTCTTCTGCCCTCTGAGGGCACCAGGCACACCCACACACACATTTGGTGAACATAAACACATGTATGCAGAACACTCATACACATAATAAATCTTTTAAAAAGGGAATATAGAAAAAAAATTAGTTACCAGATAACATACTTAAGATTTTATGTCTGAACATTTTGTGCTATTCTGGTGAGATTGTAAGAGGGCATAGAGTTGATAGCTTGCCTGAACTTTTTCTAGCATTTGCTCTTTTATTTTTTTAATAGAAGTTTTCAGGATTGGGAATCAAACCCAAGGCCTTGCCCATGCTAAGCAAGTGCTCTGTAACTAACTAGATGTATCCTCAAACAGATTTTATTTTATTTTTAACTTTTTCAGAATCTGCTGGATGATGTAGAAGAATTTCATGAGCGTGCCCAGGAGGCCATGATGGATGAAACACCAGATTCTTCCAAACTCCAAATGTTGATAGACATGGGCTCTAGTCTTTATGTGGAACTACCTGAATTACCTCGACTGAAGCAAGAGCTACAGCAGGCTCGATGGCTGGATGAAGTAAGACAAACCCTGTCAGATCCACAACAAGTCACTTTGGATGTCATGAAGAAATTAATTGACTCAGGGGTAGGCTTGGCACCTCACCATGCTGTGGAAAAAGCAATGGCTGAACTACAGGAACTCCTTACAGTCTCTGAACGATGGGAAGAGAAGGCTAAGATCTGCCTGCAGGCAAGGTGAGCACATTTAGGTGATAATTGTCTCTAATAAGTCAAGGGTTGGAGACGTAGCTCAGTGCTTAAGAGCACAGGTTGCTCTTCTAGAGGACTTGGGCTCAAGTTTCAGTACAAGGCAACACACAAACTGTAACTTAATTGTCTTCTGGCCTCCATCACTCCAGGCACACATTTGGTGGGTGCATTGACATATATGCAAGAGAAAACACCCATACACATAAAGTAATAAGTAAAAACGTAGAATGAGATAGAGGAACATAAAGCCTATTTCATTAGCATTACTGCCTCATGCCTTCTTACCAATCAGTAGTTATCAAACGAGGCTACATGTAGAGGTCCAGATATGTTCAAGCTGTTATATAGTGGATTTTGTTAGGTAACTGCAAATGATAGGAAATAGTATTGTTTCAAGTCTATGTTGTTAATATAGTTAGGGAATAAGAATTACAAAGTGCTCATTGAGGGGGTAGAATGTTGCTCAGTTGCTAAGAGCACTGGCTACTCTTTCAGAGGATCCTTGGTGTGGTTCTTAGCATCTATATGGTGGCTGACAACTGTCTGTAACTTTAGTTCCAGAGGATCCAAACACAGACATGCGTGCAGGCAAAACACCAGTGGAAGCATTTGATAGGAAACACTTGAAGTGACTTCATACAGTTTTGTTTAGTTAAAAGGAGCCTTTATGCAGTCTGGATATTTTGCTTTATACATACTGTGCGGAATACATATCAAAATTTATTTGTAACTTCTAATGCCCTAAATATTCAAATAACTATGTGTCTTGTGATTTGTGACAGTTCATGGAGATGGAAACATTTTAAATGGGGAACGGGAAATGAATAAGAAACTAATAATTTTGAAGCTTTCTTCTATGTTTGATTAGTCACTAAACTCTGATGATTTTGCTCCAGTATGTTGTTTTTTTTTTTTTGTTTTTTTTTTTTGATTTTTCAAGACAAGGTTTCTCTGTATAGCCCTGGCTGTCCTGGACTCACTTTTGTAGACCAGGCTGGCCTTGAACTCACAAAGATCCGCCTGCCTCTGCCTCCCAAGTGCTGGGATTAAAGGCGTGCACCACCACCGCCCGGCGCTTCACTATGTTTTTATCTGTCTTTTAACTCTCTTGCCACTAACTTAACTATCTGTAATAGTCCTTATATATTTTCTCTTGAGTTTTTTTTTCTTTCTTTTTAATTACTTCTTTTTATTTCATGTGCCTTGGTATTTTGCCTGAATGCATATCTGTGTGAGGGTGTTGGATTCCCTGGAACTGAAGTTACAGGCAGTTTTTGAGCTGCTTTGTAGCTGCTGGGATTTGAACCTGGGTCCTTTGGAAGAGCAGCCAGTGCTTTTAACCACTGAGCCATCCTTCCAGCCCATTCTCTTTGAGTTTTGTAGTGCAGTGTTTGTAGAGTACCTCCTGCATGTCATACACTATTTTTATGTTCTGTGAGGACAGTAGTGAACACAACCCAGGAAGTCCCAATTCCCATAGAGATAATATTTTAGTGAGGAAAGAAAGGTGGATAAATGAATTTTAGATACTTAATGTCTTGAAGAAAAGAAAAGATGGTGGTGTCTGGCCGAGCAATACACTTGGGAGGTAGAGGGAGAAAGATCTCTTGTGAGTTCTAGGCCGGCCTGGTCTACAGAGCGAGCTCCAAGACAGCCAGGGTTACACAGAGAAAGAAACTGTCTCAAAAAGGCCCCCCACCACAAAAAAAAATGGTGATGTTATTTGTAGAAAAACTGAGAGGTGTAATATTTTTCCTGTTCTGTTGGAATGAGCTTTCTGAACCATATCTTAGTATATTTGATTTCTTAGCATTGATTACTAAGTCTTCCATTTGCCTTTTCTTTACTTCTCAAGTAATCGCTTCTTCATAGCTATGGCTTTTTCTATGTAAATTTCATGGCTATATTTACCCTTTATTTACCATCTTTGTATATATTTATATAGTGTAACTTTTTTTTAATAGATGGGGGGTCTCATTATGTAGCTCTGGCTGTTTTGAAACTCGCTATGTAGACTAAACTAGCCTTGAACTCAAAAAGATCTACTTTTGTCTCAAGTGCTGGCATTAAAAGCATACATCACTACACCATCTTAATTTGGAACATTTTTTTTTTTTTTTGGTTTTTCGAGACAGGGTTTCTCTGTGTAGCCCTGGCTGTCCTGGACTCGCTTTGTAGACCAGGCTGGCCTCGAACTCACAAAGATCCGCCTGCCTCTGCCTCCCAAGTGCTGGGATTAAAGGCGTGCGCCACCACCGCCCGGCAATTTGGAACATTTTATCTATAGCAGATGTCCTTCCTTAGTAAATGCCTTCTGTTTTTTTTTTTTTTTTTTTTTTTTAGCTAATTCCATTGAATTTTCCCACAGTAAATTTACTCATTCCCATACCCCCTTCCTTTGTTTCCTTTTCTGTAAGTTATACCAACTTTCACATATTGTAGTAAGCAAGTACTCAATCCATTAACTTTGACCCCTCTTATTTTCTTATCCTCAAACTCAGCATGTTTATTTTTTCTTTGTTTTCTAGTGGATTATTTGATGAATTGATTGATATTTGCACTACTGAAAATTGAACGCAGTGTCTTGTGTATACTAGAAAAGTCCTCTAGCACTAAGCTATATCCTTAGCCCATAAGTGTGTTTCACCTTCATTCAGTAGATAGACAACTTTAAAAGGTTCACAATTATCTCTTAGTCCTTTAAAACTCACTGTTGTGCCGGGCAGTGGTGGCGCACGCCTTTAATCCCAGCACTTGGGAGGCAGAGGCAGGCGGATCTTTGCGAGTTCGAGGCCAGCCTGGTCTACAAATTGAGTCCAGGACAGCCAGGGCTACACAGAGAAACCCTGTCTCGAAAAACAAAAAAACAAACAAACAAAAAAAAACAAAACTCACTGTTGCTTGTGGGATTATTGTTTTCCTGTCGTTCCTCTCAGGCTGCTTTCCTAGCTGGTCTGTTTGTGGTTTAACCTCATCCTCTCTTACCTATTCTGCACAGCCACTGCTGTTGTCCTAAGTATAAGTGTTACTATTTTATTTCCCTGCTTAGGACCTAGACTGGTTTCTCTTGCCCACAATATGAAGCGCAAATTCCTTAATCTGATTCATAAGGCCATTTGTCATCTAGGTCTTTGCTTGATTTTATATCCAATCTCATATTTTGTCATTATTCTTCAATATTCCTAATACAGTGTTTCACACCCCTCCACAGCAATCCCAGTTCCTCAAACATACCATGCTCTTTCTTTATACCTTTGTATGTTTACTTTGTTCCCTCTTCCTGTACCATTTGTGATATTTCTACCACCTACCCAATCCTTGGCACCACCATTTTTACTAACTCTTATTTAAAAAGGATAAAAAAAGTTACCATTTTTGAGAAGCTTTCTTGTCACCTGTCAAATCAATGACATACTTCTATTTTGATTTGTTGATTTGTCTGAGACAGGATCCCACTGCATATCTCTGGCCTAGAACTTGCTTTGATTATCTTATACTCAGAGAGGTCCACCTTCCTCTATCTTCCTGAGTGCTGAAATTACAGGTGTATGTGTAACACCATGCCTGCTCCTATTCTGTATTTGATGACACCTTATTTTCCTTTATTGTTGTACCTATCAAAACACATTATTTTTTAGGAGTCTTTTTCCCATGTCTGAATTGAGAAATAGAAGCTGAAGGATAAAGAATTCAATACTAGCCTTAGCTATATGAGAACCTGTTTGTACACACACACACACCCTCCTTCAAATTTTGAAAAGATTTATGAGTTAAAAAAAAAAAACAAGCCGGGCGGTGGTGGCGCACGCCTTTAATCCCAGCACTTGGGAGGCAGAGGCAGGCGGATCTTTGTGAGTTCGAGGCCAGCCTGGTCTACAAAGTGAGTCCAGGACAGCCAGGGCTACACAGAGAAACCCTGTCTCGAAAAAAAAAAGAAAAAAAAAAAAAAACAGCCACTCTGGCTCATTAATAGTGTCCAGTACCTGGACTGCTTCCTGACATGGAATGAAATTCCTGAATGGTGAGACAGTAGCACTCTTTGTAAGCTTCCTATTGCTTACATAGAGGATCTGTGGGACTCAGGATTCTTCATATGTTTACAACTCCATTATAATTCATGCTCACTCATACTCCAGCTGTTCCCTGTCAAAACACTTTCAATTCTCTAGGCAGAATTTTTTACTACGGCCTGTGGCTATGAGCCTAAAGTAATTTGTTCCTAGTTTCCGGTACCACTGTTATTCTTGGATTTTCATTAATGAAAATGAGGTCCTTGGTTGTATTCATCAATGAATTAGTTATTTATGATTGTAGTAAGGAAAGTCTATAGTCAACATGAATGGGTTTCTGTTCTGTTGCTCCCTGTGTTGCTAGCCATGCCCATCTCTGATCGTTGCAGGTGTATAGAGAGGGCTAGAATAGAGTGGCAGCGCAGGACTAAGTAGTAAAAGGAGCCTGGAGCTAAGACTCATTCTGAATCAGTGGGTCAAGTGTGTCTTGTACTACATTCAATTACTTTATGGGAACTCCTTAGTTTTCTTGTCTGTAAAATAGAAATAAAGATGATAGCTTGGTAGCTGCTTTGTTTGCTTTATGGGGATGTGATAAGAATTAAATGAGCTCATGAATATGAGTTACTTATACATTATAAAATGCTATTTTAATTATTTTAGAAATTAGACTTTTACTTACTATCTTACTATTTCATTGTTCATTTAGACCACGGCACAGTATGGCAAATTTAGAAAATATTGTGAATGAAGCCAAGAACATTCCAGCTTTTCTACCCAATGTGTTATCCTTAAAAGAAGCTTTACAAAAGGCCCGTGAATGGACAGCTAAAGTGGAAGCTATTCAGGTAAAGCAATGTTCAGATTAGCCTACTTATCAGGTAATACCTTCTCATAAATAAATTGTGTAAACCTTACTTCATTACAATTAGTATAATAAAATAATAATACTTAATAATACTTGAAGTTCACCTATTCTTTCCTCTGACTTTAAAATTCAGAATAAATACTAAACATTGTAAAGATTACTGGTTTTGGTTAGGAAAGTTAATGGAGCTAGGTATTCAACTTTTCAAAGAAAAGAGCAGTTACATTGGGCTGGAGAGGTGGCTCAGAGGTTAAGAACACTGGCTGTTCTTCCCAAGGTCCTGAGTTCAATTCCCAGCAACCACATGGTGGCTCACAGCCATCTACATTGAGATTTTCCCAGGCATATATGTAGAGCAAATACTGTATACAAAGTAAATAAATAAAAAATGTTTAAAAAAAAAAAAAAGAGCAGTTACATTTTATGGCTATAAATTAATTCACAGTTTTTATTTTTTGTTGTGGTTGTTGTTTTTTGAGACTGGGTCTTACTATGTAGCCCTGATTGGTCTGAAACTCAGAATAGAGGTCTGGAAACTGGCCTGAAACTTACTGTGTAGACCAGGCTGGCCTCCAACTCAGAGATCTGCTTGCCTCTGCTACCCCAGTACTGGGGTTAAAGTCATGAACAACCTTGATTCTGACTTACCTCCTTGATAATTGTTGAGGAATATTAGTCCTTCTGTTTGGTAGAGCCCTGACTTGGGAGACTCTAAGTGAACAGGTTCTTTTATTGGGACAACTCTTATTCAGGTGACATGACTTCTCAGTTTACCCAGAAGATATTCTGTAGTCAAGGGACAATAGTTTGGCACCAGAGGGAGTAAGAGTGAATATATTATTTGTTGACCCTTTCAATATCTGAGTGTTTTTGTCTGTATGTTTAGCTAACTCTTCTTATCCTGGTACCTTAGTGCTTCATGCCATTGTAGTGTTTCATAATAACACAGTACATTATTATCTAAAATCATTGTTTATGTATTGTGCCTGAGTGTATTGTGAGCTGCCATGTGGGTGTTGGGAACTGATTCTGGATCTTTTACATGAGCAGAAAGCTCTTAACCACTGAGCCATCTCTCCAGTCCCTAGTCTCTGTATTATTATTTTAAAGAATTCATAGATTTATTTGTGGGTTTTTTTGTTTGTTTTTTGGTAAACAATGTTTCATACAGCCCAAGCCTTCTTCAAATTTGCTATGTAGGCAAGGTGGGCCTTGAACTTTTTTTTTTTTTTTTTTTTTTGGTTTTTCGAGACAGGGTTTCTCTGAATATCTCTGGCTGTCCTGGACTCGCTTTGTAGACCAGGCTGGCCTCGAACTCACAAAGATCCGCCTGCCTCTGCCTCCCAAGTGCTGGGATTAAAGGCGTGCGCCACCACCGCCCGGCTGGGCCTTGAACTTTTAATCCACCTCCTATCTTCTGATGCTAGCCCCATCATAAATTCATAGATTTCCTGTCTTTATTTATACATATACATATATATGTATGTATTAATATATCTTTCAAAACAGAATTTTCAGGCAACTATATCAGTTACTACATGAGAAATATTTACTAGAATACAGTGTAATGATTCTAAAAACAATAGTGATTTCATAACGTGGAAATACTGAAACACCATAAATTTATGAAGAAAGTAGTCATTCATAGCTTTCATTGTATAACATAAGCAGTAGGTGGTTATCCAACATAAGATACTGTTTTTAATCTTATATCCATAGAAATTAAATTTGGGGCTAGGTGGTAGTGATGCATGCCTTTAATCCCAGCACTTGGGAGGCAGAAGCAGGTGGATCTCTGTGAGTTTGAGGCCAGCCTGGTCTACAAAGCAAATCCAGGACAGCTTTTACACAGAAGCTTGTTACACAGAGAAACCATGTCTTGGGGTGGGGGGGATTAAATTTGGGGTTGTAATGATGAAATAGATTTCCATTCTGCAGAAAAAATTCTTCCATTGACCTCTGTGACATTGTTTATGGAGACTGAAGCAATGACAGGGGTTTAGAGGACTTACTGCTTTTGCAGAGAACCCAGGTTCAGTTCCCAGCACCCACATGTCAGCTCACAACCATCTATAACTAGTTTAAGGGATCCAACACCTCTGGCCTCTGTGGACACTGTTCATGTTACTTGTACATACAGGCAAGACAGTCATACTTGTAAAATCTTTCAAAATTTTTTTATTTACAACTAGTAGCAAATTCATTCTTTATTTCTAATTCCGTTTTTATATTTCTAGTCTTCAGCTTGTCTTTATGTATTTTTATCTTACCAGTTTCCTTCTTAATTATTGAAAGAAAAAATTTAGTAACATTGATTCAAAAAATGAATTCCTTTCTGGGCAGTGGTGGCACACATCTAATCCCAGCACTTGGAGGCAGAGGTAGTCAGATCTCTGTGACTTCGAGGCCAGCCTGGTCTACAGAGGTACTTCCAGGATAGTCAAGGCTATGCAAAGAAACCTGCCTTAAAAAAAACCCCAAACAAACAAAAAATAAATTCCTTGGGAGACAAGTGGATATTTGTGAGTATAAGACGAGCCTGGTCTACAAAGCAAGTCCCTGTCTCGAAAAAACAGCAATAACAAAGGTGGGGAAGAAACAAAAATTAACACTAAGACTGAAGATGTCCCTTAGTGGGACTAGTGCCTGCCTGTTGGTTTTTGTTTGTTTGTTTTGTTTTTCGAGACAGGGTTTCTCGGTGTAATAGTCCTGGCTGGCAGCTGGGCGGTGGTGGCGCACACCTTTAATCCCAGCACTTGGGAGGCAGAGGCAGGTGGATCTTTGCGAGTTCAAGGCCAGCCTGGTCTACAAAGTGAGTCCAGGACAGCCAGAGATACTCAGAGAAACCCTGTCTCGAAAAACCAAAAAAAAAAAAAAATAGTCCTGGCTGGCCTGGACTCACTTTGTAGACCAGGCTGGCCTCAAAGTCACCTGCCTCTGCCTGTTGGGGTGCCTGCCTATTGTATAAGGCCTGGGTTTCACTCTCTGTTTATGTATTAAAAAATTAACATTAAGTTCCAAGTATATTCCCAGGCTCCATGAAAGAATTAAAATTGTGTGAGAATTACTTTTTCTTTTTCCAGAGCGGCAGCAATTATGCTTACTTGGAGCAGCTTGAGAACTTATCTGCTAAAGGACGCCCTATCCCTGTGCGTCTTGATGCATTGCCTCAAGTGGAATCACAGGTAGCAGCAGCTCGGGCCTGGAGAGAACGGACTGGGAGGACCTTCCTTAAGAAGAATTCCAACCATACATTGTTACAGGTGAAGAGTAGCTCATGTGTGTGCTTCAGCACTCTCACAGCAGTTGATAAACTGCTATCTGTAGAGGTGTTGGTATTAGGTTCTTTCTGGTTAATTTAATCTTCATTATATTTCATGTCTATTCGATAGTATCAGATGTTGAATTGAAACCTGCAGTTTTAGGCAAACTGTTTTCATTAATCTGTGCTGTATCCAGAAAAAGCAACCAGCATATATCTTAACCTGTGTCATTAGACTCTACTGAAGTATATTATCCCTCAGAGACAGATTTCATTCTTTTTATCTTGAGTGGTTGAAAATGGTAGGTAAAAGACTTTGAAATTTCAACCTTTGTTTTTGGACAAGTTGTCCCTTGTCTGAGTCTGTTTTGCTCATCAGTAAAATCTGGGAAGTAATACCTTCTGTGTATAATAGTTGTGAAAATTTAATTAGATAACATATCTGGATCCCTGGTAGCTGATGGAGGAGGATCACCACAAATTATAGGCCAGCCTGGCTACAGGGTAAGATCCTGCCTCTAAAACATTAAGCTTTAGACATGGTCAGTGGGGTCCATTAATGGTTATTTTTACTCAAGGCTTTTGGTTTATTTTCTTTTAAAACAAGAGTTATATTTAAAATTTTACAGGTGCTAAGTCCACGGACTGACATTGGTGTATACGGGAGTGGTAAGAACAGGAGGAAGAAAGTGAAAGAAATAATAGAAAAAGAGAAGGAGAAAGATGTAGACCTCGAGCCTTTGAGTGACTTAGAAGAAGGACTGGAGGAGACCAGAGACACAGCCATGGTGGTAAGGAGCTAAGTCATAGATCTTGAATTTGCTTTCTGAATGCAAAATTCTAAAATGAGAGCAGGTTTTAACTGTTTATTTACTTGTGTTACGTATATGGTGTGTGTGTGTGTGTGTGTGTGTGTGTGTGTGTGTGTGTGTGTGTG
>CAJQZJ010032121.1:14422249-14450849 GCA_907164525.1 Lophiomys imhausi
AGAGAAACAACAACAAAAAAATAGTATATTCCAAAGGGTCAAGAGTTAGGTTGTAACAAGGAGACTTGCAAGCTACAGCAAGCAACCTCCATGCTGGTGTTCACTTAGGATGAGTACTTTTTGTTCAGTTTCCCAGTGTATAACTCTGGCCATGTGAATAAGAGCAGTCGAGATTGGCCAGTGTTGGTCATAGAAGGTTAGGATGAACTGTAATTTCGAGTTATGCAATCTCTGCTAATGCAATTAGTTAATGGTTCTAATTAAACAGTGTTGGGTTCTGGATAGAGGCTTGGATTGTAAGGCTACTGGGCTGCAGCTCTATGGTATTAGGCTGAAGTACTCCAGCACTTGTGTTTTGGTATAGGCAAGGTTTTCCTGCTTGGGAATTTCTAGATCAAGCTTAAGTAATTCCTTGGTGGAGGCCTGTTCTGTTCTTCTGGTTTCTTAATAATTGCCTTCCTTACAGAGAGAATACAACATCATACTTTGCCTATGGTAAAGATTTGCAGAGGTACAGTTATGGTCAGAACAAATTATCATTAGTGTGATTTTTTTTTTTTTTTATTGTTTTTGGGTTTTTGAGACAGAGTTTCTCTGTATAACAGCTCTGGCTGTCCTGGAACTCAATCTATAGACCAGGCTGGCCTTGATCTCACAGAGACACAGAGATCCGCCTGCCTCTGCCTCCTGAGTCCTGGGATTAAAGGCGTGTGCCACAGCATGCTTGGCTAGTGTGATTGTTTTGTTAGTGACGCTACACTGACTTCATCTTTGCATTAGATCCAGTTGGCCTTTCTTTGGTACTGTGTGTTAGACTAAGTAAGCCCTTTGGGTTTTGCCTGGTAATAACATCTGGATCTGGAGAGTATCCTAGATTAGGCCGTAGTTTTATGTGCAACTTGATTGCTCTGTTAGAATTTGTGCCTATTACCTGGAAGCTTGGTACACTAATGTAAGTAGCTTTCTTCAGAGAATTTGGAGACATTCCATTTGTGCTCATTGACTATTTTTCTTTTGTTTTTTTAGTATGCAGTTATGGTGAGCAGTGCTCACCCTTAAAGCCTGAATCTCCCCAGGATAAACCCCTAAGATGTAAAATAAAACCATTCTATCATAAACACTTAAAATTAATATCTAATGTCCTAGAAAATAGTTTTCTTAAGATAAAAGTGGATACCTGGGGCGTTTTAATGTAAATTTTTAGTTATATAAATTAAAGTCTTAAGAGAAGTTGAAATTTGAATTGTTCAAATAAGCCAATGAAGAATTGTCACCATGCTTCATTATGTGTTGGTATTTTAATCTTGAACATACTCCCACCCTTCCCCACCCTTCCTGGTTGCTGGCTAGCCCTGGAGTTTTGAGGGGAGGAAGTTTTGTGTCGAATCTCCCTATTTTGCCAAGAAAGGCCTTCAACTCCTGGGCTAGCATGATTCTTCTGCCTTAACTTCTAGGGAAGTTACAATTATGGGCATGTCCCACTGCCTGTAATAATAATTTTATTCCAAAGTTCTTTATATTTGACTCCATTGTTCAAGGTCAGCCTGGTCTACAAAGTGAGTCCAGGATAGCCAGGGCTACACAGAGAAACTCTGTCTTGAAAAAAGATCAAGAATTACTAACTTGGGGCTGGAGAGATGGTTCAGTGAGAGTCTTCTGTTGCAGAGGATGGACCTGGGTTTGTTTCTCAGCACCCACATTGGATAGTTCACACCCAGCTCCAGGGAGAGCCAACATCTCTGACTTCAGTGGGTATCTGTACTTCCATGTATGGTCACACACACACACAATTAAAGCTAATTTTTTAAAAAAGATCCTTAATTAGTAAGGATGTTTTTATAGGTAATAGATTCCAGGAGATAGATTATTTAATAGTTTTGTTTTTTTAAGATATATTTATTTTATGTATGGGTGCTTTATCTGCATGAACACCTGCAACCAGAAGAGGGCACCAGATCCCATTATAGATGGTTGTGAGCCACATATGGTTGCTGGGAATTGAACTCAGGACCTCTGGAAGAGCAGTCAGTGCTCTTAACCGCTGAGCCATCTCTCTAACACTTAATAGTATTTTTGTAGGCTTATCTTTGTAGATTACTTTTTACTTGACTTTCCCTTTTGGACTCGTCATTAAAACTTTTTTTGGTGTGTGTGCAGGGTGCCCAGTCAATATTTTCTGTCTTATTAAATATCATAGTTCATTCTAATGTCATGTTTTTAACTGAAAAATGTCTAATTTTAAAAGTTTTTATCCAGAAAGCCTTCATTTATAGGTTTTTGTAGGTTAAGTGGTTATAATTCTAATAACTTCTTTTTGTTCTTTAGGATACATCCAGTGTGAAGTCCTCTAGCAGTCTGGAACCCAATCTCTTTTGTGATGAAGAGATTCCTATCAAGTCTGAGGAAGTAGTAACTCACATGTGGACAGCACCTTCATTCTGTGCAGAGCATGCATACTCTTCGGCTTCTAAGAGTTGTTCTCAAGGTATTAATTATTCTTAGAAAAGTGTATAGAATATGGACATGGTGGCATGTGCTTGTAATTCAAGCATTTGGGAGGTGCAGGCAGGAGTGTAGAAAAAAATGGCTAATAAAATGATTTAACCAGTATTTATATTATCATTAATTGGTCGGCGGTGTTAATCCTAAACCCACCATTATAAATACAGATATATAAGGACACCAGATGGATTTTAACAAGCTTTGGCCTGAATTGTGCTAATCCTAGCCCATCTAAGTAGCTCATAATTTTATTGCCCAAATATGATCCCAAATATACATACGTCCCTTTGGATTGCTATTCTCCACGCTATGCCGATGTTCCAGGCCACATGGAATGATCTTCTTTAATCTACCGCATGGCATGTGTCTCTCTTCTTTCTGTTCCTCGCTTCTTCCCAAGATGTTGTCTGTCTCTGAAGCCCTCACACCTTAGTCCTGCCTACCTCCGTCATTGCCCAGTCTCCAGGCCTCAGCATTTATTTAACCAATCAGAGACAATGTAAATAACAGACAGCAAGCAGAACCAATTAACATTTAGAATGCTTAACATTACCCCATTACAGGAGGCCCAGGATTTCAAGTTTATTCCTGACTAGAGAGCAAGTTTGAGGCCCTCCTGGGCTACATGAGACCTTGTTGTTTTAAATACACAAGTGGGCCTGGACAGTGCTTCAGCACCAGCCATGCAACTGACAACCCAAGTTTGATTTCCAGAACCGTCAAACAAATGCTATGCTTACTGACATGCATCTAATCCTAGTGCTGGTGCAGGAGGTTGGGAGTAGAGATGGGGGATTTGGCTGGGGATTTTCAGGTGAGCCAGTCTGCAGTAAGCAGCACCACAGGAAAAACAGAAGGTCCTTCAACAAGGACTTGAAACATACTGTGGCATATGTATACCTGTACACACATGCACACAAACACAAAATAAATAAAAAGTAAACAAAACAGAAAACATCATAATGTTTGGAAATTTAGTTCAGTGTTAGAGTGTTTGCTAGCAAGTGCAAGGCCCAGGTTTGGTCCTAAGCTCTGAGAAAAACAAAATAATATTATATATTTAGAAAGTAAGTTGAAACATAGAAAAGACATCATATTAATCCAGATTGTCAGTCTTTTTTGAATACATATCTTGGTTGCCACTTACTAATAGAACTTGAAAACACTGTTGTGATTGGGAAAAGCCACAATCTGCTTTCATTTTCTGTCATTACATGATGACCTGAAAACAGAATTTTTTTTTTTCAATAATTTTTCCCTTTTTATTTATTTATTTTAAATATTTATTTATTATGTATACAGTGTTCTGTCTGCAGGTATATCTGCAGGCCAGAAGAGGGCACCATATTTCATTATGAATGGTTGTGAGCCACCATGTGGTTGCTGGGAATTGAACTCATGACCTCTGGAAGAGCAGCCAGTGCTCTTAACCGCTGAGCCATCTCTCCAGCCCTGAAAACAGAATTAATAGAGCCCTAATTAGGAAAAAAATTTTGTAAGTCACGTGATCATGGGTAATATTTGTATGGGCTCTCTGTGAGACCTTCACTTACCTTCTGCTTAATCAGTACAGCTATCAAAGAACTCACTGCTACTTATGACTATTCATATTGGGATTAGTTATTCTTTCATTTTATGGAGTTTTTGTGTTTAGACAGAGTCCCACTGTAGCTGTAGCTAATGTAATTCTCTTTACGTAGCCTTTGTTGGCTTCAGACGTACCAATCCTCTTGCATCAGCTTCTTGGGTGCTGAGATTACAAGTGTGTGCCACTATACCCAGTTAGGCTTCAGTATTGGGGGATGTTTTGGTTTTGTCTTAAGATTTTTTTTTTAGACAGAGTTTCTCTGTATAATAGCCCTGGTTGTCTGGACTTGCTTTGTAGACCAGCTGGCCTCGAACTCACAGAGATCCACCTGCCTCTGCCTCCCTGGTGCTGGGATTAAAGGCATGCGCCACCACCACCTGGCTTGTCTTAAGATTTTTAAAAAATGAATGTGAGTATTTTGTCTTCTTGTATGTATGTATACCATGTACATACCTAGTGCCAGAGGAAATCAAAAGAGGGATCCAGGGACATTGGATCCCCTGGAACTGGAGTTACCATGTGGGTGCTGGGAATCGAACCTATGTCTTCTGCAAGAGCAACAAATGTTCTTTTTTTTTTTTTTTTTACATTTATTTATTGTGTATACAGTATTTGGTCTACATATTTGCCCAGGCACCAGATCTCAGTAGATGGTTGTAAGCCACTATGTGGTTGCTGGACCTTGAACTCAGGACCTTTAGAAGAACAGCCAGTGCTCTTAACCTCTGAGCCATCTCTCCAGATCGCAACAAATGTTCTTAACCACTGAGCCAGTTCTTAAGTCCCAGGTTTTGGTATTCTTGATTGTTAGAAAGTTCTTTCTTTTAGTGAATGCTTTCTCAATGATGTTCATTTTCTTCTATCCAGAGAAAACGAATAACACTGTATTTCATTCCTCTGGAAAAATAGAGATTATTTTTTCTATGATAAACTTTTAGGATTTTATGGATCACTATATTGTCTGTTCATTAGGAAGATAAGCATTTATTTCTGTGTCATATGGAGAGAACATCAATTGAGAGAGTCTGCAATAACCAAGATAGAGAACTAGTTTTGATTTAGTGGCCTTTTTGGAAGGGGGCGGGTTGTTTTGGTATGTTGGGGAGGTTGTTTTGTTTTTTCAAAACAGGGTTTCTTTTTTTTTATTTGGTTTTTCGAGACAGGGTTTCTCTGAATATCTCTGGCTGTCCTGGACTCGCTTTGTAGACCAGGCTGGCCTCGAACTCACAAAGATCCGCCTGCCTCTGCCTCCCAAGTGCTGGGATTAAAGGCGTGCGCCACCACCGCCCGGCTCAAAACAGGGTTTCTTTATGTAGCCCTGGCTCTCCTGGAACTAGCTCTGTAGGTCAAGCTGGCCTTGAACTCAGAGACCCACCTGCTTCTGCCTTCCAAGTCCTGGGATTAAAGATGTGTGTGTGTGGTATGCATATGTGTTGCTTTTTTTTTCCCTCTCCTAAAGCAAAGACATACAAAAACCTCTCTTTTTTATACTGATATAATGAATCTAGGTATCTAAATTTACTTCAGAAGGGAGAGGTAGATTTTTTCCTAAACTTTTACTTTCAAAACATCTGTATACCATTTTCACTTCTTTGCTTTATTTCTTGGTGTCTTGGGGAAAAGGTACTAGCACTCCAAGAAAGCAGCCTCGGAAGAGCCCTTTGGTTCCCAGAAGTTTGGAACCTCCAGTACTGGAATTGTCTCCTGGAGCAAAAGCCCAGTTAGAGGAACTCATGATGGTTGGAGACCTCCTAGAAGTGTCTCTGGATGAGACACAACACATATGGCGGATTTTGCAGGCCACACACCCACCTTCAGAGGACAAATTCTTACATATCATGGAGGTATGGACTTCATAACTTCATTAGTGATTTTAACATGTCCATGTTCCTTAGTAGTGCCCCAGATATTGGCAAAGGGATGGCCAAATGAGCAGTAGTTTGGCAGTCTTTTCTCACATTTAAGCAAAAAATATTTGTTTCCTTGTTTTCTTTATTGAAATTTTAAGTAATAATTCTTTTATTTCTGCTTGAAAGTAGGAAGGATTAAAAAACAGTTTAACCAAGTATCATAGTACAGGCTTGTAATCCTAAAACAGGGGAAGGAGAGGCAAGAAGATCAGCCATTCAAAATGATCCTTGGCTACTTTGAGGCTAGCCTTAGCTACAAAAGCCCTTGTCTCAGAAACAAACAAAATTATCAAGCAGTTTAGGGGCTGAAGAGATGTTAAGAGCATATGTATGCTCTAGGTTGGTTCCCAGCACCCATGTTGGGTGGCTCACAGCCACCTGTAACTCCAGATCCACGGGATCTGAGGCCCTCTTTTACTCCAAAAGCCCCTCCACTCACATGTATATACCCACACAGAAACACTCAGATACATCATACACATATTCTAAATATCTTTTGTAAAAATCAGACAGTGGGGCTGGAGACATGGTTCAGTGGTTAAGAGCACTGGCTGCTCTTACAAAGCACCTGGGTTCAAATCCCAGCACCGCCAGGCGGTGGTGGCGCACGCCTTTAATCCCAGCACTTGGGAGGCAGAGGCAGGCGGATCTCTGTGAGTTCAAGGCCAGCCTGGTCTACAAAGCAAGTCCAGGACAGCCAGAGATATACAGAGAAACCCTGTCTCGAAAAACCGAAAACAAACAAACAAACAAACAAAAAACAAATCCCAGCACCATATGTTTCACAGCTGTGTGTAATTGCTGGGCATGGTTGCACATGACTTTAACTCGGCAGGCAGAGGCAGGCAGATCTCTGTGAGTTACAAGCCAGCCTGGTCTACAAAGTGAGTCCAGGACAGCCACAAATATACAGAGAAACCTTGTCTAGATAGCTGGGTAAATGTAATTTTTAAAAGGTGCATCTGGAGGAATGACTTAGTGAGTAAAGTGCTTACTGTGCAAATATGAGGAGTAGAGTTCGTCACGACATTATAAAAAATAAGTAGGTGGTCTTGGTGGCCTGCCTATAATCCCAGTGTGTGGGAGACAGAGGCAGGGGATCTCTGGAGCAAGCTGGCTAGCCACACTGGCCAAAATGGTGAGCTCCATGTTCAGCAGGTGAGAATATCTCAGTTTATAAGGTGGAAGATGTTGTAGGAAGTCACCTAACATCAAACTCAGGCCTCCAGACACGTGTGAATACACATACCACATGCACTGGTGAACATGCACACATGTGTATGCGCTTGCACAAGGTTATGTGGAGGCAGCAAGGGTGGTTAATTGGAGCTGATGAATTGGGGGGAGCTCATAGTCATGTGCTACATTTGCATTATCAGTTTATGCTTCATAATGGTGTTTTACATCCATATCCCCCTTTGATCATGCTACGGTTATAGGCATGAGCAATTCATTTCTGAAGTTAGGAGTATTATTTTCTAGTCTTTTTTTTCTTCATTGAATATTCTCTCTTTCAAAGAGGTCTCACCATGTAGCCTTGGCTCTTTGACCTCAAAGAGATCCACCTTCTTCTGCCTCTGGAGTGCTGGAGATTAAAGGTGTAAACAGCCATAATTGCTTAATTAGTCTCTTACTTATTTTCCTTTTTTTCTTTGAGACAGGGACTTTGGCAGCCCAGCTTAGCCTCAAACTTTCTGAGTAGCAAAGGATGACCCTAACCTCCTGATCCTCTTGCCTCTGCCTCCCAAGTGCTGGGACTGCAGATAAACACCCCCACATCTGGTTTTATGGTATGCTGAGGGTTAAACTCAGGGCTTTATGAATCCTCTACCAGCTGAGCTACATGCCCAGCAAATCTCTCTTAAACAGCTTTACAATAATACATTTTTTGTTATATAAAAAAAGTGTTGGGACTGGATGTGGTGGCACACACCTTTAATCCCAGCACTTGGGAGGCACGCCCAGCACTGTGAGTTTGAGGCCACCCTGGTCTGCAAAGTGAGTCCAGGCAATTCAGGCTATTACACAGAGAAAACCCTGTCTCAGAAAAACAAATAAAAAGAAAAAAACCCAGTTGGTACAGTGGCTCAACACAAAAGCTATCATCTTACCTTTTTTGAGTAAACAGTTCGGTTCTATTGAGTACATTAATATTGTATGCAAATACCACCACAATCTATTCCTAGAACTCATTTTTAGGAGTGAGAAGTTGATACACACTCTTACTATATAAACCAGGTTGCCCTTGAACTTGCAGCAACACCATTGTGACTGCCTCCCAAGTGCTGGGATTGCAGATGTGTAGCACCAATGCCCAGCTTCCTACAACTCTGTAATCATCCCAAACAGAAAATCTGTACCATGAAAAAGTAATTGTTTCTATTCCTTTACCTTCTATCCTGCTTTTTGTGTCTGCTAATTTTCTTGTTATCTCACATAAGAGAATGACACTGTTTTTTTAAAGTTTTGTATTTAGATTCTGATTAATTTTATATTTTTGAAGGATGATAGCATGGAAGAGAAACCATTAAAAATGAAAGGAAAGGATTCTTCAGAGAAGAAACGGAAACGGAAGCTAGAAAAGGTAGAACAATTTTTTGGAGAAGGAAAACAGAAGACCAAGGAGCTAAAGAAAATAGATAAACCTAAAAAGAAGAAATTAAAATTAAATGTGGACAAATCAAAAGAGTTGAATAAATTGGCCAAGAAGTTAGCAAAAGAAGAAGAGCGAAAGAAAAAGAAAGAAAAGGCTGCTGCAGCCAAAGTAGAACTTGTGAAAGAAAGTACTGAGAAGAAAAGAGAGAAAAAGGTGTTGGATATCCCCTCAAAGTATGACTGGTCGGGAGCAGAGGAATCTGATGATGAGAATGCTGTGTGTGCAGCACAGAACTGCCAAAGGCCATGTAAGGACAAGGTGAGGTGCTGGGGTTCATTGACTGGTGTGAAAGGGCCAGAGCTAATGGTCATGAGGGTGTGTGTATAATATAATAACAGTATAGTTGAAATTCTATAGTTGGGATTCCAGGATTTGGACTTCAAACGTATTTTTTTTCTACAGTTTTTATAAATCATTTTAATTATGTTCCTAAACTGCTTTAATGGAGGAAATAGAGTTTTTAAAAAGTCATTTACTAGAAACCTACAAAAGCATAAAAAAGTTATTTGACACCCCTGACAAGCATTGTACTTCATAAGCCGTGTGCTAGCCAAGCTTCAAATGCGCTTCCGCCCTCTCTGTGGTGTGATTCAGAACTAGATGGCTGGTCTGTTACACACAATAACCTGAAAAGTCCGTTCGTATCTTTTTTTTTTTTTTTTTTTTTTTTTTTTGGTTTTTTCGAGACAGGGTTTCTCTGTATATCCTTGGCTGTCCTGGACTCGCTTTGTAGACCAGGCTGGCCTTGAACTCACAGAGATCCGCCTGCCTCTGCCTCCCAAGTGCTGGGATTAAAGACGTGCGCCACCACCGCCCGGCTATCCGTTCGTATCTTATTCATACTCTAGCTAAAAGATACTCTCTTAAATAGAATATGATTGTTTTGACAGATAATTCATACTTACAATGTTAGGGTAGTAAATGACTCGATTGTTAAAGTTAGTGGTTATGAAGCTTGACAACCTGAGTTCAGTCCCAGGGCCACACGATAAAAGCAGAGAACTAGCTTCCTCAGGTTGTCCTTTGACCCCCCACATATGGACTGTTACGTGTATTGCAAATACATGTAAATTTTAACCCTAAATTTTAAGTACAGTAATTCTGTGTTGGCTGTTTTTTAGATGATACTTTTGTTAATTTCTGGGAGAAATGGACAGACTTAATGAGGAGAGATGGAATCTCAATTCTTTAACTGATTGAAGACCTCTTTTATTCCTTTTGTCAAGAACACTGTAAGGAGCCATTGTGGTGGTACACGTTTGTAATTCAGCGCCTGGGAGGCAGAGAAAATGAGAATTTCAAGTTAGAAGCCAGCATGGGCTACCTAGTGAGACCCTGTCTCAACAATACATTTTAAAACCAATAAGTATAATTTTAGAGGACTAGGGAGAGACTCAGCTGTTGAAGTGCTTGCCTGCAAGCATGAGGTCCTGAGTTTGGATCTTGAGTACAGGAACCTGTATAAAAGCTGGACATAATAACATGTGTCTGTAACGGTAGCACTGAGTTGAAGGTGAAGGGGGCAGATATGGAGACAGGTGTAGCCCCCAAACTTGCTGGCCATAGTCCAGCCAATTGCTGAGCCCCACATTCAGTGAGAGATCCTGTCTGAGAAAATAACATGACAAGGAATAGAGGGGGACAGCTGGTGTCAACCTCCTAATGCCACTTAACACAATTTATGTGTAATTTTAGATGTAGTTTCATACAATTTGATATTTGGAATTTTATTAGCTTCTCGCTTTGAAGATAAAGGATAAATAATACTGTACCACTGTTTCTTTTTTTTTTTTTTTTTTTTTTTTTTGGTTTTTTGAGACAGGGTCTCTCTATGTAACAGCTCTGGCTGTCCTGGACTCACTTTGTAGACCAGGCTGGCCTCGAACTCACAGAGATCCGCCTGCCTCTGCCTCCCAAGTGCTGGGATTAAAGGCGTGCACCACCACTGCCCTGCAGTACCACTGTTTCTTGAAGGTTGAACCCCACTCACCTTCTGAATTAAAAACAGCATATTTTTAGAGCTTGAAAGAGATGAAGAGATCTCTTATTCCAGCTTCTCATGTTTACAGATGATGATGTGACCAGAGTTACAGAAGTAACTCGTGGTAGAACCACAAAACTAAAAGCCAACCCTGGTTCTTTGGCTGCTGCAGATTCAGGTTCTCTACTCACACCCCAAGTCATGGGTCAGTTTTCGTTCATTTAATAAACAGGCTGATGGAAAGTTAGCTTTTCAGCTGGACGTGGTGGCGCACGCCTTTAATCCCAGCGCACTCAGGAGGCAGAGGCAGGCAGATCTCTGTGAGTTCGAGGCCAGCCTTGTCTACAAAGCAAGACCAGGACAGTCAGGGATATACAGAGAAACCTTGCCTCGAAAAAAAAACAAAAAGAAAATTAGCTTTTCCTCTTTGGCAATGAAAACAGCAGCTCAGTACTATCATATCTTTCTTCTCTCTTCTTTCTTTAGCTAATTTTCAGTAATTTCAGTGCTAACAATATATCACTTCACTTACTATCCCTATCCTCTTCCTTCAATGTGTAACACAGGCACCACCACCCATTCACTATACAATTAAATATAAATTAACGGGCTGGAGAGATGGCTCAGCAGTTAAGAGCACTGCCTAGTGCTCTTCCAAAGGTCCTGAGTTCAATTTCCAGCAACCACATGGTGGCTCACAACCATCCACAATGTGATCTGGTGCCCTCTTCTGGAATGCAGGTGTACATGCAGATAGAGCACACATATGCATAAAATAAATAAATAAATCTTTAAAAAAATATATATATATATAAATTAACTTACGAAAAAAGAGGACACAGTCTGTGAATGCACTTGTCAACAGGAAATGCCATGGAACTGTAAAGAGGTGGTCATTACTTTTAAATGAGCCATGAGATTTGCTCTGACTATAATTGATACTTGTGTAGGTACAGTTTGATAAAACATAGATTTAGCTACATATTTAGGAAAAATGTCTATATTAAGCTGTTAAAGGTAAGCATTATGTGTTTTTCTCTGTCATTAGCTTATGTAAAATAAACTTAATGTTATATTTTTCTGTTTAAATAAATCTGTGCAAATTATTTCAGATTACAGACATTTCATCTGCATTGTTATTTTGCAGTTTATTTCTGCCATCAGTTTTACTAAATTAAAAATTTTCACTGGATCATGATGGCACATGCTTTTCCAGCACTTGTGAAGCATAGGCAGGTAGATCTCTAAGTTTGAGGCCACCATGGTCTAAAGAGGAGTTCCAGGACAGCCAGGGCTACACAGATAAACTGTCTCCAAAAATTTTTTTTCTACTTTCTTAATTTGTAGTTAAGTGTCAAACAAATGTCTGATGTACAACTTCAGAACAACATGATAATAAGGAACACACTTTTCAGGAGAAGACCATGTTCTTTAAAATATGCTAAATGTCCATCATTTCTCCTATCAGTGTTTGCTATTGTTTTTTCTAAAAATAGAAAGATTGAGAAATGCTTTTTTAAAGATTAAATGGTTACTTGAATGTAGCTAGCTTCAGTTTCAAAACTTACAAAGAATAAAGTGAAGGTTTCTAAAAGTGTTTCTTCCATCAGTTGTGAAGTTTGAGCTGAAATTAACTTTAAAATAATATAGTGGTATTTTTAGAAAATTTTTTTAAATCTAGAAGCTTTTTCTCCTGAGGTCTGCTCCTGTATCTATCTTATTGGTGCTAACAGTAAAACATGCTTAAAAGAATAAGTCCTTATAGGTTAATATTTGAGTAGTTTTTGTTTTCAGTATCAAAATAATCATAGCCAGGCATAGTGATTGCATGCCTTTTAATACCAGCACTCAAAAGCCAGAGGCAGGCATATCTCTGTGAATTTATGGAAAGCAAGGGCTACATAGTGAGACCTGTCTCCCCCCCCCCAAAGAATACAATGATGCACTAATTTTCTCTCCACATGCTTATTAATAACTCTTTGTGCAACTTTTTATTACTCATGTCATAAAAGGTTTGTTACAGTAAATTAAAATACTTAAATTTATAAATAGTTGCCTTATATTTATTTTTTTAGTCATTGATTTTAAAAGATTTTTGTTAAGATGTTGGTCAATCAAAGAATTTGTATTATTGGCTTTACCAGTCATAGCTTCTTTTGGTATGAATTATCAAAAGCTATATTGAGTAAATATCTGGTACATACCTGGTACTAAGATAGGATTGTGACCAAGTGTCACATTTTATCTGCGACTGTCTAGATTTTAACAGTGAAGATTTCACATACTGGGAAATCTGTCACTCTTAGGCAAACTGAAATGGTTAGTCACAATGTTTAGAGTACGTACATTGATTAAGACTTGTAAGCTAAGAGTATCACTGAATATCAGTTTTCCTCCCTCCTCCAAATATTATGCTCAACAAAATACAAATTGCCAAGAGCTTAAGTCTGAGTATGAAATCATACCACAAAATAAGAATGTCAAGCTGTCATTTCTGCTCCTCCATTTCCCTTTCTTTCCCATTCCATTTCTTCTCTCTCTTGATTGTGGTGGGGATAAAACCCAGAGCCTTAAAGATGCTAGGCAAGCATTCTTAGCACTGAGGTGATAGACACCGAACCTCATTATTTTGCTTAATGTGTGGAGCAGGGAAGTATTCATGTGGTAGTCAGAGGACGGTAATCAGTTCTCTCCCTCTACCATGTGCAGTCTACCAAGGAGTCAGCTCAGCTTGTCGGGCTTGGCAGCAAGTGTGCTTACCTACAAAAGATCTTTCTTGCCCTCTTTCTCTTGAATGAACAGACATTTCTCTTATATCTGAACACAGTAAACTATGTACTGTATTGCTAGATTTTTGCCACTTAATCTATCACCTCATAGTTACTTGGGGGCTTTTTATTTGTTTTTAATATTCAAGGTCTTGCTATGTTGTTTTAAGGACAATAAGCTGCCGGGCTTCAAGAGATCCTCTAGCTTTGTCCTCTAATTACTGGAACTATAGACACCTGCTGCCATCATGCTTGCGTTTTGGAGAAATTAGTTAATCGTTATTTTTGTAATTTCTGTAACAATGAAGCTCTTTTCCCTAAACAGTAAAGCACGGATGGGTAGTGATTCTTAGAATAAAGTATTCAGTTAGCCAGATTCTGTCCTTACAAACTTCTGGGGTACTGCATAGGCGCTGCTTCTCTCAGAATAGTCTGTGGCTTCAGTTGACATTCTGAAATTTAGTTTGCTTTGTGATCCTGTGAGGCTTTTCGTATGTAGGTGGAATTCAGGTTGATTGTTCATAAAGAAATTGGTAAATGAAGGATACTTTTTCCTTACTTGTATTAACAGGGTAAGTTGTTACATAACCAGAAGGCTGCAGTAGAATCTATGCTCCAATCAATACCTACCTCAAGAAAACTTTTTTTTCAAAGAGTAGAAAACCTAGGATTAGCGTCGGGCGGTGGTGGCGCACGCCTTTAATCCCAGCACTTGGGAGGCAGAGGCAGGCGGATCTTTGTGAGTTCGAGGCCAGCCTGGTCTACAAAGCGAGTCCAGGACAGCCAGAGATATTCAGAGAAACCCTGTCTCGAAACACCAAAAAAAAAAAAAAAAGAAAACCTAGGATTAGGAAGGTGCTTTAGTCAAAATCACAAAAGAGGAAATACTGCCTTATTATAATTATTCTGTATCATAGAAAACAATAGATTTAATTTTTAGAAACTGGAAACCAGTGGGTACAGTGAGAAATTAGATTTTAAAACCATAGACGGCTTTTTTTAGGTAGCAGATACCTCTGAATTGGTAACATTTTTGTACTGTGGATTAGCATAAATGAGGACTTAATTGCATTAATAGGGTTAAAGGTAGGAGTGAAGAAACCTGTTAGTCAGGGTGGCGGTATGAACAGCATCTTATCCCATGAGATGATTCAGTTCACCTCCAATAGCCAGCATGTTATAAGTGCTCGCTTTCCTACAGCTCCTTTACAATGCCTTACTCTACAGCCTGTCATCTGCTTTTTCTCTGTTTACAGTGGGATCATTGTGACCAGTTTCTTTTCTTTTTGTTTGTTTTTTTGAGACAGGGTTTCTCTGTGTAGCCCTGGCAGTCCTGGAACTCACTCTCTAGACCGGGCTAACCTCAAACTCTGCCTGTCTCTGCCTCCTGAGTGCTGGGATTAAAGGTGTGCGCCACCACCACCCACCTGTGATCAGTTTCTTAACTATCTTTTGCTTTCTTCTGAGGCAAAACATACAGTTACAAACAAATGGAATTTAGTTTAGGTGGAAATAGTTAAGTTGCTCTGAATTTACAGGAAGCACAAAAAAGAGACAGCAGTAGGTCTGATTTAAATACTTAAGAATCGTCTAGAATGTCTTAAAAGTCCACACTTAGTTCTGAGTGTGGACTTTCCTTTGCGTAATAAATTTATAACTTTGCTCCAGTGATCCCAACACTCTGGAGGCTGAGACAGAGGATCTCAAGTTTAAGACTGGTAGAGTGCTAGATCGAAGATGAAGTTTGAGGCTAGCCTGGGCTACCCAGTAATACTGTAGGCTTAGGGGGAACACCTAAAGAATTTGGTTACAGGGGGAAAAAAAAGAACAGATATTTAAGAATGTCTAGAATAGAAATGATAAAAGATGATAGAAGCCAAATGACAATTTTTTATAGATAAATTTTCCATCCTCTGTTACATGCCCAAAACTTACTAACATGACTGTTAAGTTTTAGAAACTATGGAAGCATTTTGAAAACTACTCAGTTTCCCTGACTAAAACTTATTTCCCTAGCTAAGGCCTCTTGTTCTTCTTCACTGCCTGTACTGATCCCTTCATATTCCTTTGCTCCGAGGTCCGATAAAGCTCATGGTTTTAAATGACCTCCTGTATTGACTCCACAGTGATCAACCTTTGTGTTGTGAAGGGGCTAGCCATCATCTTAATGATAGATTCTTGTCTACTATGACATTAAGTATAAGAATACACTCACCTTCCAAACAGAAAGGACCAAAGTTATACTTTCCTGCTTTGTTGTTAACTCTGAGGTTTTAAGTCACCAAACCAGAGCCCTTTCCTGCTGCCTCTAGTCACTGTAGGCTCTGAAGGATCAGTGTCTGGCTGGCATCTGCCACTGATACCTGTCATTTTTTCAGAGTAAAATTTTAATCCACAGAGTAATCTGTTGACCTGTGTCTTTGACTGTTGTAATTGGTTAATTTGTAAGATTTGACCTCTGATATTTGCTAACTTTTTATAGGGAGTTGTATTTGTAACGGAAGAAGAGAAGAATAAAAAATAGTAGTTTAAAAAGTGGCCTATGTGACTGCTTTTCTAAAAAGGTATTTAATGCTCTTAGTACTTTGGCTTATCTCTTTGAAATAAAGCTAATCCACAGGATTGCCTCACATTGTTGTACTCTTCCTTTCTTGATTGTTAATTGCATTATCTTAGAGCCTAGAAATTGTTAATATTAGCTAAAACTACTTGGCTGCTCTATTAGAAGTTTCTTTTTTTGTCAAGTATTCCCCAATCATGTTTCTGCCTCACAAGGAACCCCAGGTATTCATGAGGTAATGGAGTACCTAAGAGGCCTAAATTTTGTGAACACACTATGGTAAAATATAAATTTGGGGGTATTAACTTCTCAGCTTCTTTCTTTGAAAAATAACCCCATAAGAAGTCATATCTATCTCTGGATGTCCCAGATGTTTGCTCTCCTTTAATCCAAGAAAGCTCTCTGGTTTGCTTTTATTCTGGCTTTACTGTTAGGATACTAAACATTTCCCAATCTTTATTTTCTACAGGTAGACTGGGTACAATGTGATGGTGGCTGTGATGAGTGGTTTCATCAAGTTTGTGTTGGTGTATCTCCAGAGATGGCTGAGAATGAAGATTACATCTGTGTAAACTGTGCAAAGAAGCAGGGGCCAGATAGCCCAGGCCATGCACCACCTCCTCCCTTCATAATGAGCTACAAACTCCCAGTGGAGGACCTTAAAGAGACCAGTTAGCACATGTTTGGTTAGCTTGCAACATGAGGGGAAGTGGACCACATTGAGACTTTACTCATCAAGTAGAGTGTTTCCAACCACTCAGAATGTTGTTTCCAAAGATGAACGGACTTCAGAGAAAGTCCTCTTAAGTGCTGGCTTTCTCTCTGCATAGGTTGTTTTGGCTCTATTCTCTATCTGTGCAGAGGATGCCTTCTTTGGTGCAGCAGCCAAGTATTTCAACTCTTGACTCCTTTGAGTGTGGTTTGCTAAATTTAAGGTCAGGTTCTAGATGGAACTCTCAGGAGGCTGTTTGGCATTAACACATTGATGTACTGGTGGGGCAAATAAGATGTGGCTTGTGGCAGTTGATACTGTACTAGTTGTAGAAGGTTACAGCCTACAGGTGGTGCCACCAGAAGGCCTTGATTGTTGAATCTCCTTAGGATTAATTGGACAGGAGTCAGAGTATGACTCTCTTTCCATAATTACTGGCATTTATGCCCTACTGATCCAGATAGGAGGAGCAGGTTAAAGTAATCCCTTTTAGAAATCTTGGGGTGGCAGTGCAGTCTATGGACCTCGGCTTCTTTTCTTATTTATACCAATAAGAAAATCCTCCAAAACAGCCCTCACTTTCCTCAGGAGGATGTCAGCAGCTTACAAAATCTGATTAGACTGGATTCTGGGAAGAAGGTTTTTCTTTTCTTATTTCAAGGCAAGTAGCCCTTAGGTTTGAGAACTCTGTCTGGGTCTACATTTTACAGGTACATGGATTCAGGTTTCAGGGGGGAGTAGGGATGACTAATGAGAACATTTTACTGAGCCTCAGTGCTGCATGCTTATCTGGGAAACCCTCATTCACAAGTATTCCAGACTCCACCATGCTTCAGGCACGGCCATGAGCAAGACTGGCAAATAACAGCTTTTGCCTTGCAGCCCTAACCCTAATGCCTGTAGTTTTCAACAAGGCCCCAACAGATGTTGACGAATAATACTTTGGCTTCATCAGAGGATGTGGGGTCATAGGTCCTCTGGGTGTGAAGCTGTTTTAGTAAATCCGTTTTTAAAAAGAAAGACTTGTTTTTACTTTTTTCTAAATGTCTCTGACTACTGACTGTTCTATAGATTATTTTTCCTTTTTGAATATACATATATGAATATAGATATATATATATATATTTACTGTTACCAGCAGCGTATGACAGAGTTTGAGCATCAGAAATCCATTTGGGAGCTTGCATTTTCTTTCTGTTTTTTGATAAAGAATCCCATTCCTTCCTTGTAGTACAAGGAATTAGCACTCCCTTCTTTATTCTCACCTAAACATATCTTCCACTTTCCTTCTATTCAAATAGATAATATATTTCTTTCATGTTGGGACTTGTCCCTGTCTGTTGGGCAGCTTGGTCTTACTATATAGTCAGTGCTGAATGTTTTGTATGTTTGAAACTATGGTGCTGTGTCCTCCTCCCGTACTCTTCCCCCAATTGGGTTCTGTGTTCTTATAAAGGTCTTAGGTGTACTCTAAACTCCTACTAGAAGGGGACTAATATATTTTAAAGGACAGAAACAAATTTCTAAAAATAGTGTTTATCTTCACTATCCTGTTCTTTATTTTGGTTTAAGAATCCACAGTTTGACTTAAACTCATCAGTTTTCCTTTTAAAGGGGGCATTGCACAAACCTAGAAAGTTTGTAGTCTCTGCTCCCCTTTGCCTCAGTCTCTTAAAGAAATGTCTTCTAGTAACTAGAAGTAAGATGTACTGTCCAGTTACAGACTGTGTGGGTATGAGGGCTACCTCAAAAGGCATCTTAGGAAAAGAAAAGGTTTTCTTACAAAACCCCTATCTCAAGTGCTAACCAGGCTTGACCCTGCTTAGTTTCCAAGGTTAGATGAGACACACACATGCAGGTGGTACGGCTGTAGGTACAACATCAGTTTCTGAAATACTTTCTCTGGTTTATACTACCTACTTTTTGGTCTCTTCACTTACTATTAGGTAACATTTAAATATCTTGACCAGTTATGAGGTTTGAATGTGTTGCTGTGCTTGTGTCTTGAATTTCCATCTTGATGTGAGTGTGAGTTAAGATTTCAGTAGTGCTTACAAGATTAAGTAATTAGTTAATTTCATACATTTTCATTTTGCCAAACTATGAAGATTATTGCTTAAGAATTTTATTTGGTTATTGTTATAACAAAAAAAGCACAATATTTCTTACATTTTTGTCTTTATAAAACACTTGAAGTACTTGTGGTTTAAAAATTGAGTGTACTCCAGCCCCTCAGAAATTTAAAATGTAAGTCGTGGAATCCCAGAATACATTTTAAAAATGTGATTTTCCTTCCAATTACGTACTTTCAGTTAACTGTGTTATCAGCAGTACAGTCATGAGGATACTGAAAGGTGGCTGTTGAGGAATAATTTGTGTGCTTTGTACAGTGTTCGTCTGTTGGAGACCTCAGAAAAAGGCAGTCTGTACTTGTGAATAGCTGCCTGTCATCTTCTGACATTTTGAAACATTTAAATATATAATTTAATTGATTCATTTTGCTCTTTCTGCACTTATTTGAAGAATTTGATTTGTCTTAACCATAGATTTAGACCAAAACTCAAAATAATATAAGAGAGGGGCTGGAACAATGGCTCAACAGTTTAGAGCACTGGCTGCTGTTCCAGAGGACCAGGTTCAATTCTTAGCACTACGTGGTGGCTCACATCCATCTGTAACTCTAGTCCCAGGGGATTCTACGTTCTCTTCTGGCATCCAAGAGTACTTACTGCACACATGTGGTACACAGACATACATTCAGGAAAATACAGACACTTAAAATACTCAGACACATAAAATAGAAGTAATTAAAATCTTTAAAAAAATTATTTTAAGAATATAAGAGAAACCAGCACTCCACCCACAAATTTAAAAACCTATAGTTTGTGAATTAATGAAGTAAGAGTCATTCATCTATTTAAGGAAAAGTAGATGTTCTAATGTAAAGCATTGTTCCACAAAAGTTACAGCTAACTCAATTCTTCTGTATTGTTTGTTTACATTTTATATTAAAACTTGACTTATGTTTCTCTTTCTGTCTCCTCAGAGTTTCAGTTCTTTATTATTAGTGTTGTAACTTAAGCATTTAATATTTTTAAAACTATTTCTTGTAGTGGAAGTTTGGATTTCTTTGGAAACACAGTTGTGTTAAATGAATATGTAAGGGCTTCTGAAAAACCGACCCCTAAAAGGGGCAGAGAAATCAGTCTAAAGACTGGCACCTGTGGGAACACCTGCGAGAGTTTGTGGTCAACAGGTGTACCTCAGGAGGAAGGCGTAAGGTTGGCCAGTGAGAAGAGATCATGATGCATAATTTGAGCATATAAAAAGGCCCAGAAAACTCAGGAGGGCTTTGTGCTTGACATTGCTGCTTATCGCTGCTTCACTTCAAAATACTCTAGACAGCATTTTTGCTTCCGTCCATGGAGTATAGACCTGCCCAGAGACTGAGGTGCCAAGTGAGGGGGCAGAAACTGCCAGTGCCCAGGCCACAAGGAAGAGGCCCACTCCAGTTGGGCCAGTCAGGTGTGCCAACAGCCTTCACCTGGGCCTTTGGACGGTGAAGAGGCTGTGGGCCTGGAATGTGCAATGTGGCTAGTTCCTAAGCTGTGTGAGTATAGCAGCTGCCCAGAGGCACCAAGCTGGGACAGGCAGAAGAGGCAGAAGCATGTGGACTACCTAGAGGAGGTTGGAGAAAAACCCGACAGGATGAAGAGGAAACAAACGGTGCAGTGGCAGGCAGCACTGTCCTCAGAGCCAGCACCTGACCCGTGTAGGTTTGACAGTTTAGGTCACTGCAGCTCCTGCTGTGTTCCCTGTTAGCACTGGCTGACAAGTTGTCCCAAGGAGCCACACCTGAGAATGTCTTCATTTTAGTATCCTAATATGCCTCGGATGGGTTGGCTAGACAGTGTTTAGCGTTATTAATAGTTATAAGGTATGCCAACAATTTCTCACTGCCTTCATTACAGATATTTTGGCAAAGGTAACAAAAGACTGAAAAAATGTTGAAGTCTGCTGGGTGTGGCATACACACACTAATCTCAGTTTTGGAAGCAGAGGCAGGAGTTCAGGCCCAGCATAGTCCACACAGGACAGGACCACATACAAGAACTTCCCTCAAAAAAAAAAAAAAAGCCAGGCGTGGTGGCGCACGCCTTTAATCCCAGTACTTGGGAGGCAGAGGCAGGTGGATCTCTGAGTTCGAGGCCAGCCTGGTCTACAAAGTGAGTCCAGGACAGCCAGAGCTGTTATACAAAGAAACCCTGTCTCGAAAAACCAAAAAAAAAAAAGTAGTTAAGTCTTTGATAATTCTTAACAGGGCAAGTTATCAGAAGTGTGCAGTCCCATATTCAGAAGTACAAGGTAGCAATAGTTACTGGTCCCTAGTTGAGAGAGAAGAGGTGTCATCCAGTCTCAGATGTTTGTTTCACTTCCTGGTGTTCCTGTAAAAGCCACATGCAGTGTGGAGATGGAGAGGCATGGCTCCCTCACTAAGCTGCTGTTTGCCAGCTTTGCCTGTCTGATTTGTTCCTCAGTAAGATTATGAACTACTGCATGTCATACATGGACGAGCTGAAAGGGAAACATTAAATCTGTTACTGCCAGTAGCCTGATAAGAACATGGCAAACACTGCCGGACCCTTGAGATTAGCATGATTTCACTAGTACTTCCTTCCCTCTCTGCTTTTGTCCTCAACAGGGGTCCAAGGAATGACGATTTGTCTTTCTGAGCTTGCTGGATGCAGTTCAGTGCATGGAGAGAAACTGCTGCTTGTCAGCTGAGCATGGTGGTACTCACCTTTGATCCTACTACTTGGGAGACAAAGGCAGGCTGATAAGTATAATGAGTTCCAGGACAGCCAGAGCAAGCTGCTTGTCAATATAGTACATTTATGTGTCAGCCAGTAAAGTAGGAAAAGAAAAAATAGTCTGCCATTTTCTGAGCAGTAGTGGTGTATGCCTATAGTCCTAACACTTGGGAGCCAGAAGCAGGCAGATCTCTGAGTTTGAGGCCAGCCTTGGTTTACAAAGCAAGTTCCAGAACAGCCAAGGCTACACAGAGACCTTGTCTCAAAAAGACGAAGGAAAGAAAGAAAGCATGCCTTTCAAAAGGTTAAGACAGTCTACTTATGGGAGAAGGATTTTCCTTCCTATTGGAGTAGATTTAGTATACTGCAAAGTGTAGAGATTTTAAGCTGTTGACACTTCAGATAACCCTAAACCTAAATTTCACATGTGAGTTAGCTGCATGTGTGTAGAATGTTGCTATTGTAGTAAGACCTTAAGTACCTTTATTTTTTTTTTTTTTTTTTTTGGTTTTTCGAGACAAGGTTTCTCTGTGTAGCCCTGGCTGTCCTGGACTCACTTTGTAGACCAGGCTGGCCTCGAACTCGCAAAGATCCGCCTGCCTCTGCCTCCCAAGTGCTGGGATTAAAGGCGTGCGCCACCACCGCCCGGCTCCTTAAGTACCTTTAAATCAACCCGCACCATTACTTTGAATATGGATTTGCCAAGTGGTACTTACAGCATAAGAGGGAAGGCATGAGCACCAGTGTCTTTGAAATTGGATATTCTCTTGGCCAGGATCCACTCACCACTGTGCGGCATAGGATACACACTGGGAAAGATCCACTGTTGTTGTTCTACAATAATATGTTTGTCTAAACAAGAATATATTTTAAAAACCTCAACCAATCAGTTGATGATTCCCTTACGTGTTCATTAAATTTTACCAGGGTTTTGGTTGTGCCTTACAGAAATTATAACTTGATTTCATGATGCTTGAACGTGTTTTTTTTTCTTTGTTTTTTTTTTGGGGGGGGTCTGATAAAATAGTGTGGTTAATTTTATTACATCAATTTTTTTTCCTATTTTCTTTGTGCTCAGATTCCCCATCCCTACTCACAACCCATCCCATCATTTGTATTGATAGTGATTTTATTTTATTTTTCCTAAGACAGGGTTTCTCTGTGTATCCCTGACTGTCCTGGACTCACTTTGTAGACCAGGCTAGCCTTGAATTCACATTGATCTGCTGCCTCTGCCTCCCAAGTGCTGGGATTAAAGGTATGTGCCACCACATCCGGCAGTTACAGACAGCTGTGAACTGCCATGTGGGTTCTGGGATTTGAACCTGGATCCTTTGGAAGAGCACCCAATGCTCTTAACTGCTGAGCCAGTTCTCCAGCCCTTGATGGTGATTTTAAATGGTAACCAAGTAAAGGTAAATTCTGAGAATGAATACCGAAAGTCCTGAGGAAAATTAGCCAGTAAATGGGAGCCACTTTAACCTGGGCCAAAGCTGTTTCTAATACTTCACTTGCTATCTATAAAATAAAGAGCTAAGCTGAAAGAATAATTTGATTGGTGGTGTGGTTACCCTGGTATCACTGCTGAGAAAGGGGGTGTTTGTGTTTTGGAAATGAGTGTGGAGAGAATTAATTCTTGAGGATTTCGAGTGTCCATTTTTTTTCCCCTTTTGAAAATGGCCTATTTAACACAGGTTTACCTGTTCTCCTTTAACTTGGGATCCTCCTACCTACATTTCAGGCACATACCACCCTACATGTCTGTCCTGTTTTCATCAAGAATGCATAACCAAAAGACATCCTTCCCCTGCCCCCTCAAGTAGTGGAAATCATACATCCACCACTGAGGTGTATTCTTAGCTACCTCTACATTTAACATTTAAGTTGCCCAAGCCAGCCTTGAATTTACTCTGTAGCTGAGGTGGGCCTTGTGCTTGCATTGTGTCTGCTTCTTATTCCCATGTAGTGATTATCTTTGGTGTAACCATTATCTTTGGTTCTTAGAACATATTTTCTCTGCTGAGAACCAACAATGGGAAAAACAAGGAAATACTTCCTTTTTTCCTTTGACCTTCTAATCCTCACAAGTAATTTTTTTTTTAAAGATTTATTTATTCAGTGTTCTGTCTGCAGGTGTATCTGCAGGCCAGAAGAGGGCACCAGATTTCATTATGGATGGTTGTGAGCCACTATGTGGTTGCTGGGAATTGAACTCATGACCTCTGGAAGAGCAGCCAGTGCTCTTAACCGCTGAGCCATCTCTCCAGCCCCCTCACAAGTAATTTAAAACCCTTACTTTAGAAGAGTAAATGATACTTTTCCCCCCGTTGCCAAGGCTACCAGATTATGATTGACAGATCATTCATGAAAATGCCAATGCCTACAGTAGTAGTATCTCTTTAACTTCAAGAAGTGTGTGGTTCCATGTATGTGTTGTGAGGAGAGCTGGTAAGAAGAGGATGGGGAGTAATCTGGCTATCTCTGAACTTGTAATTTTGTAGGATATTTGAAATTTCATAAGATAACCAGTCCCTTTGTAAGACTCATTGTATATTTTGGTTTAGATCAAGTATATCTTGGGGACTTCACTCTGTAATTGACAGTTTAAAAAAAAAAGGAAGATCTAGATTTTCTTCATTTTAATCACTAAATAGGTCACATGACAGAGAAAATGCAGACTTATGTGAATAAACTCTTGAGTGATTGTGGAACTATTGTTGCTTCTCATCTATTTGCTCCATAAGGTATGTTTCTGCTATAATTTGGTAGGAAGGAAATATTTAAACATTTTATATAGTGAAATTAGATGTGAGTTTTGGAGCTGGGTTGTATATTTTCTCATTGAACAAAAGGACACTGAGGAGCCTCAGAAACACTAATGGTTCCCTGTGGTAAGCTGTTATTAGAGAACCTTTTTGAGTTGTCTTGGACTTACACATGAAGAATAAAGAAGGATTTAGAAGTGAGGTAATTTGGCCTGTAGCTCTGTGTGTGACCTTATGGTAGATATGTAAGCATGATTGCCTACCATTTGTATGTTAGTTCAGATTAATCCAAAGGAATTTAAATCATAGCATTTCTCCTTGACAGAGTAAGACAGAAGAATGTTAAGAACATGATCCCCTTAAAAGATTAGAGGGTGTAAAGAAGATACTAGAGGGCTGGAGAGGTGGCTCAGCGGTTAAGAGCACTGGCTGCTCTTCCAGAGGTCATGCCTTCATGAGTTCAATTCCCAGCAACCACATGGTGGCTCACAACCATCCATGGTGAAATCTGGTGCCCTCTTCTGGCCTGCAGATATACCTGCAGACAGAACACTGTATACATAATAAATAAATCTTAAAAAAAAAAAAAAAAGATACTAGAGGGGCTGGAGAGATGGCTCAGCAGTTAAGAGCACTGACTGTTCTTCCAAAGGACCAGGTTCGAATCCCAACACCCACATGGCAGTTCACAGCTGTCTGTAATTGCTGGGTGTGGTGGCACATGCCTTTAATCCCAGCACTCGGGAGGCAGAGGCAGGAGGATCTCTGTGAGTTCAAAGCCAGCCTGGTCTACAAAGTGAGTCCAGGTCAGTCAAGGATATGGAGAAACTCTGTCTTGAAAGACCTAAAAAAAAAAAAAAGGTACTAGAGCTTAAGTAGTGCCAATTCCCTACTTAATGATAACAGAAATTATTCTGTAACTTTAGGGGGAAACTCACTTGCAAATGACATCATAATGAAATGTGGAAAGATTGCATACTCATTCAACCCATGTTGACTCTCTCCATTTTATTTTTAGAAAGATGTCTAACGCCAGTAATGGTGGAACATGCCTTTAATCCCAGTACATGGGAGGTAGAGGCAGTTGGATCTCTGTGAGTTCAAGGCTAGCCTTGTCTATAGAGTGAGTCCAGGACAGGCAGAGCTACACAGAGAACCCTTGTCTCCAAAAGAAAAAGAAAAAGAAAAAAGAAAGATGTCCAACTATTGGTCAAAGACATCCATCCGTCTCAGAACTTGCCAGTAATTGTCCTTTGCTTGGCTTTGAATTTTGCAGAAGCACATGTGGGCCCCAAGACTGCAATTCTGTGGATCAATTAAACAGAGGGAAGTTCTCCCAAAATGTGCATGATGTCTTCTAGCCTCCACATGTGCCCAGTAGGTCAGCTGAGTACAGCTCTTCTTTCTGATGTTGTCCTGCCAAAATGTAATGGGGGCTAAGCTGTATTGAGTCACAAAACAACTTATCAGTGACCTCTTTGGAATGCACTGCACCTAGCTTTGATTGGTCTTAGGATGTAAGCTACAGTCCTCATACTTCCAAAAGAAGCAGTTCACTTACTGAGCCATCTCTTCAATTCATTGCCCCTCTGGTCTCTCCCTCTTTTAGCACACAAATGTGCTCATGTTTCTCCTATGTTAATATTCTCTCTTGGAACCATTTCACTGTCCCCTGCTTCCTCTTTCTGTTGTAGCCATTCACTTTCAGTCACTCATTTATTGCAATCTGAGTTTTGCCTTTACATTTCTTTTTTCTTTTGTTTTTTTTTTTTTTTTCCGAGACAGGGTTTCTCTGTGTTGGCCTTTACATTTCTGTAGAAGTAATTAATTAAATTATTTAACCAGTATTTAGATTATGATTAATTGGCTGGCAGCTGTTAATCCTTAACCTGTCATTATAAATGAGCACACAGACACCACTTGGATTTTTAACAAGCCTTGGCCTGAATTGTGCATCTTAGCCCATCTAAGCTAACTCTTAATTCTATTTTCCCCAAATATGACCCCATATATACATACATCCCTTTCGACTGCTGTTCTCCACACTATGCCTATGTTCTAGGCCATGTGGAATGATCTTTTCTCTAACCCATGGCATATGTCCTCCTTCCTGTTCCAGCTGCTTGTCCTGGAGGCTTCTACTGTCTACTCAGGCTTCTCCTACCCAAGAACCTCTCTGCTTCTCAAGCCCCTGCACCTTAGTCCCCCCACCTCTGTCTTTGCCCAATCTCAAGCCTCAGCATTTATTCAACCAATCAGAGATAAGCAAGGTAACAGCATTACTTGATGTACAGCAAACAACCTTCTGGGAGCAGATTAACATTTAGAATGTATAACATCACCCCATCAGTTCCCTCCTTTTGTCAAAAAAAAGGCTAATTTTTTAACTCATATAGAAAAATATTAAGAATAAATATGAAACACTCAAGAAAACCATATATAAAAGTTACACACATAATGTTTAGCCTGTTTGTATCAAGCAATCTTGAAGAAGAAAAAAATCTATCTTAGTGTGTATAAAGTTCTGAACCTAAATATTTTCTGTCATAGCCCATATTTATTGTTGTTGTTCTTTGTTTGGTTGGTTGGTTTTGGTTTTTTGAGACAGGGTTTCTCTGTATAACAGTTCTGGCTGTCCTGGACTCGCTTTGTAGACCAGGCTGGCCTCGAACTCACAGAGATCCGCCTGCCTCTGCCTCCCGAGTGCTGGGATTAAAGGCGTGCACCACCAGGCCCGGCTTAAAGTTATTTAAGTGAGTAGGAAGTACAAGAGAGCAGCTTCCAGAATGGAAACATGACAGTTTGCTGTCTAGACAGTCCCAAATATCTCTGGATTCACTGAAATTATTCCTACTAAGGGCATCCATTGTGTGCGGACATTGTGTTCCTCGCTTCTCCAGCCTTGACAGCTGTGCACACCGCACACCATTTGAGGACTTCTTTGTTGCCTTAGTCACTCGTTTTTGTTTTTCCTTTACCTGCTTAAAATTGGGGAGTCTTCTTTATATCCTATGCTCTTCTAATTACTACTTTCAGTGAGATGAGTCCCCAGTCTGTCACTAAATTCTTTAGGTTCACTAATCTTTCATCTTCCTCTCTGTTGTCATTGTGATGTAATGGTTCAAGCCCTTGTCACTTCTCCCCTGGTTTTCTGTTTCAGGACCAGTATTTAATCTGGTACCTGAAGATCTGATCTGTTTTGTTCTGTGCCTTCTGCCAGACTTCCCTCTCTAAGCTTGCCTTCTACACAAGTCTGCAGTGACTGTGCCTCGGCCACACTGCCGTTCGCTATATATATTCCAGGCTTGCCTCTGAAATGCTGTCGGCTTCTTCTGAGAAGACAGTGTGAGCATTGCCTCAAGATGCCCTTCTGTTCTCTCTCACAGTGACCTGCTGTGTTCTTTTATGGGAATTTACAGTAGGTGATGTATCTTTTTTTTTAATTTTTTTTTTATGTACGAGTGCTCTATCTGCATGTACACCTGCGTTCCAGAAGAGGGCACTAGATCCCATTATAGATGGTTGTGAGCCACCATGTGGTTGTTGGGAATTGAACTCAGGGCCTCTGGAAGAGCAGACAGTGCTCTTAACCTCTGAGCTGTCTCTCCAGCCCGTGTCTCTATATGGGATTTTGCAGTGTATGATGTATTTGTTTGTACATCCCATGAAAACAGCCCTCTAAGCCTAACATGATCTCTATACCTAACAATGAGAACATTAATATGCATGTAAGTTAATTCCTGTGAGCACCACCGAACAAGTGCTGATTTCCCTGAACATTACCGACCCTTTCTACTCTTTGCATTTTCTTTTCCACTCTATTATCTACCTTTTCTCCTTACTGTCCTCTCATTCAAACTTCAGCTCCTCCCTAAACTTCTGAAGTCTTTCAGCTTACTCTCTAGTTATAATGTAGATTTTTTTTCCTAAGGTTTTTTTTTTCATTTTATTTTTTCTGTCCAATTGTGTTTTGCCTGCATGAATGTCTGTATGAGGACATCAGACCCCCTGGAACTGGAAATACAGTTGTGAGCTGCCTGTGGGTGCTGGGAGTTGAAACCCTGGTCTTTTGGAAGAGCAGCCACTGAACCATATCTCCAGCCCCTCTTCTCCTGAGGTTCTGTTGACATTTAGATAGTACAACAGTTCTGAGTGAATTTTGGATCCACAGTGAATGGAAATAAGGACATGACTTCTCCTATATATGGTTAAGGAGAAGGGTTTTATTGTATATAAGAGGGGAAAAACAGCCAGAGGCATCTGGAAGGGTCTACACTGAACATGGCCAGCAGAATAGACTGGGCCATGAGAGGGGAATGAAGGGGAGAGTAAGAGAATAGAGGGGGG
>CAJQZJ010032121.1:14457725-14483756 GCA_907164525.1 Lophiomys imhausi
TAAATAAATAAATAAATAAATAAATAAATAAATAAATAAATAAATAAGGCTGAGGAAAGTCCTCAAACCCCCATACAGGAGTTGGTTTAAAAAAAAATGGCTTTTAGCCGGGCGGTGGTGGCGCACGCCTTTAATCCCAGCACTTGGGAGGCAGAGGCAGGTGGATCTTTGTGAGTTCGAGGCCAGCCTGGTCTATAAAGTGAGTCCAGGACAGCCAGGGCTACACAGAGAAACCTTGTCTCGAAAAACCAAAAAAAAAAAAAAAAAAAAAAAAAAATGGCTTTTAACGTCCTTAATGCCTGAGAGGAGGCAGCCGAATCTTCCCTCCAGGCCCAAGCCTTCGCAGCTGCCCCGAGGCCTAGGACATACACACAGAGGGAACAAGGGAGGTTTGCTAAGCCCCATCAGGCTGGGGCTCAGTTTAAGTCAGCTCCACCAGGGACCTGTTTCAAAGTCATCCAGGAAGGACACTGGTCCCGCATCTGCCCCAACCCTGGGCAGCCCAGAAGGCCATGTCCTGCCTGCTGGCAGCCTCCTGGCCACTGGAAGTTGGAATGCCCCTATGCGGGCTCAGCCTCTGTGCCCAGCCATGGAGTCTCAGCCCCAACAACAGCGCACACACCACAGATACTTCCAACCTTCAAGCTCCTTGGCCTGGCGGAGAATTGACAATTCTTGGACTCAGTGACCCCCATCACCCTCACTGACCTAGGGTAACGCTGCAGGTGGCGGGTAAGTCCATCTCATTCCTGTTGGACACGGGGGAGGGGAGCTACCTACTCTGTTCTAACCTCTCACTCGAGTACCATGGTTCCATCACCAACGTCTGTCCCTGGGGTGGATGGAACCCCATCTTCCCCACCTAGGACTCTGCCACTCCCCTGCATTCTTGCAGAACAATTTTTTTCACACTCTTTTCTGGTCATGCCTGCCTGCCCGGTCGGTCCCTCTACTTGGCTGCGATATCTTCAGCCGTTTTAGGGCCACCCCCTCCCTGGCTCCCATATCGTCTCCTGACTCCCCTTTGCTTCTTTCCCTAATTGCCTCACGGATCCCCACCTCAGACTCCCCTATCTCTACCCTACCAGATCCGGTTTACCCTCGAGTGTGGGACATCTCCACACCGGTAACTGCCACCTACCACCAGCCGGTCCTCATCCACCTTAAGAACCCCTCTTCCTTCCCCTCGAGACCCTAAGTGTCCCATCTCTGAAACCCATCGCCCCAGTCTTAAGCTTATCATTACCCGCCTTCTATCTCAGGTATTCCTAATTCCTACTGACTCACCTTGCAACACTCCTATTCTTCCAGTACTTAAACCGTTTGATGCCTACAGCCTAGTACAAGATCTCTGCCTTATTAATGAGGCAGTCATCCAACCCACCCTGGGGTTACTACCCTTACACTCTCTTTTCTAACATCCTTCCTACAACCTCTCACTTCACAGTCCTGGACCTGAAGGATGCCTTTTTTTGTTTTTTGTTTGTTTGTTTTTGTTTTTTAGGTTTTTCGAGACAGGGTTTCTCTGTGTAGCCCTGGCTGTCCTGGACTCTCTTTGTAGACCAGGTTGGCCTTGAACTCACAGAGATCGGCCTGCCTCTGCCTCCCTGAGTGCTGGGATTAAAGGTGTGAGCCACCACACCTGGCCAAGGATGCCTTTTTTACTGTCCCCCTCCACCCTGACTCATATTTCCTCATTGTCTTCACCTTGGAGGACCCAGATACACGGGTTGCAAGACAGCTAACATGGACAGTGCTACCCCAAGGCTTCAGGGATAGCCCTCACTTTTTTGGCCAAGCCTTGGCTAGGGACCTCTCTTCCTTAGGCCTCAACCTAGCACACCTTTTTATTATGTAGACGACATCTTACTTTGTAGCCCTTCCTCGTTCTTTGTCCCAACAAAACACAGCTTCTCTACTAAACTACCTTGGCTCCCTGGGCTATCAGGTTTCTCCATCTAAAGCTCAACTGTACTCTCCTACTGTTGTGTATTTAGGCATCCAACTCAGCCCAGGATTTAAGAGCCTTACATCTGACTGAGTGCAGGCCCTAAAGGACTTACAGGCTCCAACTTCAGCCACCCAGGTTCTTTCATTTCTGGGCCTGGTGGGGTTCTTCGGACATTGGATCCCCAATTTTGCTATTGCAGCTAAAGCCACTATACCAGGCTGTGGCGGGGTTAGTGATGGCATTTAATAGTATAGGGATCTTGGAATAGCAAAAGCCTGGACTTTAAAGTAAAAGATTTACATCTGACGTGGCATGGCCTTGGGAACCTGCCAAGGATGGATGACGCTTTTTTGATCATGGGACTTTGGGCGGAGGGCATACCCTGAAGCACCTGCCAGGATCCATGGCAACAGATCGAGTGGTCTCCAGCCCTCTGCAAGAAAAGCTATGGAGGGACACATTGCCCAGGGGCATGACTTGGAAGCACGGGAAAGCTTCTGCCAAAAATCATGCTGCCAATTTATTACAAAAGGTGAAGAGATTTAAGTCAAGATTCATGTGGACATAGGTTATTCCTCTCTTGGCTCACTCACCTTCCTCCTTGTCTGGCATCATAGTCTTACTGGGAGGCTTCATGGATTCTTCCTGGTATTCTGGAGCATCTAGGCAGGGAGTTATCTCCCCTCGGAGCCCAGGGGCACCGGATTGGACAGAATACTGAAGCAAGACCCTTACAGGCCTAAAGCATCTGAATGGTGAGCCTAAGAAACTTTATATATATATATATATATATATTTATTTATTTATTTATTTATTACTTCAGGTTACATCTCCATCACAGTGCCTCTTTCTGCCCCTCCCAGTCTCGGCCTCCCACCCTCCACCCCCTATCCCTTCCATCCCACTCCTCTGGAGTGGAGTGTCCCTACATTGGACTCTAAGACTGCAGAGGCAATTCTTGTCTGATACTGTCTTAAGATCTGACCAACGAAATTCAGAGACTTTAAGACTGAAAGATTTGATGAAGGCCAGCCATCCATAAGGATCCACGCCCAGAGGAAAAATATCCTTTTGAGAAACCTCAGGTTAGTGTTAAATGTTTGTATTATAGGTATTAGGGTATTATAGATTAGGTTTTGGAGTTAGGGTTCGGACTTTAGGATTTAGGAACTTTATAGGCAATTGTTAGATAATTGTTAAGTTTTAATAAATATATGTTTGATAAAATTTACTGTTGCACCAGGTGGCCAGAGAGACCCCCATGCCACTCACCAATCCTGCCAGGTCCGCCACCACTTCTGTCTACTTCGGGATGCACTCTTAACTGCCTCTGCCCTGGCCCTACCAGACCACATCTGGCCCTACCATCTGTTCACAGATGAAAGGGTGGGAGTGGCCACAGGTGTTTTAGCTCAACTTGCTGGACCCTCCCATCGGACTGTAGCCTTTTTGTCCAAACAGCTGGGTCCCACCGTATGTGGATGGTAGCCATGTCTGAGAGCACTGGCAGCAGCTTCAGAAGATCAGCCTGTTCTAGCCTGTCATGGTATACTCCACCATGGCCTCTTAGACCTTCTAAGTCATTCCTCTCTCTCCCTCCTCCGACCATCACAGGTCCAAGCCTTTCACCTTCTGTTCCTAGAAAATCCCCAAATTACCCTAGCTTCCAGTCCTGCCCTAAACCCTGCTTCCTCCTCCCCATCCCAGATACTTTTGACACTCCTTCCCATTCCTGCCCAGAAGCTGTGGAGGCCCTATGCTTATCCCAGCCTGACCTTCTAGACCAACTTCTCACCAATCCCCAACTCACCCTCTTTGTAGAAAGAGTTCCCTCACAGATAGCTCAGGAAGCCACCAGGCGGTCTATGCTGTGGTTACCTCCACAGACAGTTGAGGCAAACTGCCTCCCAATGGGGAGCTCTTCACAGAAAGCTGAGGTAATTGCTTTAACCAGGGCCCTCCAAATAGCCAAGGACCAACAGGCTAACGTATACACTGATTCTAAGTATGCTTTCTTAATAGCTCATACCCACTCTGCCCTTTGGAAAGAAAGGGGCTTTCTCACTATCAAGGGCACGCCCTTTGTCAATGGGCCCCTTATAGCCAAAATTTTGGAGGCTCTCCAACTCCCAACAGAGGTGGCTATAATTCACCGCAGGGGGCACCAGACCTCCAGGGACCCAGTAGCTCTAGGTAATACCAGAGCTGACTCAGTAGCCCAGGATTTAGCTCCTAGCTGCTCCCAACCCACAGAACACATCCTCTTCCTGACACCCTCCTTACAAACCTTAATATCAGATGGAGGAAAAAAAACAAGCTCCTTAATAAAGTGACCACACGGGCAGAAGATGAGTGGCTTTACCTAAATAACCATCTTATTTTCCCCCAGAAGCAGGCACCTTCCACCATCTCTGATATCCACCAGAGCCTACACATCCACTCCAAAGCCCTATTCAAATTCTTAGAGCCCCTCTTGGATCCCACTAACCTCTGAGCCCACATTTCACAGGTCCACCGCTTCCTGCAAGGCCAACCCGCAGGGGGTTCTTTGCACCAGCTCTGAGGACACCAGAGAAAACGGGCAGATTGACTTCACCCACATACAAAAACTCTGTTATCTCCTGACTCTTGTTGACACCTTTACAGGCTGGATTGAAGCATTCCTCACCTTCAGGGAAACAGCAAATGTAGTGGCTCAGGTGGTCCTTCCTTGAACATATAATTCTACTGTTCGGCCTGCCACAGACTGACAATGGTCCAGCCTTCACCTCCAGGGCCATCAAATTCATTTCTGAGGCCCTAAACATCTCCTGGAAACTGCACATTCCCTACCCCCCACAGTCCTCACAGTCCTCAGGGAAGGTCGGAAGAACAAACGGATTCATTAAACAACAGCTCACACTCAGGTTATCCTGGCCCTCTCTCCTTCCCATCGTCCCTGACCCGCCTTCAAGCTACCCTACAATCTCCCACAGGTTTAAGCCCCTTTGAACTCCTATATGGGAGGCCATTCCTCCTTAGTCATCACTTCCTGGTCCAGACTCCCCCACTGGCCAGGTACCTACCTTACCTCTCTCTCCTAAGGTCCCTTCTCCGCTCCCATGCTGACAGTTACCTGCCTACTCCCAGGCCAGTGAAACCAAGTGCTCCTTAGTCTGCCTTGCTCTCTTGGGGGGGGGGGGTGGAGTGTGAACAGGACGGTCGGACCAAGTACTCCTAAAACAGTTATCTCCCAGATCTCTAGAACCTCAGAGGAAAGGACCCTACACAGTGATCCTTACCACCCCTTCAGCTGCCGAACTCCCAGGACACCAGTGCCGGCACCATCTCTCCAGACTCAAGACAGCACCTACCCAAGATGAGAGGTCTGTACAACAACTGGGACACTCCCCTCTCCGGTTCTCCAGAAAGCCCCAATGAGGGGTCAGGATGGCCAAACCAGGCTATCTGCCCTCCCAACTGGCAGCAGTCTCCCCTTTTCCAATGGCTTGCCCTGATAATAGGACCCCTCATTCTTGTTTGTTTATTTTTTCTCTTTACTCCCTGTCTCCTCCGCCTTCTCCAAAAAACGGATTCAAGAAGTCTCCCAGGTAACAGTCAACCAGATGCTTCTTCACCCAGGCCTCCCACTGAGCATGGAACAACCCATTCCTAATTCTCCTACCCCACGCTGTCCCTTTTCAGCTGGAAGCAGCCAGATGTGAACTCTGTGTCCATATACCCAAAGAGGTCGGGATATTAGGTTGAAATTCCTGGCTGCCTCCCCATCCCCCACATGGCTCGGTAAAATCCCAATCTCCTTCCCCCTCCAACTTCGCCCAGCCAGTGGGCTTTTGTGTGGGAACAGTACCAGGAAGGCCAGTTCCACATTTCTGGCATTCCCCGGCCCATGAGGGATAGTCATTCTCCTTCACCTACAGTCCATAAAACCCCTCCACCCCTTAATCCACATGCGACTCCCTCTGGTCTCATCCTCTGAGGCTGTTGGACTCACCAGCCCTTTTTACTCTAATTAGACTGGAATTGGCTTATTTTATCAGTGGAGTTACACCAGCTATATAATAACCAATCACTCATAACTGTTTTTTTAATAAACAAACACTTTTACCACAAGAAAAGGATGGAACATGGAATAGGATCTGTCCAGTGCCACATGATACCCCAAAGAGGCAGGAGAAAGAATTTTTTTCCACCACTGGCAAGTGTTACAGCTCTTTCAGCTAAGCAAACAAGAGGGTTAGATAGCTATCATGAAGAGAAAGGTCACTGCTCTTTTAGCTAAGCTTCCGGTGCTGGGCTGAGCAGCTTCAAGAAGCTTGGAGCTCCTAGCCTGAGTCAAGCAGCCAGGGTGGGATGGGGGGAAATCTGATGACTGTTTTGGGAGCAGCCAGCAACCAGCTGCTGCCACAGATGAACACTAGAGCAAACTGTGCAGGCACAGGAGAAATGCAAGAAGCTTTGGGGGTGGCGATGGGGGTGTGTGTGAGCGGGTGCTCTGGGTGCTCAGAGGCAAGCCCCAGCTGCTGGTGGTAGGAGACCTGGCTAGGCAGTGGCAGCAATGGTGAGGCAGAAGCCTGTGCCCCAAGCAAACCTAGCTAAGCAGGCTGATCTAGTGCTGAGTTCCTCATAGGGGGAAAGCCCTTCCTCCCCAAGCCCAAAATAAATAGACAAGTGTCAGACAGTCATGGTGGAGAGAGAGAGTTTATTTCATGAAAAGGGACAATATAAACCTTGGGCAGTGGGGAGGGGTTTTAGAGGTGAATGTGTTTGATTCTCTGGGGCTAAGAGTGCCAGGAATACTTCATTTACATGTAGTGGTGCCATCCTATCACAAGAAAGGAAATGCAGGGCTGGAGAGGAGGCTCAGAGGTTAAGAGCACTGGCTGTTCTTCCCAAGGTCCTGAGTTCAATTCCCAGCAACCACATGGTGGCTCAGAGCCATCTACATTGAGATCTGCCCGGGCATATATGTAGAGCAAATACTGTATGCATAATAAATAAATAAATGAATAAATAAATAAATAAATAAATAAATAAATAAATAAATGTTTAAAAAAAAAAAAAAGAAAGGAAATGCGATACCTAACTGTCCCATGGACATTGGGGGTAGGGAAGAACTCCAGATGTGGTTAGAGGCATGGACAAAAGGTCACTGGCTGAAAGCCAAGGCACCAAGAGAACTCATTAGCATGGGGAGGTATTCCCAGGTGTTCACTGGGCAGGTTTCTTATTTGAAGAAAGGGTTGAGCCTGTAACTTCCCTGAGGGCTACCTGACAATCCTCAGATAGAGGGTGTGGGGTTTGGGCTTCCCCAGATCAGGTGGAAGAGGGAATGCTAGTGGTAAAAGGGAGTCTGTCATTTAGTACCAAGCTCAGGGACTTAGTGGTAATGCCAGACTTGACACTACCAGCAGGGTCCAACAATAAGGTTCAGCTGTATTTTGTTTTGTTTTGGTTTGGTTTTTGAGACAGGGTTTCTCTATGTAGCCCTGGCTTTCCTGGAACACTCTCTCTCTTTCTGTAGACCAGGTTGGCCTCAAACTCAGAGATCTGCACGCCTCTGCCTCTGGGTGCTGGGATTAAAGGTGTGGGACACCAATGTTGTCCCTGCATAAAGCATTTTCTTAATCAGTGATTAATGGAGGATGGCCCAGCCCATTGTAGGTGCTGCCAACCCTGAGAAAGTAATTCTGGATTCTGTAAGAAAGTAGACTGAGCTGGGTGTGGTGGCGCACACCTTTAATCCCAGCACTTGGGAGGCAGAGGCAGGTGGATCTCTGTGAGTTCGAGGCCAGCCTAGTCTACAAAGCGAGTCCAGGACAGCCAGGGCTGTTACACAGAGAAACCCTGTCTCGAAAAGCCAAAAAAAAAGTAGACTGAGCAAGCCATGTGGAGTGAGTGAGTAAGCAGCACCCCCCTCCCCCGTGGTTCTGTACCAGCTTGGGACTCCCATTCCTGCCTCTTAGGGTTCCTGTCTTGACTTCCTTTGAGGATGAACAGCAACATGGAAAAATAAACCAAATAAACCTTCCCCACCTCAAATTGCTTTGAGTCATGGGTTTCATCAAAGCAATAGTAACCCAAGCTAAGACAGGCCAGATGCATGGCAGGGTTGCTCCTCCCTCCATGGAAGACCCAGAGAGGACATTATGTGAAGCTGTGAAAGTGAAGCCCTGAATTGTGTTGGAGATTCCAAGATGTTGGCAATTCCAGAGCCATGGAATGTCTGTAAAAGAGAGCTGCATAGGGAATGGAAATATCCCAAGAAAGAGAAGTGTGTTACAGTTAGCAAAGCAGGAAGGGAAGAGACACCTAAGCCCGTAGACATCAGACGTAGAACTAGCTACAGGATTTGGATCAGACCTGCTGGGTTTTGGGTCTTTCTTTGGTCCAGTTTTTCTTCACTATGTCTCCTTTCCTTCCTATTGGAATGGTAATGTATATTGTGTGTCATAATTAGAAGTATGTAATTTGCCTTTTGATTTTACAAGGGGTTACAATTAAGAGAGATTGCCTTAAGTCTCAGAAGAGATTTTGAACTTTCTTTGTTTGAGACAAGGTTTCTCTGGAACTCACTCTGCAGGCCAAGCTGGCCTGGAACTCAGAGAGATCCACCTGCCTCTGCCTCCTGAGTGCTTGGATTAAAGGAGTGGTCATCATGCCCAGTAAAACAGTCATTCTTTTAGCTCTAATCAGTGAGTCCCTCCTCCCTCTTCACCACTGGCTGAGTACCGAGGTAAGTTAGTCTTTGTATACATCACACAGATTTTATTTCTTACCCCCCTTTTCCATGCCTGTGCTTAGTCACATAGTCTCCAACCTGTATTTTCTCATCTTGAGATAAACTTTTGGTTTGAATGAAGGGCATAGACAAGCAGATACCAGCCATTGGAGCAGGGGACCCAGTATCACTTGCTTGTCTGAAACTTAACCCCATCTAAGGCACTCTTGTATTGAAAATGGGCCATCATATTTATTTCTCACAAAAGCTAGCCAAAGGGGAGAATGAGAAAGAGAGGAGAGTAACTATTAGAAAGTGTGAGGAGATTTGAGGAGGATTGTTGGGGTTGATCTGGAGCTGCTGTGTATTCAAATGTTAGTTACTTGCCCCCAAGATCTACTTACTGTCAGATAAGCAAATTCTCACATACCCAAAATGATGTGTAAACCTTGCCCCTCAAATTATCCCTGATTGATTAATAAAGTTGCTGACACCCTGGGCTGGGCAGAAGAGAGGTAGGTGGGGCGATGGTGTTGTGTTTTTTTGTTTGTTTGTTTTGTTTTGTTTTTTAAACTAGAACTGGTTGGGCTTGGTGCCTCATGCCTTTTAATCCCAGCACTTTTTCAATCCATAAACTTGGCTTTCACAAGGTGATAAAATATTCTGCAACACCGAGGTTCCCAGGCTTGGGGTCAAAAAAGGACTTAGAGGAGAGGGAGAAGAGGGAGAACAGGAGTTGCCATGGGGTATAGGGGCTAGAAGCTTGCTCTGAGGACTGGCCTGATGGAGCAGAAGCAGCCCAAATGGAAAAGATTCAAGTATTATAGGGATTTTGGCAGGGAAGCAGATAAGATAGCTTAGAGGGTTGATATCTGCCCAGCTGTCATACTTTAAGGCTTGTTTTAAATCCAAAAGGTCTCTGTGTGGTTATTTGGGGAATTAGCTCATTAAGGAATAATTACTGCTGTATTAATTTACAGTATTAGCAAATATATACAGAATAATAATTACTTTTACAGAAGATGGCAAACAGCAGTCTACCCTTATGGAGGAGTTGAAAGGAACTTTTAGATTGTGGGGTCAACTTGAGCTGCTCCACTTTTTTTTTAGGAATGGGGTCGGGGCCAAAGACAGTATTTGACAGAGGGAGTCTGGCAAAAGGAAGAAAAACGCACATAGTTCTAACGACTTTACTTTTCCCTGTGAGATCATCCAACTAGTCTGAGAAAATATCTTGGTGGGGTCTTCAGACCCAACTTTGGATTTCGACAACATGCAGCAGTCGGTGGGCGAACCCAGCAGTGAGGGAAAGAAAGCAGACTGTGTTCACCAGAGGTCTAGCTGCAGACCTTGTCTGCTGGTGGAGGAGAAGCAAGAGGCAGAAGAAGAAGATGGGGGGGGTTAAGGGGGGAGTCAGAGGCTGGCAAGGCAGAGCACAGCCCACACTGTGGGAGAGAATAAGGCCGGAAAACTACAGAGCATAACACCTGATGGAGGGTGGAGGGACCGTCAGAACCCAGCAAGCAGAAATGTGACAGAAATGTGGAGGCTAACAGATGGAGCCAGGCTCATTTGGAGGAGGAAAGGGAAGAAAGCAGTCACGGGGCAGTTAGTGTAGTATACCTTTCTGTCACTTAGGGTTGACAACAAGTGTTATCAATAAAAAGAACAAAGCCCAGTGGTGGTGGCAGCAGTGGCGCACGCCTTTAATCCCAGCACTCGGGAGGCAGAGGCAGGGGGATCTCTGTGAGTTCAAAGCCAGCCTGGTCTACAAAGCGAGTCCAGGACAGGCAGGGATACACAGAGAAACCCTGTCTTGAAAACAAAAGGTATAAAAAAAAGAAATAAAAAGAACAGACTGGCAGGGAAGGTGGAAAGATAACAGGAGATCACCCTTCACAAGAACTTTATTAGGAGATGGGACTTTGAAGGGGAAAGCAGGCCCTCAGTTCAGAGAGGTGCTGCCCTTAGGAGAGAGAGGTGCTGTGGGGAGCCTGACAGGGGCCTGATGGAAAGATTCAACCATTCAGATTCCCCCAAACAGAGGTTTCTGACTCTTCCTGTTCTTCAGGGTGGTAGTGAGAAGTTCCACACCACTGGCAGTCTGCCTTGCTTATGTGCCAAGGAGGAATTTAGGGCCATAAACTTTCCATGTGGTTGTAAGGGGGGAGGGGCTAGGCTTATTTTCTCAGCCAAGGCCAGGTACTGGAGTGCCTGTCAGCTCTTTACTCTCAAGACACTGCGGGGAGGTGAGGCTTGATTTCTCCCAGGCTGGTCTCCTAGAATGACAATGTCTTAAAAGTAGCAGGTCTGCTGGGCACTCGGGAGGCAGAGGCAGGCGGATCTCTGTGAGTTCGAGGCCAGCCTGGTCTACAAAGTGAGTCCAGGACAGCCAGGTCTCTATTACACAGAGGAACCCTGTCTTGAAAAACAAAAACAAAAAAAAGTAGCAGGTCTATATACTTGCTTATAAATCGGTCATCTGAAAGACTTTAACAAAGCTGGTGCGGTGATTCAGCAGGTAAAGAAAGGTACCTGCTGCCAAGTCTCAGGACCCACATGTTGGAAGGAAGAAGAGAACCAATTCCTGCAAGTCGTCTGACCTCTACATGTGCAAGGTGACACGCCCCTCCCCACCCCCGCATACACACATACACACACAAACTAAATATAATAAAAAATTTAAGACTTTAATATAAATGGATACTTTTAAGTGAATACGAAATTGAAGATAATATTCTAAGTGGTTAAAATCCTGACACATAAACAGCAGAAAACAAAGGTTTTCTAGCAAAATGTAAACTCCTGTTTTTTTTTTTTTTTTTTTTTTTTTTTGGTTTTTCGAGACAGGGTTTCTCTGTGTATCTCTGGCTGTCCTAGACTCGCTTTGTAGACCAGGCTGGCCTCGAACTCACAGAGATCTGCCTGCCTCCCGAGTGCTGGGATTAAAGGCGGGCGCCACCACGCACGGCTAAACTCCTGTGTTTTAAATGAACTACAAAATGTTACTAAGAACAGAACAATATCTTCGTTGTGGTTTGAATGAGGATGCCCCCCACACTCCATAGGCTGCTGGGCTGAGTACTTGGTCCCTAATTGATAACTATTTGGGAAGGATTAGAAGGTGTGACCTTGCTGGAGGAGGTGAGTCACTGGGGGCGGGCTTTCAGGTTTCAAAAGACACAGAGCATTCCCAGTATTCTCCCTCTCCTCATACTGATGGATCAAGATGTGGACTCTCAGATGTCCCAGCCACCAAGCCTTTGGTCCCCACTGTCTTGGACTCTAACCCTCTGAAACCATAGGCCCACTCTTAAACACTTTCTTTTATAAGTTGCCTTGCTTTTGTCACTGCTGTAGAAACATAACTAAAATAAACTTTTAGAATTGTTGTTGCTTTACACACAAGAAACAGATTTTAGTTTTACACTGGTACCTTTACATTAGAATGTCAAGATTTTTCGGTGAGTCTTACTAATTTCCAAATTGTAGGTTATATTGGAGAGTGCTAATTTTTCTCTTGTATTCTTTTCAATATTTGTCTAAGTTTGTGGTCAAGACAGAGCAATTCTCCAGAAAAAGATCTAACAATATCAATTACATGATATATTTCAATTTTTACATGTGAGAGGGTGCCAGGCAGTCAGTGGTACAGAGTGCCCTGTATTTTTCAAACATTTCCAACAAAGACTATACAAAGCACACACACCTCCCAAACAGCCACCCGTACCCACTGTGTGCTTTAAGGGCTAAGCACCTGAGTATCTCTACCTTTTAGCATCTTTTACTAATCCATCCTTTTTTGCTATTGTTTTGTTTTTCGAGACAGGGTTTCTCTGTGTAACACAGCTCTGGCTGTCCTGGATTCACTTTGCACATCAGGCTGGCCTCGAACTCGCAAAGATCCGCCTGCCTCTGCCTCTCAAGTGCTGGGATTAAAGGGGTGCACCACCGCTGCCCTGGAATCTGTTCTCAAGATAGAGTTAGTCAGGCTCCACAGCCCTGGCTGTCCTCGACTGGCTTTGGAGACCAGGTTGGCCTCGAACTCACAAAGATCCGCCTGCCTCTGCCTCCTGGGTGCTAGGATTAAAGGCCTGCGCCATCATGCCTGGCCAGATTCTTAATCTAAATAAAGGACACCAGATAGCAAAGTTAAACACTGTTCTTAGATTTTGTTTTTGTCCTTTAAATAACTTTGGAACTAGGGAACTGGAGAGGTGACCTACTGCTCTAGGGCACTGGCTGCTCCTCAGGTTCAGTTTCCAGAGCCCATATTGGAGATCCCTGCTGTCTATAACTGTAGGTCCAGGGGATCTCAGTGTACCCTTTGACCTCCATGGGTACCAGGTGTACATGTGGTACACAGATATACATGTAGGCAAAATGTCCATACACATAAAATAAAATGTTTTAATTAGATCCTTTCTAGTAAGGGTGTCCATATAACTCACCTAATGTCAAGTAGCTAAATAAGGATAAATAACCTCGGAGGCCACTAAGGATGCACCCCTTCCTCATGGCCATCAGTAAACCTGATCTACCTGAGGTCATGCTAAGGAGATGGGAGGAATAATTAGCCCCTTAATGAGATAATGTGCTTATCTTTCCCAAAAGCCCCTTCTTTATGCATCTATTACAGAGTTTCTCCCATGCCCCACTGATGAGCTTGCTCACTTTTCTGAGTTTTTCCGACTAGATACTGAGTGTCAGTAAAGATTATACATGCAGCGCTGGAGATAGTGTTAAGAGTACTGAATGCTCTTCCAGAGGACCCAGGTTCCATTCCCAGTACCCACATGGTGGTTCACAACTGTCTGTGCCTCCAGTTCTGAGGTATGTGACACCCTCTTCTGGCCTCTGTAGGCACCAGGAATACATGCAGGTAAAGCACACACACATATATAGGGGGCTGGAGAAATGGGTCAGTGGTTAAGAGCACTGATTGCTCTTCCAGAGGACAAGGGTTCAAATCCCAGCACCCACATGGCAGCTCAGAACTGTCTGTAACTCCAGTTACTGGGGATCCCACACCTTCACACAGACAGACATGCAGGCAAAACACCAATGTACATGAAATAAAAATAAGTTTAAAAAAACACCCATATATACATATATATTAATTAAAAAATTTTACAAGATTATATATTCAGTCAAGCGATGACAGGTAACCATGCACATGTGGAGAGCTTCCTGCCATGAACTTTGTGTTTTCTTGCATCAGCCATAAAGTTAGGTATGCGCGGCAACAATATCTGTCATGAAATGCAGAGGTTATTTACAGTCTGAGCTCATAAAAGCATTCAATGCAAGAGAGTTATGAGCCAGTTTCCCTGGACACTGACACTTTCTATTAACTCCTTCAGTCTACACCATAAGCCTCATCGAGACTTACATCAGATCAGTTGCCTGAACTTGAAAGAACTAGGGGCTGATTTATAGATGGTTCTTCATGATACACGGACCACTCGAAGGTAGAGACCTGCAGCTAGGAGGCTCACTCAGACTCCTGGGGAAATAGTTCAGATGGTGAAGTGTTTACACAAGAACAAGGACTTGGGTTCAGATGCCCAGAATCCATGTGAAATCTGGGTGCAGTGTCATGAGTCTTTAGCTCTAGGGGAACGGAGACAGGTGGGTCCCTGAAGGAGATAGGTGGGTCCCTGAAGCTCACAGACCAGCCAGGACAAACCAATGAGCTCAAGCTCAGAGAGATAGTCTATCTGGAGCCATCTGGAGTGATGGCTCAGTAGTTAAGAGTCCTTTCTCTGCAATCTTGAGGACCAGAGTTTGGATCCCAGAACCCACAAAAAAAGTGTGTGTCCCACACAAACCTAGAACTACAGCTCTGAGTGATACAACACCTTCTTCTGGTCTCTAACTGCTCCACAGTCACAGGTCTGTGCACGTGTGTTCATACACTCACACAACCCCTGTGTTTGTCACATACAGTATCTTTTAATTTCTCTCACTGTAATAAACACCAGGACCAAACCCAACGTGGGGAAGAAAAGGTTCATTGGGCTTCATCTTACAGTCCATCCTCATGGAGGGCAAAGCAGGAATCTGGAGGCAAGAACTGAAACAGAAAACACAGAGGAACTCAGCTCACTGGCTTGCTCAGACTGCTTTCTTTTAGAATCCAGGTTCTCCTGTCCAGCAGCTGCCCCACAATAGGCTGTCAATCAAGAGAATGCCCCACAGACATGCCCACAGGGCAACCCAATGGAGTCAGTTATTGGGGTTTCCTCTTCAAAGATGACTCTAGTTTGTTGACAAAAAACTAATCAACACACATGGGGGGGGGGTAAATGAAATAAATCTTTTTTTTTTTCTGGTTTTTCAAGACAAGGTTTTTCTGAGTATCCTTGGCTGTCCTGGACTCACTTTGTAGACCAGGCTGGCCTTGAACTCGCAGAGATCCACTTGCCTCTGCCTCCTGGGTCCTGGGATTAAAGGCGTGTGCCACCATACCCAGCAATTACAAACAGCTGTGAACTGCCATGTGGGTGCTGGGGTTTGAACCTGGGTCCTTTGGAAGAACAACCAGTGCTCTTAGCCACTGAGCCATCTCTCCAGCCCAAATGAAATAAATCTTAAGGAGGGACTGGAGAGATGGCTCACTGGTTAAGAACACTTGCTGCTCTTCCAAAGGATCCAAGTTCAGTTCCCAGCACCCACATGATAGTTCACTACCAGCTGTAACTCCAGTTGCAGGAGATCAGGCACCTTCTTCTGACCTTTGAGGACACCAGACATGCATGTGACACACATGCATACATGTAGGCAAAGCACTCATAGACATAAATAAATCTAGATTAAAAAAATAATAAACGCACGCCTTTAATCCCAGCACTTGGGAGGCAGAGGCAGGCGGATCTTTGTGAGTTCGAGGCCAGCCTGGTCTACAAAGCGAGTCCAGGACAGCCAGAGATATTCAGAGAAACCCTGTCTCGAAAAACCAAAAAAAAAATAATAAAGTGGAGAACAATTGAGAAAGACATCCAACATGGGCCTCTGGTCTCCACATGTATGTGCACACACATGCACATGAAACTGGAACATACAATGTGCACACATCCACATGATCTACATGAACACACACACATTTAAGACAACTGTGGTGGAAGGTGGGCCTCCTTAGTGAAATTGGTATACAGTTCAGCTTAGCATCTGGTAGCACATAGGGGACTGGCCTGGAGTCCTTTGAAGTTATCAAAATGGAAACACGAATTCCCCTGTTGAAGGGGAATGGCTAAGAAACCATGCAAGCTGAGCAGATAACATCAGGACTGATGGACATCTCAAGAGATTTTATGGACCCTCGAGACCACCAAGGATCTCGAGATAATGCAATATATAAGCCAGAAAACTCCACGAGGCCTCTGTCTTCCTCCTGCTCTCACCGACTCAGAAGTCACACTGGAGATGGGCACAGCAAGGTATGGCATACTCAATCCATTAGGCCACAATGGTCATAAACTGAAAGGCAGAGTCCAAGAGAGAAAGACTTTTCATTGCAAGTTAGCCTGAGAAAGACCCTTTGACGTAAACCAGCCTATTAAGACTGGCAGCAAAGCAGATGGAGTTTCTGCTCAGAGAAGTTAGGTTGTGAAGCCGATGGAAAAAGCCTACCTCAGTTTGGGGGTTGGAACAGGCTGACTTTATGAACTGGCCACAATTTGGTGATTGAAATAAATTGCCCTTGTAAACTGACAAAGTGAGGCTCAAAGGACTTTAAACTTGAGAGGAACTACCTGCTGGGACTGCCATAAACCAAGTCTCCCTGCATGGACCTACACTAAGAGTTTTAGTATCCTTTTAATAAAGTTAAACTAGTGTTAGTTAGGTGTTCTTAGGTATTAGCTAGATTATAGATTTCAGATTATAGGTTTTAGGTTATAGAATATAGGTGTTCTATAGATATTTGTTAAGTATTAATAAATGTAAATGTTTCAATAAAAATGTTCTGTTACAGACAACAAAGTCAGGAATGACTCTGGGGGCCAGGGGTAGAATAGAAAATCCAAGTCTCCTGGTTGATAGTCATTTGTCAACTTTGCTAGACTGACAGATGCCTAAAGATTTCCACATCTCACAAGTGGTTAATAATCCAACAATGGGGTCAGGGACCAAAAAGGAGCAGGAAAGTGGAAGCACCTCCTGGAATTGCCATAGAGAGATATTTTTGCTCCTCCCCTACATGCTTGGTAATGAAGTGGACAAAATAATACACCTCGTCAGATTCTTTCCCATAATTCATTTTGGGTTTCAGACCCAGGACAAGTGGCTGAGGTGAATATTTAACATACCAAAGGGGATCTGGCCTCCAGGTTCTCCCAGCATCCCTCAGTCCCTATCTGTTACAGGGCATGGCTCCAATACCTGGCCTTCTAACCTGAAGTTTTCAGACCAGAGGCTGGTCATCCCCTCCCTCAGAGGCTGTTCCCTACATAATCTAGATATTTTGGTTAATTCCCCCTCTCTCTCTTTCTGCATTTCCTCTTTCTCTTCCTCTCTCTGCATTTTCTCTCTCCTTGTCTGCACATGGTCTTTCTCTTTTTCTCTTCCCCCTCTCCTCTGTCTCCCTCCCCAACTTCCCTGGCCTCGTTCCTTGGTACCAGTGAACCCACCTGAGAGAGAGCTGCTTCCCAATAAACCTGCCTTTATATACTTTAATCTGAGTTAGATTGGCTCATTTTGTCAGCAGAGAAGAGTTTATCAATACACTCTGTCAGATTCTTTCCCCAGCTGGCACATTGATTTCTCAATGGATTCATGAGCAAAATGGTCTGAGTGGCTGTTAGAGTTGGATCTCAGTGGAACCTCCAAATGCTATTACCCCATCTTGCTGGGAACTCCAAATGTTGGGGTCCAAGCATAGCCGCACAAACCACTCAGTCACCGATCTCAGTCGGATATTGATGGTTTATTGAATGCACACACCCCAAATGTGGTCATGGCCAACATGACCAGGGTCACAGAGGTCTTGGAGACTAACTGTGACATCGGTCTGCTTCCGACTTTTTATAAGAAAAACCATATCCGGTAACAACCAGGTAACCAGGTCTAGGAAACAAACTGCATCCAGGTAACAACTAGGTAACCACGTATAGGAAGCAAGGGGAGGACAGCACTACATCATTTTGACTAGCTAGACAAAACATTTCTAACTGACTTTTAATCTGATTGGTCCCAAGTGGAGCTGTAGTTGGGGACTCTTCAGAGTGTCAACGTAACAAAATAGCAAAGTATGAGTAATTTCATCTCATAACTAAAAGGGAGACTGAATACAAAAATGGCTGCAGTTATGCTAAAGAAACAGGCCCCAACAATGGTAGAGATAGGTGAAGAGTACTCAAGAACAGATCAAGACCTTCCGAATAAAGTGAGAACTACTCCAGATGAGTGTTCACTAATGATGTATGCCAACAGTGAGGCTCATATTGTTCTGCCCAGTTCTCGAGACCCCAAAGACCACCTAGGAGCCAACTCCCATGTAAATACATGAGGGGTGTTTATTTAAGCTCAGAGCTTGGACTCTCAACACTCACTGACACAGCAGTTCGAGCTGAGAGCCCCCAGACCCAAAAGTACAGAGTTTATATAGAGACTCAGACAAAGAAGCAGGTTCTTTACCATATGATTGGATGACATTTGGGTAGCTAGTCATGTCCATTTCTGATTGGCTCGTTGTTACTGACTAACCAGCTGGGGTCAGCTTGACCATCAGAAAGTTTGTTTAGACTTTTTGGGTGCTTTCTCAGAGTGAGCTGTCTGGAGATGTCGAGGGAACACCCCTGGAATATAAGGTCTGGTACATTTTGTTGTTGTTCTGGAACTGGAGGTCAGCTCTGAGTCAAACTAAATACAAAATGGAATCTTTTTTCAAGATGGATTCAGTCAGTTGTTTCCCTAGGGTACCAGCTAGACCTTAATGCCAAGTTGATGACCCTTGACCTCTCTCACTACTATAAGAGAGTTCTCCTCCCTGGAATAGACATATTTTCTGGACATGAACTTTACTTTCCTGCCCCAGTACTTCTGCCAGGACCAATATTTGTAGTCTCACAGGCTGTCTCACTCACTGTCATGCCCACAGATCACCCTCACAGATCCCATCAGATCAGAGAGAATGTCACAGCGTGGGAAGCTGAGCAGTAGGCTTGTGCCTGTGGACTTTCACCACAATCCTACTTTACCCAGAAACCTGTGGGTGACTTCCTAGACACTTAGTCACATTGTCAACTGCGGGATGACACTTCAAAAATGTGAGTTATCTCAAGGGTAGCAGAGGGTGATGTGAGTCAGAGACCTTGTGCTGGGAAGCACATGGAGACAGTGAGATGAGCTCCTTATACAGCAGCAGACTTTCTTTGCTTTCCATTGAGAAGCCTCACACTTTCCTAGAATGGAGGCCTCTGAAATCACAGAGATCCGCCTGCCTTTGCCTCCCAAGTGCTGGGATTAAAGGCGTGCACCACCACGCCCAGCCAATGGCTCCACCTTTAAAGAGGCAGATGGGTACCATTCAATCAGTGGGGTTCTTATGCCACAGAACCAGTAAGCACAAGAAAAGGGTTAAACCACTGGCTAGCACCGTGAATCCCAGGTACCAGTGGGAAAGTAGGTTGCTGTGACCCAGGAGGGAATGCAATTAATGCAATTCCCACCCAACAGTAAAGGTCAACTGAAATGTGTAGCCAAAAGAAGAGAAAAAAATCAAGACTCTCAATGATGGTTTGGGTCGTCTCACCAGCACACAAGTCCCTCATCTAGGTATGTTTTTAGTTGAGGAGAGGAATTTGGGGGGGGGGGGGTTAAGGCATGGTTTCTAGACAGGAAAGTTCCTCTGTAACCCTAGGTGTCTTGGAACTAGCTCTGTAGACCAGGCTGGCCTTGAACATCTGCCTTTACCTCCTGAGTACTGGGATTAAAGGCGTGCACCACCACCACCTGGCTAAGAGAGAAATTTTAAAAAGACGCACATTCATCTTTTTTTTTTTTTTTGTTTTTTGAGACAGCGTTTCCCTTTGTAGCCCTGGCTGTCCTGGACTCACTTTGTAGATCAGGTTGGCCTTGAACTCACAAAGATCCACCTGCCTCTGTATTAGGATTAAAGGTGTGTGCCACCACCACCAGGCTGAAATTTTAAAGAGAGCAGAGGAAGCCATAGTTATGGACTAGCGGCACGTGGTGGCGCACACCTTTAGTCCCAGCACTCGGGAGGCAGAGGCAGGCAGATCACTGTGAGTTCGAGGCCAGCCTGGTCTACAAAGCGAGTTCAGGACAGCCAGGACTGTTACACAGAGAAACTCTGTCTCGAAAAACCAAAAAACAAAAAAAAACATAGTTATGGATTATAAACTTGCAGCTAATTATGAGGATTGTGATGCTTGGCATTTTTTTTTTTTTTTTTTTTTTTGCTTCTGGGTTGCTTGGAGTCCTAGCTGTTCCTCTACATAGTCAATTGTTGAAAGAATTATTAATACTTATGATTGACTAATATGGTTATTAAGTCAGTGGTGTTAATCCTCAACCTGCCATTATCAATAGGCACACAGACACCTAATGGATTTTAACAAGCCTTAGCCTGGATTATGCAATCTTAGCTCATCTAAACTAGCTTTTAATTTTATTCCCTAAATAAAACCCCAATATATACATCCTCTGAACTGTTATTCTCCATGATATGCAGATGTTCCAGGCCACATGGAGATATGATCTTTTAACTAACATGTTTCCTTCTTCTTCCTCCTGCTGCCTCCCCTCTTGAGGCTGCTTTCATCTTTCCAAAAGCCTGTGACCCTTCTCCCCTCCTACCTCTATTCTACTCAATCCAGGGGTATTTTATTAAAGCCAGTCACATACAATATTTAGCAAGCAAGGTAACACAGCTTCACTTGGTGTAAGTGTGTATGGCCTCGTACATTAAGCAGACCTCAGGGAGCAAATTAACATTTAGAATACATAACAGATCACCCCACCCCATAGGTCAATCACCTTTTCCTTGTTAATGAGTCTTTGTATTCAATTCTTCCTTTTCAAATTACCAAGTGGTTGCCCCAAGTCTCAGAAGAGCCTTTGGACAGTGTGGAGACTGTGAAACATCATAGGTACTTTTGAAACTGTACTGAATCTGTTTTGCACTATGATAGAGCCATTACCCTACACAGGCTGTGGACCAGAACGTGGTGGTGTGCATGAGAAAAGTCCACCATTGGCTCATACATTTCAGCACCTGTTGCCCTCCGCTGGTGGCACTGTTCAGGGAAGCTGTGAAACCATTAAGAGTTAGAGCCTTCCTAGGGGAAGGATCTTTAGCCTCACCCTACTTCCTGCTTGCTCCCTCTGCTTCCTGTGTGTGGTTGATATGTAAACACTCATCTTCCTGGTCCTGCCTTCTCTGCCCTTGGGTACTCTAGCCATCTGGCACCAGACAGCAGACTAAACTGTTCCCTTGAGTGCTTTTGGTTTCAGTGGTAGGCAGCACCAGAAAAGATCCTACCAAGGTCAGTTCCAATCTGTTCCGTTTCCAGCTTTTTATCAGCCTTGGTCCCCAGGCTGGAAAGGATAAATTGGAACTTGAGTGGAGGAGCCTGGGCAAGAAGGCTAAAAGAGAGCAAAGCAGAGGGGAGACCCAGCACACAATTGCTGAGAAAGTGATTCTCAATTTCTGTGGTGAAGGTCTGTGGACCACTAGGACATAAAGCCATATAACACTGGTGTGCCAACAGGCTCACGGGACTTCTTAGAGCTATTTTAATCCTAGGCAGATCTAAGGAGGCCTCTTAGTTCAGGTTTTAATATAAATTTATTTTTTTTCACTCTGTGCTACAAGATTTAGGAGAGGGTACCATGGGATATGATCTCAATTAATGTCTGTTGCCTTCATGAGGTCTTTTAAAATAGTGGCAGCAAGATGGCTTCCACTATTTGAGTCTTTATTTTTTTTCTCAAGGCCAAATCATGTTTTAACTTATTCTAAAATAATCTTAATCACATTACTAGCAGTGGCAATTGGGAGGGAGAAGTTCTCTATCTACCTATATAGGTGGTCCACTGTTATCAGTGTTTCCTTTTTTTGTTTTCTTGAGACAAAGTTTCTCTGTGTAACAGCCCTAGTTGTCCTGGACTCACTCTGTAGATCAGACTGGCCTCAAACTCAAAGAGACCCACCTATGTCTGACTCTCAAGTGTTGGGATCAAAGGAGTGCGCCATCAAGCCGAGCTCCTTTTTTCTACCTTAGGTATTTCTATGAACTCACCTGCATAGTCTGAAGGGGTCTGAGTTCAGGAGACCTCCCACCTTGGATTTGTTCTCTCATCTTTAGTTTGTCTTCAGCAAGTCCCATATCCTTCACACCTGTTGAGGTATGATATAGAGCTTCATTCAATTATAATTTTTTTTTTTTGGTTTTTCGAGACAGGGTTTCTCTGAATATCTCTAGTTGTCCTGGACTCACTTTGTAGACCAGGCTGGCCTCGAACTCACAAAGATCCGCCTGCCTCTGCCTCCCAAGTGCTGGGATTAAAGGCGTGCGCCACCACCACCCGGCTCAATTATAATTTTTATACTGCATCACATATAGCTAGAGGGCCTCAGAACTAGCCTTCTTAAAAGATGCCCAGCCTTGGGGGATTTTGTGACTTCTCTGATCAAGGGGATGGGTAATTTATAAGAGGGTTCTCATTGCTCTCTGGGCTCCTGGCTGGCTGACTCTAGAGGACAAGGGCAGAATACTGGCAATCCTTTTTGTCCCTTATATCATCATTGGTGCAGACTTCCAAGCGTTCCCGAATCCAGGACAGCCTCACCAATCTTGTCACTCTAACTTCTATGTAACATTCAGGTAAAGTTTAGACAAAATAATCCAAACAGATTTTTTTAAATCTTGCTTTTGCTATGACTCAATTTCCCCAAGTGGTTAAAGCCTTAAAAAAAGTTAGCAAAGGCACAGGTAGTTAGGTTTTTTTTTTTTAACGTTTTTTTGAGGCAGGGTTTCTCTGTGTAACCCTGGTTATCCTAGAACTCACTCTGTAGATCAGGGTGGCCTCAAACTCAGAGATCTGCCTGCCTCTGCCTTCCAAGTGCTGGGATTAAAAGTGTGTGCTGCCACACCCAGCCATGACAGATAGTTTCAGACTGCCACATGGGTGCTGGGATTTCAATCCGGGTCCTTTGGAAGAGCAGCCAGTGTTCTTAACCACTGAGCCATCTCTCCAGCCCAGTAGTTAGTTATCTCTCTCTCTCTCTCTCTCTCTCTATTTTGTTTTAAAGAAATTATTTACTTTTTAAAAAAAATATGTGCAGGCCAGCCTAGTCTATAAAGCAAGTCCAGGACAGCCAGAGCTGTTACACAGAGGAACCTGTCTCAAAAAATCAAGAAAAAAAAAAGTGCAAGTATGTCTGGGTGAAGGTATCAGATCTTGGAGTTACATTCAGTTTTAAGCTGCCATGTGGGTGCTGGGAATTGAACCTGGATTCTCTGGAAGAACAGTCAATGCTCTTAACCACTGAGCCATCTCTCCAGCCCCTTTATTGTTTTTTTTTTATTTTGTGAATTTCATATCATGCACCCTATTCCCTCTCCTCTCCCACCTCCCCTCAGACCCACTTGTCACCCTTGCAACCTTCCCCACATTTAAAAAAAAATCTCATTGTGGAAGCTGTAGTGTGTCTCAGTGTGCCCTACAATATCCTATTTTGCCTACATGTTTTTGCTTGCAAATGTTCATTATAATAACTTTTTGGTCTGGTATGAGGCCTCTGGCTTCTGCTACTTTGTCAATACTGGAATCTCACTGGGACTCCTCTCAAATATACAGTTATTGTCCTGTGTCATGGAGATCCTGTAGTTTTGGATCTGTGGAACCGGCCTCTTCATACACTCCAGCAGTTCATCCATGGGGTGAGCTACCTCAAATCCCTGGTTCTGGGTCTGCAGCCCCTGCTTGCGGGACCTCTCTCCTGAGTGCTGCAGCAAGTAAGGGGTTGGTTCAGCTCTCCTGCTTTCACGACCCCATCAAGGCCAATTCTCCTGTGGCAAGGGCAAGAGAGTAAAGAGAATCTCTCTCTCTCTCTCTCTCTCTCTCACACACACACACACACACACACACACACACACACACAAACACCACCACAAAGCAGACAAAAGACAGAGTTGGCTCTCCCATACTCACTCCCTCAGGGCTGGCTCACCCACAAGCTCCACATCCAGGGCCAGCTATAGTGTGCTGCCCAGGCAAGGTGCAGGGCCTGCTCTCCCAAGGGCTGCAGCACATGAGGAGCAGGGACTGCTCTCTTGCTCTTGTGACCCCATCAGGACCAGATCTCCTGTCTGCCACTGGTGGTGAGGGCCAAAAAAAGAGGATCTCTCCCTTGCCAATATCACCACAAAGCAGACTAAAGGCAGAACTGACTCTCCCATACTCATACCCTCAGGACTGGCTCACCCACAACCCGCTCATCCAGGGCCAGGCAGGGTTCCCCTAGTCTCTGGCCTGCCTCCTATCCTGGGAGCCCATCTGGTGTTTGCCTGGTGCTGGACTGGTAGTCAACATAGGCCAGCTCCCCTTCCAGGCCCCATAGTACCAAAGTGCTGCTGGTATCCAGCTTGCTTCGCTTCCCCCTCTCGGGAATGTTAGGCTACTCTTCATTCAGATGTTCATAGGTCAGAACACTGAATGTAGACATAGTCTCTCTTCTCTCTGCCACCTACTGATGTACATGTGACACAACAGTCATATCTGCAATGTCTCTAGGGGCAGCATAGTTAGTTATCTTAATTAGTTATATATTCTTGTTCCTTTGACCAGCTCCTATAAATGTTGCCATGAGTAGATCAGTATAACCTTACGGATTTCTAATAAACTTTAGCCATCTAACATATCTCATCCTCAAGACCCATCCTCTACAAACCTTATACAATGTATTCAAAACTTCAGTGACTTGGTTTTACACTTTTACAGTTTGTTTCACCTTCTTCATTCTTAGGACAAAAATCTTATTTTATCATACAAAATCCACCTTCATCTAAAATATTCTCTTTTCTTTTTAACCCCTTAACTTCACATACATCCTTTTTAACCATTCTTTTGTTTGTTTGTTTTTTTTGAGACAAGGTTTCTCTGTGTAACAGCTTTGGCTATCCTGGACTGGATTTGTAGACCAGGCTTACCTCGAACTCACAGAGATCTGCCTGTCTCTACCTCCCAAGTGCTGGGATTAAAGGCATGAACCACCATGCCTGGTTACATGGAGGTTTCTTGCACTGACCCAAATCACTCCCTTTGTCTCTGGTCCCTTTAGGGAGAGAGAAACCTCATTTGGGAGCATGCACATGCTTTAAGCTTGAATATACATCTCAGTCACACACAACCTGAGGGATATCCTAGCCACCAAAGCAGGACTGTGACACTTTGATTTTCTTCTCTTGGTTTGGGAAGTGGCTTTGCAGAACCTGAACATCCACTGAAATGGACTGTCAGGAGGATGTTGGAGGGAGTAATTTTCACTTCCCCTTTTCTTACACCTCCCTGGACTTACTCAATGCCCCTCCACCTCTCCCATCAGTACCCACACTGGCAGTTTCTCTTATTCTCCCTGGACCTTTTGTTCCCCATTTTCAGCACAATCTCATGACGGAGAACACCTCAGTCACATTGTCACACTCTGAAAATCCCCAGCCACCAAGTCAGTGCTGTGTAGCATAGTTCTCCTGCCTTAGTTCGTGCCTTGGCTCACTTGGGCCTTTGGGTTCCTGATTTACTTCTGGTTTGGAGTTTCTGTTAGTCCTGAAACTAGAGAATGCCTCCACATACATCCAGGGTCACAAGGCAGCAGGGTGTAACTCCCAAGGTGAGAATCAGCTCTCAAGTCCCTTGGTAATGGAGAGCCCTGTGTTGGATCTGGGGGTGGGTTTCAGGAAAATGACCACACAATCCAAAGCGTGTCAGCAAGGCAAAGGCTTATTTCTGCAAAAGGGTGCACAGAGATTAAACAGAACACATAAGCACATCAGTGAAAATCCTGCTTGGTTTTTATTCCCAACACTAAGGGGTCCTGTGTTTCCCTCTGAGTGGTTAGACCTTACCCTCATATTCTTACATGACCCAGTTGATAAGCATAACGCAATTTTTAGCAGAGAGTGCAAACGCAGGCACATATTTTGATTATAAGAAGTGTTAACCCTAGCCGGGCGGTGGTGGCACACGCCTTTAATCCCAGCACTTGGGAGGCAGAGGCAGATGGATCTTTGTGAGTTCGAAGCCAGCCTGGTCTACAAAGTGAGTCCAGGACAGCCAGGGCTACACAGAGAAACCCTGTCTCGAAAAAAACCAAAAAAAAAAAAAAAAAAAA
>CAJQZJ010032121.1:14484156-14499708 GCA_907164525.1 Lophiomys imhausi
TTTTTTTTTTTTTTAATGGAGCTATGTGTTATTTAACTCTTTGATAGGAAAGGCAGTATGTTTTGTTTACTTTTCCCATACTGAAGACCTACTTTGTTTTCAGGTCTTCTTTTTTCTTTTCTTTTCCTTTTTTTCTTGTCTCCCCACCCTCAACCCCCTTCGGCTTTTTGAGACAGAGTTTCTCTGTCTGGCTGTCCTGAAACTCACTCTGTAGACCAGGATGGCCTCTAACTCAGAGATCCTCTTGCCTATGCCTTAACACAGTGCTGGGATTAAAGGTGTGCACCACCATGCCTGGCAAGACTTTTTTTTTATTTTTAATTTAATTTAATTTAATTTAATTTTATTTTATTTTTTTTTGGTTTTTCGAGACAGGGTTTCTCTGAATATCTCTGGCTGTCCTGGACTCGCTTTGTAGACCAGGCTGGCCTCGAACTCACAAAGATCCACCTGCCTCTGCCTCCCAAGTGCTGGGATTAAAGGCGTGCGCCACCACCGCCTGGCTTATTTTTAATTTTAAAGTCAAAAAAAAAATTTTAAAGTCATGGGGCTGGAGAGATAGCTCAGTGGTTAAGAGCACTGACTGTTGTTCCAGAGGACCCACGTTCAATTCCCAGCACCCACATGGCAGTTCACAACTGTCTCTAATTCCTGTTCCAGGGGATCCTACACCCTCAAAGACACATACATACAGGCAAAACACCAATGTACATAAAAATAAATAAATAGATAAATTTAAAAAAATTTAAAGTCATAAGTAATTTTTTAATTTTTTAAATTAAAAAAAATTTTTTTTTAGGCAAGACATTTTTAAAACAAAAACCTCAGTGTCTGTACAGGACAATTTCCTATGAGCTATTATTGGTCAGGGAGGTCCTGGAAACCTATGTTTGTGGCCAATGATCTTGGCTGCATCTCATCTCTAGATGGCAAGACACATGTAAATTGTTGAAGACATGACACACTTTGTTTTCAGGACAGAGAAGTCTATCTGGAACCGACCTGAAAACTTCCTGTTGACTAGTTTTCACAGTCGGGCGGGGTGGGGGAGATGACCTCTTGTGCAATAGTGACATGACTCTTAGTGACTCTTATGGGAATAACTATAAGAGTCTGGAGACCTGTCCCCAGGAAGGAATTCATGCCTGGTTCTGTAAACATGATCAAAAGCTTAGTTAGGGAGGTCATAGCTTCTCCGGAAACTTTTAATTTTTTTTCCCTCTAAATGATCATGTTCTTGAACTTTCTTTTAGATATTTGTTTATACCCATAGACCACTGCTGCTCTCAGCCTTGGCCGTGAGTAGTAGAGACTTGTAAATGAGGAAAGAAAGAGTAAGTGACTGTTGATTGCTCACTCCTAAAAGAGAGACGTTTGTATCCACCGGCTTCCCCACGGCTCGGGAGACATCGCGGGAGAGGTGGCAGAAAGAATAAAAGAGCCAGGGGATGGGGCGGAGCGCTGTGCAGAGCTGTCTTCTGGACACAACATGGCTGTTGCCCTCATGAACTCATGGCTGCTGCGGTCCTCTGCACAAAATCAGGACAGTCAACATTCCCGCATTGGTGGGGGAGGAGCTCACAAGGCCCCACCCTTAGCTGAGAGACACTATTGGCAGTTGGTGGCTGGCTACTGGGAGGAAAGGGTAGAGTTGATTTCTTTGTGTGTGTGGCCTCTGGTAGGTTGCCTAGGCTCCGGGGGATGGCCTCACACCCATGGGCATGTAGACAGCATTAACTGGACTCAGTGAGTCATTTTTAAAAAGAGGAAGTGAAGGTAGGAGGGAGATATATGGGGGAGGGGGGCAGAGGAAAGGAAGTAGAGAGTTGGGGTGGGTGAATAAAGTTACCTTGTATACAAGTAACAAATTGTCAAAGAATAATTTTTAAGCAAATAATAATAATAATAATTTAAGTTTTATTGACATAGCTGCTCCAGAAGAATCTCTGGGTATGTGAACTGTGTATGCATTACTTGCAAACCCCTCCTTAAGTGTCAGGTGGCAGGCACTGGAGCAGTTCATGCACAGGCAGCAGAAGAGGTGGCCACCACTCTGGTTGGTGCCCTGCCAAGTGGGGTGGATGATCAGGAGGGGACAAAGGAGTAGAAGGTGACAAGAAGACACGACACTTGCACTGAGCACTTTCCTATAAATGGAGCAGCTATGCACTCAGCCCTTAGACTGCTCTTATAACCTGGACACAGTTATTACTGTTTTATAAATTAGGAACGGAGATCTAATTTCTGCTTAAAAGACTTACTTCTAAACCATCCGGTTAGCAGTTAGATTGTGCTGCTGCTGGGACCACAGCTGAATCCCTTAGCCTCTTGCAGAGAAGCCTGTTCCTTCCTGGGAACTGCTGTACTGGGGAGCTACCCCATGGGCTGTGTCTTTCTGAGCTCTGCCAGTCACCCACTGGGCCGGTCAGGCCAAAGGGCATCTAAAGATAAGCCTCTTGTGGTTTACAAGGTAGGGTTTTGGTGTCAGGAACCTACTCTAAGAATAATCCGGGGTCCTGGTGCTATTCTTATCTGGATCAGTCCCTTTTCTTCAATATGTAGCTGGATTCCAAGGTCTCAAATGCCTGAATCTGGGAGAAACCAACAACCTGTCCACTGAGCAGCTTCAACACCTATCTGTCTCTCCAAGCCTCCGGCCTCTGACTCTTGCACTGCTTCAAAACCAGAAGCCCAGAGATCAGCACCCAAGACACTTGCTTTCCTTCCAAACCCACAAGCCTGTTTTCACCATATCTTTTGTTGTTGTGTTGTTTTTTGAGACAAGGTTTCTCTGTGTAGCCCTGGCTGTCCTGGAACTCACTCAGTAGACCAGGCTGGCCTTGAACTCACAGAGATCCGCCTGCCTCTGCCTCCCAAGTGCTGGGATTAAAGGCATGTGCCACATTGCCAGGCTTTCTGATCCTCTTTTAACCCTTCACATCCATCTCTGTTACGGAATGATGTGTTTGGTTTACTCAAGCTATGAGATAACTAATTCACTGTCCAGATTTTTTTGTTTAGTTCTTTATTTCTTATTTTTTACTTGCTTGACATTTCAGAGCCCCATACTCGGAGTAATTCTGTTAATGGAGCTCATGGTGCATTTACTTTCCAAATACTTCTAATTTTATTGTTTAAAGTCATAGGTCATACTCTAAACTACCACAATGTCCTTGGACTTAAAATTTCTATATAGACAAGAAAACAAAAATCTGGCCTAGTTTGTGTTTAACTTACTATACAATTTCAGAGAAATGCCTACATAAGTCATACCGCAAGTGTGAAAAAAAAAAAAAAACAAAAAACCAAACTGCATGGAACCGTTTAGCGCTAAATCCTCCCTGAGTGACATAAACAGATCTGAGTATTTCTTGAGTGTGCGAATGAATGATTCAGCGCTTAAAGGGAGAAACTACAGAATTTCATGGTCCTGACAAATATGGCTTCAAATACATAGTCCAGCCATCAAAGACTAGAAAGACGTACAGAAAACTGAGAACACGACAATGGGATGGACTGGTTTCTCTGTTAACAGCGATACAATGCACAAAAACAGGAGAGGATAAAGATTGAGGAAACAGACTCCCTTAGAGTCCCGAGTTGGGCACTAGACTAAAATATGTAAATGGAGAAATAGATCTGGACAGGGTCAGTGTAAACGGGGAGGGCAGCCCCGGCACCACAGCAGGTTGACAGTGGGCAGGACTGGTTTTAAAAAAAAAAGAGCTGGAGCGGACGCCCAAGGTGAGCCAAAGAAGCCGAGAGCGCACCTGGGTCGCTGCGTGGGCGGGACCAGGGGAAGGACCGTCCGCCCAAGCCCCGCCCCAGCGGCCCGCCCGCCCGCCCGGGGAGCCGGAAGCCGGGCGAAGGAGGCCGTGCAGGGTAGACCAGCGCGCGGGTACAGCCGGGACAGGCCGTCGCGGGCCCTCGCCGTCCCCCGGAGCCAGCCGCCAGCGCTCCGCGGACAGCGCGGGGGCCATGGGGACTCCGCGCCGCCGGCCACAGGTCGTCCCCGGGCCCGCGCTGGGGCCGCTGCTTCTGCTGCTGAGCGAGCTGGCCCTGGGCCGCGCCTCCCTGCGTCTCTTGGACTTCCCGGCTCCGGTCTGCGCGCAGGAGGTGAGAATGAAGCCCGGCGGAGCGAGGACGCTGGGGCCGTCGGGGGACGGAGTGGAGGACCGCGGAGGGTGGCGAAGGGATGTCCGAGGGGCGGGCGTGGGAAGGGCCGTCCCGGGTGCGAAGGGGTGGACGGCCCAGAGTCCTGCGGGCCGGGGGAGGCTGAGAGTCCGCTCCAGGAGCTCGGAGGGGTCCCCAGCGTAAGCGGGTCGTGGAGGCGCACCGGCGGGCAGCAACTCCGGGAGTGGAGCCGCGGTGCGGCCGCCGAATGAGGGGGAGTTGTAGGGGAAGTACGCGAGCGCCGGTGTCACGGGTAGAGAGCGAGGCGGGAGTGACAGTTCCGCCCGGGCCTCGGAATTGGGAGACGGAGACGCCAGATGTAGGCCGGCAGCTCTGGATGGACAGAGACCTACAGAAGGGGCCTTGGCAAGAGCTGAACCGGGCTGGACTGGCCCCTAACTCCACGCTTCCTGGGAGTCATCCTCCAGCTCCATCAGGCTCAGCCGCCCCAGCCCGGCCCCGGGGGTCCCCACTGATTGGGTAGTGCGGGCGAGCCTGGTGCCCAGGTTGGAATCAAATAGAATGTGGCCTGGCCACTCTCGGAGGGCTGAAAGTGGCCGCCTATCCCATCTTTGCACTACCACGTGTCCCAGAACCGAGAATCGCAGAATTGAGTTAACATGTGTGGAAGTCTGCCAATTTGTGACCCCCGCTGCGCTCTTAGGAAGCTGACCCACCCCTGTCGGTTGGTTGAACCTTGCTGTTGTACCGACTGTTGTCAAAAAACAAAACGAACCTGTGCCAAACAGAATGCCTGTTTCACAAATAAACCTCCCTCCCCTTTACCCCTCCAAGCCCTCTCGTTCCTGCACTAGTTTTCCCCAGCCCCTTCCCCTCCGCTTCCACCGCTGACCCCAGGAACTGTGTTCGGTAGCTGAGTCAGAGGCTGTGAAACAAAAGGACAGACAGTTCTCCTTATCTAATTTTGTAGATTTACCAAAAGAGGGTGGAGAGAGGGTGACCATTTTACAGGAAAAAAAAAGCATGTTTTTCACAAGTCTGAGGACTGTTGGGAAATGTCACCGTGATCTCCATATTGGGCAAATCAGAGCGACATCTTCAGACACCACAAAAGTGTCACTAAGTGGAGGATTGCTGTTTGTTTGTGGCTAGTCATTTGCCAAGGGCCTTCCAATTACAAGTGAACTGAAACTGAAGAAATACTCCTGGGACTCCTGTGCCCAGGGTGAAGTTGTCTGTCCTGCAAGGCAGCTCGGAGCAAGTGCTCTTTGCACAACTGGTGAGTGTACAGAATTCCAGGGAGAAAAATGACTTCCAGCTGCGCTGTTTTTCATTGCAAAGAGACAGTTCTGTTCCAGAGTGGGAGCCTCAGAAACAGTTTGGTTAAAGCGTTCATGCCCTCTGGTGGAAGGTGCCTGGGCCAGTGTCCCTAGACTTAGTAAAGTGTAATGCTGGAGGCTGGGGTTGGCTGTGGAGCAGAAGGAGACTGGGTGGGAGCTGACGAGAAAGGGTTGTGAGGTCTGCAGAAACTAACCTAGATTCTGAGCTACACTTCCTGCCATAAGGGTCTTTGGGTTTGGTTTTGGTTTGGTTTTAGTTTTCATTCATTTATTTATTTTTGTTTATTTGTTTGTTGTTGTTTTCCACTCAGGGTTTCTCTGCTTAGCCTGGAACTTAGCCCTGAGGCTAGCCTGGAACTCATTCTGTAAACCACACTAGCCTCAAACTCAGAGAGTTGCCTGCCTCTTCCTTCTGAGTGCTCACATTAAAGGTGTGTGCCACCACCACCCATGGCTTTTATTTTTAATTTAGATTTTGTTTTCTGTTTTATGTATGAGTGTTTTGCCTTCATATATGTATGTGCACCACATGTATGCATCCCACGGAGTTATGAGGGTATCAGATCCCTGGAACTAGAGTTATAGACAGTTGTGAGCCTCCATGTGTGTCCTGGACTCTCACCTGGGCTATCTGCAGGACAAGTGCTCTTCTCTTCTGAGCCACCTGAAGGGTCTGGCTTTAATTGGAAGGGTGCTGGTGGCCACATTTCTCTGCAGCCTCCTTCTGTCTTCTCTGTTGCCTCATAGACTACTGAGCTCCACAGACTGACAATGTCCCTGTCTGTTGGCTTTGAAGTCCTTTTTAAAAGAAATGAGAGCTAGGGGTGTGGCTCAGTGGTCTCTGGGCTCCATCCCCAGAACTGCACAGAGGAAAACCCACACTGTTCACACACACACACACTCACACCCACATACATATAGATAGACACACACATACAGGTTTTAGTGGATACATTTATTTCCACCATGAGAGAACTGGGTGAGACATCTCAAAGGGAGCCTGGCACTTTCTACAACATTAAGTAAATGACTGTTGAAAAATGGATTGATTTATTGCTCAGTGACTCCCTACTGTGACTGGAAGGAGGCTTGATACATATGTGTCAAGTGAAAGTACAAAAGAATAGAAGAAGAAAGAAGGAAGGTGCCCCTGTTTTTCAAGCAGTGGTAAACTGAGGCCATTGTACTTGTTCAGGCTGCCTAGAATTAGCACCTCAAAACCTGGGTGACTCTAATCTCCCCACAGAAACCAGTCCTGGAGACATCAGAAGTAATTGTATTTCCTAGGTGCTTTTTCATTGACCTGCCTAGGGTGCTTATAGTTCAGTTCTCATTAACTGCCATTCTTTTTTTTTTTTTTTTTTTTTTTAAAGATTTATTTATTATGTATACAGTGTTCTGTCTGCAGATATATCTGCAGGCCAGAAGAGGGCACCAGATTTCATTATGGATGGTTGTGAGCCACCATGTGGTTGCTGGGAATTGAACTCATGAAGGCATGACCTCTGGAAGAGCAGCCAGTGCTCTTAACCGCTGAGCCATCTCTCCAGCCCTTAACTGCCATTCTTAAGGAAAGCCAGTAAGCAGCACCTGGGAGTTCATCAGCTTGAAAGCTCACACCGTTTACAGACAGGATGTATGTTGCCATTACCAGTACATTTTCCTGAGTGCTTGTGGTTTTGACTTGTGGTAGAATGACTGTTTGACATCGCCCTTTTGTCTTGTGGTTGCTGGAAGCTGTGCTCAGCCTTACCACTCTTCCCTACATTAAAAAGATGTGTTCTGTGGATGCTCCTATGGTGGACACTCTCCTGTAGGCAAGATTGCAGTGCCAGTGATGTAATCAGCAGGGAGCAGATCCTGCTCATGCCTCTCACATGGGCTGCCCACTCTCTTTGTCAGGCTAATCTGCCATCAGAAGACCCTAGCATCAATTAGCAACCCGCAAACAAGAGCCTGGTGCCCAGGCAGAAGACCTGGTTCCAGGCAAGCCTCCCCATCTCCTGCACTGCAGCCCTGTGTCCTCTCCTCCGAGGTTATGGGGAGATCCTCCACAGGGCACTGTCTGAGATGGCCTCAGGCTCTGTGCACTAGGGTTTTCCATCCACCTGTATCAGGCAGTTGGTAATGTTTGCTCAATGCCCAGCTCAACAGTCTTTCACTTCTTCTTTTAATCATCCTGCTGTGAGTATAGAGGAGGGGCCTTCGAGTTGTAAACATCCCTTTACTGGGAGGCAGGGTAGCAGTGATGGGTCATGGTTCTGGAGCAGAGCAAGTTCACTGTAGCTCTGGAACCTGGAGCCACTTGGCTAAGTTCCCTGTTGTACAGGTGTGAATCACCTGACAGTGGAGAGATGTTCTAAGATATGCCTTCATGGGTGACCTAACCCTTATGTGAACATCACAGGGTCCCCACACAGACCTAGATGACACCATCAGTAGCTTTGTGTAGCCTCTTGATGTAGCTAAAGATGTGGTGAGCAGGTACTGAAGACTACTGCCACCATCAGTTTACAGTGAACTTTTAAAGTACAGGAGTGTGCTGAAAAATAATGATAAAAAAGGCAATTCAGTAAGTAGTAACTGCTATCACAGTCTCTTCATCATTCTGAATATTCTCTGATTTCTACAAGATGGCTAACAAAGCAACTCATGAGGAGGTATTTGATAGGTGGTATTCTTTTACTGTTGTTGTTGCTGTTACTGTTGTTGTTTTGAGACAGGGTTTCACTGTGTAGCCTTGGCTAGCCTGGAACACACAGAGATCCACCTGCCTGTTTCCCGAGTGTGGGATTAAAGACACTCAGCACCACCATCTGGTGATAAATGATATCCTTGTCCATCAGTTTTGGGGGAGTGAGTGGTTGGTTGGTGTTGGTAGCTGGGGGTGGGAGGTACCCATGCTCGAATGTGTGCTGTTGGGATTGAACCCAGTCTGTACATGTACTAAATATTCCTACTTATTGATACCCTTACTTTTAGGACTAGGAACTTTGAAAGGATTAAGGAGGCAATTGGGGAGGAAATTATTGGGCAGAACAAGATCTATATTAGTACTGTCCAAAGATAATACCATACACATCTTTTATTATTAAAAAGATTACAACTGGGCATGGTTGCACATGCCTTTAATCCCAGCACTCAGGGGCTGGAGAGATGGCTCAGCGGTTAAGAGCACTGGCTGCTCTTCCAGAGGTCATGAGTTCAATTCCCAGCAACGACATGGTGGCTCACAACCATCCATAATGAAATCTGGTGCCCTCTTCTGGCCTGCAGATATACCTGCAGACAAAACACTGTATACATAATAAATAAATCTTATAAAAAAAAAAAAATCCCAGCACTCAGGAGGCAGAGGTAGGCATTTTCTATGAGTTCACAGCCAACCTGGTCTACAAAGCAAGTCCAGAACAGCCATGGATACACAGAGAAACCCTGTCTTGAAAAACCAAAAAAAAAGCCGGGCAGTGGTGGCGCACGCCTTTAATCCCAGCACTTGGGAGGCAGAGGCAGGCGGATCTTTGCGAGTTCGAGGCCAGACTGGTCTACAAAGTGAGTCCAGGACAGCCAGGGCTACACAGAGAAACCCTGTCTCGAAAAACCAAAAAAAAAAAAAAAATTACAGAGGCTGTTGAGGTGGCTCAGTGGGTAAAGGCACTTCCCTCCATACCTGATGATGTGAGCTCAATCTCTGGGACCCACAGGGTGAAAGGAAAGAAACAACTCCTGAAAGTTCCCTCTGACTCCTGTGCATATGTGTCTTCCTACATTCACATACAGCACAAAGAAATGAAAAAACATCTCAGGGGCTGAAGAGATGACTCAATGGGTAAAATGTTCACTAAGCAAGTATGAGCACCTGAGTTCGGATCCCTAGCAATCACATACAGAAGCCAGGCATGGCAGCTGCTCCTATAACCCCAGTGCAAGAGGACAGAAACAAGGGGACCCTGGGGGTCACTTGGAAGCTTGAAACAGTGAGTCCAGATTCAGTGACTTAACTCAAAAAAAAAAAAAAAAGGGGTAGAGCGAGTGAGACCATGACTCAAAACAAGGACAAGGGCTGGAGAGATGGCTCAGTGGCTAAGAGTTCTGTCTGCTCTTCCAGAGGACCCAGGTTCAATTCCCAGCACCCACATGGCAGCTCACAACTGTCTGTAACTCCATACAGTTCCAGAGTGTCCGGCATCCTCACACAAACATGCATACAGGCAAAACATCAATGCACATAAAATAAAAATGAATAAATGATTTTAAAAAAACCAAGGACAAAAGATAGAGAAGTGACAGGGGTGGGGTGAGGGTGTCCTGACATCAGCTTCTGGCTTCCCCACTCACCTGCATACATGCATACGCATACCCCATTCCACACACATTAGTGTAAATTCTATATTTGAATTAAATTATAAGAAAAAAATAAACCAGGGCTAGAGAGATGGTTCAGTGGTTAAGAACATTGGCTGCTCCTCCAGAGGACCAGGATTCAGTTCCCAGCATCCACATGGTGGTTCACGACTACTTGTAACTCCAATTCCAAGGTATCCTACTCCCTCTTCTAACTTCTGCAGACAGAAGGCATGCATGTGGCACACATACACATCCAGGCAAAACACCCATACACCTACACAAAATTTTTTTAATTTTAAAGACAAATGTGTCCACTACTTCCTTCCCTAAATAATATTTTCATTTGCTTATCTCATTTTTAAATCTTTTGTTTGGATTAATATAGTAAACTTCCATCTTTAATTCATTTTTATCAAGTAATATGGAGGTTCCTTTTCAAAAATTGTACTGGGATATTTAAAGCAATAGCTCCCTATGTCACACACACCTAAATCTGCTCCCCAAAGGCAGACATGTCCTAATGTGCCCTTTTACTTACCTGCAGGTAATAGATGAAGATCATTTCCTCCTGATTTCTCTTCTTCCATTTAATTTGTACCACAGTTTGATTTTCAGCTTAGTATTGTTACAGCAAGGCAGCTCTTGTCTCTGGTGAAGCAAGAGATGTACTTTAATAAAAAATTTTTTTTCTCCCCTCCCTGCTTCACAGATGATTGTATACCCAACTCCCAACAGGCAAGACTGAAACAGTAATATCTGAAGTATCAAGATATTCTGTTAGTTGCAGCATGCTTGTCAGTCAAGTGTTTACAAGCCCCTCCCACTTCCTCCTCTTGCCAGGATAGGTACCATCTTGCCCTGGATTTTAAGTAGCTACTGGTGGGTAATATATAGTTACTCCAAGTGGAGTGTATCTATTTGTTGTTTCTGTAAGAGTTCCTGATCTCAAGACCAGTGTCTGTCCTTCTATGTCTCAGTTCACAGGAGTTCACTTGGAGCAGGCTTGTGGGAGTTTATCTCAGAAAATAGTGTGGTGTGTGTCTGTCAGAGTAAGCAGAGACAGAGAGATGGGGTCTTGTTCTAAACCTGCAAGGAACATTTGGCAGACTGTGATATGAGCCCAGGGACAGTGAAGGACTTTGTCCTTCTAATTAATCACAAAGAACTGGATAAGGTACAGGAAGTCTAGACCCCAAGAGCATGAGATCTGGTGTCCCAAACATGCAGGAAGGACACAGATGCAATTGAATATTCAGAGGATCCTGGAACGACATCAGAATTGTCCCACTGCCCATTTCGTGAGTGAACCCCCCCCCCCCCCCGGGCACTACATCACCCTCAGTCCTGCACTCTGCCCCCTCCCGGAGACAGATGTCAGGCAGTGCCCACCCTACACCCAGTGCCTTACTGTGCAGCATCAGCTAGCTCTTTGGAAGCAGCAGAGCCTGAATTCCAGAGCTTCCATGCTACCTTGCCAACACTGACTGTGGAGGTCACCCCTTAGAGTACCAGATGCCAGCTCTAGAGTTCCCCATGACCTGTGCCAGACACTGGCAGGGAGGTGGTTCTACGAGCACCATTGCCAGCTGAGCTGTCCAGGATTCTCTCAGGGTTTTGTGAGCTGCTATGAGCAGCTCAGAGCACTATGATTTTACCTAGATTGATGTGCACTCTGAGAACGACCCCCCAGTGTTTGAAGTGTTTGTAGAGCAGAAGTGAGAAGTGAAGGGTCCCCTTCATCACCTCCCACATTCCACACCTTGCCCTGGGTCTTTATTCCTATGCTTAGTTTAGCTTCCCAACAACACTGTGAAGTTGGTGTTAGACTATTCTGATTTTATGTTGAAGAAATTGAGGCTTTGAGTAAGGTGGCTCAGCACAGGGATGTGAGGGTAGGGTGTGGGGTGTGTGTGTGAATGAGGGATGTGTGAGTGAGGGGTGTGTGTGAGTGAGGGGTGTGTGTGAGTGAGGGGTGTGTGTGTGTGTGTGTGTGTGTGTGTGTGTGTGTGTGTGTGTGATATGTGAGGGGTGTGTGAGTGAGGGGTAAGAGAGAGGGAGAGTCCCACAACAGTTAGGTAGACTTTTCCTAACAAATTTACATGGGACTTAGTACAATTTTCATAACTTATTTGCAGCAAGAATTATAAATTTAACCCTTCACCTCTTATTGGAAGCCTCAGAATTTAAGGACCTTTGCCAGACATATCTCTCTCTCTTGGTTTTGTTTTCTAAATTGTCAGCCCATAACAGTTACTCAAAGAGCCTCCAGTTTTAGATCTGCATGGCAGCACACACCTTCGGTTCCAGCACACAGGGGAAGCAGAGGCAAACTGATCTGTATGAGTTCCAGGTCAGCCAGGTCTAGGCCATATAGTGAGACCCTGTCTCCAAAAGAAGTCCAAAAAAAAAAAAAAAGCCTCCAGTTATGTTTACTTTCTGCCCACCACACACCTTCTCCTTGCTGGACAGAGGAAGAGGAGTTCAGGAGGTCTGAGAGCAGAGCAGCCCCCAAAAGTGAGATGTGAGGAGGCAGGCTGTGTGAACTGTTCCCATGGGCGGGACCGGCAGCTGGGCCGCTGAGCCTGCTCTCTCTCTCATCTGTAATCACCGCTCTCTTTCTTCCCACAGGGGCTGAGCTGCAGAGTCAAGAATAGTAAGTCCTCTTTTTTGTTCCACGTATTGATGTTCTGTTCATGGAGTGAGGGCCCCTGCTGACTTCTTTTTTTTTTTTAAACATTTTTTTTTATTATGTATACAGTATTTGCTCTACATATATGCCTGGGCAGATCTCAATGTAGATGGCTGTGAGCCACCATGTGGTTGCTGGGAATTGAACTCAGGACCTTGGGAAGAACAGCCAGTGCTCTTAACCTCTGAGCCACCTCTCCAGCCCCCCTGCTGACTTCTGCAGGACACTCATGTGTGCTCAGACGGGAGCTGCCACTGCCAGTGGAGCCATCTTGGGATATATAGGGGGCAGTGCTCCTTGAGGGAAACCTTCGGTCGTTATGCAAAAGTCAGGCAGTACCTAGCTGCCCTCTGGGTTTTGGATGTTGCCAGGGATGGTACCCTAGGGCACCTACCTGTGCCTGAAGGTCCTACCACTCAGCTTGTCACAGGATCTATGGTACTGACTTGACTTTGGGTTTTTGTTCTTAATTTGTTTGCTTGTTTGTTCATTTGTCTGTGAGAATTTTTTTCCTATGCTGGATATAGAAGCCATTAGCTCAGACTCATAGACAAACTGTCACCAGTAAGCCACAATCTCAGACCCTGCTTTTGTTTTAAGGATGAGACACATACTTCAAGTGTCCTCCTAATTAGGGGCCATGACAAATAAAAACAAAGAAGCTGTCACCACTGTCCCTCCCTCCTGTGCCTCCATTCCCAGTGGCTGCTTCTTTTCAAAATCCTTCTCCCCAAATGTTCTTTGTTCCCAGAGCTTTGTGAGCACCCCAGACCAGCATTAGAAAAGAGCAGGCTGGGCAGAGAGCTTGCCAAAGTCACAGCTGCAAGGCTGAGAACAGTCGCAGACCTTGAACTGTGTTGGAACTCTGCAGCAGCTCTCTGGACCCTGTAAGCAGATCTCAAGATCTTGGCTGCAAGTCTCTGATAGTTGTTCTTCTCGACAGGTACCTGCCTGCATGACAGCTGGATCCACCCTCAAAACCTGACCCCATCTTCCCCTAAAGACATCTATATCCAGCTGAACTCTTCCTCCACCCAGCATGGAGACATAGTCCCTGTGTTGCACATCAGCTGGACACTGCAGACAGATGGTGAGTGGCTGCATCAGCCAGTGCCTGGGTTTGCCCATCAGAGGAGACCTTCACTGACTCCTGTTTGGTGCTGGAAGGCTTCATCCTTTACACAGCGAGAACTTTTCCAGGGTTAGATGTGTGCCCACAAAATATCTTCTGTTCACACTATCTTTATGAAAGGCCTTCCTTGCATAAACTTTTTATTACATGAGAAGGCAAATGGTTACTTTTATAAATAATTCCAAATATTTCCTGCTTTTTCTCTTAGCTTAGGAGCCAGAACTTTTCAAAATGTACTCCAAACCTCATTAGGGCTGATTGACTGCAGAATTTCCGAACAGAGCCAGCCCCATATCTGTGAAAGGGTGCCAGCAAGCGCTCTCTGTAGGTCCCTGGCAGGTGTGCTAGAGACTGACTACAGCAACCTCTGGGAGGATGGGAAGGTAGCTGTCTGGCATTGTGTCCTGCTGCCAGGGCTTTGGCCACATGGTTGCAAAGTCTTCACTGCTTCCTGATATAGACTGTTCTTTGTCCTTGTCCCACTAGAAGGTACTTTCTGCAAGGCCTAAGAGTGGGGAAGTGGGGAGTTAGGTAAGAGTTGCAGATGGGGAAGTGCCACACCCTGGAAGGGCTGGTCCGCATCTGTGTGCTGCCCTCGTCCTCCTCTGCCCGCAGCCAGCATCCTGTACCTCAAGGGCGCAGAGGTTTCCATCCTGCAGCTGAACACCAATGAACGGCTGTGTGTTGAGTTTGAGTTTCTGTCCAAGCTGCAGCATCATCATAAGCGGGTAAGAAGGCAGCTTGACTGGACTGTGTTCCTAAGTGACACCAGTACAGGCTTCTTGTCCCCAGAGGGACACCTAACTGGAAGGAAGGATGAGCTCAAGATGGTTGCCTGCTGTGAGCCATAGTGACGGACAGAGTCCAGTACATCCACCCTGCTTATTATTATTCCTTTCACTTGACCTAGCTGTCCTTTTTTTTTTTTGGTTTTTCAAGAAATGGTTTCTCTGTGTAGCCCTGGCTCTCCTGGAACTAGCTCTGTAGACCAGGCTGGCCTTGAACTCAAAGATCTGCCTGCCTCTATCTCCAAGTGCTGGGATTAAAGATGTTTGCTACCACCGCCAGGCATTTTACTTGTTTGTTTGTTTAGGACATTCATAGTGCTGAGAGTGGAGCCCAGGCACTCTGTAAGCCTGGTTCATGTACACTGTCATTCTTCAGCATGAGAATGGCATGCCCATCTACTGATGGATTTTTTTGTTTGTTTGTTTGTTTTTCGAAACAGGGTTTCTCTGTGTATCTGTGGCTGTCCTGGACTCACTTTGTAGACCAGGCTAACCTTGAACACACAAAGCTCCACCTTCCTCTGCCTCCTGAGTGCAGGGATTAAAGGCGTGAACCACCACGCCCGGCTACTGATGGATTTTTTTTTTTTTTTTTTTTTTTTGGTTTTTCGAGACAGGGTTTCTCTGTTTAACAGCTCTGGCTGTCCTGGACTTGCTTTGTAGACCAGGCTGGCCTCGAACTCGCAAAGATCCGCCTGTCTCTGCCTCCCAAGTGCTGGGATTAAAGGCGTGCGCCACCACCGCCCGGCTATGGATTTTTTTAAACAGGCAGAAAGGACAAAGATATCATGCTTCCAATGAGAGATTCTGTGGTTATCTTTTTGTTTGTTTGAGTTTTTTGGCTGATTGTGGGGAGGCGTAAGATCGTGACTTTGGACACAAATGGGTGAGGGTGCCATATGACTCATCTCATCCCCTCTTTGTCCTCAGTGGTGGTTTACCTTCAGCCACTTTGTGGTCGATCCTGGCCAGGAGTATGAGGTGACTGTTCACCACCTGCCCAAGCCCAAGCCTGACGGGGATCCGAACCACAAGTCCAAGATCTTCTCTGTGCCTGGTAAGAGAGCCCTTCCAAACATCATCTCTGTGCCTGGTAAGAGAGCCCTTCCAGACATCATCTCT
>CAJQZJ010032121.1:14527387-14545095 GCA_907164525.1 Lophiomys imhausi
CACATATAGGCTGAACGGCCACCACACATAGGCTGAACGGCCACCACATATAGGCTCATCGCAATCGAATTCAAGCACATGACATGGGCTTGGCACAACATTCATCTGACATCAAATGCTTCTACCACAAATATAGGCTTAAGATTTAATTTAATATAAAGTTTGATATGTTAGTCGACTAATGAACCTCCCGTCTATCTACCAACTAGCTAGACAACCTGTGTGGTAGGTGGCCAGCAGGGTTTGCTGGGTGAGTAAATGAAGAAGGAGCAGAGAAAGAAACTAAGAGGAAGAAAGAATGTGCCCTGTTGACGAATCTTTTAATTATCCAATATGTATTTATTAACAACTATATTCACTAATAACAAATACACAATTACCTAACTACTAACTCTAAGAATGACTATAATGCCAGTTACCTACCAACTAACCCTATTAATAACTATAACAACTATTATCTAACAACTAACCCTATTAATAACTATAACAACTATTATCTAACAACTAACCCTATTAATAACTATAACAACTTTTATCTAACAACTAACCCTAACCTTTTAGAAGGATACAATCTCTGAGGCAGGTCCTCAGTTGTCAGTACACCTCAGGAGTAGGTCCTTTAAGGCATTTAGTCAACAGTCTTTCTTCAGGAGTATCTCAAATGTAGGTCCTTTAGGGTAACTTGGCCATGGCAGCTTCACTTTAAATGAGGCTTGCGGTTTTCTTCTCTCTGGAGCCTCACCTGTCTGTCCTTAGACAAACTTAGTCAGTTTGTATTAGCCTCAGCTGCTCTGCCTCAGTCTTCGAGGCTGGCCACAGTTCCATTCAGGCCACTGTTTGAACTGGCCGAACTCATCTAGGCAAAAGCTGTGCCACAGGGTTTAGTCCTTGGCCTTTTGCTGCTTTGCTGAGGCTTTCTCTTCCCACCAACTTCTTTCTTCCTCAGGGAGAGCTGGCCATAATTTTTCAGCTCGGTGGGAAATCAGCTTTTCAGTCCACCAGCATTTTCTCCATCAGATGATACAAGCTGCCTTGTATCTCGTCGTCTCTAGCATGGGAATTCTTTGGAGTGGGGACTCTCGGGCTCCATCCACTTTGCCCTTAAATAGGGTCTCTCCTTGTTTCACCTGGCTTCAGCCTAACCTGGGCTTCGCCCACTTCCTAAGGCTATTAGCAGCTGAACACAAAGCCAGGCCATAAACCTTGTTTTTTTTTTTTTTTTTTGGTTTTTCGAGACAGGGTTTCTCTGAATATCTCTGGCTGTCCTGGACTCGCTTTGTAGACCAGGCTGGCCTCGAACTCACAAAGATCCGCCTGCCTCTGCCTCCCAAGTGCTGGGATTAAAGGCGTGCGCCACCAACGCCTGGCCATAAACCTTGTTTTTAGTCCATGTGCTGCTATGCCAATTGCCCACAGCCAAGTTGATCTTCATGCCCCATATCAAGAGACTGTATCAGAAGCCCCAAAATATTCACTAAATCTAATTTATATTAATCTAACTCCCCTTACATATCCCCCTTCTTATAAAATAAAAAATAAATCTAACACTAACAATGTATCTATAATCATAATAATTACATATACAATGTAAATGAATTGTTTATGTACAATACATAAACAAAATAACTTTAAAATTTTATCAATACACACTAAAGCAAGAGTTAAACAAAGTAACCTTAAATTTCTAACAATATCATATATGTTGTACTTACATCTTTTAACAATCAAAAGACATTAAAGCAAGATACAAACAAAATGACTTTAAATTCTTATCAATAAATACAATAAACTTTTAATTTTCTATAAATATATACAAAATAATTTTAAACTTGTATCAATATAAACAAAATAATCTTAAATTTCTATCAGTATAAACAAAATAATCTTTATTTTTAAAGAAAGAAGGAACAGAGAAAGAAATCCCTAAATCCAATCCACATATATATATATATTTAAATATACATATTTTATATATATGTTATATATATTTGTATATTTTTTTATCCTGACCATACAAATCCACGATGTCCTGAGTGCCCTGGCTGAAGCAGAACATCTCTCCAAGATGATCTCTGAAGCAAAAGTGAGAGTGGAAGGTTCAGAATGTAAGAGAGCAGGTAAAAGTGCAACTGGCGTTAGAGTCACGATAGAACCTGAAAGAGCAGATTCTGAGGGGAAACCTGACCATGCCAGTCCAACCCTTGTATCCATTCATCCCAAGCAACAACAAACAATCATAATACATAACAAAAAGAAAAATTTCATCCCACTTCTTGGGAATGAAGACGTAATATTTTTTTTAATCTTAAAAATTGAGATAATGGCCAATTCCCAGGAAAGCTAGCTATTACTTTTGTTGTAGTCTCTGAGTGATCATTTTTGGGTGAGCCCTTTTAAAATTGATTTGTATGCAAAATTTTGAGAAAATAGTGATCACTCAGTCTTTTGTTCTGAAAATTGTTTTTTGCTTTAAATCTAGCAGATGAATGGCATCCATCCACTTTACCCTGCCATGGTTTTTATTACACTTGGGAAAGCAGGTGAAGGTATCCATCCACTTTATAAACACATTCGAAGCGTAATCTCCATCCATACCTGATGAAAGGATGGAATATCATGAGCATAAGATACTCTTACATGCAAAGATTTTTTATGTCTCAACTAATAGGATGTTCTCCCTGGTCAAATCTAATCTTTATAAGTTTTGTTGGTAACCACATTTTTTTTCATTCCCTGTAGACACGTATGCATATCCACATCCCACCTTAAAACTTTTGCATATTTCCATTTTAATGTCAAAATATCCTTATAGAATATTGGTTGATTTAGTGCCTCAGTTTTTTCTATAACCCAGTGTCTCTCAGCTGCAGTGGTACGTTTTTCATCAACATTCAAAAAATTCAGTGTTGGTAAAGCATTGTATAATCTGTCCCTCGGGTTCTTTAATTCCACTTTTTGTTTAATAAGCATCTCTTTTAAGTTATCTCTTTCTATAATTGCTTTTGTAGGATTGTGTGGTATACTAGTAATGTGCTTTATATTATAATAGGCAAAGAATTGCTCCTTTTTACTAGATACATATGCAGGAACATTATCAATCCCCATAAATGCCATTATTTCAAATAAATGTGTAATAACAATATCAGTCTTTTCAGAACTTAAAGCAGTTGCCCATTGAAACCCTGAGTATGTATTAATGGTATGATGTATGTACCTGTTTTCCAAATTCTGCAAAATGAAACACATCCATTTGTCAAATTTCTTTTCTTTTTTCTTTTTTTTTTTTTTTTAGTACCTCTAGGGTTATTACCAGCAGGTAATGGAGTTTGGTTATAAAAAGAACATGTAGGACATTTTTTAATTATTTCTTTGGCTTGTTGACAAGTGATAGAAAATTTTTTCTTTAAACCTGACCTGTTAACATGATGCTTCTCATGAAATTCTGAGGCTTCTAACACATTTCCTATTAGTAGTTGGTCAATCTCCTCATTTCCTTGTGCCAATGGACCTAGTAAACCTGTATGAGACCAAATACGAGTAACATATAATGGGTTGTTTCTACTTCTGATGACCTGTAGCAATAAAGAAGTTAATTCTAGCCGGGCGGTGGTGGCGCACGCCTTTAATCCCAGCACTTGGGAGGCAGAGGCAGGTGGATCTTTGTGAGTTTGAGGCCAGCCTGGTCTACAAAGCGAGTCCAGGACAGCCAGAGATATTCAGAGAAACCCTGTCTCGAAAAACCAAAAAAAAAAAAAAAAGAAGTTAATTCTGAGTTATCAGGAATGAATTCAGCAGTTTCTATAGGCAACACAACTCTTTCTACATGTAGAGAATCATTAATTATGTTAAGAGACTCAGGAAAATCTAATAACACCATAAGGATTGCATACAATTCTGCTTTTTGTACTGAGGTATATGGACTTTTGATTACCTTATTGATTCTGTCTGTTTTAACCTGCCATTTCCATTTTGTTTGCATCAGTATAGAAGGTTGGTGCATCAGGAATTGGTGTTCCCTTTACAATACATGGAAGATTCCAATTAGTTCTTTTTATGAATTGTATGCATTTGATTTTTGGAAATTTGTTGTTAATTTCTCCTAAATAATTGCTGCAGGCTCTTTGTCAATCCTCATTGATTATCCACAATGACATAATCTCAGCATTAGTAAGAGGCACTACTATTTTAGCTGGGTTCATTGCTAATAATTGACGTAGTCTTATCCTACCTTTTACAATTAATTCAGATATCTTTTCTATGTAGGTCTTTAATTTTTTACTTTGTTTATGTGGTAAGAAAATCCATTCCATAATACTATCTTCCTTTGCATAATAAGTCCTGTAAGAGAATGAGCTGATGATAAAATGACCAAAATACAATCAACTTTAGGATTAATTTGATCTACCTATGCATCCTGAAATCTTTGTTCTACTAGAATTAGCTTTTTCTGCTTCAACAGTTAAACATCTTGGACTCTTTAGATTTGAATCCCCTTCTAATGTTTGAAATAAATTACTTAACTCATAAGTACTTAATCTAAGTGTAGGCCTCAGCCAGTTAATATCACCCATTAATTTTTGAAAATCATTAAGAGTTTGCAATTGGTCTCTACGGATCTGTACCTCTTCTGGTCTTATTTTTTGTTGACTTATTTTATAACCCAAATACCTAATTGAATCTCCTTTTTGTATTTTTTTTTTTTTGGTTTTTCGAGACAGGGTTTCTCTGTGTAGCCCTGGCTGTCCTGGACTCACTTTGTAGACCAGGCTGGCCTCGAACTCGCAAAGATCCGCCTGCCTCTGCCTCCCAAGTGCTGGGATTAAAGGCGTGCGCCACCACTGCCCAGCTTCCTTTTTGTATTTTATCAGAAGCAATTTTTAACCCCAAAGTGGCAGAATTCTCTGCTTCTTTAAATATGTTCTCTAAAGTACCTGCATCAGAATCAGCCAACAAAATATCATCCATATAGTGATAAATAATTGATTGATGAAATTGCCTACAAATTATTTCTAGTGGTTGTACAAAATACTGACACAGAGTTGGACTATTCAACATTCCCTGTGGAAGCACATTCCAGTGATACCTCGATTGGCCTACTGTTGTTAAAAGTAGGTACAGAGAAAGCAACCATTCCCTATCATTCTTATGCAACAGAATTGTGAAGAAGCAATCTTTTAAATCAATTACTATCTAATATAGGCCATGACTTTGGGAATAAAGAAGGTAAAAGAGTACCAGGTTACAAAGAACCCATTAGTTGAATTATTCTATTCACAGCTCTTAAATCTGTTATCATTCTCCATTTCCCTGATTTCATTTTTACAACAAACACAGGAGAATCCCATGGGTTGGTAGACTCTTCTATATGACCAGCCTCCAGCTGTTCTTGTACCAGTTGTTCTAATGCCTAATTTTTCCTTTGTAATGGGCCACTGCTCTTGTCACACAGGAGTATTTGATAGCCATTTCAAAGGTAGGGCTGTTGGAATTTCAGCAGTGGCCCCTAGTATAAATTTGGAAACTCAATTCCTGGGTGTCCTGTGTTTGGACACTGGACACAGCTTGTGCTTGCTCTTGAGTACCCATATCAATACCTTCCACATGTACATCCATCATTTCATCAATTGTTGTTTCTGGGATTGCAGGAATATTAATTTGAGTACTCCATTGTTGTAAAGGTCTCTTCCCCAGAGGTTTATGGGTATGTCAGCCATATAGGGTCTCAATTTCGCTGTTTGCCCTTCTGGTCCAACATGTTTAATCCCCTGTACACTTTCCTTAACATGTGATACTTTACCAATTCCTATAAAATGTATAGGAACCTTTTGAAGTGGCCATTTTAGGTTCAAAGAATTTTGAGATAGAATAGTGATATCAGCTCTTGTGTCCACCAATCCTTCTATTTCAAATTCATTCATTCATACTTTTGTGTCTCTGATCATTCACCAGTGTTTGCCAAAATACACATTTTCCCGTACTCCCAAATGCTCTTGTTTTTTCTATTGGAGCAGACTTGCCCTTAGTGTAAGGAAACAACAGCAGCTGAGCAATTTTATCCCCTGCCTTAATTGTCATTTCTTTCCATACAGATTCCATAATTTTAATTTCTTCTTTTAAATCTCCATCTATAACACCTGGATACACACACACACACACACACACACACACACCAACAACAACAACAACAAAAAATCCTTGACAAGTTAATCCACTTTTTCCAAAGATTAATCCGACTGTCCCTGATGTTAAAGGACCGTGAACACCAGTGGTGAACATATAACACTCATCTGTTTTGGATAGTGTAACAGACTCATCTGTGGCCAGATCTAAAGCTGCACTGCCTTCAGTAGCATGCAGAAGATCAGCAACAGTTAATTTTGTTCTTCCTGCCTGCTTGTTACCTTCTGGCTGGCTAAGGAAAGGTGGTTCATTTTTTTTTTAACTGTGGGGCCTTGAACCGACAGGCCCCTCCTTTCGTTCCCCGGCAAAAGGTTACCTCTGACATCCTTTTTGGATCTATAATCTCAGGACCAGTGTTTACCTTTCCCACAGCAAGTACAAAATCCTGGAGGCCTTGACATTCTAATGTTACCATAAACCCTTCGTTACCTTTTATCAAGGCATCTGCCATTTACAGCTCTGAAGTCAGTTCGAGCTCTGGAGGTTTTAGCCATACAATCTCTTTGGAAATGACCAAGTTCACCACATTTAAAGCACCTATTAAGACCCCTAGCAATGGCTTTTTCTATGATAATAGCCTGATGCACCTGAAAACCAATTTCAGTTTTTTCTCTTATCCACTCATCTATTGGGGAGCACTTGGTGTCACATTACACTATTACCTACCTGTCTTCTGCTGCTGCTGCATGCAATGGCTTTGGAGACCTACATAGGGAAGTATGTGGCACAGGATGGGGCCACACTGTGTGTTGCAACTCCTGTTTCCCTGTTTCAACCAATGACAAGTTACCAGTTGCAGTCACCACCCTTGACAGATATTTCTTTTTAAGCTCCTCAATCTGCTTTTATAAACTTTCTATTTTAAAAGTCATAGCAAGCTTGTCATCATCCAACTCTGTCTGATCTCTTTCCTGTGGTATTTTGTGTGTGTTTTTTTTTTTAAGCTCTTCAAATATCTCCATTTTTAAACCTTCTAGTTGTAAAACTATGACAAGTTTCATCCTATTAACAAACCAATAGAAGAGGAAAAAGACATAAAAGACTCCCCGTATTAAGAGACTGTATCAGAGCTGGGCGGTGGTGGCGCACGCCTTTAATCCCAGCACTTGGGAGGCAGAGACAGGCGGATCTTTGCGAGTTCAAGGCCAGCCTGGTCTACAAAGCAAGTCCAGGACAGCCAGAGCTGTTAAACAGAGAAACCCTGTCTCGAAAAACCAAAAAAAAAAAAAAGAGAGAGAGACTGTATCAGAAGCCCCTATTCACTAAATCTAATTTATATTAATCTAACTCCCCTTACAGTGCCCCACCCTCTAAAGAGATGGCCCAAGGAATACGATGGCTATGCAGGAAGTGTTGGGAGTCAGAGTAGGGGAGGTGGGAGAGTGTCAAGCTAGACTTCTATTCTCCAAAGAGAAAATGGCACAGGCTTTGGAAGCAAGAGTTGGGGGAACCTGAAAGCAAATGATGCCAAATCTCTGTCAACTTCCTAGCAGTTCACACTTTGAAACATCTTCCCAACTCCAGACCCCCGAAGCTGCCAAGAGCCTTAGGTAGAGAAGCAGGCATCCTAGCACAACCTTCCTCCGCAGAGTAGGAAGCACTGGGAAATGACAGAATGAATAAACACACACACACAAAATTATTTTAGCCGAGGTATTTTAAAATTCCTCCTTCAAGGCAGCATCCGGTTGCTAGAGCAACCCTGACTCTGTAGGGTGTCCTTATTACCAACATGCTCCCTGCACCTGCATGAGGCGCTGCAGAGGTGTTCCTGGGCAGCTCTGGGGGTCTGCCATCCAAGGACCACTCACAAAGCGCCTCATGGATTATATCTGTTCACTGGGATGCCTCACAGAAGGAAGCCTGGGCCCAGACTGATAATTTCATTAAAAAAAAAAAAAAAAAAATATATATATATATATATATATATATATATATATATATATATATATATATGGTTTCATCAGGCATGGTCCCAGCACTGGGGAGGTAGAGGATCACTTGAGGCCATGTGTTCAAGACCAGCCTAGACAACATAGTGAGACCTATCCCCACAAAATAAAATAAAAGCAAACTAGGGTCTCATTGCCTACCATATATGATTCCCTGGGTTTGATCCCAAGGAGGGAGGTGGGTGTAGTGGTATATACTTATATATACCATTTATATACTTGAGAGGTGAACACATACAGCCCAGGAATTCAAGCTTATCCTCCACTATAAAGCAAGTTTGAAGCTAGCTTGGGCTACAAGACCCTATCTCAACACAAACAAAATGGAAAGGTTGGAACCCTTGCCTAGCATGCACAAAGCCCTGAATGCCACTTTTTTTTTTCTTTTTGGCTTTTTGAGACAGGGTTTCTCTGTGTAGCCCTGGCTGTTCTGGACTCACTTTGTAGACCAGGCTGGCCTCAAACTCACAGAGATCTGCCTGCCTCTGCCTCCTGAGTGCTGGGATTAAAGGAGTGCGCCACCAACACCTGGCTCCTGAGTCCCACTTTTAGCAATGCAAAAATAGCTTCTTTTGTTGTTCTTTTTCAAGACAAGGTTTTGCTTGGCTGTCCTGGAACTCACTTTGTAGACTGTTGAGACCTGTGTTAGCCCTTCAGCATAACTACAGCCATTTTTGTCTTTGCTCTCCATTTTAGTTATAAGATGAAATTACTCATACTTTGTTGTTCGCTTGACACTCTGAAGAGTCCCCAACTACCGCTCCACTTGGACCAATCAAATCAAAAGTCAATTAGAGCTGGGCGGTGGTGGCGCACGCCTTTAATCCCAGCACTTGGGAGGCAGAGGCAGGCGGATCTTTGCGAGTTCAAGGCCAGCCTGGTCTACAAAGCGATTCCAGGACAGCCAGAGATATTCAGAGAAACCCTGTCTCGAAAAACCAAAAAAAAAAAAAAGTCAATTAGAAATGCTTTGTTGCAGGGCATGGTGGCAGCGCACACCTTTAATCCCAGCACTTGGGAGGCAGAGGCAGGTGGTCTCTGTGAGTTCGAGGTGAAAGGTACACACCATTGCCCAGCTCAAAACTAATGAAATTGATGTACGGCCTTTTTCATTTTGGTTTTCTCTGTGTAGCCCTAGATGTCCTGGAAATCACCTGTTAGCCAGTCTGGCCTTGAACTCACAAGTACCCGCTTGCCTCTGTCTCTGGAGAGCTGGGACTAAAGGCACGCTACCACACCAGGCTGTTTTTGTTTTTTTGAAACAGGGTTTACATAGCCCTGGCTGTCTTGGAGGCCTTCTGTTTTGTTGCTCCATCAGCACATGTACAGGTCATGCTTTCATTTAGTTTGATATCGAGCAAATTAAGGCAGCTGGTGAGTTCAGTCTCCACTTCCCACTTAGCTAAATTAGCCCTCAGGGACAGGACTGACCCCTCTGCTGAGTGTGGCGCTGTCCTCACCACAGATACATATAAGCAATGTCAGTACACAGGTTGCCATTCTGTACCCAGCCAGAAATCATGTATGATGTCTTTAGGAACTTTTGAGGCCTGCTTTAACTCTGAGCATAACTGCAGCCATTTTTGTACTCAGTCTCCATTTTAGTTATAAGATGGGGCTGGAGAGATGGCTCAGCCGTTAAAGGCTAGGCTCACAACCAAATATATAAGATGAAATTGCTCCTGCTTTGTCACTGTTACCTTGACACTCTGAAGAATCCCCAGTTACAGCTCCACTTGGGATCAGTCAAATTAAAGGTCAGTTAGAAATGGCTTTGTCCCCGGGTGTGGTGGTGCAAGCCTTTAATCTCAGCACTCGGGAGGCAGAGGCAGGTGGATCTCTGAGTTCAAGGCCAGCCTGGTCTATCTACAAAGTGAGTCCAGGACAGTCAAGGATACACAGAGAAACCCTGTCTCAAAAAACCTTAAAAAAAAAAAAAAAAAAAAGAAATGGCTTTATCTAGCAAGTCAAAATGATGTAATGTTGCCTTCCCCTTGCTTCCTACCTGGTTGTTACCTGGATGTGGTTTGTTTCATACATGAACCTGGTTGCTAGGTGGATGCAGTTTGTTTCCTACACCTGGTTACCTGGTTGTTACCTGGTTATGATTTTTCTTATAAAAAGCCTGGCTTGGAAACAGACCGACATCACAGTTAGGCTCCGAAATCAATGTGTCCCTAGCCATGGTGGCTATGACCAGTTTTGGTGAGGGTGTGTTCAATAAACCATCAATATCTGACTGAGATCGGCGACTGAGTGGTTTGTGTGGCTACACATTTGGAGGTCCCATCGAGATGGGATATAACTTTTGGAGGTTCCACCGGGACTGGACTACTACAACAGGAACACAAGCAAGAGAGAAGAAATGACTACTGCTACAACAGTCCCCAGGGCCTTGCCAAAGAGTCTGGGCTGCAGTCCTGGTGCCCTCACATGGCTATACTTGGTTTTGCCCTCCTGTTCTCTTGAATACTCAAGAGATATGGAGGGGCACTCCATACAAACTCAACATGCCAGGCATAGGGAGCAACTCCCAGCCTGTGGCTCCACTAATCAATGCTTGGGAAAAGACAAAGGAAGCCCACAGCCTGAGGAGATGTTGGGGAGTACACAAGACTGAATTAGTGAGGAGACTAACTACAGGGCTAGTCCTTTTGAAAAAAAAAAATTCTGTGTTGCCTGCATTTCTGTCTATGTACCATGTCAGTACAGTGTCTGCAGAGGCCAGGGGAGGGCATTGAATCCCCTGAGACTGGAGTTGCAGATGAATTTGTTGCCATGTGGTCCTGGTAATAGAACAAGGGTCCTCTGGAAGAGCAGCCAGTGTTCTTAACCACTGAGCTATCTCTCCAGTCTCCCCTCCTCAGCTTCTTTTCAGAGGGACTTCAGATGGTTACCACTCAAGAGTGGTATTGGTGCCAACGTCTGGCCATTACCATGATGTTGAGTGCTGTCTGGCCAAATGGTGTGCCTTTATGTTTCAGAAGTGAATAACTTAATGGTTTTTTTGCACTTTATTTGTAAGGAATGGAATAGGTAAGAATTGCCTCCGTCTAGTGAGGTGTGTGAGGCTCCAAACTGTATGAACCCCTGTTGCTCATTAAAAAACACTGGGCTGAGGAGATGGGTCAGCAGGTAAATGAGCTTCCCACACAAGCCTGGCAACTTAATTTCTTTTTTTTTTTTTTTAAAGATTTATTTTATGCATGTGTGCTCTATCTGCATGTACACCTGCATTCCAGAAGAGGGCACCAGATCACATTGTGGATGGTTGTGAGCCACCATGTGGTTGCTGGGAATTGAACTCACGACCTTTGGAAGAGCACTAGGCAGTGCTCTTAACCGCTGAGCCATCTCTCCAGCCCCTGGCAACTTAATTTCAATTCCTAGAACCCACATAAAGGTGGGAGAGAAGCAACTTGACAAAGTTGTCTTCTGATCTGCACACACTTGCCATGCCACATCCACACCTACACACACCACACATACATAGAAAATGCATTTTACAAAAATTGGAGCCAGATTTCTGCCTATTATACCAACACTGGGAAGGCAGACAGGAGGATTCCAAGGCTCACTGGTCAGCCAGAGTAGCCAAATCTGTGAGCTCCAGGTTTAGTAAAATACTCTGTATTACAAAATAAGCTGGCTCAGCGGTTAAGAGCACTGGCTGCTCTTCCAAAGGACCCAGGTTCAAATCCCAGAACCCACGTGGCAGTTCATAACTGTCTAATTGCTGGGTGTGGTAGCGCACACCTTTAATCCCAGCACTTGGGAGGCAGAGGCAGGTGGATCTCTGTGAGTTCAAGGCCAGCCTGGTCTACAAAGTGAGTCCAGGACAGGCAAGTATACACAGAGAAACCCTGTCTCAAAAAACAAACAAACATAAATAAATAACAACAGTAATTGCAGTTCAGTACCTTCTAGGTACCCAGCACGGCAGTTACATTCCTTGTTGGTTCTGGTCCAACATGCACTCTATCACTCTTGCTCTGTAGAACCTGACTCATTTTAACATTTGGGGAATTATTAGTTATTTTTTAAAGGGAGGGAGGGCACAAACACATACCACAGTGCACACAGGGAAGTCAGGTAACGTGCAGGAGTCAGCTCTCTCCTTCCCCCACGTAGCTGCCAGGCAGGGACTGACTCCAGATCTTTCGACTTTGCACAAAGCACCTTTACCCACTGAGCCCCTCTGGCCCCAGAGCCTGGACTTTATGAGTATCACTACTGTCTCTCCATCTTATGTTATGGTGCCTGAGACACCACACTGTTGTCAAGCAAATGGAGCTAGGAGTTCTGGGGATGTTGTGGAAAGGTTCTTCACAGGGAATGAAACTCCTTCCCCTTTCTCCCTCTGTGGAATGTACAGAACCAAGGACTGTGGGGCAAATTCCCAAATCCTCAAGGACAGCCCTGAGATGTCCTTACAGCCAAAAAATACTGAGCCTGGACTTCCTACTCCCTAGAACAATGGTTCGGTATGAAAATTTCTGTATTTTAACTGCTCCTTCTTTTTTGAGGCTAGATTTCATGTAGCAAGGCTGGCTTTGAACTTGTTAATGGAGTCAAGAATAACCTTGAAGCTGAGAGGTAGTGTTGCACACCTCTAATCCCAGCACTTGGAAGGCAGAGGCAGGTGGATCTCTGTGAGTTCAAGGCCAGCCTGGTCTATACAGATAGTTCCAGGACAGCCAGGGCTACACAAAGAGAGCCCACCTTGAAAAACAAAACCCCAAAAAAACCAAAAGAATAACCTCGAACTTCAGATCCTCCTGAGTGATGGGATTACGGTATGTGCCACTATGCCTGGTTTATGAAGTACTAGGGAGTGAGCCCTGGGCTTTGTTTATGCCAAGCCCTCTGGTACGTGAGCTGTATCTCCAGACCACATTAATTTCTGACATACGTCTACAGCCATAGATACTGTGAACACAAACTAACAATGAGAAAAACAGAACCTTGAAGTGAACAAAAGTGTGCACAATTAATTCATACAGTTGGCAGGTGGCAGGGTGGAGATTCATTCCTGGTCAACCTACAGTCTTCATTTCTGCCATACTCCCCAAGGAAAGAAGATCATATAGGTAGACATGCAGGGTCCGCAGGGTCATCCATTGAACATGCATCTACAGACTGAGTCCTTGCAGGTGCCAGCCGTGCCATTGTGGGGGAACACAACAATATGACCCAAACCATGGAGCTTCTATTTTAGTAGAATAAAATAAGCAAGTATATATTTAGGTCAAGGAGGCTAAGTACTATGAAAAACTAGAGCAGGTTAAGGGTCATAGTGCTCCCCCTCCCCAGACAAGTTTTCTCTGTGTATCTGTCTGTCTTCGATTCACTTTGTAGACCAGGCTAGCCTTGAACTCAGAGATCCACCTGCATCTGCCTCCCGAGTGGTCGGATGAAAAGAAAGCGTGTGCCACCCTGCCCAACTACATAGTGCTATTTCTTAGAGGAAGTCAAGGAAGTCTTTGAGGTGACTTGCCCACGGAGCAGGGGAGAAAAAGGATTAGCATGAGTCAGACTTGGAGTAGAGCAGCAGGGGCCCTAAGGCAGCACATGCAGGGGCTTCTCTGTAAGCAAATGAATATGAAGTGATGGCAGGAATGCAGCAGGCAAGGACCACAGGTGGAGGGATGGCAGGATGGGGGTATTTGTACTGTGGTGAAACTGTGGCCTTTAGCAGGGCAGTGGTGGTGGACGCCTTTAATCCTAGCATTTGGAAGAAATCCTGTCCCCCCCAAAACAAACAAATAAATAATAAAATAAAAAATAAATTGTGGCTTTTATTCATCGAAACAGGAAGTCACGGGAAGAAACCAGGACTTCAAGCCTCCAGGAGACTTGGGAGGAAACGGGTTACTTGTGAAGTGCTAGAGTGGGCGTGCTTGGCTTTGGGCATGGTTAAGCTCTGGTCCTCAGGGAGAGGGCATGGAACAATGTCTTCATTCAGCTTCTAGGATGCCAGCTATCCATTCTCCTAGTCCATGGGTCACTTCCTCAATCCCCTTTGCTCCCTCACCTCTAAGCAATGAAGCATCCAGGTGTCAAGAAGTTAGTAAGACGTCGTAGCCAACAAGTTTTTTTTTTTTTGAGACAGGGTTTCTCTGTGTATCCTTGACTATCCTGGACTCACTTTGTAGACCAAGCTGGCCTTGAACTCAGAGATCCGCCTGCCTCTGCTTCCCGAGTGCTGGGACTAAAGGCATGGGCCACCCTGCCCAACACCAACAAGTATTTTTTAAAAAGGAAAGTCCAGAATAATAGTGTGCCTCTATAATCTCAACATGTTGGAGGTAGATCAGGAGGAGTTCAAGGCCAGGATGAGGAGGGGAGGGGAGGGGCGGGAGAAAAAGGGAATGGAGTCAAGTTTTTGTGTCCTATCCAAGTGACTACCATAGTAAGACAAGGACAGAATGTGACTGAGTTCCCTAGTCAGTTTTTTTGTTTGTTTTTTCCTTGAGACAGTATTCTGCTGTGTCCTAGATTGGCTCAAACTCAAAATCTTCCTGCCTCATCCTCTAGAATGCTGACATTAGGGCCATGTACCGACAAGCCTAATTCTTGGGCCCCACCTTGTAAAAAGTAGCATCACGCAGGGAGACAAGTCTTTAACATGGCCCTTTGCAAGGTAGTCAGTATCCAAATTATAGCACCAAGAAATCTGACAAACACAAAGGTTATGGAAGAGACAAGGGGACACTGAGGATAGAACATACGTAGTTGTTACTTTCTGGACTCACTATGGGAAAAGCCGTCAGAACAGACATGAACAAGATCCTCCCCCCCCCCCCCCCCCACTAATCAAGTTGCTAAGCATATGCCAAAGCCAGAATAATTCATTCCTAGACAGAGCCCTGCCTGGGGGTGGGAGGATGGACACCAGTAGACCAGAAGACACCATACTTAGGGAATGAAATGCCACAACATTTAGTACCATGTGTACCACCCTCCCCACCGTAGGACTTCCAGTACAGTCCAGACAAAGCTTCACAAGACACAGTGCAACAAATATTAGGATAGTCTTTAATTAAAAAAAACAAAAACAAAACCCAAAGAACCACAGTCTCTGGGTAATACTCTAAAATACAGTAAGAGTATCACAAGTGTTAGTCACACCTCCCTGGAACGCAGTGGTCACTTCACTTCGGTGAGAGCAGAGACTCTCCAGAAGTTTCCACATAATTTTATACTGTGCCCCTGTTTTTAGAAGTCCTTACAGAGGCAGGCGTGGTGGCACACACCTTTCATCCCAGCACTTGGGAGGCAGAGGCAGGCAGATCTCTGAGTTTCAGGCCAGCCTGGTCTAGAGTTCCAGGACAGCCAGAGCTACAATAGCTAAGACCTGTCTTGAAAAAACAAAACGTCCTCACTGAGAGGACACTGAGGCACAGAGGTAAATGGACCAGCATGAGGTCAGACTGCAAGAGACACAGAGGAAGGGCCCAGAAATCCATCCCTCCTCCCAAAATGCTGCCCAAGGGTCATTCTCTAGCTACTGAAGCTGCGGTCTTCTTCATCTCAGGAATCAGTGGCAAGGGACAAGGCTGGGACTTGATGCCTGTGACCCGGACCACAGCCTGGCACACAGGATTCCCTGAGGCGCATGCCCCAACAGCCCTTTGTCTCTGATGCATGTACTTGCTCTCAAACCCAACCCTCCTGGTGGAAAACCAGCTGCACAGCTTCGTTCACATCATGAACGATATGGGATGCCTCCAGGAGCTCTGGCCTGAAGCTGAAGTCTCGGTGCCCATGGAATGGAAGCTCTGCCCCTTCAGGAGTGGGCACTTGGGAGTCTGGGTCCTGACAACTGTATATGCCAGTGCATACCAGGATGGAGGCACAGCTCTGGGTTGCTGAAGGCCGCTGCTTCTGCTGTCCACCAGTCCCTTGTTCCTCTCCACGCTTTGCCATCTGCAGGTACTGATGGAACAGGTTGGCACCGTAGACATCAGACATAGGGTTATCACTGGGAGGACAGCAAAACCGGAAAGCAAAGAGGAAAAAACCCAAGTTTAGTGTTGCAAAGCCACCAGAGCAGAGATCAGCCCGGGGGTGGTATGACTCAGCTGCGGAGAAGCCAGGGTGATGTGGGCAGATGAGAAGCAGTGAGAGATGGAGATGTAGTGGGCTCACCCTATAGCATAGAGCTTCCTGATGGGGGTGGCCCAGCCCCGCCTCTCAGCCTGCTGCTGGATTATGTCCTCCGCGTACTGGTAGGTGAGGATGCTGGGTTTGCCCATCAGGCCCTCATATTTCAGCTCCTTGCCTGTTACTTTCCGGTAGATGGCTTCCAGGCATAGCAGAAAGGTGCCATGACCAAACCTGCTGAAGAAGAGATCTCAGCAATCCAGCCTTCAGGCTGCCTGCTATTTTCTAAGCTGTCTTCACGCACCCAACCTGTACTCACTTCCCTGCAGTCATTTCACATGAGGAAACTGAGCCAAGAGCAGGCAATATTCCCAGGGTAGTAAAACTAGGGCGAAAACCCTAATAGCCTCACTCCCAAAACCTAGTTTTGTTTTTTTGTTTTGGGGGGGGGGTGTTTAAAAAATTATAAGCCAGCAGTAGTGGCACATGCCTTGAATCCCAGCACTCAGGAGGCAGAGGCAAGAGGATCTCTGTGAGTTCAAGGGCAGCCAGGTCTATAAAATGAGTCTAGGACAGCCAGAGCTACATAGAGAAACCCTGTCTTGAAAAACCAAAAACAAGAGAAGAAAAAATTATTATGCTGGGTTTGGTGGCACACGCCTTTAATTCCAGCACTGTGGAGGCAGACGGATCTCTGAGTTCGAGGCCAGCTTGGTCTACAAAGTGAGTCTGGCACAACCAGGGATACACACAGAGAAACTCTGTCTCAAAAAAACCAATATATATATATTATTATTACATGTGCACATGTGCCACTGTGAACACATAGAGGTCAGAGGACACCTTTATGGAGTCACTTCTCTCATTCCACCTTCATATGGGTCCTGAGGATCCAAACTCAAAGTGAGTCCAGGACAGCCAGGGCTTGGTAGCAGACAACGACCCACTATGCCATCTCACCTGGCCCCTAAACTCTGAACTGGGTGCTGTTATAAAACTGCTGGCTGTCAGAGTGTGCCCACTGCCTCCCTTGAAGCTAGGGGTCAACACTTGTCTATACACTACATGAGTAAGCTCTACTGAACAATCAATAAAAGTGGAAGATGCTGGACTAGTTGTGACTCAACAGTCCTGAAAACAAAGGAGGCATGCTCTTCCTGACATTGCTATGGTCTAGATCTTTTTTTTTTCTTTTTTTTTTTCCAAGACAGGGTTTCTCTGTGTAGTCCTGGCTGTCCTGGACTCACAGAGATCCGCCTGCCTCTGCCTTCCAAGTGCTGGGATTAAAGAAAGGCACGGCCTATGGTCTAGATTTTACATGGCTCCCAAAACCCAAAGCTTGGTCCCCATGCATTGATACCTTGGGAGGAGATAGAATCTTCAGCAAGTGGAACCCGATAGGAAACAAGTCACTGGCAGCATGCACCGTCCAGTCCCTCTATCTCACTGCTTCCCAGCTGTCACAAGGGA
>CAJQZJ010032121.1:14545105-14563854 GCA_907164525.1 Lophiomys imhausi
TGTTTGCTCAGGTCCCCTGTTAGTGCTGCAAGCTACTCTACTGCTTCCTGCCACCTGAATGCTGGTGTGATGCCGACACTTAGATGGCCATTCTGGATTATACAGGGATGGACTAAGGGTTATGCTGCAGAAAGGCGGTGTGTCTGTAACACTGGAGAGCCCGAATACAGTCCCCAGACGGACAACCTGACTTCTCTTAATGAGGAATAATACACCATCTTGTGTACAGCATTTTGTCTTCCAACCTCAGTGCTAAGCCAATCCCTAACAGACAAAGTGCTTGGTGTTGCGTTCAGTATCACTCATTTACACACAAATTCTGTTTTCTGCCTGGGCATGGTGACACATGTCTTTGATCCCAGCACGTGAAAGGTTGAGAAGCAAGTGGATCTCTGCGAGTTCAAGTCCGGCCTGGCTTATACAAGAACCTCAGGCCAACTGTCAGAACTGGGTCAAAAGACTGACCCATGGTGAACAATGCCTTAGAGAACTGTGAGAGGCTCCAGGAAAAAAGGCAGAGGGCCTTTTACCTCAAGTGCATTTTGTTCCCTGGATTGTTCTTGGGCTTGATTTTGTACCTCCTCTGACAAACATTTACATTCACCGTCCAGTCCCTCTATCTCACTGCTTCCCAGCTGTCACAAGGGATCAGCTTTGTCCCACAACGTGCTTCCCACCACAATCTTCTGGTCAACCCAGGCCCCAAGTCAAGAGAGTCAAAATGAATCTTCCTCCTTTTAAGTTGTTTGCTCAGGTCCCCTGTTAGTGCTGCAAGCTACTCTACTGCTTCAATTTATAAGATGTTTGTTCTTGTTGGATGTCAGAACATAGCTAGAGAATCCGATCTGGTCAGTGTACCCTGACTCTGGATATGGCCTTCTGCTGTGCTTTCCCAGATAAAATCTATAGTATGCACCAGACAACTGGCCTGTCCTGAGAAAGCTCTGGGAAAGGGCCGCTCTGTTAGTATTTACTATGCGCTTACTGGGTTGGTTTTTTTTTTTGTTTTGTTTTGTTTTTTTGAGACAGGGTTTCTCTGTGTAGCCCTGGCTGTCCTGGACTCACTTTATAGACCAGGCTAGTCTTGAACTCACAGAGATCTGGCTGCCTCTACCTGAGTGCTGGGATTACAGGCCACGCCCGGCACTGGTATTTATTTGTGTTTTTCTGACCACACTTTTCTGAACTCAACAATCTTCCTTGGATCATTGCTTTCTTTGTTACATTTCTGCATAAAAGTACATTGAAACTGCCTAAGTTTGTAGTCCACCCTCTTCTTTCAAGTCCTGAGATCCCAGGTCTCTTACACACAGATCTGCTTAGGTTGGTGAAAGTCAACATCAGCCAAGGCTAAAGAAAGAGACCCTCACTCAAACAAAACCAACAACAAATGCCGGGTGTGGTGGCACACGCCTTTAATCCCAGCACTCGGGAGGCAGAGGCAGGTGGGTCTCTGTGAGTTCGAGGCCAGCCTGGTCTACAAAGTGAGTCCAGGCTGTTATACAGAGAAACCCTGTCTCGAAAAACCAAAAACAAAACAAAAAAACCAACAACAACAAAAGAATTCCATTTTCTTTTTGTTTGTTCTATTTTGTGAAGCAGGATTCTGTTGTCTCACGGGTTGGTCTGGAACAAAGCATGAAGCCCAGACCCGTATTAAACATGTGGCTATTCTAACTCATCTTCTCAGAGCCAGAATTACTGCTGTGTACCACCACATCCAGCTGACTTTGAGATTATTGAGTAAATAGTGCCAGATGTGTGAAAAAGGTCTCAAATTCTTTAATAAAAAATTACTCTCAAATCTAGTCTATGGACTGTTTTGCCCCTTGCTTTTCAGCCCACAACTATATAGCCAACTTCTACCTGATCCCCATTTAGAATCAACATATCCTAACTGTGGTGGTTTGAACAGGAATGGCTCCCATAGACTCATGTATTTGAATGCTTGGCCACAGGGAGTGGCACTATTAGGAAGTGTGGCCTTGTTGGAGTAGGTGTGGCCTTTGGAGGAATTGTGTCACTGTGAGGGTGAGCTTTGAAGTCTCTTATGCTGGAGCTATGCCCAGTGTGGCACAGCTCCTGTTGCCTGCTGATCAAGATGTAGAACTCTCAGCTCCTTCTCCAACACCGTGTCTGCCAGCACGTTGTCATACTTCCCACCATGATGATAGTGGACTGAACCTACATTGTAAACCAGCCCCAATTAAATGTTTTGCTTTATAAGAGTTGCCTTGGTCGGGCCGGGCATGGTGGCGCACGCCTTTAATACCAACACTTGGGAGGCAAAGCCAAGTGGATCTCTGCATGTTCGAATTCGAGGCCAGCCTGGTTTACAAAGTGAGTCCAGGACAGCCAGGGCTGTTATACTGAGAAACCTGTCTCAAAAACAAAGAGAGTTGCCTTGGTCATCATGCCTCTTCACAGCAATAAAACCCAAACTGAGACACTAACTCAGAGAAAATATCAAACCTCAAGCTACAGAATACACTTCATTAAATGAGACAGGAGCTAGGGGTGACTGAGGCAGGAAGGTAGTGAGTGATGTCAACCTGAGCAACAGAGCAGTGCGATTCTGGCACGCAGACAGAGAAATGACAGAAGGAAGGAAGCCCTGCCCCTTTGAGGCTGAGTCTTGAGCCTACACCACCCTCTGCTGACCACACATAGCCTGAAGACCATGGCAGGGCGAGAAGACACTATACTCTGTCATTAGCTGGCTGAACAGCCAGCCACCCGAAGGTCCAGGAAAGAGGTACCTGTCCACCCCAGAAAAGGGCAAGACAAGTACAGCACAGCTGTTCTCAGGTCTTGGCTCTACACCATGGAAATGATCCTGGTTTACAGTCCCAGCTTTACCCATCCCTAGGGCTCACACATGAAAGCAAATAGAGAAGTGAATGAACCAGTACCAGAAGGAAGAATTTTGAGTATACACCCATTGATGTACCTTAAAACTACCTGTTTGATGGTGTGTTCTGAGACAGCAGGGTACAGGGCACATATTAAAAACCATTCAACATAGCCAGGTGTGGTGGCACATACATTTAATCCCAGCAGGTGGTGTGAGTTCAAGGCCAGCCTGGTCTACAAAGTCAGTCCAGAACAGCCAGCCGCGTCACAAGAGAAACCCTGTCTTAAAAAACCAAAAAACAAAACAAAACAAAAAAACACCACAAAACCAAAATTACTCATGGCATCTTCATGCTCAGTCATCTGTAGCTTTAGTTTAATAACTGAGACGAGGTAAAAGTCAGGGACGCTGTGTCCTCACCTGGGCATCTTCGCTTCAGCCATCCACAGGAGATCCATGTTGCTAGCCAGGACAGGGAGGTGGGGATATGGAGCTGTTGCCAAGCCAGTCCCAGGGTTGCCATTGCTAAGGAGGACATCTATAATAAGCTGCAGGCTTGTCTCCCAGCGGATTGGCTCCCCAAGAAGGAGGACCCCTAAAAATCAAAGGCACAGGGATAAGGGAGCAGGGCACTTGGCCTGCCCTTTGTGGTGGGTATGTAGAAGGCTCTTCAGACACAACAGAGGCCACCTAGCAATATCTATGCAGAGCTAGAGATCTTTACTAGCCATCCTGGCCAAGCCCCACCCCAGTACACCCTGGGTGAGCAGAGCTAAGGCCCAGAGCAAGAAGCACCCTAAGGGGGCCTCTGTTCCCTTGCTGCTTCTGTTAATGGGGCTCGACCCCCCACACCTCACCCCACAAGCACTACTGTACTTTACAGGGGCTGGCCCTCCCTCAGTCACATCTCTGAGCCTCATGGCAAAGCATAATGAGTGGACCCTGAGCTCTAATCCTAACTCAGCCAAGTTTCCTGGGAACTATGGCACTTACTCGCCACTAAGTCTCAGCAACATCTGAAACAAAAAGGCACATGGTCCCTGGAAATACGGCTCAATAATGCAGTGACGAGTAAGGTAACCTAGCATGAACGAGGCCCTAAATTCCAACCCTAGCAACACAAAATAAATAAATCAAAACGAAGGCCTGGCATGGTGGCATATACTATGTGGTAGCACTGTCACCTGGGAGGTGGAGACAGGATGATGAATGGCTCAAAGTCACCCTCTCTCCTGATTCAGAGGCCAACGGTTTCTACATGAGATCTTCTCCAAAAAAGTGTAAGTTTCAAGCCAGGCATCTTGGCTTACAACAGTCAATTCCAGCATTCAGAATGCTGAAACAGCGGGCAGTGGTGGCGCACGCCTTTAATCCCAGAATGCTGAAACAGAAGGACTCCAGAGTTCAAGGCCAGTCTGGGCTACAGAGTGAGACCATTGTCTAAAAACAAAGAAGGGCTGGAGAGACAGCTGAGGGGTGGAAAACACTTGTTGTTCTTGCAGAGGACCTGAATTCAACCCCCAGTATCCATGTCATATGATCCATGTCATACAATCACTTGTAACTCCAGCTTTCATAGGTGCCTGAATACATATGGCATATACACAGACACATATACACACATAAATAAAAGTAAAAAATAAAAGTGTGCCGGGCGGTGGTGGCGCACGCCTTTAATCCCAGCACTCGGGAGGCAGAGGCAGGCGGATCTCTGTGAGTTCGAGGCCAGCCTGGTCTACAAAGCGAGTCCAGGACAGCCAGAGCTACACAGAGAAACCCTGTCTCGAAAAAACAAACAAACAAACAAACAAACAAACAAACAAACAAAATAAATAAATAAATAAATAAATAAATAAAAGTGTAAGTTGGACACATCCCTTTAATCCCAGAACTCAGGAAGCAGAGAGAGATGGCTCTTTGTGAGTTCGAGGCTACTCTGGTCTACATAGTGAGTTCTAGGACAGTAAACAGGCCCTTATCAAAAACAAACAAATGATTAAAAAATAAAATAAAAGATGGAGGACATGTTTTGATTGTTATAACTGAACACTCAACAAGTGAGAACTTTATACAAGCAAAAACTGTCCTATCCTATCAATATCTTAGGTCTACCCAATACTCATAACTGTTTGAGCGACTCCATCTTATATCTAATCACAAAGTATTGTAATTATTTATTTTATGTGTATGAATGGTTTTTTTTTTTTTTTTTGGTTTTTCGAGACAGGGTTCTCTGTGTAACAGCCTGGCTGTCCTGGACTCACTTTGTAGACCAGGCTGGCCTCGAACTCACAGAGATCCGCCTGCCTCTGCCTCCCCAGTGCTGGGATTAAAGGCGTGTGCCACCACCGCCCGGCAATGTATGAATGTTTTACCAGCATGTATCATGTGCATACCTGGTGTGAGTCTGTGGATACCAAAAGAGGGCACTGGATCACCTGGAATTGGATTTACAGATGATTGCAAGCTACCATGTGGGTGCTGGGACTCAAACCTAGGTCTGCAAGAGCATTAAGTGTTTTTAATTGCTAAGCCATCTCTCTAGCCTTACAAAGTGTCTTGTACAGTTTTAACATGTTTAAAAAATGATCATATATAATCAAGAAACTCCTAATATGTTTTATAATTTTTTTGTTTGTTTTTAGAGACAGGGTTTCTCTGTGTATCCTTGGCTGTCCTGGACTCACTTTGTAGACCAGGCTGGCCTTGAACTCACATAGATCCGCCTGCTCTGAGTGCTGGTATTAAAGGTGTGCGTCACCACACTTGACAATTACAAACAGCTGTGAACTGCCATGTGGGTGCTGGGATTTGAACCCAGGTCCTCTGGAAGAGCAGTCAGTGTTTTTAATCACTGAGCAACCTCTCCAGTCCTCCTAATATTTCTCCTTTTTTTTTAAAGATTTATTTATTTTATGTTATGATTGTTTTATCTGTATGTACACCTGTAGCCAGAAGAGGGCACCAGATCTCATTATAGATGGTTGTGAGCCACCATGTGGTTGCTGGGAATTGAACTCAGGACCTCTGGAAGAGCAGATAGTGCTCTTAACCCCTGAGCCATCTCTCCAGCTCCCCTTCTAATATATTTTTTTAATTTACCGGTCAAGCATGGTGGTGCATGCCTTCAATCCCAGCACTCAGGAGGCAGAGGCAGGTGGATCTCTGTTGAGTTCAAGGCCAGTCTGGTCTACAGAGCAAATTCCAGGATATAAAAAACAAACAAAACAAAAAAATTACCAAAACTTGTTCTGCATTTTAGAAATCAATTCACCATTGGCAATTCTGCCCACACATCTGTACTGAATCTCTAAACACAGTGTGTATCTGTTGCTGGAACACTCCTGGTCACTCTGTTTAGAATAATCACTTTACTTCTCAGATAATTATAGCACACTGAAACATATTAGCATCTCCTCACCAAGACATTTCCTTTCACTCCTCAGGAGAGTGGGGCCATTATACCACACTCATTACTTTGTTTGGTTCTGAGATAAGAGTCTCATTGTGAAGCCCAGATTAGCCTTGAACTCAAATCCTCTCACCTCAGCCCCCTAAGTGGGAGGCTACAAATATGCATCCCCAGAACTGGCCGCTGATATGGGTCATGGGAAAATAATTTTACTTCAAGATGGCGACAAGATGTTACAATGTCTTTACTGTCTAAGGGAGATCTAAGCAATACTGGATTAGACCTATCTACTTGAGAGTTTTGAGCTTACAGTTCTTCAACATATTAAGGCTGGCATGCTAGAGGAGGAGAAATCACCAATACATGCCTCAGAGTACCAAGTGGTCAGCCAGGGCTAGAACCCAAGTGGCCCAAGTCCTGCTGTGCAGTGCCACTATCAATACTATCGAGTCTGAAAGGAGAGAGGGAAAAGAAAGAGCCCAGGCCTACCCAGGCTCCAGGCCTCTTTTACCTTCAATGACAGGGAATTCATTCCTTGGGGTCTGCCAAAAGACAAAGAAGAGGCCCATCAATGCAAGTCACTTTTCACTCCTGGAGTATCCAGTCTCCTGAGTTGAATAACAGGAAAGACAGGTTCCACACAGGTCAGAGACCACCCCTAAGGACCAGCCCAAGCCGAGAAGCAGAGAGAACTTAGGAAGAAGACGCACAAGGGAAAGACAAGGCCCAGGCTGAGGGATGCCGCGTGGCAGTTGGCCAGGAGGGGTGGTGGTTGGTTGTTTCTCCAGGCAGGATAGAAAACAAGGTCCTGAGGAAGCAGGAGCCTCTAGAATCAGGGTGCTGAAGGAGAGAGGGGCTCTGGCTCAGGAACTCTCATCTTTTTACCAGTTCTAGAGTTTTTCTCTTTAACAGCCTTGGGTCCATTGCAGTCTTGGCTGAGGGGAGTCACCTCTACTGTGCCAGGCTCAGTCTTGGAGCCATTCTGGGTGTGTTCCCACTCTATATTCTGGTTCTCCTCAGAATTTTAAGCTCTCAAAGAACAGGATCTGCTTTACAGCTAGAAAATTATAGGAGTAGGAAAATAATCCATTTTCTGTTAAATAAGCAAAGTAAGCTTATCTGTCTATAATTGCATTTCATCACCTTCTAAATTGTTAATATAAGTTATTAAATATATATAAACTTTGATGAGGAATGGGCCAAGGAGCACCTCAGGAAACGGGCAGCCACGTTCCAAAGGATCAATGAGTGGCCTGGAACTGATAATCCCAAGAAATAAGAAACCATGGGCTGGGGTGTCCCTTAGAGGCAGAGACTTCCCAAGCATGTGCAACCCTGGGTTTGACCACTGGAACTGCAAAAAGAAACTAGGCCGCTTTTCTCAAATATGAGCTGAACACCGAGGATGGTGGGAAGACACAGAACCATCAGTGTTGTTTTCCTCACCAGGCAGCAACTCTGGGGCGGCAGTGCGTGACTCACAAAGGTTAACAGTTTCCCAAGAAAACCTGGGGAAGCCACCAGCAAGAGCACTGCCGACTGCAGCAAACCCCAAGGCCCTGAGCCAGTTCCTAGGAAAATACAACAAGGCAGAAGGCAAGAGCACGGGCCCGCTGTTCTCTCGGCCACTCTCATCTATCCAGGGGACAGGTCCTCCACCACATACACCTCTCCAAGAAGAGCGGCACAGGAGTACCCACAGAACAAAATGCAGCTCCCTGCAGAAGGGTGGCAAGATCAACAAGAGGAGCCAACACAGGGAGTGGGAAGACAACCACACAAACACCCCAGGAATACTGTGGAGGGTGAAGTGACCCACCCTGTCCTTATTACCGTGGTCTTCGGCCGTCGCTGGAGGTCCACCATGTCCAGCTCTGGGAGGGCTATTCGTAGCTCATCTACCGTCATCACCTTCTGGAAGCCTAGTCTGGAGCAAGATCAGGGAAGCAAAGCTACACAGTTCTGGGAAGATGCTCTGAAAGACACATCGGGTCACAAGTGGGCAGAACCAGACCCAGTCCAGACCCCAGCAGGCAGGCAGCTATCATCAGTCCCACAGGCACCAAGCAGCAGGCTGTGACTGCATAGGCACACCAGTGCAATCCCTTGGTACCCTCTGGGCACATCCCAGGTACCAGATTCAACACGAGCAAGACCCACAGAACAGAGGCCTGTGTACTGGAGGAGTTTATGCCATGCTCAGTGTCATTCAAACTGCTGCTCCTTGAATGGTACGGCCCTAAGCACTGGGTTGGGATGAGATCCCTCTGGGGCTGAAAGCTAGGCAAAGTCAAGTAACTGGAAAATAGTTATTTCCTCTGAAACATTCAGGAAGGTGGGAACCCCTGAAAGTTTCCAGATCTACACACTCCCTCCCCCTGTAGGTTATATAAGCACTCTGGGAGAAGAGACACCCATCAGCCAAGCCGCTTGCAAGCTGTGCAGGGGGCTCAGGACACAGTGCTCGGCAGCCCTTGGTCACACAACCCTAGGCTTTGCTGGGGTGGCCCAGCAAAGCCTTTCACCCCAACTAACTCATTAACCCAACTGGTCTGTTGTTGGTGCCCTATCTGGGTTGAAGAGATGTTTGTTCACATCTCCATAGGAAAAGTCACACAACAGCCACAAAGAATTAGAGGGAACCACAACCCTGACAGTCAAACCCCACTCAGCAAGGAAGGGGTGTCATCCAGAGACCCAAGGTGACTCCAGTCTGCTAAGATCTGTCTCCACCTTCCTGTCTCTAATTCCATTCTGAAATCTTTTGTTTGTTTGTTTGTTTTTGAGACAGTTTCTCTGTGTATCCCTGGCTATCCTGGAACTCACTGTGTAGACCAGGCTAGCCCTGAACTCAGAGAGATCCAGCTGCCTCTGCTGGGATTAAAGGCATGCACCACCATGCCCGGCTAACTAGGGCATCTTAAAAGGGCTGATCCATGTTGCAATCTTAACTAGATACTGTTTCAGATAACACTCAAAACCAGTATTCCCCCAAATGATTAGTCTAACAATCCTCTTAGTAGCAGTAAAGCCTGCATTGGTTCTCCACTGTTCTGAGTTTACTCCAAGATTTCCCAGTCTACCCTTCTGTCCTCTAATGCCCAACTCCACCCATTCCAACTGCCACCTTGCCTCCCTAAGAAGTCTTAACCACCTCCCAGGGTACCGCCCAACCCTCTCTGAAGCTAAAGGCCAGTCCTGCTCCAAAGGTATCCCCTGTGCACTACAGTGCTCAGAACCTAGAACCTACCTCACTCTCTGAGCCTGCAGGTGTTCACCATCTTTTCAATGCATTTATTTAGTTGGGGAGGGGCACATGTGGATGTCAGAGGATAACTTAGGAAGTCCATTCTTTCCTTCCACTGTGTGGGACCTGGGAATATAACTCAGGCGGTTGAGCTTGGAGGCAAGTACCTTTTTTTTTTAAAATATTTTATTTATTAATTATGTATACAGTATTCTGTCTGCATGTATGCCTTCAGGCCAGAAGAGGGCACAATAACTCATTATAGATGGTTATGAGCCCCCATGTGGTTGCTGGGAATTGAACTCAGGACCTCTGGAAGAGCAGCCAGTGCTCTTAACCTCTGAGCCATCTCTCCAGCCTGAGGCAAGTACTTTTACCTGCTGAGCCATCTCCCAGACCCTGTGCCATCTTTTCATATCTGTGCTACTTGGGATTCAAACCAAGGCCTCATGACATGATAGACAAATACTCTAAACCGAGTTTCATCCCCAGCCCCTTGTACTATAATAGTTCATCTTTTTTTTTTAAATTCTATTTATTTGTGGGGGATCATGGACATCAGAGAATAGCCTGTGGGAGTCTGTTCTCTCTGTTCACTGCATGTGCCATGAGTCACACTTGGTGGCAGTGCCCCACACCTGTGATGGCTATCACCTTGACCAGACCTACATTCAACTAAGATACGTGAGTCAGAAGAGATTAACTGAGGGAAAAGACTCCCCAGAGCAGGGGCACCTTTTGGAGGTGGCTCGGATATTAAGAGGTCTGACTGAAGCTCTCTCCGGGAACACCTTGGCGTTCAGGGCCAGATTGGGACTGCTGCAGCATCAAGCGCTGTGCACAGCACAGCTGGAGTTCTTAGCTGTCTAGCCGTAGACGGCCACTGCAAACTACCCAGCCCCTACTGTGTAGGCCAAGCAAATGAATCTCCATTTATACGTTCATTGTATTGGTTCAGTTCCTCTAGAGGATCCAATAATACTTGCTATCTTAAACATTTCCTTGCTGTCTGTGGGTATGTTTTTCCCTTCTCAAGTATGAGTTCCCTGCTCTTACCTGGGTCCCTGACCTGCCTTAGAGCACAGCCTAGCATGGTACCCAGGAGGCACCCAGGGCATGTGAACAAGCTGCCGGAGAACAGGGACCACGTCCTTTGCTTTCTGAGTACACATGACCAAAAGGGCACTATTTAATAACAGGAGCTGACAAGGAAGGATACGGCTGGAATGTAACTCCCACACTTAGGAGGTGTTCCCTTAGGGCAGCAGCTCTCAGCCTTCCTAACACTGCCACCCTTTAATGCAGTTCCTCCTGTAGTGGTGACCCTCACACACACAATTATTTTCGTTGCTAATGCTATAAGTCATAAATTTAAATATTTGATATGTTATCTGATATGCGACCTCTGTGATGGGGTCATTTGACCCTCAAAGAGGTTCACAGATTGAGAATTGCTGGCTTAGAGATTCCTGAGTTTTTACTCGTGACAAATGACCAAGACTCTTCAGGGTTAAGACAGTGCCTTAAACTCTGCAGGTGGCTATGATATGGCGGGAGGTGGCCTGGCACCGGCAGCCTCAAGGGCTGACCACACAAAAGATCTATGATGTAACAGGAGGTGGCCTGGCACCGGCAGTCTCAAGGACTGACCACACAAGGGTCTATGATGTAGCGGGAGGTGGCCTGGCACTGGCAGACTCAAGGCCTGACCACATAAAGGATCTATGATGTAGCGGGAGGTGGCCTGGCACCGGCAGTCTCAAGGACTGACCACACAAGGGTCTATGATGTAGCGGGAGGTGGCCTGGCACCGGCAGCCTCAAGGCCTGACCACACAAAGGATCTATGATGTAGCAGGAGGTGGCCTGGCACCAGCAGTCTCAAGGACTGACCACACAAAAGATCTATGATGTAGCGGGAGGTGGCCTGGCACCGCAGTCTCAAGGGCTGACCACACAAAGGATCTATCCTTGTTTCCCAAGAGCCACCTCCCATCTCTGATGCCCCAAGCCCCCCTCCATCCAGAACAGCAAAACAAAAAGGATACGCTCGGGCATTCTCCACCAGGGGTCCCTGCCCAGACACTAGCATCTGCTTGTTGTGGTACTGCAAGAAGAGTTTCATGGGGCTGTGAGAGAGAATGACTTGGTCTGGATCCACCTACAGAGACAGCCAGGGATTGGGAAAGCAGGGGAAGATAGAAGTTTGAGAGAAAATAACAGGGAGACAGTCACTGGGTTCTGTCACTTGCGGGAGAGGGGGTTAAAAACAAAGGGTTGTGAAAGCCTTTCCTAGCGCCTGACACTCATAGGAAGGAGGACATACCCAGGGCTGGGAATGCACCTCAGTGACTAGTGAGTACTAGAGACTATGGGTTCAATCCCTTGGTGTGGGGAGTGCTGACTTAACTCTTAACATACCAAACAAGAGAAGCACCCTGGGATGTGAGAGCCTGCTGGGCTTAGCCCAGAGATCCCACGAGTCCTCCTGTCCTCACCTGGAAAGCACAGACATTCCCAGCCATGTATCTGTCTTGGACCTTGACACTGCACCTTCCATTCTACTTAGAACCTCAGCTTACCCTCACCTCTGCAGAGCTGGCCTCTGCACCAGGGCTTGCAATGCAAAGCGCGTGTTCTATCATTGATTCACACTCCCAGCACAAGATCTAGTTTGTGTGTGCATGTGTATGTGGGGGGACCCATGAGTGCAGAACCAGAGATCAGCAATGGGGTCCTCTCGGTCACTCTCTCAGTCTGGAGCTCCCTATTTTGCCAGACTGGCTGACAGGCTAGATTGGCTGGCCAGAAGGTCTCAGGGATACAACTGTCTCTAACCCCACCTAAACCACAGGGTGAGACATGAGCCACCAAGCTTGGCTTTTTAGATCATCACAAGCACTTCACCCACTGTACCAGCTTGTCAGTTCCCAAGACTTAGCTTTTCAAAATCTACACCAACTCCAACAATGCAGCTTTACCTAGAATTATTATTTATGTTATTATATTATATTCCCACTACCCAGCACAGTCTGGCCTCAAACTTGTGGTTATCCTCTTTCCTCAGTCTCCTATGTGCCAAAATTACACAGGTGTGTACAACCACACCAGGTTCCTCAGAATGCTTTTTGGGCCCTTTATAGAAAGAGTTTCAAGGTACTGGCTTCATTCCTCTACCCTGGCTTCAACCTCAGCCAACACTACCTACTTAATCAACCAGCCTTTATTGACTCTCTTGGTTACAAAGAACCCCTTCTTATAACTAAGGTCACCCTTACTGAGCCAGTGCCCATCTTAGATGCAGGGAGGAACTGCAAAGGGGTCAAGGTGCTCTGCTTTTGGAGGACAGCACTCATAGAGCTGGATAGCTGTGGGCTGTGTAGACGGGTGGGATTTTGTTATTTCTTTGACACAAGGACTCACTACACCCACAACCCCTCTACCTCAGCCACTCAGGTACCTGCAAGGAGCTTATATTTTCTATTATTATTAGCGAGACCTGTTACTGCATAGTCCCATCTGTACTGCGGAATGCTGAACACATGATCTTTGCTTTCAGGGGCCAAACTTCTAGAAGAGTCACGAAGACAATAAACTAAACTGCTGGGCTGGGAATGCAGCTCAGCTGCCAGAGTGCTTGCCAATACATGAAGCACATAAACCAGGTGTAGTGGTGCATACCACCAACTATTACAGATATACAAGTGACTCAAAAACAAACACTAAAATATAAGGACAGAATCCTGTCCCCTCCTCATCTCCCCCAGATAGGGTGCCATGTACCCCAGCCTAGTTTTGAACAAGAGCTACGATGAGTGTGCACCACCACAGCCAGGAATGCCATATTGGGATCAACTTAGGGTTTCACTCACGCTAGGCACAAATTCTATCAACTGAACTGCATCCTCAGCCTCACGGACAGGACTTCTGTGCTCACTTAACCATGTGTGTATACATGTGTGTACAAAGCTCCTACTGATATCATCACAGTAAACTAGAACTTTAAGGAATTAGTCCCAGACTCCCACTGCCCCAATCGTACTACAACCTAAGAAAAGGGATATAGGGTTGAAGTGGAGGTTCCAATAGGAATCTGTCTTGAGTTTCCAGGCCTCTGGCAGCCTCTTACCTTGCACCCCAGCAGGGTTGACAGCTCCTGGGCCTTGCTATGCTGTAAGATGTTCCCAGCATTTGTGACAAAAACCACAGGTACTCGCAGCTGCCCCTGGGAGTTCTTCAGCTTTCTGAATGCTTCCAGAGCAGCTGGGATCACTCTGTGGCCCCGAACCAGCACTCCATCAATGTCAAACAGGAAGCCAAAGGTAGGAGGGTTCTATACAAAGGAGAAAAGAGAATCGGCACTGCGTGACTCAAAAGACAGAAGAAATGGAGGAAAAACCACTCACATAGGAAGGTTCATCCTGAGGTCACTGTTTGAAAATGGCATCAGAAAGAACAAAAGAAAAAGGCACAGCCTGCTCTCTCTCCTCTGCTGTTTTGGCAGTGCTAGAGGTCAAAATCTGTACACGAGAGGTAAAAACTCTACGACTGAGCTATATACCAAGGCCAAATCCACTTAGAGCAAAGAAGTAAGTTTACCAAGTTTATCAGGCACAGAGCTACCTCACTGAAATCAATTTTGCACCGGGCACAGTGACACATACCTGTATTCCCAGCACTCAGCAGGCAGAGGCAGGCATGTCCAGAGTTTAAAGATCAGCTTGGGTCACACAGAAGGCCCAGTCTTGGAAAAGCAAAATAAATAAAAGCAATTTTAAAATTGGTTTTTTTTTTTTTTTTTTTGGTTTTTCGAGACAAGGTTTCTCTGTTTAACAGCTCTGGCTGTCCTGGACTCGCTTTGTAGACCAGGCTGGCCTCGAACTCACAAAGATTCGCCTGCCTCTGCCTCCCAAGTGCTGGGATTAAAGGCGTGCGCCACCACCGCCCGGCTCAATTTTAAAATTGGAAATAGAGGAATCCAAAGAAAACATGACTCCAGCATTTTAATACAAGCAGTTTATATTTCCCCTTTTGCTCCTTTTTACCTATGACTATTAAAATACAACTCTGTATTTTGTTCATGTTTGGGTGATAAACAATTTAACCAGAAACACTGGCCTTAATAGCCATCTTTAATTTTTTTAAATTTAGATTTAGTTGATGCGTAGGAACGTTTTGCCTGGTTGTATAAATGTGCCCCATGTGTGTACCTGGTACCTCAAGAGGCCAGAGAAGGTGTCAGATCCCTTGGAACTAGAGTTATAGATCCTTGTGAGCCACCATGTGGAGGTTGGCAACAGCACCCAGTGCGCTTAATTGCTGAACCATCTTTTCTTCCTCTCTCTTCCTCTCTCTCCAGGGCCTCACTTTGGAGACCTGGTTGGCCTGGAACTCACAATTTAGATCAGGCTAACCTGAGATCTACCTGCCTCTGCCTTCCAATTGCTAGAATTAAAGTTGTACATCACTATGCCCAACCATAACCATCTTTTAAGATTTTCTTTTAGAGGCTGGGAAGATAACTCAGTGGTAAGTGTACTTGCCTAGTAGGCTGAGCACATAAGTTCAATTTCCAGCATCATTTAAAAAAAATTCATTTTAGAATCATGTTTAGTGGCAAATACCTGTAATCCCAGAACCTAAGAGGCCAACCTCAGGTGCATAGCAAGTTCAGCAGGCCTGGGCTACACGATTTTGTCTCAAAAGAAAAAAAACTATTTGCTCATTTTTCTGTAAAATACATGAAATTTTAAACAAAGAAAGCACTTCAATTGCTACCAATAGCATTAAATATTTTAAAATTTTCTCAACTCTTCAACTGTTTCAGCTGGTCTTACTCTATCTTGTATGTTCTCTGGAAACATGGATACCTAGTACATACATTTTAAATATCTCTTGCCTACATGCACACAAATACAAATGCAATCATGCTAATCTTTATTTCTATCTTACTATTTTTATTTGTTTTTATTTTTCAAGACAGGGTTTCTCTGTGTAGCACTAGCTGTCCTGAAACTCACTCTGTAGACCAGGCTGGCCTTACACTCAGAGATCCTCCTGCCTCTGTTCTACATGCTGGGATTAAGACGTGCCCCACTGTGCTCGGCAGCCCACCTTATTCTTTTTAGTTGGTGTCTCTTTGGTGGCTTTCCAATTCGTAAATATCATTTCTAGTTACATAATATTCTGAGTGAATAAGCCAATAACACTGTTTCATCTACTTTAGAACGTTTATTTATTTATTTAGTTTTTGTTTGTTTGTTTGTTGTTTTTTTTTCGAGACAGGGTTTCTCTGTATAACAGCTCTGGCTGTCCTGGACTTGCTCTGTAGACCAGGCTGGCCTCGAACTCACAGAGATCCGCCTGCCTCTGCCTCCCAAGTGCTGGGATTAAAGGCGTGCGCCACCACGCCCGGCTCCATGGAGGTATTTTCTTAATTGAGGTTCCCTCCTGTCAAATAACTCTAGTTTGTGTGTCAAGGTGACACAGGACTAGACAGCAGGTTTTGTTTGGTTTTTGAGATGAGGTTCTCACAGTGTAGCTCAAGTTCTTTGAACTTCTAATCCTCTTGCTTCTGTTTAACAAATGATGGGGTTGTGGGCAAGCCATTCTTAGTTAGATACCTTAAAAATAGGGGAACATAATAAGCCAAAGAGCATAAACATTGTAATTACACAACTTGTACTGACACACTGTTTTTGAAAAACACATGTTGGGCTGGAGAGATGGCTCAATGGTTAAGAGCACTGACTGCTCTTCCAGAGGTCCTGAGTTCAATTCCCAGCAACCACATGGTGGCTCCCAGCCATCCATAATAAAATCTGGTGCCCTCTTCTGGCTGCAGGCACACCTACAGATAGAACACTGTATACATAATAAATAAATAAATCTTTTTTTTTTTTTTTTTTTTGGTTTTTCGAGACAGGGTTTCTCTGTGTAGCCCTGGCTGTCCTGGACTCAATTTGTAGACCAGGCTGGCCTCGAACTCGCAAAGATCCACCTGCCTCTGCCTCCCAAGTGCTGGGATTAAAGGCGTGCGCCACCACTGCCCGGCATAAATAAATCTTAAAAAAAAAAAAAAAAGAAAGAAAACACATGTCAATCTACAGGGTCACTGGCACAGTATTTCACTCTTGCAATTTACATAATTATTAAACTTCATCAACTTAGCCGGACGGTGGTGGTGCATATGGGAGGCAAAAGCAGATGGATCTCTGAGTTCGAGGCCAGCCTGATCTACAGAATGAGTCCAGGACAGCCAGGGCTACACAGAGAAACCCTGTCTCGAGAAAACAACAACAAATAATAATAATAATTTTAAATATTCAAGGCTAGAAACATAGTTCAGTGTTCCCACTACCCCTTTTCTTGAGACAGGGTCTCTCTGTGTAGCTTTGGCTGTCCTGAAACTCACTCAGGAGACCAGGCTGGCCTAGAAGTCACAGAGCTTTGCCTCTGCCTCCTGAGTGCTGAGATTAAAGGCGTGTGCCACCACCTCCAGGTTCCATTTTCCAATTTCTAAACAATCTTTTTTTTTTTTTTGGTTTTTTGAGACAAGGTTTCTCTGTGTAGCCCTGGCTGTGCTGAACTTACTCTGTAGACCAGGCTGGCCTTGAACTCACAGAGTTCGAGGCAGAGATCCACCTGCATCTGTCTCCCGAGTGCTGGGATTAAAGGTGTGTGCCACACACTTGGCAATTACAGACAGCTGTAAACTGCCATGTGGGTACTGGGATTTGAACATGGGTCCTTTGGAAGAGCAGTCAGTTCTCTTAATCGCTGAGCCTTCTCTCCAGCCCCCAAACAATCGTTTTAAGAAAAAAACTCATTCTGGGCTGAAGAGATGGCTCAGAGGTTAAGAGCACTGGCTACTCTTTCCTGAGTTCAATTCCCAGCAACCACATGGTGGCTCACAACCATGAGATCTGGTGCCCTCTTCTGGCCTGCAGGCATACATGCAGATAGAACACTGTATACACAATAAATAAATAAATAAATCTTTTAAAAAAACTCATTCCATTTCTTAGTTTATAAACTACCTGTTAATTAATATAAAAGGTATTTTTCAATTATCAAAACAAATGAACTATCCTAACCTGTCTGCCATTTCTCTTTTGTTGGGGCCAACTATGCCAAGCCATTCTTAGAACACATAGTCTATGCACAAATCATACAGCTCTATCAGCAATGAGCAGTCCAAACCACAAACAGGAACACCCATGGTATCACAGCCCTTTAATCTTAGCACTGGGAGGTTGAGGCCAGCCAGAACTACAGAGTGACACCTATCTTAATAAACAAAAAAACAACAACACAAATGAACAGGGCTCCAGTCCCTCCTTTCATAATAGACAGGACAGAATGAGCAACTAGCCTAGAAAACAAGTCACTAAAACAGCAGCATTTTCACAAATAGATCAAATTAAATAAATCATTTTAAGGTTTTTTTTTTTTTTTGGTTTTTTCGAGACAGGGTTTCTCTGTGTATCCTTGGCTGTCCTGGACTCACTTTGTAGACCAGGCTGGCCTCGAACTCACAAAGATCCGCCTGCCTCTGCCTCCCAAGTGCTGGGATTAAAGGCGTGCGCCACCACCGCCCGGCCATTTTAAGGTTTTAAGTTCTCAGAAAAACTAGAGATAGAACTTTGGACTTTATGCAGGCTAGGCAAGTGCCCTACCTCTGAGCTACGTCTCCAGCCCTGAACACTGTAAGTCTGATAATTACATATATTGTAAGGATCAAACTAAGCAGGCAGTTTATTGGGAGAGAATTCTGAGCTAGCAATGAAAGCATTAAATATACTTATTCACATTTCAAAGCTCTGCTAAACTAAGCATGGTGGTGCATGCCTGCAGTCCCAGCACTTTCAAGACCTAGAGGATTCTGAATTCAAGGCCAGCCTCACTTACCAAGTGAAACAGTGTTTCAAAAGCATCAGGATATCAGGTGGCTCAGTGTAAAGACACTTGCCAAGGAAGCCTGACAAGCTGAGTTAAATCCACAGGATCTATAAGGTAGATGAGAACCTACCCCCGCAAGCTGTCCTCTGATCTTCACACATGCAGTGACATGCACATATGCATGGATGCATATAAAAATTAAATGTAAATAACAACAAAGCATCGTCTCTCCTAAGAGTCCAATCAGTAGGGCAGGACAGGATAGCCCCTGACTACAGATGAGGAGAGAAGACATTTGAAATCACAGCCACAGGACAGTCTATCCTGAGCACTACC
>CAJQZJ010032121.1:14565554-14638263 GCA_907164525.1 Lophiomys imhausi
ACACACACACACACACACACACACACACACACACACACACACACACAGAGTTCTTTTCTGATTTCTTCATCTTACTCTTCTCAGAGAGAATCAGCACCCAGGTGGGAACCAATGGGAGGATAGATTCCACCATACACTTGCCATGACACTCTGCTTAGGCCCCTTTAGCTGCTCAGCAAGGACTGCTGAGCGGCCCGAAGGGTGGGTGGGAAGAAATGCAGCACAGGTGTATTTCTCTTGAGGTGCTTCCCAAAAGGTAAATCTGTCACCTTAGCAGTTCAGTCATTTCTGTCCTGTGGTGAAGGCCGGCAACATTATTCTAGATGCAAGTTTAAGCTTAAAATCCATTTGCTCGCTGGGCGGTGGTGGCGCACGCCTTTAATCCCAGCACTTGGGAGGCAGAGGCAGGCGGATCTTTGTGAGTTCGAGGCCAGCCTGGTCTACAAAAGTGAGTCCAGGACAGCCAAGGATACACAGAGAAACCCTGTCTCGAAAAACCAAAAAAAAAAAAAAAAAAAAAAAAAAATCCATTTGCTTGAAACCAGGCCTGGTGGCACACACCTGAAATCGTAGTGCTTAGGAAGCAAAGGTAGGAGAATGGATGGTTCATCAAGGAATTGAGGCCAGCCTGGTGTACAGGGTGAGTTCCAGGTCAGTCAGGGAACACAGTGAGACATCTCACACACACAACAAATCCATTCACTTATAATTTCAAAATAAGCCGAGAGAGATTTGCCAGGCATGATAACAGCATTGTGGCTCAATTTAAAATGCCCTTTTCAGCCGGGCGGTGGTGGCGCACGCCTTTAATCCCAGCACTCGGGAGGCAGAGGCAGGCGAATCTTTGTGAGTTCAAGGCCAGCCTGGTCTACAAAGTGAGTCCAGGACAGTCAGGGATACACAGAGAAACCCTGTCTCGAAAAAAACCAAAAAAAAATAAATAAATAAAATGCCCTTTTTAAAGGTCCACCCACAGTACAGGGTTGAAATGATAAGAAGCCACAAAGAGGAGAGATAGGCAGGTGTGCCAAAAATACAGTGACTGCTTATTTGGAAGATAAAAATATGAAATTCATTATTCCCTCTTAATATTTGGAAACTCACATTAAAAAAAAAAATAAAGCCCAGCAAGATGGCTAAGCTGTTAAAAAGAGTTCACTGTGCAAGCCTGGCAACATGAGTTCCAACCACAGGTCATACACTGGAAGGCGAGGAGAACCCCAAAGTTGTTATCAGACCTCCGCACATGTGCCCGCATATACATCTCACTCACACACACACACAAATATAATAATAATAATAATAATAATAATAATAATAATAAACAGCTGCATTTCTTTGATGGCTGCACAACTGACCCATACAGAGTTTACTGGTCATATTCACAACAGCTACCTTTTCAGAAATAAGAGTCCGCGAGCCCTTACTTCTTTTTTTTTTTTTTTTTTGGTTTTTCGAGACAGGGTTTCTCTGTGTAGCCCTGGCTGTCCTGGACTCACTTTGTAGACCAGGCTGGCCTCGAACTCACAGTGATCCGCCTCCCGAGTGCTGGGATTAAAGGCGTGCGCCACCACACCCGGCTGCGAGCCCGTACTTTTAACAGAAGTAGAAACGAGTTAACTGCTGAGACACTTTCCCGACGCGCGCGCGGAAAGGAGCTGCCCTGGGACTGGGATGGGTCCTTCCCCCCGGACACGGACCCTCCCGGCGGGCGGAAGGCGAGCGCCAGGACACCGCCTCGGGAAGCCCCGTGGTTCGGCGGGTTCCACCGGGTCCGGGTGGGCGGCCGCCGCGAGGCCGAGATGCTCAGGGGCCCGCACAGCCCTCCCGCCCGCCGGCCCCACGCGCGGTTCGGAACCCGCGCGTCCTCACCTCAGCGCGGCCCACGATGTAGCCCCTCCGGGGCCAGCGACCCGGGAGCCCCGCACACAGGGGCGCACGCAGCTTCCACAGACTGCAACCGGCGCCGAGAGCCGCCAGCCGGCCGAGCGCAGCCATCGCGCCCGCCGCGCGCACGCGCACACTGCGCGCCTCGCGCCCTCTCCCGGGCTCCGCGCCCCCTCCTCGCGTCCCGACCAGCGACCAATCAGCGGCCGCCGGCGCGGGGGCTCTCGGGGGTGGTAGTCCGGCCCGGCAGCGCCGGACTCCGGTTCCGGGTTCTTGTCTCTCTCTGTAGCTGCATAGGCTCTGGGTTCCTTGCTCCGCTGGTAGAAGACTTGGAGTCAGCAAGTCGTGGTGCGCGGCCGACCCTGCTGGGAGGACGGACGGACACCTTACCAATCTGTGCACCTGCTGACTTCCGGGAGCATGTGCCTGCCCGAAGTCCCGATCCGGAAAACCTGGTGACCTTTGGAGCTGGGGCGACCCTATGGAAGAAGGCCACTTAACCTTGAATTCGAGATTGGGGAAGAAGACCTTTGTTTTGAAGGCCCAGGTCCTCTGAGCCCCATCCAAAAAATGTTCATGAAGATCACTCACTGTCCCGAGAGGTCAGATCATGAATTCGGCAGACATGCTGAGAGCTTCACAGCTGAGAGCACTCAGCGGAGAAAATAGGCTCTTCTCGCCCAGGAGCGAGAAGAGTTGAACTGGGTCTGACCATCCTTGACTTTGAGGTGGGAGCCTGCTGCGGGGAGAAATCTTTCTTCCCACTACGTGAAATGTGTTGGGTGCTCACTTTCTTAGTCTGTGACCTGTTCCTGGATATAGTCATTCAAAAACTGAGTGAGTGTACAGTGTATTTAGCACTAGAGGAGAAGGGGAGGAGGTGGTGAGAAGTGGGTTGTTCTGGGTTCAGGAATAGCTAGCTGCACACTGACCACTAGAACACCAGGCTCAGAATGATGGGAGTTTGTTGAACTCTGAACCAAGACTGACCAGTCAGGGACACCAATCCTAGATTCGGGAACCAGGGCTGAGTCCCTGAGCTGTTCTCAGAGTGAGTTTTTAAAGGAAAAATCATAATCAGGTAGTAGGAAAAAATTTATAACAATCACCTGTATTCTGACATTATGTTTAACCAAGCAAGAAGCACCAATCCTATATCAGGTCTGTCATGCCTAGGCAGCCAAACAAAGCATTTTAACCTGATTGGTTGGGATTTGGGGCAGGAGGTGACTTACTGGGCCTTCCAGTTCCTCAACATTCTAGGGAATGAAACATGCAGAGTATTGTGGTTTTGTATAAGCAGAGCATATACCGTTTATTTAAACAGAACAGTTAACAAAAGCTAATTTTTTATGTCAGTCAAGCACAGCCTGCAACAGGCCTCAGCAGAGAAGCCTTAGTTATGCTAAAAACTTAAGTAGGTTTCAACAGGGTAAGGACTATGAAAACTCACATCGATTGTGTGCATAGCTTTAAAGGCCAAGATCATAAATCAGAGTCACCACTGTTGATGAGAACTTGGAAGATGGACTGCTGTTAGTCAAACCACCCTAACACACGGCACATAAACCCAGCCAGGAGATACGGCTGTCCTAGTTTGAGGTATTGTTTTGTTTTTCAAGACAGAGTTTCTCTGTTATTTCCCTGGTTATCTGGGAACTCAAGAGATCCGCCTGCCTCTGCTTCCTGAGTGCTGGGATTAAAGGTGTGTGCCACCATACCCAGCAGCTGTTTTTCTTTTAAGACAAGTTTTTGCCATGCAATTCTGGCCAGTCTGGAACTTACTATGTAAAAGTTAGCCTAGAAGCCTAACTCTGCCAAGACAGGGTAGGTAAGTCCTTCATAATCCCTGCTCTACAACAAATATCTGTCAGAGAAACAGGATCCAAAGGCTGAAGACTGATGCAGGAATGTATGGAGAGAAAATGGGAACTGTCCAGGCAGTCATTGGTATGTCCTTTCTTAGTTTTGGAAGCTGCAGGCCCTGCACTTCATATATAAGCAGATATATTTATCCCTCTCAGGTCTCTGAGGTGGTTGAAGAATAGACAGCTAGAGTCTCATAGTTAAATTTTGAGTTGTTTGGGAATCAAGAGGGTGTTATAGATCTAAGAAGATAATCTTAAAAGTGTGTTGCAAGTTAAAATGAATGTTGAGTCAGATAAAGACCTTTAAACTCATGGAGATGGTTAGATAGTAGAATGTTAAAGTCAGGGGCCAAATATGTATAAACTGGACATTCGGAAGGTATACTGGGCCATTTAACTCTCATAAATGTGGCATATTTATATCTGTTGTTTTGTATAATACTTACTGTTATAAGAGAAGGAACCATCTGTTGGACTGAAAGGGGAAACTTCTGGGGGGAAGAGGGTGGAAGGGCGGGATTGGAAGGGGGAATAGGGAGGGGTTTGTGACTGAGATGTAACTTGAAGAAAAAAAAATAAAGTATTTATAAAAAAAAAAAAAGTTAGCCTAGAATTCACAAAGATCCACCTACCTCTACCTGTGCAAGTGCTGGGATAATCCAGTATAGCTAGCATCCCTAAGTGATTCTAAATTGTGTCAAGATATCAGTTAAAACTATACCACACTGCCAACCAGTGATGGCACACACCTTTGATGCCTGCACTGGGTGGGGGCGGGGGCGGGGCAGAGGAAGGCAAATTTCTGAGCTGGAGGCCAGCCTGGTCTACAAAGTGAGTTTCAGGACAGCCAGGAGTACACAGAGAAACCCTGTCTCAAAAACAACAACAAAAACCAACATCATATGCCTCATTTAGTTGCCTTATAAGCTCAAAAACAAAAAGACCTTTTTATTTTTTTTTATTTTTTTTTTTTGGTTTTTCAAGACAGGGTTTCTCTGTTTAACAGCTCTGGCTGTCCTGGACTCGCTTTGTAGACCAGGCTGGCCTCGAACTCGCAAAGATCCGCCTGCCTCTGCCTCCCAAGTGCTGGGATTAAAGGCGTGTGCCACCACCGCCCGGCTAAAAAGACCTTTTTAAACAAGACAATTTAGGAGCTAGAATGATGGCTCAACAGTTAAGAGCACTGGTTGTTCTTTCAGAGGACCTGGTTCAATTCCAAGCACCCACATGGCAGCTCACTCCATATGAATAACTCCAGTTCCCGGGCTTCTGACACTCTCACACAGACATTCATGCAGGCAAAACACCAATGAACATAAACTTTAAAAAAGTAAACAGCCTGGTCTACAAAGCGAGTCCAGGACAGCCAGAGCTGTTAAACAGAGAAACCCTGTCTCGAAAAACCAAAAAAAAAAAAAACAAAAAACAAAAAACCAAAAAAAAAAAGTAAACAGTTTCTAAGTGCCTGTTAGAACAAGGCTTTAACTTTAATGAATAGTTAAATTTGTAGTTAGGAAAAACTATATAATTGTCTGCAAACTGTCAACATGGTTTAACTACATTATACCTGTTAGACATTTAAGATACACGGTGCATGTTGGGAAGAAGCATTATGTCACTGGACTCAGAAGAGAGCCTCCTGCCCAGTCTGCACCACTGACTTCTTCCCCTTTGGTCCACCAGAAAAAAGGGAACTATTCATTGCCTCTCCTCCTCAGGGTGGAGCAAATGCCTTTTGTATTGGAAACTTCAATGATAGGGTTATCATGTGAGATTTGGGGCTCTCCTGAGACCCGAATCTCATTCCTGGGACTCAATGGTAGAAGGAGGGAACTGACTCCTGCAACTTTTTCTCTGACTTTAAACACATGCCATAACATGCATATCCACATATACATACCAGACATGTATAGATAGATACACAGAGAAAATAAATGTCATTTTTAAGTGTCATTTTTTAAATTAAAAAATCTTTTAGGGCTGGAGAGATAGCTCAGAGGTTAAGAGCACTGGCTGCTCTTCCAGAGGTCCTGAGTTCAATTCCCAGCAACCACATGGTGGCTTATAACCATCTATAATGGGATCTGGTGCCCTCTTGTGGCCTGCAGGCATACATGCAGACAGAACACTGTATACATAATAAATAAATAAAATCTTAAAAAAAAAAAAATCTTTTATCTAGCTGGGGTGGTGGCTCGCGCCTTTAATCCCAGAATTTGAGAGGCAGAGGCAGGTGTATCTCTGAGTTTGAGGCCAGTCTGGTCTACAGAACTATTTCCAGGACAGCCAGGGCTACACAGAGAAACTGTCTTGAAAAACAAAAAAACAACAGCAACAAAAAGCACACTTGTTCTTTAGAGTACCTAGGTTCAATTCCCAGCACCCATATGGTGGCTTATAACTGTTTGTAACCCCAGTCCCAGGGGTCCTGATGCTCTCCTAATGCCTTCTTCTGGCCTCCTAAGGCACCATGCATGCTCGTGGCATACAGACATACATACAGGGAAAGCACTCAAACACATAAACTAAAATGAAAAGAGTCTTTAAAAAAGAAACTCAGGGGCTGGAGAGATGGCTCAGCGGTTAAGAGCACTGGCTGCTCTTCCAGAGGTCATGAGTTCAATTCCCAGCAACCACATGGTGGCTCACAACCATCCATAATGAAATCTGGTGCCCTCTTCTGGCCTGCAGATATACCTGCAGACAGAACACTGTATACATAATAAATAAACCTTTAAAAAAAAAAAAAAGAAACTCAGGCAGAGGCAGGCAATCTCTGTAAGTGTGTTAACCAGTTGGTCTACAAATCAAGTCCAGGACAATTAGGGCTGGTCTACAAAGTGAGTTCAGGACAGCCCGGGCTCTGTTACACAGAAAAACCCTGTCTTGAAAAACCAAAAAATAAAAGAGAGAGAGAGAGAGAGAGAGAGAGAGAGAGACTCAAGAGCCCAGTGGTGGTGTCACACATCTTTAGTCTTGGCTCTCAGAAGGCAGAGATCTCTGTGAGTTTCAAGGGAGCCTGGACTACAAAAGAAGTTCCAGGATAGCCAGGGCTGTTACACAGAGAAAACCTGTCTTGAAAAACAAAACAAAACAAAAGAAGAAAACAAAAAAAGAAAGACTCAAAAATAAGATAGATTTGTTAGGCACAACAGCACAAATTTTTAATCTCAGCACCTTGGGAGACAGAGAGGCAGAAAGACAAAAGCAGGTAGATGTATCTCTGTTAGTTCAACTACATAGTTGGTTCTAGGCCAGACATGGCTAACAGGGTTGTATAGTATGACCCTGTCAGAAAGAGAGAATGAAAGAATATGTTGTCTCCAGGAGAAGGAAAAGGATAGTAATTTCTAGAAGAAAATGATAATGTCAAAAATGGATAAGACACTAGGCAACTATACAGAACTACCCTAAACTTAGAAATGGGACAGAGCGTTTACAGGGTTATTGGGAATGTCAATGCCTATGGAATCTGAAGTAACTATGGAGCAATGGCCAATATCTCTTAGTGTAGAAGCTAGAACTAATTATTTATGGAACATTATGGAAAAGCTAAATTATGAAGAGTAATAACTGGAACATGTACCCCAAAACACTACATTACGACCCCATGTTCCCTGCTTAAATGAGTCTTCAAGGTATCTTATAGTAGTTAGCCAAGATTAGAAAAAAAAAATGCTGAAGAACCCCTGCATTCTGACAATAGGAAGCAATGACTCCCATTGGAGTCCCATTCCCTTTTTATTTTTTTATTTTTATTTTTATTTTTTTTTGTTTTTTTCGAGACAGGGTTTCTCTGTGTATCCTTGGCTGTCCTGGACTCACTTTGTAAACCAGGCTGGCCTCGAACTCACAAAGATCCGCCTGCCTCTGCCTCCCAAGTGCTGGGATTAAAGGCGTGCGCCACCACCGCCCGGCCCATTCCCTTTTTAATTGTTAAATTTTTAAAAATTGGTTATACCCATCAAACCATGGCATTCTGACTTTGCACAACTCTGATCTCTTGTTTCTCCCTGTGTTGTAATATTTGGCATAGGAGCATTCTGTTGGGAAGGGGTTAAAAGTGATGCTAAATAACTGTCCCTCTTCTTTGACATCCTCTCCTCCATTGTTGTCTTTCTTGGTTTTTGTTTTGTTTTGTTTTTTTATGATAGCCATTACGGCAAGGACAAGTTGTACTCTCACAGTAGTTTTCATTAGGGTTTATTTTTCTTTGTCAATCCCTGATAGTCAAAGATGTTGAACACTTTTAAAAAATTATCAACACTTTTTGTTTCCTCTCTTGAGAATTCTCTGTTGAACCCCTTCAGCCTATTTTTCTATTGGATTTTCTTTTTGTCAAGTTTTTTTTGGGAGAGCCAGATATGGTGGCATATTCCTTTAATCCTAGCACTCTGGAGGCAGAGGCAGGAGGATCTTTGAGTTCTAGGACAGTCAGGACCACACAGAGAAACCCAGTCTCAAAACAAACAATTAAAAACAGGTTTTGGGGTTTTTTTGTTTTGTTTTTTTTTTTTTAGGGTTTTTTTTTTCTCCGAGACAGGGTTTCTCTGTTTATCCCTGGTTATTCTGGACTCACACTCTGTAGACCAGGCTGGCCTTGAACTCACAGAGATCCACCTGCTTCTGCCTCCCAAGAGCTGGGCAACAGGATTTTTTTAAAGGACTTTGCATATACTAGATATTTAATTTTTTTAGATTATATTTATTTTTATGTGTATGAGTGTTTTGCCAATATATATGTATCTGCACCATCTGCATGCCTGCTACCTGAGGAAGTCAGAAGAGGTCATCAGAACCCCTGGAACTAGGGTTACAGACAGTTGTGAGCCACCATGTGGGCACTGGGAATTGAACTCAGGTCCTCAGCCAGAGCAGCCAGTGCTTTTAACTGGGTATCTCCACAGGTGCTATAATCTAGATGTTAACTTTATATCAGATTTATAGCTGACAAAGATTTTCTCTCATTCTGAGTCTGTCTCTTCACTTAATTAACCATTTCTCTTGCTGCATAGACACTTTTAATTTCATGAGGTCCAATTTGTCAATCATTGGCCTTATTTCCTGACTGGTGTTTTATTCAAAAACTGCTTCCTATGCGCATATTGGAAAATCGTACTTCCTGCTGCTTTCTCTTTCATTTTCACAATTTCAGGTAGAGAGAGAGAGAATGAGAGTGAACGCCACTGCATGTTTGGAGGCCACAGGGCAGCTGTAGAGGTCAGTTCTTCTCTTCTACCACATGAGTACTAGGGATCCAGCTCAGGTAGGCAGGCTTAGGGCAAGCCCTTTTACCTGGTGAGCCTTCCAGCCAGGTCTTATGATGGTCTTTGACCTGTTCAGAGTTGTTTTGTGCAAGGTGCATGATAAGGATCTAGTTTCCTTCTTCCACACGGGTATATCCAGTTTTGGGGGGGTTTCAAGACAGGGTTTCTCTGTGTAGCCCTGGCTGTCCTGGACTCACTGTAGACCAGGCTGGCCTCAAACTCACAGAGATCCACCTGCCTCTGCATCCCTAGTGCTGAGATTAAAAACACGCGCCACCATGCCTGGCCTGGATATCCAGTTTTGAAGCATCATTTGTTATAGAAGAACATTAAATCTACAAGAAATAGTTTTTACATTTTGTATCATAGTCAGGTAGCCATAACTCTATAGGTTCCTGCTGGATTTTCTATTCTGTTCCATTGGTCTGTATGTCATTGTTCATGCCACCGCCACCATTGTTGCTTTCTCTCAGACTTCTTTCTGCTAGCTGAGGTTTCTTGTATTCCCAAGTAGACTTGGAGATTATTTTCTCTAAGTCTATGAAGAATCATGTTGATATTTTGATTGGGATTGCATTGAATCTTAGATGGCTTTTATAAGATGGCCATTTTCTCACTATTAATTCTTCCAAATCCAGGAGTGTGGCAGGTCTTTCCATCTTCTGTCTTCTTCAATTTCTCTCTCTCTCTCCCTTTAGCAGGGAGGAGTTGGTCTCCACATTTTTATTGGAGGGCATTAGAGAAGGGGCCTCTTCTTTCAACAGGAATATTCACAGGTTCTTCAGTCATTCCAGGCTAGGGCCCTGAGAGTCCTGGGGGTAGCTGGGCACATCGGGGATGTTGGGCATGTTCCCATTGTCTTACATAGGCACTGGATAGTTGTAGGGTGTGGCCAGGTTAATCATGCCTGCTAGCATGGTGTAGGGGTTGACTATGGGCATAATTAAAGTGAGGCCCCAGACAGCAAAGGACACCACCAGCACTGGCTCCTTTGCCCAGGTATTCTTGAGGAAGGCAGAGATTCTCTCAGCCAATTTGGTCTTTCTCTCTCTTTTTAATTTTTAATTTATATGCACTAGTGTTTTGCCTGCATGTAGATCTGCATGAGGATGTCAGAAGCCCTGGAACTGCAGTTACAGACAGGTGTGAGCTGCCATGTGGGATATGGGAAGTGAATCCAGATCCTCTGGAAGAACATTCAGTGCTCTAAACCGCTAAGCCATCTCTACAGCCCTCTCAGTCTCTCTTGATTGTTTTAAAGTTTCCATCATGGAGGGCATTCAGTTCCGTAGATTTACTCCAAAATAAATCAATTTTTTAGACGATTTAAAAGTTTTATATTTGTTTGTTTGCTTGCTTATTGGGTGTAGAAAGGCACATGCATGTGGTAGTGTGTGTATATAGATCAGAGGACAACTGCCTGAGTTGGTCCGGCTAACCACTATTCTTGGTTTTGAGACAAGCGCCATCTTTCCCACCCCTGAGGCAATTTTAGGTAGGATTGATTCCCTGGTTTCTTCTTTGTCATGTTTGCTACTGATATACAGGAAATCTACAGACCTTTATACATTAGTTTTATGTCCCGATACTTTGCTGATAGTGTTTATCAGCAGTTCTCAGAGAGTTGTGGTGGAATCTTTAAGGTCTCAGTATAGAATCCTATCATCTGAAAATAAGGATACTTAGACATATTCCTTCTTTGACAGCCGTCTTGTGGTCCTGCTATCAACCACACGGGGGCAGCAGCAGCCCGCCTCCCGCCAGCCACAAGTGACCTGAGCAGACTGCCTCTGCCAGGGTCCCTCCTACGGTGCTCAGATGTCACTAGTCGCCATTTGCTGTCCACATGCTGCCGTCTCGGGCCATTTCCGAAGAGGGCCACAGCTGTTTGCAAGCGGGGGCCGGTGGGAGGGGGCTGGGCTGCCAGAGGTTTCTGGGGCTGCACTCTGCAGGGGACCCTGGACAAAGGGAAGACTCTCAGGCTGAGGCTCTGGGCTTCTAGGGCCTTTCCCCTCTAGTGAGGGAGGGAACAGGAAATCGAGGATGCTTCCGGGCTTGGACATGGTCAAAGGAGAGCCAGAGGTCAGGGTAGGGGTCAGCTCTTCCTGGAGAAAAATAGCCGCTTTTATCAGGACTAAGGTATTTTGGCTTCATGAGCAAGGGAGGTGGATGTGGCCTCGCCCTCGGGCAGGTTAGGGCACAGGCTAGTGAGCCAGAGAGTGACCCTGCCGCCCCCCATTTCCCACTCCAGTTTATGCAGAAACTAGTCCTGGGGAACTCCAGAACACTTCAGCCAAGAAGAAAAAACAGCTTCAGCAAAGCCGCCTGTCACCCACTGGGCAGCCGCGGGAGCCATCAAAACACAAAGAGGTTAGACAGGAGGATCTTTCTTGCCTCTGATGGCTCTAGTTCTAAGAACTGGAAATGCTCCCAGACCCTCTTTCCTGCCTCAGACTGACCTAACTCTCAGGGAAGTCAACTGAACAAGGGCAGGCCACACCCTAAAGAGGTCTCCAGGTCTTTCGGAAAGGCTGGCTGAGCCCTTGGTAAAGCTGGCTGGGAAGAAGAAGTGACTGACTTGACAGGATGGAAAGCCTGGAAGTGTTGGACTAACCTGGTCTCTGCGGGCCAGTGTTGGCCAACCTGGGTGTTCCTCAAGGCAAAATCAGCCTTACTGCACTTTCTCCCGGTTCCAGACACCTCAGAACCTTCTAGCTGCCAAACATGTTATTTACACCCTTCCCACACAGAGGAAGGACAGAGGAGGGCAGGGTATTTTTAGGATGGTTGCTATTGTAAGCAATGTAATACCTGTGAAAATAATATTTATGGGCTGGGGCGTGGCTCAGTAGTACAGCACTCGTCTAGGAGGACATCCTGCATTCAGAACCTTACACCACAACCAATTCTGGACCTGGGAAATGGAATTTGTGCTGCATAGTTTTATGCCAACTTGACACAAGCTAAAATCATCTGAGAGGAGGGAACCTGGATTAAGAAAATGCCTCCTAGGGCTGGAGAGATGGCTCAGAGGTTAAGAGCACTGGCTGCTCTTCCAGAGGACCTGAGTTCAATTCCCAGCAACCACATGGTGGCTCATAACCATTTATACTGGGAGCTGATGCCCTCTTCTGGCCTGCAGGTGTACATGCAGATAGAGCACTCATATACATTAAATGAATGAATGATTTTTTTTTTTTTTTTTTGGTTTTTCGAGACAGGGTTTCTCTGAATATCTCTGGCTGTCCTGGACTCGCTTTGTAGACCAGGCTGGCCTCGAACTCACAAAGATCCGCCTGCCTCTGCCTCCCAAGTGCTGGGATTAAAGGCGTGCGCCACCACTGCCCGGCTGATTTTTTTTTTTAAAGAAAAGAAAATGCCTCCTGGCAAGGCATGGTGGCACATACCTTTAATCCCAGCACTCAGGAGGCAGAGGCAGGCAGATCTCTGTGAGTTCAAGGCTAGCCTGGTCTACAAAGAGAGTCCAGGACAGCCAGGGATACACAGAGAAACCCTGTCTCGAAAAACAAAAGAAACAAAAACAGTAAAGAAATTAATATTATTCACAGTTTAGATAAAAGCTGGGGGAGGAGGGCTATAATTTCTTGCCATATAGCCCATGAATCAAAGGCTAGAACAAAAATAAATGTAACTGACACAGGTTAGCTGATTTTTTTTTCCTGCAATGGAGGTGAATTGGGCCTCCAAATAAGACTCCAGGGTATGGTTGAGGAAAGGTGCTTATTGTAAGTATGAGGGAGATTACAGCCAGAACCATCGGGAAGAGTCCAGAGAAGAGAAAGAAAGTAGTAGACAACATGGCCAGCAGAGTGTACTTGGCCCTGGGGGCAGAAAGTAAGAAAGATGACCAAGGGAAAGGAACAAAAAAAAAAAAAAAAAAAAAAAAGGGAAAAGTGAGCCGGGTATGGTGGCGCACACCTTAATCCCAGCACTCGGGAGGCAGAAGCAGGCGGATCTCTGTGAGTTCGAGGCTAGTCTGGTCTACAAAGTGAGGAAAAGCCAGGACTACACAGAGAAACCTTGTCTCGAAAAACAAAAAAAAAAAAAAAGAAAGAAAGGAAATAAAAAGAAAGGGGAAAGCATGTAATGGAAATAGCAGGGTTATAAGGGAACAAGAAGCTAGTGGGGAGGGAAGCCCATAAGCAGAGGAGGGAAAGGGATGGGTGAGGAGAGCTGAGAGGAGCCAGGGCTCCAGTGTGGACTCTAGCAGGTACTTGATATATTGAGGGAGCCTGGAGGCCAGAACACACTTTGGTATGCTAGTAGCATCACAGCCATGTGTCCTGAGTTTCTTTTGTACCTGACAGGTTTCGTTTTCATTGTCTCTCGTCCTGCTTCAGACATAAGGCCTTTTGTTGTGTTGTGTTGTTTTAGAAACAGGGTCTGTGTTACTCTGGCTGGCCTGGAACTCACTATTGTAGACCAGGTTAGCCTCAAACTCATGGAGATCTGCTTACTTATTATTTATTTATTTAGAGACCAGATATCATTTATCCTACACTGGCCTTCAATTCATTATACAGCCACATAGGACCTTGAATTTATGACCCTCCTGTCTCTGCCTCCCCAGTGCTGGGATGAAAGACACATGACACTTTACCTGGTTTACACATAGTTCTTCATTTCAGTTTAGGCCAGGACAAATGGGGTCTAAGGACTCCCCATTTGGGACCTGAAGTGATGGTTCAGTGGTTAAGAGCCCTTCCTGCTCCTCCTGAGTTCAATTTCCAGCATCTTCATGGGTGTGGCTCTCTGCAGCTCATAGCTCCAGTTCCAGGGAATCCGACGCTGTCCTCTGACCCCTGTGAGTACTGCACTGATATGTACAAACCCACACATTGTCTTATACATTAAAAATAAAGTAAAATCTTGGAGTGTTTTGTCTGTTTGTTTTTTGAGACATAGACTCACTGTGTAGCTCTGACTGTCCTGGTACTCACTATGTAGACCGGGCTCGCCTCAAACTACAGATATCCCTCTGTCTCCAGAGTGCTGGGATTAAAGAAGTGCACCACAACACCTGACTAAATAAAACATTATTTTAAAAATCCCATTTTTGGAAGAGAAGAGTCCCAGGGGCTTTTTGCAATGTAAGATCCCAACCCATTCTGTGCGTGGCCAAGTTCTTAGTCCCTAGGTCTGTTCTGGTGAGGAGCAGAAACTCTCCATATCTTTCCTTTAGATGTTCTCACTCCTGCATTCTGGTTAAGCTCATTAACTTCACAGCTGATTAAAGGGCTACTCTGATGACAAATGAGGACACAAGTGTATCCTTAGATTGTCTCCTCTCCTGCCATGGCTTTTGCATGATCTTGGGATTACAGGTGGTTGAGGCAGGTGACAAAGTTCTGTGATTGTGAGCTTTATAAGTTAAACAGGGGGCCAGGTATGGTGGCACACACCTTTCATGCCAGCACTTGGCAGGCAGAGGCAGGTGGATCTCTGTGAGTTCAAGGCCAGTCTATGTAGTAAGTTCTAAGACACCTAGTGCTTTACAATGAGACTTAGTCTCAAAAAAATTAAAAAAAATTAATCAGGGACAGATATGTAATGTTAAATCCCTGACAGGTGTGGTGGTTCACAACTACAATCCTAAGACTTAGGAGGCAGAGGCAGGAAGATTTCCTGTTCAAGGCCAATTTGCAATGCACAATGAGAAGAGGAAGCCCTGAGTGAGTGAAGTCCTGATGGGTGTGTTTTGTTGACATGGGCATGAACATATCAAGGAATCTAATGCACCAGCACCATTGGGAATGGGTAAAGCCTTCCCCAGGAGTACCAGTGTCTACAAAAACTAGCAGCTGCAGCTTCCTCCTCCCAGATATGTACGGCCTCAGAACTGCCCACAGACACCAAGACAGGATGTGCACAATGAAACAGTAACAGCTGAGTTCTAGGGTGACGGTGATAGAAGACGCCACTCCATCAGACCCACACACCTTACCTGATCCCAGCTTCACTGTGCACACGTCTGTGTGTCTGTTCTTCCTCGTCCCCTTGCCAGCCCTAGTCAGGGTCCTGGGACTCAAGCTGTGGGGTATATGGCATTCTTATTCCAATGTTTTTAAATTGAAAATTACTATTTGTGTGTGCATGCTATACGTATGTGGGCAATGGGCACACATGCAGAAGTCAGAGGACAACTTTGGAGTTAGTCTCCTCCTCCCACCATTACCTAGGCTCCAAGTGTGGAACTCAGGTCACCAGACTTGTGTGGCAAGTGCCTCCTGCAGAGCCAGCTCTCCAGCTCTTCCTCCAAGTCTAATTACTAATGTTAATTCTCAGATTACACGTTACACAGAAATCATCTGTTTGTCTGTCTGCCTATCTATCTATCATCATCCTTCCATGTTACTGAATGGTTGTAAAGGATTAATGTGGTGGAGGTTTGAATTTCTAACACAGTTATGTTGAATTCATATGTAAAGGTTGTAGGAGTGCTTCTGAGAAACAGTCTCATAAAATCAGTGTACAAAACAGTCTTAATGACTTGCACCTGGGAGAGCTTGCGATATCCTTGGGAGAGCTCCTGATCTTGGAACAGGTGTACCTTGGGAGGAAGGCATAAGGTTGGCCAATGAGAAGGCATCTTGGTGCATAATTAGAGAGAGCATATAAAAAGGAAGGCTAGAAAATGAAAACAAACCTTTTAAATATCCAATATGGCCGGGCGGTGGTGGCACACGCCTTTAATCCCAGCACTTGGGAGGCAGAGGCAGGTGGATCTTTGTGAGTTCGAGGCCCGCCTGGTCTACAAAGCGAGTCCAGGACAGCCAGAGATATTCAGAGAAACCCTGTCTTGAAAAAAACAAAAAATAAGCCGGGCGGTGGTGGCGCACACCTTTAATCCCAGCACTTGGGAGGCAGAGGCAGGCGGATCTTTGTGAGTTCGAGGCCAGCCTGGTCTACAAAGCGAGTCCAGGACAGCCAGGGCTACACAGAGAAACCCTGTCTCGAAAAACCAAAAAAAAAAAAAAAAAAAAGAAAAAAACCAAAAAATAAATAAATAAATAAAAATAAATATCCAATATGTATTTATTAATAACTATATGCACTTATAACAAATATAAACAATTACCTAACTACTAGTCCTAAGAATGACTATAACCCCTGTTACCTAATAACTAAACCTATTAATAACTATAACAACTATTATCTAACAACTAATCCTAACCTTTTAGAAGGATACAATCTCTGGGGCAGGTCCTCAGTTGTCAGGAACACCTCAGGAGTAGATCCTTTAAGGTACTTAGTCAACAGTCTTTCTTCAGGAATATCTCAGACGTAGGTCCTTTATGGTAAATTGGCCATGGCAGCTTCACCTTAAATGAGGCTTGAGGCTTTCTTTTCTCTGGAAGGCCTCAGTTGTCCCTAAGCCAACTTATTCAGTTTGCATTAGCAATTCGGCCACTCTGCCTCATTCTTTGAGGCTGGCCACACTTTCATTCAGGCCACTATCTTTTGAACTGGCCGCACTCGTCTAGGCAAAAGCTGTGTCACAGGGTTTAGTCTTTGGCCTTTTGCTGCTTTTCTGAGGCCTTCTCTGTTCACCAGCTTCTTTCTGCCTCAGAGAGAGCTGGCTGTAATTTTCAGCTCTGTTTGAGATCAGCTTTTCAGTCCACCAGCATTTTCTCCATCAGATGATACAAGCTGCCTTGTATCTCATCATCCCTAGCATGGGAACTCTTGGGCTCCATCTACTTTGTCCTTAAATAGGGTCTCTCCTGGTTTCACCTGGCTTCGGCCTAATCTGGGATCCGTCCACTTTGTAAGGCTATTAGCAGCTGAAAACAAAGCCAGACCATAAACCTTGTTTTTAGCCCATATGCTGCTATGCCAATTGCCCACAGCCAAGTTGATCTTCATGCCCCATATTAAGAGACTGTATAAGAAGCCCGTAGATATTTACTAAATCTAATTTATATTAATCTAACTCGCCTTATAGGAAAACATGGGAGAGCTTTTTGCTTGACATTGCTTCACATTGCTGCTCATCGTTGTTACTTCACTTCAAAAGACTCCAGACTGTGCTCTGCCAAAGGGTGTGGCTGCCAAAGCTCGAAACCATGGTGAGGGGGTGGTGACTGCCAGTGTCAGGGCTGCATGGATGGAAAAGGCCCAATACCAAGTGGAAGAGCACCAAGAGCCTGCACCTAGGCCAACAGATGGTGGAGAGACCTTGGCCTCAAGTAAGAAACAGCAACTGCCAGCTCCTAGGCCACAGGAATACAGCACCTGCCCCTGAGGCGACTGCCAGTGCCTGGGCAGTCAGCAGAGTCCAGCAGCTTCAGCACCAAGGTCAAGGCCTCACATGGTGCCAGACCTGCCAAGAGGAGGTTTGGAAAAACTGGATGGATTTAAGAAACAAGTGAGAATTCGGCCCCAGCCCTGTGTAAGTTTGGCAGTCTCTGGCAGATGGAAGAGACCTTGATTACAAGCAGAAGTGAAGCAGCAGCCTTCATAATGACCAGAGCCTGTGACCACTGCAGCAGCTGCTGATTGCTGTGTTCCCTGTGTATGCTGATTGATGGACTGCTGACCAGTTGCCCTCCAGGACCTGTGCCTGAGGGTTGGTAAAGTGCCTAAGGTTGGGGTAGATTTTGGGGTGGGCCAATTCAAAGCCCTGGTTCTGGGCCTGCAGCCCCCACATCCAAGGCCAGCTCTACTGTGATACCCAAATAAGGTGCAGGGCCTGTTCTCCCGAGTGCTGAAGCATGCGAGGGGCAGGGACAGTTCTCTGGCTCTGATGACCCTTGCTGCTGCATAGTCATGGACCCAGATATGCCCCCTGTTGCTAGCAGAAGACTGGACCCCACTATGGTCCTAGGTGGTATCACCGGCTACTCTTCTCAGGTTGTTCCTCACTACCCTCAAGTCTCCAGTTCTGCCTCTCTTTGCTGACATCCTTCTATTTCTCTTTCTCTTTTATTTCTCCACCACTTACTAGCTCCTCTTAGTGGTACCTGGAGTATCTGAGTGTCTGGGCTTGTCTCAGGTGTGGTCTCAGGAGTGCAATGCCTCACTTGTGCATCACACATTACACTACGGTGCCTGGCAGAGGTCATCTCCAGTATGGTCTGACACCCCACCCCCAGGCCTGTGTGACATCACACTGGTGTTCATCTCAAGTTAACTCTGTGTCCAGTCCCCATGGTACTAGTCTGGTGGTTGTCTCATGCTTGCTCCTTGCCCAGCTTTCCTGAGTGGCCATCTGCCTGGGGTCCATAGTGCCAGGCAGAGTCCTTTTAGTCTCTGGCTTACTTACTTACTGTCATGATATCCCAGCTGGTGCTTGCCTGGTGCTGGACTGGGTGGTTGTCACAGGCTAGCTCCCTGTTTGGGTTGCCTGGCACTGAACTGGTGTTGGTCTCTGGCTTGCTTTTTTCAGGGAATGTTAGGCTACTATTCATTCAAATATTCATAGGTCAGAACACTGAATGTAGACATAGCCTCTCTCCTCTCTGCCACCTACTGATGCACATGTGACACAGCAGCCACATCTGTGATGCCTCTAGAGGCAGGCAATTTCATGTTCTCTCTCTCTCTTACTCTCAAAATAAAACAAGACAAAAAACAAAAATCTAATAAGTCAAAAATGTCAAAATGAAACAGAAATACCAGAAAAACAAAAACATGGAGTTTGTTTTGGGTGGGGTAATTATTTCTGAGCACATGGTCTGCCCTGGAATGGTTGGTATGACCAGTGACAGTCTGTTATAGAAAACTGATTTTTCCTTTCCCAGCAGGTGCCAACTGCAGGTAACTTCTTGGTTAGGGGCAAGACTCCATGTTCACATCCTCTTACCCTTTCTAGTTTGAAACTAAGCAGGTCTTATGCATACTGTCACTGTCTCTATGAGTTCCTATGTGCATCCATCCTGTTGTGTCTGGAAGATATTTTTTCTTTAGAGTCATCCACCACTTCTAGCTCTTAAAATCTTTCTTTTTTTTTTTTTTGGTTTTTCGAGACAGGGTTTCTCTGAATATCTCTGGCTGTCCTGGACTCGCTTTGTAGACCAGGCTAGCCTCGAACTCACAAAGATCCGCCTGCCTCTGCCTCCCAAGTGCTGGGATTAAAGGCGTGCGCCACCACCGCCCGGCTTTCTTAAAATCTTTCTACCTCCTCATCTATATAGATCTCTGAACCTTGAGGAGAGGATTTTGATTGAGACATCTCATTTAGGACTGAATGCATCAAAGTCTCTCATTTCTTGCACATTGTTCAGTTGTCAATCTTTGTGTTAATTCCCTATACTGCAAGAAGAAGCTTCTCTGATGAGATTTGAGCCATGTACTGATGTACGGGGATACCAATATGTCATAAGGAGTCATTTTACTACTATGTTCCTTTAACAAAATAATAGTAGTATGTTTTCCCCTAGGCCCATGTCCTATCTAGTCTCAGGTTCTCAGCCACTTTAGTAGTCATTTTGGGTAATAGAATTAAGAGCTAGCTTAGATGGGCTAAGATTGCTCAATTAAGACCAAAGCTTGTTAAAATCCATGTGGTGTCTGTGTGCTTATTTATAATGAGTTAAGGATTAACAACTGCCTAACCAATTAGTGATAATATAAATACTAAGTAAATAAAGTAATTAATTCTACAAGTAAGTGTTATCTTCAGCAATAGGGCCTTACCATTGGCATTGGCATAGAGCATTGGCAATAGCCTGTAGTGTTTGGGAGATTCAATGGGACTTCTTTGACTGATGACTCAACAAGATGTATCTCATTCTTGGCACTGGAGGTTTTACTGGGTCACATAAGATTAGCTGGGGGCATTGTCTCCCCCATTACATGGTGTCTCCATTTAAATTTCTTTCATATTTTAGGAAACTTCCACAATGGTGGGCTTCCATATGGCTTTTCAAAAGTTCTTTAGTGTTACTTGTCCCTCCCCAAATTCTCTCCTTTACCCTGCTCTCCCATTCCCCTCTCCATTTAATCCTCCTGTTCTAGTTTCTCCTTTATTTCTCCAGAACACTATGTCTTATTTCCCCTTCCTTGGGGGATCCTGTCTTGTCCTCTGCCCTGGTCCCTCATTGGGTACCCAGCTCCTGCAGTAATTCAGATTGTATTGTAGCACACATATCAAAAGCTTGAGAGTCAACATCCACATATATAAGAAACCATGCAATATTTGTCTTTAGAGAGTCTCACTTACCTCACTCAGGATGATTTTTGTTCTCATTTCCTCCACTTCCCTGCAAATTCCCTATTTTCATTTTCTTAACAGCTGAGTAATACTCCATTGTGTAAACAGGTGTAGTACATGATGCTCACATGTGGTACACTGACATATGTGCAGACAGACAGACTTCCCTGCCAAGCTGAACTGTAGCCTCAAGTTGCTTTTGTCTGGGTACTTTCTCACAGAAGCAGAAAAGAAGCTGAGACAGCACAGGAGATCTTGTCCTATAGTCTAGGTGAGAAAACTCAGATAGCCATTGAGTGTTGTTTTATGCTGTGTATTCCAGGATGTCTGGCCCATATGCTTCCGCCCCTTGTTTCTTCTGCCTCTCACTTCTCTGTAGAGTGCTGGGATTGTAGATGCATGATACCATGTCTGGCTTTTGTGTGGCTTCTGGGAGAGCTTAGGTCCTCACACTCTCATGGCAAACACTGTACCCACTGAGCCATCTCCTCTGCCCCCACCTTTCCTCTAGATCTGATGGTTGTAGAAAAAAATAGCTAATTAAGCCGGGCGGTGGTGGCGCACGCCTTTAATCCCAGCACTTGGGAGGCAGAGGCAGGCGGATCTTTGTGAGTTCGAGGCCAGCCTGGTCTACAAAGCGAGTCCAGGACAGCCAGAGATATTCAGAGAAACCCTGTCTCGAAAAACCAAAAAAAAAAAAAAACCAAAAAAAAGCTAATTAAATGATTTAACCAGTATTTATATTATCATTAATTAGTTTGGCGGTGTTAATCCTTAACCTGCCATTATAAATGAATACACACAGACACCACGTGGACTTTAACAAGCCTAGGTCTGAGTTGTACAATCCTAGCCCATCTAAGCTAGCTCATAATTCTATTACCAAAATATGACCCCATGTATACATACGTCCCTTTGGACTATTATTCTCCACACTAAGCCGATGTTCCAGGCCACATGGAAGGATCTTCTTTAATCTACCCCATGGTGTGTCCTCCTTGTTTGCTCCTGGCTTCTCCCTGGCTTCTCTTCCCAAAATGCTCTCTCTCTCAAAAGCCCATGCACCTTAGTCCTGTCTACCTCCATCTTTGCCCAATCTCCAGGCCTCGGCATTTATTTAACCAATCAGAGACAAAGTAAGTAACAGACAGCAAGCAGGACCAATCAACATTTAGAATGCTTAACACCACCCCATCATTTCCCTCCTTTTGTCTAATAAAAAGGCTAAATTTTTAAACTCATATAGTAAAAACAATAAGAACAAATATGAAACAATCAACAAAACCATATATAAAAGTTACACATATAATGTTTAGCCTATTTGTATCAGGTAATCTTGAAGAAGAAAAAAATCATCTATCTTGGTGTATCTAAAGTTCTGAACCTAAATAATTTCTATCATATCCTATATTTATAAACCTAAAGACTTAGACTTAAAATATCCTCTTAAATCCTAAACAACTCAAGTTCAATTGAAATTTTATAACTATTATGCCTTCAACCCCATCAAAAACATTAGAAGGGATAAAGTTATTATTTAAGTGAGTAGGAAGCATAGGAGGGCAGCTTCCAAAAAGAAATATGACAGTTTGCTGACTAGACAGTCCCAAATATCTCTTGATACCATTGGAACATCATCTTCAGCCTTCTGGCCAAGCATATCTCACAGACATAATTGTGCAGCAGGAAATAAGGATTTTCCCATTCTGTCTCTGTAGAATCAGGACAACTTACCTGCATTTAAACTCTGGTCCATCTTTTGACTGTATATAGTCTGTTGAGAGAGCAGGGACATTTTTTTCCGGTAGGAATTATCTCCTGATGGGAGATTTTTTTTTTTTTTGATGCTCATTGTTTTCTTCCAAGTCAAATGGGAGCTGTCAGGAGATGACTGTCTTAAAGTCAAAGAATTTTTAAAATAAAAAAAACATCTTTAAATGCCATTTTCTGTATGTCTCTGAGGGTTTTGAAGACATCTACTATTTTATTTATAAATCTATCTATCTATCATTCAATAAGCAAATTGTAAAATTCCATCAAAATTAATCTTATTTTTTATCAATATACAAAATTCTATACTAATGTGTCAAAACATAACCTTATTTTAAGAATAACAACAGTTTTAAGTTTCAGAGAAGATTCAATAATCTATCCTTATATCTTATCATTTCTATATTATATACATATATTCCCCTTCTTTTTCTTTTCAAGTCCTTTCCCCCTATATAAGAGAGAAAGGATAGAGAAAAGAAAAAGAAATAGAAAAGTCCTTGAGTCTAACCTCCTAAACCTTGTTTAATAAGATCATTTAACAATTTGTAACCAATCTCCCTAAACAACATATATAACATATCAAATGACCAAAATATTATCTCCCCACCTTTTGGGAATGGGGCGTTGCTCTCTTAAAATTGCTTCCTGCTGAGTTGGGATTTAGAAAACCTGTTTGGGGGGGTCCCAAAAATGGAAAAATGGTTAAGCAAGTTAATTGTAACATTTGTTATCCAGTCTCTATGTGCTCAGCAATCTGAATGTCTTGAGCAGTTAGTTTGTAGTCTGAAGCTGAACTTTGGGTGGGAAAGTTCAGGGCTTCATTGAAGTCCTGGCTGGAACAGTCTTTGAGCTGGACCATCTGGGCTTGTCTTGCCTTCTTTGGTGTTTGGTTCCTTTGCTCTGAAAATATACAATTTCTCACAATTAACGTATCTATTTTTTCTTTTGAGACTGGATTTTTCTGTATATCCTTGTCTTGAATTTATTTTGTAGACCAGGCTGACCTTGGTGAAGGTCAGAGATCCACCTGTCTTTGTCTTCCAAATATTGGGATTAAAGGCATGCACCATCACATCCAACGATTAACATATCTCCCTTAGGGCCTAATATCTCTCTTAAAACTAATTTCTGTAGGAGCCCCACATCTAAGGAGACTAGCTTGTGACCCCTTTCTCTTTATATCTTTTAAAATCTCTTATATTTTAGTATTGCTAAATGACAAAAATACCATTTTTACCTCCTGATATAGGAAAATCAAAGACATCTAATCAAAAATCAAGCAACAAAACAACATTCCAAAAGCCGTGGTCTAACCATGCTATCCCGTGCTGTGATTAAAGTTTTGTTCATTATTCCTTGGAATCTAGTTGCGACTATATATCCTTGGTGGGCCTTTCCCGGATACTCATTCTTCCAAAGAGTGTCTCATTCCCAGCAACTTCTCAGTTGCACTGAAGAGCATCACCCTTTCCCACAGCAACATAACACAAGTGTCACAGCCCAGTAGATAAAATCCCTCACTGAGCGACCTGCTGATCTGAGTTCAATTCCGGATCACACAGTGAAAGGAGAGAACAAACTTCTGACAGTTTTCCTCTGACTTCCACACATTCCATACGGCACACACATGGTTGCACACACACACAACAATAAATGTTACAGCTTGTCTTTGCTGAGTTCTTGTCCACTACTCACAAAGAAGGATGAGCATGAACAGCAAAGGGTGAGTGAAGGGACAGTTTGTTGAAGGAAAGTGAAAGCTTTGGTTCATTCTTTCCTGAGAAGGAATGGCTGAGATGGGACCTAAGGGGGTTTCTGAGTTCAGGAGTTATTGTAGACCCTGGTGGCCCCTGATTGGCTGGAGTGGGTATGCAAAGCAGGTGAAAAGTGAGGACTAGTCAATCTGGAGACAGGCTGCCTGGCCCAGGAGTCCCACCTAGGAGAGAGCCTGCCAAACTCAGGTAGGGTTCAGAACTACAAACCTGTCCTCTGTCCCTCCACCTCCCTCCCCCCATGTTGCAGAAGTGGGGCCTGGAACAAGAAAGACAGGCAGAGGGAAACAAAATGAAGTTTTAAGCTGGGCATAGTGGATATTCCCTCCATACAAGCTATCCTACTGCCTCAGCCTCCTGAGTGCCAGGATTATGAGCACAAACAACCACATCCAACTTTCTTTTTCTTTTAACTTCTTAAGTAATTCTAACGTTCAGTACACGGCTTGGGCAAGTGTATTGTGTAAAGTGCCTCAGTAGTGATCTACCATTTATTGGATTTTACAAAAAAGTAAACATACTGACATACTCAGAGAAGTTATGCATAACTAAATTAGGAAGGGTGATGATGGCGCACGCCATAATCCCAGCACTTAGGAGGCAGAGGCAGGCAGATCTCTGTGAGTTCTAGGCCGACCTGGTCTATAGAGCTAGTTCTAGGACAGCCGGGGCTACACAAAGAAACCCTGGCTTTTTTGTTTGTTTGGTTGGGTTTTTTTTTTTTTTTTTTTGAGACAGGGTTTCTCTGTGTAACAGCCCTGGCTGTCCTAGACTCATTCTGGACCAGACCAGGCTGGCATCAAACTCACAGAGATCCATCAGGTTCTGCCTCCCAAGTGCTGGGATTAAAGGTGTGTGCCACCACACCCAGCTCTTTTTTTTTTTTTTTTTTTTAATAAACCCTGTCTAGAAAAACCCAGACAGGGCTGGAGAGATGGCTCAGAAGTTAAGAGCACTGGCTGTTCTTCCAGGGCTCCTGCATTCAATTCTCAGCAACTACATGGTGGCTCACAACCATCTATAATGAGATCTGGTGCCCTCTTCTGGTGTGCAGGCATACATGCAGGCAGATACTGTGTATACACAATCAGTCAGTTAATCCATAAATCAATCAATAAAAAATAGAAAAAGAAAATAAAAAGAAGGGCTGGAGAGATGGCTCAGAGGTTAAGAGGACTGGCTGTTCTTCCAAAGGACCCAGGTTCAAATCCCAGCACCATATGGCAGTTCACAGCTATCTGTTATTGCCGGGCGTGGTGGCACACGCCTTTAACCCCAGCACTGGGTGGGGGGGGGGGAGAGGCAGGTGGATCTCTGTGAGTTCAAGGCCAACCTGGTCTACAAAGTGAGTCCAGGACAGTAAAGGATACACAGAGAAACCCTGTCTTGAAAAACCAAAACAAACAAACAAAAGAAAGAAAAACACACACACACACACAAACTCAAAACAAAAAAGACTAAACTACCAGGACAGCCAGGGCTACACAGAGAAACCCTGTCTCGAAAAACCAAAAAAATAAAAAAAAATAAAATAAAATAAAAAAGACTAAACTAGCCGGGCGGTGGTGGCGCACGCCTTTAATCCCAGCACTTGGGAGGCAGAGGCAGGCGGATCTTTGCGAGTTCGAGGCCAGCCTGGTCTACAAAGTGAGTCCAGGACAGCCAGGGCTACACAGAGAAACCCTGTCTCGAAAAGCCAAAAAAAAAAAAAAAAGACTAAACTAAAACAAAATAAAAAAAAAAGAATACCTAAGTGGGGCTGAAGAAATGCTTAAGAGGACCTCCTGCTCTTCCTAAGAACCTGAGTTCAATTCTCAGACTGTACATGGTGGCTTACATTTGTAACTCCAGGATGCTGGAGAGATAGAGATGGCTCAGAGGTTAAGAGCACTGACTGTTCTTCCAAAGGTCCTGAGTTCAATTCCCAGCAACCACATGGTGGATCATAATCATCTATAATGAGATCTGGTGCCCTCTTCTGGAGTATAGGCATACATGCAGGCAGAATACTGTATACATAATAAATAAATATTTAAATAAATAAATAAACATTTGTAACCCCAGTTCCAGGGTATTCAGTGTCTTCTCCCAGCCTCTGAGGGCACCAAGCACACAATACAGACATACATCCAGGCACAATAACACAACAACAATAATATCTAAGGGAATGGTTTTTGTTTGTGGTTTTTTATTTTGTTGTTGTTGTTATTGTTTTTTGAGATGGAGTCTCCCTATATAGCATAACTCAGGTTGGTCTTGAACTCTTCGTGCAGTAAAGGCTTGAACTCTTGGTCCACTTGCCTTAGCTTCCAAAATGCTGGGATTATAGGCATGTACCTCCCCTCCAGCCCCCAGATAAGTTGAAGACTATACTTACAGCCATCACACTAACAGCAAAAACACCACTCACTTCAGTAAAAAGCCAAGGTGAGAGTGCTTTCAACAGAAGACTAGTAAGAATCCCAGAAAAGCAGGGGTGGGGTCGGGTGTGTTTGGTTAGGTAGGAAGGTAAGGGTAGGGCTAACAGCCAGGCAGTGTGGAACATGCCTGTGAGCCTAGCTCTGAGGCAGAGGCATCACAAGTTTGAGGCAAGCCTGGTCTACATAGCAAGTTCCAGGTTAGCAGGGGCTACATAATGAGACCTTGTCTCAAAAATAATAACCCCCTTCAAAAAAAACAAAACAAGAAAGTGTTGGCATCCAAGACAGTATCTGGGAGCTATCACCATGGGATCTTTTGGCTCCATAACGTACATCTCTCCCAAGACCTCCTGTCAAGAAGGGCCAGCAGGTCCATTGCCTGTTGGAAATCCTCCAGGGTCTTAATTATAAGAACTCTATAGGATCCAATCTGCTTCTCAGATTCTGGCAGTGGGGGCAGGGCTGGAGCCCAGGAGATAAGACCTTCCTAGCAACAGTTGCTAGAGGCCTTTGCTGGGGAATAGTAAGAACACAATAGGAGGCCCAACATCAGCATCCATCAGTCCAACAGTCCATCAACAGCATCCCCAGGCCCTGGAGTAGCCCAGGACCATGCAAGGGGGAGGTGTTGGACCCAGAAAAAAAAATTCCAGTGCAGATAGTTATAATTGTTAATGTGTTGAAGTCTTCACTCAGGCTAACGGGGCATAAAAGCCTGGACTCTTTTGAGAAGTCTTTGTTTGTGGGTCAGGTCAGAGCAAATGACTGCATCCCAACCCCTTTGGCTTCAACTGAAGCTAGAAGTCCAACAACCCTCCACCTTCAGGAAAGGCTGTTGGGAACTGCTGGGGTGGACAGAGGTTAAGAGAGAAAAGAAGCTAGACACACACCCTGGTGTCAGACCCTGGAGCTCGAGATGGAGAAAATGTCTTCTGCAGGGGAAGTGGAACGGGAAACCTGGCCGCCTGCATTTCTTCCAATCCACTTCTCCACCACGCTCAGAATGAATGCCAGTGTTCTCCACCTCCTGAGACCCACATCCTCTCACATCATTTCCTCCTTCCCTCTGCTTCCTTTAGGTTCAACAAGAGCTGAAAGACCTTGTTCCAACTTAGGTCACCAAGAAGGTGCTAGATGTCTCTGATGCTTGTAACTACTACATTAGGGAGGCTCAAGGAGGAAGATCCTGCGTCTAAGGCTAGTCTCAGTTGCCTAGCGAGAAAAACAAAAAACAAGAAAAGGCGAGCCAGGTGCAATGATGAACGCTTTTAATCTGAACACTCAACAGCCAGAGGCAGGTAGATCTCTGTGAGTTGGAGACTAGTCTTGTCTACAAGTTTGAGGACAGCCAAGGGCTACATGAAGTCCCTGTCTCAAAAATCCAAAGAACAAAAGAGGGGCAGGAGAGAAGCTGTTGGGACCTGCCCAAGGGAGCTTCTCTTTTTCCCTCAGCCACCTCCATTTGAAGTGAGCCCACTTCATCCAAGGGACGTTGATTCCTTTTCAGAAGTGTGACACAGAAGAAGGAAGCCAGCCCTCTCAGAGTGTCTTTGAAATGTTTGTGACTCCCTTGGAGGGAAGCATGAGATTTGGAAGCCCCACTTCCGACATGGACACCCATCACACTATGACTTTAATCAAGCTCTTTTACTTCTGTGAGAAACTTACATTTCTATTAAAGATACTCAGTCCAACAAGAGGCTTTCCCTTCCTCCTTGCGATGATTAGCCAATCGATTGAAATGGTCAAGTTAAGCTCCCACCAATGAGAGGAGATGCAGTGACCACTTCCATCAGGGATAAAGACAGCTGCCTTTTTGATGAAAGTGTTTGCCAGCCCTGTTCGGGCTCTGGTGTACACTTTTTACAATATTGCCTTGCAGAATTATTTTCACTTTGTGTGTTCCTTTGTGGGATGTCAAGATTATTCACTTCAAACAACTTGGGAATTCTCTGTAACTTCAAATCCATCCAGACAAGTGTTCAAATCTCCTTGAGTGAAGGATATTTCTTTGAATCCCAAGACAGAGAGTTTTTGTCAACTCAGGGAGATCCCAAAACAATACCATGGTAACTCCTGTGCACAAGACCAAGGAACGAAATATAAAGACTTCTTGGTTGGTTGGGACATCTGGAAGCTGAATAAAAGAGTGAATGAGGGCTGGAGAGATGGCTTAGCAGTTAAGAGCACTGACTGCTCTTCCAAAGGACCTAGGTTAAAATCTCAGCACCCACATGGCAGTTTACAGCTGTCTGTAATTGCCAGACTTGGTGGTGCATGCTTTTAATCCCAGCACTTGGGAGGCAGAGGCAGGCCAATCTGTGTGAGTTCAATGCCAGCCTGGTCTACAAAGTGAGTCCAGGACAGTCAAGGATACACAGAGAAACCCTGTCTCAAAAAAAAAAAAAAAAGTGAATGAGGCATATTACTGACATGAAGCAGATCTGGAGTCCAGATCAATAGCTCCAAAATGTCCTGGGTGACTTCTGTTTGCTAAAAAAACAAAAAAAACCCTCCCACCACAGGACATTGTTCCATGTAGGAATTGGTTGGAGATATACAGAGCACACCTATAAACCTAGTGCTGGGGAGGCAGGACATCATTGGACAGTGAGTCCAGCCCTATGAGTGAGCTTCAGGCATGAGTAATCCTGTCTCAAAGGAGAGGCTGTTCTTTGGTCTCCACATGCATTTTTTAAAAATGTAACTGGGCATAGTGTAACAGAATATTTTTATTTATCACACTTACATTTATTAATACTTATCAATCACTTATAAAATACCTAAATCCTATAACCTAAAATCTATAATCTAAGAATACCTTAATACCTAAAAACACTCTAATACCTATATAAAAAACTTAACACTATTTTCAGTTTCTTTTTTTTTTTTTTTTTTTTTTGGTTTTTCGAGACAGGGTTTCTCTGTATAACAGCTCTGGCTGTCCTAGACTCACTTTGTAGACCAGGCTGGCCTCGAACTCACAGAGATCCGCCTACCTCTGCCTCCCAAGTGCTGGGATTAAAGGCGTGCGCCACCAACGTCCAGCTCAGTTTCTTTTTTTTTAAAGATTTTATTTAGGCCCCAGATCTGATGATAGATGGTTGTGAGCCACCATGTGGGTGCTGGGATTTGAACCCGGGTCCTCTGGAAGAGCAGCCAGTGCTCTTAACCTCTGAGCCATCTTTCCAGCTCCCTATTTTCAGTTTCTTAAAAGGATATTAATACTCTTAATGTAGGTCCGTGTAGGATAGTTTGGTTTACGGGCAGTCCCATCAGGTCTTTCCAGCTTAAAGTCTGTTGGGCCTTATTTTGCCAGTTTGTAAGGTAAGTTTATTTCCACCACAAAGTTGTGCCCAGTTTATAAAGTCAGTCTGTTCCAACCGCTGACTGAGTGCAGCCTTTTTAATCGTCTTCACAGACTTTTTAGCCAGCAAGTCTCAAGTTCGAAAGCTTATGCAAACAGTTTATATCCTCTTGTTTCGCTCACTTTTCTGATGCTCTGGAGTCTCAAGACAGACCCCTTTAAAAGGCCCTCTCTCAGCAGGTTTTGCCTGGGGCCATAGCAATTGAAATTCTAATAATGGTGTACCTTGTGGTGCCCTTCTTCAATGTCACCTCTCAGTGGGTGAGGGCAGGAGGAAGAGGGCAAGACCATGTGGATCTCTGACTTACATGGAGTCTCTATGGTATTCTCTCTCGATCCTTGGTGGTCTCAAGGGTCCACAAGACCTCCCTTGATGCTCAGCGGTACCATTGCTTCTCATGGCAAATGATATCTGTGTGGCTTGCAAGGTTTCTTAGCAATGCTCCTTCAACAGGGCATATCATTCGGCAACAACTGGCTCCATCCAGATCAACAAGTAAAGGGATGCCAAGCTCCTCCCTATGTGCTGTCAGATGCTAATCTGAACTGCATACCAATTTCAGGAGACCTGACTTCTACCACAGCATAGTGTCACACCTTTAATCCCAGCACTCAGGAGACAGAGGCAGGCAGATCTCTGCAAGTTTGAGACCAGTCTGATCTACATAGGGAGTTCCAGGACAGCCAGGACTACATAGAAAGACTCTTTTCTTAAAACACCAATACACATATACTAAATAAAAGGTACCTTGATTTTCTCCTTATTAATGCATTTTTCTGGGCTACTTTAGAGCTAGTTTTAGGGACTTTAGCATATGACCAGTGATGCCATCATAAATGCTGAACTCAACCTGGATTCCCAAGAAAACCCCCTCCAAGAATCAATGGGCTTGCATCCTTCTTCCAGCCCTCAGTGCTGGCTTTACATCCATACACCATTACACCTGGTTTATGCCCTGCTTGGGATCCAACTCAGGACTATATGCCCTAGGCAGGCACTCTTCTCACTGAGCTAAATCCCCAGCCAGACTCTTTACAGGTTTTAAAAAATTATTTGTGCTGGGTGTGGTGGCACACACCTTTAATCTCAGCACTCGGGAGGCAGAGGCAGGTGGATCTCTGTGAGTTCAAGGCCAGCCTGGTCCACAAAGCAAATCCAACCAGCCAAGTATACACAGAGAAACCCTGTCTCGGAAAAAAAAATTTTTGTAATGTGGAGCCTGACTGAATCCATCTTGAAAAAAGATTCCATTTTGTATTAAGTTTGACTCAGAGCTGACCTCCAGTTCCAAAACAACAACAGAATGTACCTGACCTTGTATTCCAGGGGTGTTCCCTCATCATCACCAGACAGCTCTCTCTGAGAAAGCACCCAAAAAGTCTAAACAAACTTTCTGATGGTCATGCTGACCACAGCTGGTTAGTCAGTAACAACAAGCCAATCAGAAATAGACATGACTAGCTACCCAAATGTCATCCAATCATATGGTAAAGAACCTGCTTCTTTGTCTGAGTCTGTATATAAACTCTGTACTTTTGGGTCTGGGGGCTCTCAACTCAAACAGCTGTGTCAGTGAGTGTTGAGAGTCCAAGTTCTGAGCTTGAATAAACAACCCTCATGTATTTACATCGGATTTGGCTCCTAGGTGATCTTTGGGGGTCTCAAGAACTGGGGAGAACAATAACATTTATTATGACAAATACGTACTATTTGTCTGTTAATACTACACATAAAATTCCCTGAAGGAATTTAGTTGTAATTTGCAAGAGACCATATATACAAATAGCATTAGACCATGAAAGATGTCATAAGGCAGAAGTTGAATAGTTGCCGAAGTATCATCTAAACTATTTTTGCTTGCTTTTTAAGTAAAAGCTGGTCTGCAAACTTCCAGTGATTCTCCTGTTCCTGCCTCTCATACCACTGTAGGTATGTTAGGATCATAGATGAGCACTACCACCTCTGGATTTATGTGGATTTGAACTCAGGTCCTCATGCTTGCATGCTGAATATATTATATACTGAGTCACCTCCTCACCCCCAGAAAAAGGTAAGTAAGCCATTGTTGTGCAGAAATTTCCTCCACGATGCATTCCATCCTGGAGGGATGTTCATTAAAACTTAGAAAGTAAATGAAATAGAAAGTTCAGGAAGTATACAACTCACAAGTGAAAAGTATAAAATTCACAAAGTCCATCCCCAAGATTATATAAGCAGAGTTGTTGACCATACTATGAGTTCTGTGGAGCAAACTCAGATCTCCAGGCCTGCACAGCAAGCTTTTTAACCACTATCCATATCACCATCTGTTGTTTTTAACAAAAACTCGATTGTATGATTTTGCCAATAAAAAATCAGGAGCCAGATGCTGGAGTGAAAGCCTGCTAGCTCAGAGAGGCAGAGAAAGCACCTAGCTGACCTTCCTCCTCAGCTGACATCCCAGAAGCAATATCTCCTTCCCCACGCCACCTCAAAAAGCACTCAAACTGAATGTCCCTCCCTTCTACTTCCTGTGCATCTCTCTATCTGTACTCCTGACTTCCTCTTCCTCTCAGTTTTTTTCTTAATAATCCTATGTTCCTGTCAACTGGTTGCTTGTTCTGTCTCTTGACTTATGGTTGACTTTATTTAATCCTGTTTACAATAAGAAGAAAGTTCTTAGATTAAAGGTTTGTATAGCCGGGCGGTGGTGGCGCACGCCTTTAATCCCAGCACTTGGGAGGCAGAGGCAGGCAGATCTTTGTGAGTTCAAGGCCAGCCTGGTCTACAAAGCGAGTCCAGGACAGCCAGAGATATTCAGAGAAACCCTGTCTCGAAAAACCAAAAAAAAAAAAAGGTTTGTGCTGGGCGGTGGTGGCGCACGCCTTTAATCCTAGCACTTGGGAGGCAGAGGCAGGCGGATCTTTGCGAGTTCGAGGCCAGCCTGGTCTACAAAGCGAGTCCAGGACAGCCAGAGCTGTTAAACAGAGAAACCCTATCTCGAAAAACCAAAAAAAAAAAAAAAAGGTTTGTATAAAGAATGGGGTGTTTTTCCTCCTGGCCCTATGCCTCTGGAAGAACAACTCAGACTCAAAATATATTTACAAGCCGGGCGGTGGTGGCGCACACCTTTAATCCCAGCACTTGGGAGGCAGAAGCAGGCAGGTCTCTGTGAGTTCAAGACCAGCCTGGTCTACAAAGCAAGTCCAGGACAGCCAGACTTGTTACACAGAGAAACCCTGTCTCGAAAAACCAAAAAAAGAAAAAAATATATATATATATATTTACAAATAACTAGGCCATAAAGCTAGGCTCTTTCCCAGATTATCTTGCAACTAAATTATCCCATTTATTCTAGTCTAAGTTCTGCCATGTGGCTGGTTACTTCTACTCAGGTACCACCCGTGTCCTTCTAGTAAATCACTCACACCTGGCACTATTCCAGAATCCTTTATGCCTACTAGATGTTCTACCTACTATTCTTCCCTTCCCTGAAGGCCATAGGTGTAGTTGTAAATTATAAACTATGTTTATTAATAAATATTAACACCTACCAACCAACCAACCTAACTTGTTAGAAAGGATACCCAGATCAAGACGTCCTCAGGGGCAGGTCATTGGAGGGAAACTGGTCAGCAGTCTGTCTGCAGAAACACCACAACAGCAGGCACTCAGTGGTCACTGGTTCTGGCGTTGCTATGGCAGTCTCATGTCCACTTGGGGTCAACCTCCTCAGTTGGTCTTGCTCCTAGTACCTCCCCTGTCCACCAGCCGGCATGGCCAGCCTGACATGGCTCTCCTCAGCCTTCCCAGTTCTTACAAACCTTCTCTGTGCCACCTAAGGGCTGGTCCCACCCAGGGCCACAGTCTCCTCACCATCCGCTGGCCTAGTCATAGGCCTCTGGCACGCTTCTGTTTGAGGTTGGACTTTTTCTGTCTGTGTGGCTCCAGGCACCGCTGCTGCCAGCCTGCCTCAGCCATCCCACCTGGTTCTTTGAACCTTCTCTGGGCAGGTCCTGTGCTGAGGCCTTTTTGCCTGCCTGGGCTTGCTCATGGCAGGTGCCACTTTCCATGGCTTTTCTCAGCCTTTCTGGGCTATTCCACCTAGGGTGCAATCTTCAGAAACTCTTATAAAGGAAAACATTTAAATTGTGGCTGGCTTACAGTTTCAGAGGTTTAGTCCATTATCATGGTGGGAAGCATGGCATCATCCAGGCAGATGTGGTGTTGGACAAGGAGCTGAGAGTTCTACATCTTTTTTTTGTTTGTTTGGTTGGTTGGTTTTGTTTTTTGTTTTTGAGACAGGGTTTCTCTATGTAACAGCCTTAGCTGTTCTGGACTCACTCTGTAGACCAGGCTGGCCTCGAACTCATAGAGATCCACCTGCCTCTGCCTCCGTAGTGCTGGGATTAAAGACATGAGCCAGCAAGCCTGGCTCCTGTGGGGGCCATTTCTATCCAAACCATAATGAGCTTGCCAGAGCAGAAGGAACTGCCTCAGTGACAGATTCCAAGACCAAATCCCTACAGGGAAGGTTCTTGAAGGAGTTGATGGCAAGACCTGGGGTGTGGGAGAAGGAGCTGTGTCAGTTAATTTCAATTGTCAGCTTAACACAACCTAGAATCATCTTGGAAAATTCCTAATGAGAAATTACCTAGATGAGGTTGGCCTATGGCACTTCTGTGGGTGACGTTTTAGTTGTCAACTATGGTGGGCTGAGTGGGACCTTATACCCTCAATGTGGGCAACAGTATTTCTTGGACTGGGCTTCCAGTTTTTATTTCAATCTCTTTATATCATTTAAAAAGGTAAAGGGGCCAGGTGGTGGTGGTGCACACCTTTAGTCTCAGCATTTGGGAGGCAGAGGCAGGTGGATCTCTGTGAGTACAAGACCAGCCTTGGGGTGGGGGAAGGGCATGCAGAGCATGGTGGCACATGCTTTTTTTTTTTTTTGAGACAGGGTTTCTCTTTGTAACAGCCCTGGCTGTCCTGGACTTGCTTTGTAGTCCAGGCTGGCCTCGAAATCACATAGATCCACCTGCCCCTGCCTTCTGAGTGCTGGGATTACAGGCATGCACCATCATGCCTGGCTCTCTGATGTCTTTTATCTTTTTATTTACTTATTTATTTTGTTTTTTTGAGACAGAATTTCTCTATGACATAGCCCTGGCTGTCCTGGACTCACTCTGTAGACCAGGCTTGGCCTTGAACTCACAGAGATCCACCTGCCTCTGCCTCCCAAGTGATGGGATTAAAGGAGTGCGCCACCACTGCCTGTAAGAGTTGACATTTGTTTTGTTTTGTTTTTAGGTTTTTCGAGATAGGGTTTCTCTGTGTATCCTTGACTGTCCTGGACTCATTTTTCAGACCAGGCTGGCCTTGAACTCACAGAGATCCACCTGCATCTGCCAGTGCTAGGAGTAAAGGCGTGCGCCACCATGCCCAGCCCAGCCGGCGGCACATGCTTTTAATGACAGCATCAGGAGGCAGCAGTAGGCAGATCTCTATGAAACCAAGGTCTGCCTAGCAACTCCCAGGCTACACAGTGCGACCCTGTCTGAAAAGAAAAGAAAAAAGACAAAAAACAAAAGGAGAGTAGGGACAGTGAGATGGCTTGGCAGATAAAAAGACACTTGCTACCAAGGCTGACAACTTAAATTCCATCTTTGAAACCCACATGGTGGAAGGTAAGAACTGACTCCTCCAAACTGCTCTCTGACAGATAGACCCTCCCATCCCCACACACAAATAAATAGATATTAATATTAATAGATTTTTTTTTGGTTTTTCGAGGTAGGGTTTCTCTGTGTAATAGCTCTGGTTGTCCTGGTCTCGCGTTTGTAGACCAGGCTGACCTCGAACTCACAGAGATCCGCCTGCCTCTGCCTCCCAAGTGCTGGGATTAAAGGCTTGCGCCACCACCGCCCGGTTAATATTAATAGATTTTAAAAGCTAAGATTCCTTGTAAACTCAAGCACTTATTTATAAATTGAATTAATTTATTTACTTGGGGTACTGGGAACAACACCCAGGTACTAGACTGAGCTCCATGTCCAGTGCAGCACGTGGCCATTTAGATGCATAGGATTATAATTATGTGACATTCATGGGAACAGCTGTTCTGCTTCGGGGCGCTCCAGGTTGGAAATGAATAATCATCGTGTCACACAAGGCATACATGGACAAAACAAAAGTGGTTCCATGGGGCAAGTTCTTTTTTAGCATAAAGATCAACCAGAACCCAAAACCAGCCAACAAACACCTTCCCTAAAATGTTGAGGACATCTTTTGTCTCTGAAGTAGTTGGTAGCTTTGTCTTATCCCACTGGTGGGAGCTCGATTTCACAGCCTGACAAGATTGGCTAATAAGAACAAAGGGGAGTGGGATGACCCTAGTCTAATTACCTTTGATAGAAACAAACAACAACAACAAATGCACATAGTGGCATTCTACTGGAGTGAGGCACAGGAGAAAGGGTAATGAAGAAGTTACATCCTTTGTAACCCCAGCATGAGGCACATGTCTTTTATCCCAGCTCTTGGGAGGCAGAGGCAGGCAGGTCTCTGTGAGTTCTAGGCCAGCCTGGTCTACAAACAGCCAGGGCTTGTTACACAGAGAAACCCTGTTTTGAAAAACAAAACAAACAAACAAAAAAAGAGATTACAAAGGAACAATCAAGGGCCGGGTGTGGTGGCACACGCCTTTAATCCCAGCACTCAGGAGGCAGAGGCAGGTGGATCTCTGCGAGTTGAGGCCAGCCTGGTCTACAGAGCAAGTCCAGAACATCCAGGGCTCCACATAGAAACCCTGTCTCAAAAAAAACAAAAAACAAAAAACAAAGGAACAATCAAGTTTTCCAGGCCCTGGATCACAGTGTTTCAGGATCGATCAATGGTTTTGTTGTTTTATTGCTGTTTTGCTGAGACAGGGTCTCATGTAGTCTCAACTGCCCTCAAACTTACTATGCAGCTAAGTACATCCTCAAAATCCCAACTCTCAGACATCTGCTTCCCAAGTTCTCTGAGTGTGTGTGTGTGTGTGTGTGTGTGTGTGTGTGTGTGTGTGTGTCCATACCTGGTTTTCAGTGCCTTGTCCTGATTTGTCAGTAAATTAGCCTTCTCCTGGCCATGACTGAGTGCCTGACACAAATAAATTAAAAGGCCCATCAGGGAGGTACAAGCCTGGACTCTCAGAACTTGGGAGGAAGAAGCAAGATGATTGCTGTGAGTTCAAGGATAGCCTGGGCTACCGAAGAAGTTCCAGGCCAGCCAGGGTTACATAGAGAGACTGCCTCTGCTATACATAGTGATGTATACAATTAATCCCAGCACTCAATAGGTAGAGGCAGGGGGATCTCTGTGAGTTCAAGGTTAGCCTAGCCAAAGTAGCTAGTTCCTAAACAACCATAGCTACATAGTGAAACCCTGTCTGAAAATACAATTAAACAAACAAACAAATAAAATACAAAGAGAGACTGCCTCAAATAAATCAATAAATAAAACTAAAAGAAGGGTTGGAAGCTGGACTGTGGTGGTACACGCTGTTAATCCCAGCATTTAGGAGACAGAGGCAGGCAATGCTCTGAGTTTTGAGGCCAGCCTGGCCTACAGAATGAGTTCCAGGACAGCCATGGCTTTGCAGAGAAACCCTGTATCGAAAAAATGGGGGGGGGGGTTGGACATGGCAGTGAAGACCTGAAATATCTACTGCTGGTGAGGCTGGTTCAAGGCCAGCCTGAGAAACTTACTAGAAACTCTGTCTCAAAAATAAATAAATAAAAAGGAGTCTGGTGCATACCTTTTATCCCAGCATTCGGGAGGCAGAGGCAGGCAGAACTCTATGACTAGGGCAGCCTGGTTTACATAGTGAGTTCCAGGATAGCCAGGGCTACATAGAGAGAAAAAAAACAAACAAATAATAATAATGATGATGATGTCATAATTAGGGTTACTGTTTCTGTGATAAACACCATGGCCTAAAGCAACTTTGGGGAGGGAAGGGTTTCTTTCACTCACAGCTCCATATGACAGTTCATCACAAAAGCGCTGAGGGCAGGAACTCAAGCAGGGCAGGAACCTGGAGCTGATGCAGAGACCATGGAAGGGTGTTGCTTACTGGCTTGCTCCAAGGGCTTACTCAGTCTTTCTTTTTCTGTTCGGTTGGTTGGTTGGTTGGTTTTTTCGAGACAGGGTCTCTCTGTGTAACCCTGGCTGTTCTGGACTCACTTGTAGACCAGGCTGGCCTTGAACTCACAGAGACTCGCCTGCCTCTGCCTCCCAAGTGCTGGGATTAAAGGCTGTGCCACCACACCTGGCCTCAGCCTGCTTTCTTATAGAACCCAGGACCATCAACGCACAGGTGACATCGCTCACAATGGGCTGGGCCCTCCCAGCCCAATCACTAAGTAAGAAAATGCCCTACAGGCTGTATAGCCTGGTTTGGCTTGAAACTTACACTGATCCCCCTGCCTCACCCTTTCTATTGAGGGGATTACAGCAGGAGGAAGCCATCATGGTCCACTAAGAGTCTAGCCTTTTGAAGAACACTTTCTGCTTTATTACACCCCTAGATCTCTTGGCAGACCACAGTATTAGCCTCCAAACTGAACCCCAAAGGGCAAGAGGCCAGTGACACTCAAGTTCCCATTCCACATCCCCATTCTATGGTCCAAGTTCCATGTCCCCTCTCTCACTAGCAGCACAGAACACAGGCCACCAAATTTATGAAAGCTCCAAGACCAACCCAGAAAGCGTTTGTGTCCTACCACCTGGGGACTTTTCCTAGCTTGACCGAAGTTATATCAATGCCAGGCTGGTCATCTGTGAGCAAAATCCTGTTGACGCTTCTTGTACTCCTCCCTCTCTGGCCTTGAGTTGTCCTTCCTCTCTGTAGGAGACACAGGAGACCTCTAGATAGCACTTTGCAGACCGAGAAGAAATGCACAGCCTGGCACATCTGTGGCTCTGAGTGATTCCTTGTGGACCTCTTTCTCTCATTGGGCCTCCCACCTGCCCCCAGGGCAGAAACCCAGGGAAACCAAGCCCAGGGCCATTTCCCAGCACGGCTGGGCTACATTCAAACAATAGTCCAGTGGCAGTTAGGCAGGGCAGCCCCAGAAACCAGAGCTGTTTGCTTAGTGTCCCAACAGCTGCGTCAGAGTCCCAGAAAAGCCCATGAGCTGTTTCACTTCCTGTCAGAGTGGTTTCACTTCCTGCTGGCCGGTCACCCAGGCCTCTGTGCACAACAAGCCAGAAGGCCTCTGGGACCCAACCACGGAGGAGCGGCTAGCTGTAGGTTCTCTCGTCTTCTTGTGTCTGCACGGGTTTTTCGGTCTTTGTGCAGGGTGGTTGTGTCTGTGTGTGCCTTGTGTGCTTTGGCATGTCAGTGTGGGCTGCTGTGCTCATGTGTGCATCTAAGTGGAGTGCTGTGTGTTATGTTTGTGGAAAGAGTTAGATACGTTTGTGAGTTTTGCATGTGGGTTTATGTGTTTTGGGAGAGGAGTGTGTGAGCTTGTGTACATGCATGTTTGTGGGTTTGTATATACTCTTCCCATGGTTCAAAACAGTTTCAGGGCCGGACATGGTGGTGCACACCTTTAATCCCAGCACTTGGGAGGCAGAGGCAGGGGAATTGCTGTGAGTTCAAGGCCATCCTGGTCTACAAAGTGAGTCCAGGACAGCCAGGAAAGCACAGTGAGACTGAGAACCTGTCTTGAAAACAAAACAAAACAGTTTCAGACAAGCAATATGGAAAAGCATTCTAAAATGCCTTCATGACTCTGTGAACTTCCTTAAAACCACAATTGTGGGGCTGGAGTAAAGGCTCAGTGGTTAAGACCACTGTCTGTTCTTCTAAAGGACTCAGGCTCAATTCCCAGCACCCACATGGGGCCTCACAACCATCTGCAACCCTAGTTCTGGGGGATTCCATACATTCAGGCAAAACGCCCCTCCATGTTCACAGCTGTCTGTAATTGCAGGGCGTGGTGGCGCACGCCTTTAATCCCAGCACTCAGGAGGCAGAGGCAGGCGGATTTCTGAATTCTAGGCTAGCCTTGTCTACATAGTGAGTTCCAGAACAGACAGAACTACATAGTGAGACCCTGTCTCAAACAAAACAAAACACCATCCAACCAAAACAAAAACCGACCAAGAGACACCTGCTGCCGGGGACAGGCATGAGCAGCAATAAGGAGGAAAGAGAATTCCGTGGGTTTGTCCTAGGCAGAGCTGCCTGTCCTGTCAGCACTGCGCGTGCTACCTCCTACCATCACTCAGTGCTCAGCCTGTGTTACCACACACACCGCCTTGGAGGCAAGCCTGGGCTACTTGTATTTCATCCACCTCAGTGAAATGTTGAGGCAGCTTTAGGGAGACAGCTGCCTCCCATCTTTTTGTTAGTAGTCAGCACATGCTTTACAGACACCAGCACATGTTTTTACACTCTTGGCAGTGCTCCGGGTTCTATTCTTCCCCCGACCTCTGGTATTTTTGAGGCAGGGTCTCACTTTGCAGTTGCCACTGGGCTGGAACTTGCTATGTAGACCAGGATGGCCCTAAATTTGTGACAATCCCAACTACTGGATGACAGATCCACACTCCCACCCTAGCCTGTGTTGTATTTCCACTCTTTCTAAGGGGGGGGGGTGATTCTTTTTTTAAGCTGTTATGCCTTATGCCTCATGACCTATAGAATGGGTCTGTCCTCTGTGCAAAGAGGCTTTGGCATCACCATGCCAACACCTTCACTTTGCAGACACATTTCTCCTACGAGGATAAGCCCCCCCTTACCACCTCAACCACCTCTAAGCTCAGTGGTTCTCCTCACTAGATTCGACTTTCTTATCTCAAGTTCCTTGTTACACCATTGTCCCAAGGTAGTCCTCATTTCACATTTCAACCCCAACAGGGCCTTTCTTTCTTTCTTTTTAACATTTATTTATTTCTTTAAGTTACATCTCAATCATAGCCCCTCTCCCCTCTCCCCCTCCCAGTCCCACCCTCCAACTCTCTTCCCTCTCACCCTTCTGTTTTTTTTTTTTTTTGAAATTTAAGAGGCATCTTCTTCTCCCACAACATCTCCCCTTTTAGTCCAATAAAAGGCTCTTTTTCTTTTCTTTTTTTTAATATTTTATTTATTATGTATACAGTGTTCTGCCTGCATGAATGCCTGCAGGCCAGAAGAGGGAATCAGATCACATTGTGGATGGTTGTGAGCCACCATGTATGTGGTTGCTGGGAATTGAACTCAGGACTGCTGAAAGAACAGCCAGTGTTCTTAACATCTAAGCCATCTTTCCAGCCCAGGCTCTTTTTCTTATAACAATACATACAATACAAAACAATGAGAACAATTAGGCCACAATTATGAAAATTATAAGGTATAACATACATTCCCATGTCCAGTCCATATGTAATTGGCAACTGATATTAATATTCTATTATGTGCCGGGCGGTGGTGGTGCACGCCTTTAATCCCAGCACTTGGGAGGCAGAGGCAGGCGGATCTCTGTGAGTTTGAGGCCAGCCTGGTCTACAGAGTGAGTCCAGAACAGCCAGAGATACACAGAGAAACCCTGCCTCGAAAAAAACAAAAAAAAAAAAAACAAAAAACAAAAAAATATTCTATTATGTATCTATCTTAATGAGGACCTTGCTTTCTTAGGTTTCAGAAGATGGCAAGGTATAACAGTTTGTAGCAAATTCTACATAAGGATAGTTGAGATCCAGGAAAACTATACTTAACGATTCAAACATACCACTCACGTGGTGGGGTCAGAAGATCGCCCACCAGCAGGGTGCCAAAAGGACATGCTTATTCCTATAACACCAGAATCAATTTCTTTTTTTTTTTTTGGTTTTTCGAGACAGGGTTTCTCTGAATATCTCTGGCTGTCCTGGACTCGCTTTGTAGACCAGGCTGGCCTCGAACTCACAAAGATCCGCCTGCCTCTGCCTCCCAAGTGCTGGGATTAAAGGCGTGCGCCACCACTGCCCGGCCAGAATCAATTTCTAAAACACCCATCCCCTATACTTGTTTTCTCTATGATCAAACTAGAGATTGATTATAGGGATTATTGTTGACAACGGCCAGAGCTGTATGGAGCCTGCCCTTGTTGGACCTGTAGAAGACATGATGCATATTCAGGGAGGCATTTTACCTTTTATGCAAAATGGGAACTCTTTTATATTCTAATTAATGTCCCATGGCACCCCAGATGGGAGATAGAGTATCAGTAAACTCTACTGTATCATCCACCATCAGGCACACATCCCACCCTCTCAACCCCTACATATACACACAGTAGACGTGGTTCAAAGCTCCTTGAAGGTCCTCACATCCCTAATATCACCCCTTTAGAGGATATTCCCACCTCCCTGCCATACCATGTCTTGCTTCAGACCTTAACCTTTGCATACCAGCTATTGAATAATGCTCTACCTGACCGATTTGGAGAATGTTGGTTGTGTGTCCCTCCTGGGTCAAATTCACGACCACCATTTGTGGCCTCAACCGTTGCCTTTTTAGACTCTCTCTCCCCACCACTCATTAACTGCTCTAAGCCAAATATCACAACTACCCCTTATCTCTCCCACATCTCTTTCTTCAGTATCACAGATTACTTTAACTCCCCAGGAACATGCTCTGTGGGCACACTGGATCCCACATACTGCAATAATACCTTAACCGTTAGTACTGCCACATATCCCCTATGCCCAAACATTCACAATGCCTCAAATCTCTGCAGCATGTAAGATTATCACTGCCTACCTGCTGGGGTGGTCTGGGACTTGTGCCCAGGTGTTCCTTTTTCCAAAACAGTAAAGAACCCTTGCCAATTCCCGTCACCGAGTTTATAGTGGCATGGTATGAAGAATGAGCAGTTCATGTCATATGCTTTCTATCTTGGGCATAAGCAGTAGCGTTACCACTGGACTGGGAGGGCTGACAAGATGGGGTGATCTGCTTGTGTTCAATTGTTAATTGGTCATCCCCTGCCTTCCTTAGTAGGAGCTGACATTTATGGAGTGCCTCAAAATGACATTTGCAACTCTTGCTTCCCCCAAACCCTCTCTGATTGGCTTTAATAAAATGCTCAGCCCTGGGATTGGAGAGATGGCTCAGTGGTTAAAAGCACTGGCTGCTCTTCCAAAGGACCCAGCTTCAAATCCCAGCACCCACATGGCAGTTCACAGCTGTCTGTAATGACCTGGCAGTGGTGGCACCCAGGCAGGTGGATCTCTGTGAGTTCAAGGTCAGCCTGGTCTACAGAGTGAGTTCCAGGACAGCCACGATACACAGAGAAATCCTGTCTCCAAAAACAAAACAAAACAAAAAATTGCTGAGGCCTGTGACTGAGGCAGAGACAGAGGTAGGTGGAGCTAAGGTTCTCAGGCTTTTGGGAGAGGATATTAGGACAGCCTTGAGGAGGAGAGGAAGAAGCAGAAGGAAGAGGAAGGACAGATACTTTAGGGTTAGGAAGATCAAAACTACATGAGTCCTGTAGCATCAGCATGTCATGGAGAGAAACAGCCCCAGGGGACATGTAAATATTGGGGTTTGGGGGGGCAGTAGAATTGCTCAGTCACAGGTTAAGTCTGCCAAAAATCCATCAGGTGTCTGTGTGTATTTATTTATAGTGGCAGGTTAGAGATTAGCACTGCCTTCCTAATAACTTTACATTTCTATTGGTAATTATTAATTATTTAATTTCTACAGACTACATCCCTTACTATTTACCATTCATTTTCTTCTCAGTTAGTCCAGGATCTCCAATGGGTGGCTCCACGTCCTTACTCCCAAGAGCCAAACATACTCAGTGGCTGCTGAATTACTACAAAATCAACGAGGATTAGATTTAATAACAGCAGAGAACAATGGTCTTTTTCTCTTCTTTGGGAAGGAATGTTGCTTCTTTGTTAAGTTGTTAGGGTGATCTGGAAGCTGCTTGCATTCTGTTGCTAATTACTGGCTCCAAGATCTGGTTGCCTCCGAGACAAGGACATTGTCACAATGAAGATTTGTCACCTATACCTGTCATTGTTGTGTAAACCTTGCTCTACCTAATTTAAAGTTGATTGGTTGAATAAAATGCTGCCGCCTGGACTGGGTAGAAGAGAGGTAGGCAGGGAAAAAATGGTTGGGCTTTTTGGGGCATGGAGGAGGATGGGAAAGAGAAGAATCAAAGGAGAGGAAAAGAGAAGACATGCCATGGGTTAGATGGAAAAACATCATTCCACATGGCCTGGAACATTAGCATAGCGTGGATAACAACACCCCAGGGGCCAGGCGTAGTGGCACGCGCCTGCCTTTAATCCCAGCATTCGGGAGGCAGAGGCAGGCCTATCTCTGCAAATTCAAGGCCAGCCTTGTCTGCAAAGCAAGTCCAGGACAGCCAGAGCTGTTATAGAGAGAAACCCTGTCTCGAAAAACCAAAAAACAAACGCACAAACAAATACCCCAGGAGATGTCTGTATATGCTACAGTGTTTTATTTGGGAATAAAATTATAAAATACTTTAGATGGGATAAGATTGCACAATCCAAGCTAAGGCTTGTAAAAATCCATCAGGTGACTCTGTGTGATTATTCATAAGTGGGTAAGAGATAACTCCATTGCCCTAATAATCTGATTAATCAATTATTGATATTAATGTTTTCTACAACATTAACCAATCAAGTATAGTAAAGACAAGAGATGACAACTTCAGATGAATCTCCAAAAATGTAAGAAACAGATTGATGTTTCTGGCCAGTGGATCAATGACAGGCCACTTTGGAAGGCTCTGCCCACCCTGCCCCACAAAGAAACCCTGTGTAAAACCTGTGTTCTGCTCAGTTCTATGCTGCTTTTAGTCCAAGCCAGACTCTTAGGTTTTTCTCTCCCAATAAATCTCTGTGTGTGGTTTGTTGTGCAATGTGACTTTGCGGTATTCCTTGGCTCCTGATTGCCAGGATATCTTTCCCTTTTGAGCTGTAACACTTGTACTGTGAATCCTGGATCTGAGTTTACATGGGCAGGAGTATCATGAGAGGAAAGAAAGGAGTCTACAGAGTTGTCCTCTGACCTTCATACAGGAGCCATGTTTGTGTGCCAACTACACAAATCATGCACAATGTGCACACAGTAATAAATAGATTACTCTATTTTACATTATTTTATTTCATTTATTCTTTTTTTTTCTCTTTCTTTTTTTTTTTTTTTTTTGCTGTTTCAAAGGCTTTATTTTCACTTGGTCCAAGACTTGGGAGGGGCTCCAGGGCGGTTACAAAGCTGCCTAGTGGCTGGAGAGGTTAATTCAGGTGGAGGTCCTTTGACAGGCTGGTGCAGAGCAGAGGGAGCCCCTTGGAAGGCGAGGAGGCCTCCTAGTCGTGCTTCAGAGTGAGGCGCTCAAAGAGATACTCGCCCAGAGATGGCGGTGGCACACCAGTCTGCTTCTGCGCTGGCTGTGACCCAACCACCCTGCGGAGGTTGGTCAGGTGGTTGCCCATCTTCTTGATGGCCTTCACCTCCTTATCCAGGAAATGGCTTTCCAAGAAGTCACAGAGATGAGGGTCCGTGCGCGCAGAGGCCAAGGAATGAAGATCCAAGAGGGCCTGGTTCAGGCTCTTCTCCAGGGCCAGGGCAGCTTCCATGGCCTCCTGGGTTTTACCCCACTCATCTTGAGATGGCTTCTGCACATCCAGGAAGACTGCGCGGCCACCTCGATCGTTCTGCATCTTGAGGAGACGCTCAGCGCCCTCGTGCTTCTCCTCAGCCAGTTCACGGAAGAAGTGGCCTACACCCTCCAGAGCCACGTCATCCCGTTCAAAAAAGTAGCCCAGAGAGAGGTAGGTGTAGGAGGCCCGCAGGTGCAAGTTGACCAGGCGGTTCACGGCAGCTTCCACTTCGGTGGAATAGTTCTGACGAATGTGGCAGGTCATGGCTGATCCGCAATACGGAGCTTAACCGCGAAGGGTCGGTGCTGGCTGGTCCGAGGAGCCGAAGGCGGCGAGGAGATGGTCCGCGAGGGAGTCGCCCGGGTCTGTTCCGTCCAAACACTGTTGAAGCAAGACACAGATCCACGGGGCCTCCGGGGCACTGCTCCCTTCTCTTTCTTTTTATTATTATTATTTCCTTTTGTTTTGTTTTTCGAGACAGGGTTTCTCTGTGTATCCTTGACTGTCCTGGACTCACTTTGTAGACCAGGCTAGCCTTGAACTCACAGAGATTCGCCTGCCTCTGCCTCTGCATCCCCAAGGCATGGGCCACCATGCCCAGCTATTTCATCTATTTTAAGAACAACACTTTAAAGTCCAGGCCAGGAATTTACAGGGAACAGACCCCAGCCACTCAGGCTCCTGCTCATTCATTCTCATAAAGAAGTATGTTTCCCTAGGAGGGACAGGCTGGCCTCAGCTGAATCCAGGTGCCTTTCTCTCTGGCTTCCTTTGTGTTCTGATCAATTTTCTTCACCCATTTCAGGATGTCCTCTCAGCTCTTAGAGAGTTCCATTGCTCAGCCCACACACCAATGCTCTTGGCAAGGACCTTGCCCTTAGATTGCTTGTTCACAAGGATACCCACTGCATTCTGAGGTCACAGACACTCCTAGTCCTATCATAGTAACATTTAGGAGGTATTCTTTTTTTAACAGTGTCCACTCTCTTGATGCTTACTTCACTCTTTTTTTTTCTGAGACAATTGATGGTTCAACAGTTAAAACACTGGCTGCTCTTCCAAAGGACCCAGGTTCAGATCCCAGCACCCACGTGGCAGTTCAAAATTGTCTGTAGTGCCAGGTATGGTGTCCCAGGCCTTTAATCTCAGCACTCAGGAGGCAGAAGCACTCTAAACAAACAAAGCTGGTAAGTGCTGAGGACAGCTCAGGAGTAGAGCATTTACCTAGCATGTGCAAGACTGTGGGTTCCACCCCCAGCACTGCAAAACAGATTGGTCACTTGGTTGATGGGACACCGGGTGAAATCCAAAAGCTCTGGCCTGAGAATTTGAGTGGTAGGGGGAAGGTGGAGGGGTCATGGTAGAATGGCCATTTTGCTGTTTGAAGGCTTTGGCAGCAACAAACCAACTTGGACAGGCTTTCTCTGTATAGCCCTGGCTGTCCCAGAACTTGCTTTGTAGACCAGGCTGGCCTCTAACTCAGAGATCCATTTGCCTCTGCCTCTGTGCTGGGACTAAAGGCGTGTGCCATCATGCTCTGGGGGGAGTTTTATAGGGGGTGGAGCCTGAGCTGCTGGACTGAAGAACAGACAGTACAACAGACTAGCAGTGTGAACTGCCACCATGAAGAGAGAATTTTATTGGGTTGTCTTGTGTCTGGAAAAGGAAATGGGCTATAGACAAAGAGACCAGCATTCTAAAAGCCAGCCAGTGTATCTGTAAAGAGGAAAAGGCTGAGGTTAGAGCCCCAATCCTGTTTTTTACACAGGATGATCCAGACCTGGGAACATGGGTTCAAAACACCTAAATTGTAAGTGGCAGCAGATGGGAGCTGCAAACAGCCCCTGTGTTCCTGTGCTTCCCCAGTCAGCCTAACCCAGGACTAAGTCCTTGGCTGTGCACACCCACAGGCTTTCCTCCAGCCTTGTCCCCTCTGGACACAGGTGAGAGAGGTCAGAAGAGCAGTGTTCAGCAGCCAGCTGGAACTTGCATGTGGGGTGGGATGCTGGGGTGTGTGTGTGTGTGTGTGTCTTTAAAATGGCAGCTTAAAAGGGCCCAGCAGGCATCTGCAAAAAGGCATCTGCATCTCCTACCCAGTCCTAGCCCCTAGGCCCAGTGCCAGGGGAGCAGACCCTTTGTCAACATAGCCATCCCAGCTTTGTGCACCATGAGGAAGACAGAAAGAGACTTTTGGCAATTCTCATGGGGAGGGGAGGGACTTAGCCACCAGAGTCCCCGAAAATGTTCTCATTCAAACAAACAAGAACAAAGCGATTGATAAGCTGGAGGAAGAAACAAGGAGGCAGTGCAAGCGAACTCTCAAGCTCCATGTAATTAAGGTGTGCTCCCTCCCAAACGCGCCTGCACTAAGGGTGGTGTGTTTATTAACCTGGTCAAAAGGCCTCAGGGCAAATTAAGCTGTAGCTGAGCTTTGCAAATGAGACAGGGCCACTGGGGTGTGAAGGGGACTCGTAGTATTGGGCTATCAATAAGAGAGGGGAAGTCCCAACCTATGGAGGGAGGTTCTGGGGGACACGCGGCAGAGACTGGGGGAGCTGACCTGTTTCCACCGGTACAGGCTGGGCTGCTACTAAGGTTAAGGGCTAGCAGGCTTGCTCGCCCCACCCCCAGGACAGTGCCAATTAACGTATGCGACTGTGCCAGTGAGATCCAGGGATATTTACATTGCGTTTGTGCCAGTATTGGCCCAGGGGGTGCCTACCCAGTGGGAACCTTTGCACTGTGCAGGAAGCATCATCGCAAGGGTGTCTGCGCAGCAGACGTGAGCATATGGGCGGCAAGCAGCCCTGTAGACAGGGGAGGGAGGACAGCACCCACGCGAATCTCCCTCCTGTGACTGTTTCGAGACCCGTAACTAAGGCCAAAGACCACCAGGGCTCCTGGTTGCACTGCCTTTCTCCTCCCAGATGCTCTGATCCCTGTCGCAGGCTCTCGGAACAGAGATACAAAACAGCTGAGCAGATAAACAAGTCGCCACCTGCTCCCTCCTCCCCAGTGACGCCGCCCTGGTCCCCAAGTCCCACCCCTTCTTCCTTGCACTCTTTCCCTCCACTGCCCTCTGAAGCCACACTCCCTGGTGACATGGTGGCGGCAGCAGCTGCTGCAGTCTGCCCTTTCTCCTGCTGGCGCTGCTCCTGACCCCGCCCTTCCCCCTTGCCCCACCAATGGCAAATGAGGAACATGTGTCTGAAGCCCTGGGCTCTCTCCTCCCGAGGCCATTTCAAACAAAACGTTTGTGCTTCTGAAAGTCAGGCATGGATCTCTGGAGTCCCCAGGGAAAAGAGGTTTATGGCATCCGCCAGCCCTGGAGACAGTGTCTGGCCACTTGGCCCTCAACCCTTTGCCAGGGACAGGAAGACTGAAAGGAAGGGGTTAATATGTACAGAGAAGCCCTGAGGGGCCCAGCTCCATTCCAGACTGCAAGGGAAGTAGGCTCTGGGATGGAGGGTAGGGGCTCTGGAAACTTCAAGAGGCCAGGAGGCCAAGGTCCATTTGAAACCCTGAAGAAGTTCACCTCACTGTAGTAATTTGATAGTGCAGAGCAGGAGCACATATACATGGTGTGCTCTTTTTTTATATATGTTATATATTTTATTATACATGGTGTGCTCTTGTGACAACACACTTTGGTAGTCAGAAGCCCTGAATTCGTGTGCTTAATAGGTCCCCAGCGCCAATGACAGGCATTAACAGAAAGCCCTATTAGTTGGGGACACAGGAGAGGTGCTCCAAAGTGCCTCTTCCCAGGGAGTGGGTGTGTGCACTGAGCTGGCTGGTGAAATCCCCAGAGGCTTTGAGGGCAATTCAAAGCTTGAACCCTGCACTGCTGGCCCCCCCTGAACTTCTGCCTTTACACCCCCATCCCAGACACCCACACACACACCTCCCAGGCCCCCAACACTGCTCACTCTGAGTCTCTAGTTCCTCAGAATTCTGTCTTTAGAGTTTATGCAGAAGAGGTGTGTGTTGTGTTTGAACAAAACAAGCATGTCTTTCATTTGTCAACACCCTTCCATCCCCTAGTGTTGGAGGTCAAAGCTGGAGCCTTGCGCTGTGGAAAAACACAATCACTGAGCTCCACCTCCAACCTTCATCAAGTCTTTGGTAACTGAATTCAGAACCCAGTGCTGTATGGTGTGCAAAGCAGCAAAAAGATGAACTTAGATAGCACTGGGCTGGGTTGGGTGTCAGTCAGTTAAGGCTTTATGACCTTGAAGGAGTGACTTCAGCTTCCTCAGCCTTAGTTTTCTCATTGGTAGATTACAAAAAGGGGCCCTGACGGAAGAGTTTAGTAGGTAAAGGTGCTGACCACCAGAGCATGAATACACACACACACACTTGACAAGTTAACTGATTTGTTTTGGTTTTTGGAGACAAGATTTCTCTGTGTAGCCTTGGCTGTCCTGGACTCACTCTGTAGACCAGGCTGGCTTTGAACTCATAGAAATCTGCCTGCTTCTACCTCCAGTGCTGGGATTAAAGGCATGAGCCACCAGGCCAGGCCTAGTTAACTGATTAATAGAAATATTTTTAAATACAAAAAGGATCTGCCTCACAATTTAGATAGTCCTTTTTCTTTTTTTAGACAGGGTTTTTCACTATGTTGTCCTGGAACCCTCACAGTAGCTCACCAGGCTAACCTTGAACTCACAGAGAACCTCCTGCTTTTGTCTGCAAGGGCTGGGATTACACAGAATAACCTTGTCTCAGAATAAGTAAGTAAGTCAATAAATAAATTAAATTAAGTACTTTTTTAAAAAGCCAGGTGTGATGGCACATACTTTTGATTCCAGCCCTCAGTGGGCAGAGGCAGGAGGATCTCTATATGCTCAAGGCTGGCCTTGTCTACAGAATGAGTTTAATGCCAGCATTAAAGATGTGAGCCAGCATGCCTAGCTATCTTGTTTTAATGTGTCATGAATGTTTTGCCTGCATGCTTATACTATATGCTTGCTTGGTGCCCACTGAGGTCAGAAGAGGGAACTGGATCCTCTAAAACTGGAGTTACAACGGATGGTTGTAAGCCACCATGTTGTATCAGAAGCCAAACCGGGGTTTTCTGCAAGAACAGTGTTCTTAACCGCTGAACTAGCAACTCAGCCTCGAAGTGATCCCTCATTTTTCATGTAAAATTAAGTAACAAAGTAAATATACATAAAACATAATCCTTGCAGGCAAAATACCCATACACATGAAATAAAATATAAAAAATTAAAAAACTAGCGCTCCTTTAATCCCAGCACTCGGGAGGTAGAGGCAGGCAGATCTCTGTGAGTTCAAGGCCAGCTTGGTCTACAAAGTGAGTCCAGGACAGCCAGGGCTACACAGAGAAATCCTGTCTCGAAAAACAAAAACAAAAAAAAAACCCAAAAATTTAAAAAACAAAACAAGTACAATCTTATGGAATAGAAAATGAAACCCCAGAAACACTGAATGGCCAGCAACATTGGCAAACATTAGGCGCATAAAACCCAGAGATCGGGGCTGGAGAGATGGCTCAGCGGTTAAGAGCACTGACTGTTCTTCCAAAGTACCCGGGTTCAAATCCCAGCACCCATATGGCAGTTCACAGCTGTCTGTAATTGCTGGGCGTAGTGGTGCACCCCTTAAATCCCAGCACTTGAGAGGAAGAGGCAGGCATATCTCTATGAGTTCAAGGCCAGCCTGGTCCACAAAGTGAGTCCAGGACAGCCAGAACTACACAGAGAAACCCTGTCTTGAAAAAACAAAACAAAAAAACAAAAAAACCCAGAGATCATCCAGGCATGGTGGCATATGCCTTAAATCCCAACACCCTGGAGGCAGAGGCAGGCAGATGTCTGTGAGTTCCAGGCCAGCCTGGTCTACAAAGTAAGTACAGAACAGTCATGGATAAATAGAGAAACCCTGTCCTGAAACCCTCCCCATCAAAAACAAAACAAAACAAAAAAAAAAAACCCAGAGATCTGAAGAGGCACCTGGGTCAGGAGCAGACCCATGGGTTGCTCACTTGTTGACACATGGTATCAGGTAGTCCAAGTTGGTCTCAAATTCAGACTTATTATGTAGCCCATGATGAACTTGAACTCCTGATTCCTCCTTTTCCATCTCAACACTAGCTGAAAACTACTGCATTGTTGCTTCATTGATTTGTTTTGTTTATTGTTCGCATTATTGTTTATTTTTCAGTATTGAAGATTGAACCTTGGGGCTCACTTTCTAAACACGCTGCTAAGCTTAGCCACTGAGCTGTATCTTTTTCTTTTCTTTCTTTTTTTGTTTTGTTTTTTAGGTTTTTGTTGACTGTCCTGGACTCACTCTGAAGACCAGGCTGTCTTTGAACTCACAGAGATCCACCTGCCTCTACCTCCCAAGTGCTGGGATTAAAGGAGTGTGCCACCACACCCGGCAAGTACACTCAGCTGTGAACTGCCATGTGGGTCCTGGGATTTGAACCCGGGTCCTTTGGAAGAACAGCCAGTGCTCTTAACTGCTGAGCCATCTCTCCAGCCCCTGAGCTACATCTTAAGGCCTTTCTTTTTTACCTTTTTGTTTTTGAGGTAGGGTCTCACTAAGTTGCCCAGGCCATTCACTTGAACTCAGGCCAGCCTTCCTAGGCTTCCTTAGTAGCTGGAATTACAGGCCTGCCATCTCAAGCCCTTCTGAAGAACTGCTTTACAGCTAAAGCTTCTCTGAGGAGTTGAAACTATGACTATGCTCCTAGTGGAGCACTACTGCAGAACAGGAGGGTTGACACTCTCCAATACTGCTCCTCCTAACAAGGGGCACACTTTTAATCCCAGCACTCAGGAAGCAGAGGCAGGCGAATCTCCAAGTTCGAGGCCAGCCTGGTCTACAAAGTGAGTTCCAGGAGGGCTACAGAGAAGCCCTGTCTCAAAAACTGAAAAAAAAAAGAAAAAAAAAAACCTTAAACTGGGTGTCTGTTTAGCATGGTGAGGCCTTGGATTCCATTACAACATATAAATGCAATAAGTGCATAAATAAATAAACACATGCATGCATACATACATGCATGCATACATACATACATGCATACATACATACATGCATGCATGCATGCATACATACATGCATACATACATACATACATACATACATACATACATACATACATACTTACTTACATGAACTGGGCGGAGGTCAAGAGAAGTAGAAATCAAGATTGTTAGGTTTCTATAGCTGTGAGGAAATGTCAAAAGCAGCTTGGGGAGGAAAGGGTTTATCTCAGCTTATAACTTGTAGTGTACCCTGAAGGAAACTCCAAGGCAGGAATATGGAAATAGGAGCCAATGCAGAGGCCATACAAGGGTGTTGCTTACTGGCTTGCTCCTCATGTCTTGCTCAGCCTGCTTTCATATATCACCCAGGACCACCCTGCCCTGGGGTGGCACTACCCATATTGAGGTGGATCCTCCCACATCAGTTAATCCAAAAAATGCCTATTGACTATAGGCCAATTTTATGGAGATATTTTCTCAACTGAGTCCCTCTTCCCAAACGAGTCTAGTTTGGGTCAAGTTGACAAAAAAAAAAAAAGAAAGAAAGAAAGAAAGAAAGAAAGAAAGAAAGAAAGAAAGAAAGAAAGAAAGGAAGGAAAGAAAGAAAGAAAAAGAAAAGAAAAAACCCAATCAGGACACCCAGGCCTGTTGTTGGTCATGCTGGCTGGACAGCAGAGGCTAATGTTGAGCAACATCCCCCCCCCCCGCCATTAGAGGGTGCTGTCTCAGTGGAAGACCTTAGTTCTAGACTTTTCTGCCTCTTTGTAGAGGTGTATTTTTTTTTTTTGTTTTTGTTTTTGTTTTTTTGGTTTTTCGAGACAGGGTTTCTCTGTATAACAGCTCTGGCTGTCCTAGACTCACTTTGTAGACCAGGCTGGCCTCGAACTCACAGAGATCCGCTTGCCTCTGTCTCCCAAGTGCTGGGATTAAAGGCCTGCGCCACCACCGCCCGGCTGTAGAGGTGTATTTTTAAATCGGATTGGAAAATGATTCCAAGTAGCTAGTCTCAGGTCTGTTCTTGTCTTTGTTTGATTGGAATCAAGGTTATGACTTTGAACCTGAGACTGGCCACTTAACCTCCCTGCAGCTGTCTCTTGGGCTATGGAACATGGGGTTGGGAGTAGATGAGTACTAAGGTCCTCTCCTTCCCCCTCCCTTCTCTCCCTCCCTGCTCTTCCTCCACTCTCTCTCCCTATCTCCCTTCCCCTCCTCTTCTCTCCTTCTTCTCCCTCACACCCTCTCCTGTGGGAGGATGTTTTTATGCACTGTGTATTCAAATACTGATTTCTGTACCCAGAGATCTGTTTGCAGAAACAGCTCCTGTCTTGGTATGTTGTAAACGTTGTTCTCCATCACCTTCTGATTGGTTAAATAAAGAGCTGAATGGCCAATATCTGGGCAGGAGAAGATAAAGTGGGACTTCCAAGGCCAGGGAGAGAGTCTCAGGTAGGGATCAGGGAGAAAGAGGAGTCACCATTGGGACACAGATGAAGGAGGATCAGCCAGGGCGAGACAAAGATGGGAGGAAATGGGGCCACATGGCTAGGAAGTAGGCCAGGCCACTATTGGGAGGTTAGAATAGCTGAGTATCTGCCCGGCTATAATGCCTGAAGCTTTTAATACATATAAAGGTCTCCATGTCATTATTCAGAGCAAGGGCAGGCATAGCATTTCCAATATCTCCCTCTCTCTCCTCCCTCCCCCTTCTCTTTCTCTTCCTCTCTCCTCTCTCCTCCTGTCCTGTCTCATCCTCTCCTCCCCTCTTCTCCTCTTCCCTTGCCAGTACTTGGGAAGAAACCCTAGGAAAGTGTTCCACCACTAAGTTTCACCCACTTGCCACATTTTTGGATAATCCACTTGCTGTGTATGAGGACCCCGGGTTTGGATACCCAGAATCCATATAAAGTCTAGGTGGTTGTGGTGACCTGCCTGTAATCCCAGTGCTGGGAAGCAGAAGCAGAAGATCACAGGGCCAGCTAGCTAGGTAAACTAACCAGATCAGTAATCTCCATGTTCAGCAAGAGACCCTGTAATCAAAATTTTTATTAAACTGTATTAATACATAAACACCTATAACCTATAAACACCTAATACCTAACAATCTACACCTAAACCACCCTATCCTAACCCTTCTGAAAGGATATTAAGGCTGGGGGTCCTTGAGGGCAAGCTTGTCAGCCTTCTGTATGGAGACACACCTCAAACGGCAATCAGCAGTCTGGCTCTGGCATCATTATGGCAGCCTCCACCTCAATTCAGCTTAGGTTTGAGGCTTTCTCCTCAGGCTGAGAGCCACTTACCGGCTCCTACAGCCAGCCTGCTTCAACGGCTCAGCTTGGGGCAGGTTTCCGTCAATCAACACTGTCACTTCCACAGTCTCCTCAGCCCATCCGTCCTGTTTGAACTAGCTGAGCTCCTCAAGGCAGGTGCTGTGATGTGCTGCTTAGTCCTTAGTTTCAAGGCCTTGACTTTGCTTAGAGGCCTTGCTGGTCTAATTCGCTTGTCTGGGTCTGTGTTACACCCTCACATGACAGGGGTCACCCTCCTGCCTGTTTTCGAGGTCTTTGCTGCAGCCTCAGAGCTCCACTTGCCTCTTTGTACCTCGTTCACTCACTCAACAGCTCTTGGCCCCTGGACGGATGTCTTCAGTGCCCCGAGTTTCCTGAACTTTCTCTGAGCAGGTTCTGTGCCACGCCTTTTCTGTCGGCCTACTTGGAGTGGCTCATGGCAAGAGTCGCTCTCAGACGCTGCCTCTTAGTTTATGAGCTGAGGCTTCTATCTGCCAGCTTCTTACAGCCTCTGGCCCTCAGGGCTGGCAGATAGTGAAGTCTCCCACAGGGACATCTCTCTTGTGGGAGGCCTCTCTTTCTCTGGCTCCACCCCCACAACCTTAAATAGGGTGTGGTCTCTCGCAGTCTTTCGTGGTGTCTGGCCCTTTCTCACGCTCTTTGGAGGCTCCTGCTACCCCACTCGTGGTTTCTTCGGCTTTGCAGTCATGCCCCTCAACAAGGCACCGTCAGATCTCTCACTTAGTCCTGTCAACTACAAAACAAGGCTTCACATTGCCTCAGTCCAATCTCGCCTCTACCCCGCTAGACTGCAGTCTTCAGCTAGGGTCCTACAAAGTGTGGCTGTGTTGAGGCGCCCTCTCTCAGTGTCCCGGAGCTTGCCTTCTTATGCTCAGGACCATTCGTGCTGTCAGGTGCCAGGCTGATGATCTGCATTCCAAAATCCTTTACTAATTCACTAAAGAACTCCCATTACGAAACCCAGCTTTGGTAAATGAAGTGGGAAGTAATTGAAGAGAACACCTGAGGCACTCCACATGTATGCAGCCACATGGGCAAATGCACCCTCACGCAAACGCACTCACACATGTGTGAGCACACATATGCGCACGTCACACATACACACACAATAGAAAGGCCTTTCTCCCTTCCCTTCAAGGACTCATAATATAGTAAAATGAAAAAGAAAAAAATGCCTGCTCATTGCCAATGGCTTCAATTCAGCAGAGCTGGTGCTGAATGCCGGCTTCTCGTCAAGAAGCCCTTGCATGTTACCAGGCCAGTTCATTTAGGTTCCGCCATTCTTAGTAAACTAAGAACCCAGTTACCAAAATAATGACGTGAGAGTCAGACAGTGGTGGTGCACACCTTAATCCCAGCACTTGGGAGGCAGAGGCAGGTGGATCTCTATGAGTTTGAGGACAGCCTGGTCTACTGAACAAGTTCTAGGATAGCCAGGACTATACAGAGAAACCCTGTTTCAAAACAAACAAACAAAAACAAATAAAAAACAAAACAAAGAAGTGAGATGATGTGTGTGCTGTAGGGGTTGATAGATTTAGTGAATATCTAGGTTTCTGATACAGTTTCTTAATTCGGGGCATGAAGATCAACTTCGCTGTGAGCAATTAGCTTTATGGATGAAGTCAGGTGAAACGAGGGGAGTCTCTTTGGACTGAAAAACAAGGTTGAAGCCAGGTGAAACAAGCAAAGACTTTATGGCCTGGCATTGTTTTCAACTGCTAAGTGGGCAGAGCCCAAATTAAGCTGAAGCAGGTGGAACAAGGAGCGATCCTATTTAAGGACAAGTGGATGAGCCCGAAGAGCTACGTGCTAAGGGCCCCAATACTAGAGAGATCCGAGAATACTGCTGGAGAAAGTGCTGGTAGACCAATGGCCAGATCTCCCTGAGGCAGAAAGAAGCTGGTGAGCAGATAAAGCCTCAGCAAGACAGCAAAAGGCCAAGGACTAAACCCTGTGGCTCAGCTTTTGCCTAGAGGGGTTTGACCTGTCCGAACAGCGGCCTGAACGGAACTGTGGCCAGCTTTAAAGACTGAGGTAGAGTTGCTGATACAAAGGGAATAAGTTGGCCTACAGACAGCTGAGGTCTCCCAGAGAGAAGAAAGCCTCAAGCCTTATTTAAGGCAAGACTGCCATAGCCAATTTACCCTGACGAACCTGCGTCTGAGATATTCCAGAAAAAGGACTGCTAAGTGCATTGAAGGGTCTACCCCAGCGACTGTGTTCCTGATGACTGAGGACCTGCCCGAGAGACTGTATCCTTATGAAAATAGTTGTAATAGTTATCAATAGGTTTAGTGGTCAGGTCTTAGGGGTTGTAGGCATTCATAGAGGTTGTAAGAATGTATAGGGGTTGTAGGCATTCATAGGAGTTGTAGGAATTTATAGGAATAGTAAGTAAGTGTATCTGTTATAAGTGAATATAGTTAATAAGTAATAATTAAAAAGTACTGTTACAATGTTCTGCTGCTGTTGTTTTATTTTAATCCAATTACTCGATTTTACCAATGAAGACTCAGGAGCCAGATGCTGGAGTGAAAACCTGGTAGTTCAGGGAGGCAGAGGAGACACCCAGCTGACCTTCCTACTCAGCCAACATCCTGAAAGGAAAAAGCCCTTTTTGCTTCTCCACACTGTCTCCAGCTCAATGTCCCTCCTTTCTGTTTACTTATGTTCACTCTCTGTCGGCTGGTTGCTTGCCCCACCTCTTGACCCACGGTTGACTTTATTTAGCTCTTGGATTAACGGTGTGTGCTAGGGCTGAGCCACAGCACAGTGCTTGTTCACAGTAAACTTAAAGGATCCATGGGCTGGAGAGATGGCTCAGCAGTTAAGAGCACTGACTGCTCTTCCAGAGGTCATGAGTTCAATTCCCAGCAACCACATGGTGGCTCACAACCATCCATAATGAAATCTGGTGCCCTCTTCTGGCTTGCAGATATACCTGCAGACAGAACACTGTATACATAATAAATATATCTTTAAAAAAAAATAAAAATAAAATAAATAAAGGATCCACAATTAGAAACGTTTTTTTCCAGTTCACAATCTCGGGTTCACAATGTGATCAAACATCTTGCAACAGTGTGGTCTAGTGCTTGGCACATCAATAAGTGAAAAATAACCACAATGGCAGCAAACTTTGGTTGAACCCTAAAAAGTGGATAAGCCAAAGAGCACAGCAGAGGTACAGACAGGCTCAGCACTAGACCAACCCACCAACTCCTAGGGAAGAGGAGGGGAAGATTCTCAGAAACAGTGACTATGACCACTTTTATTTATTTACATTTTAAGTATTGGGATTGCACGCAAGGCCTCACAAACCCTATACAATTGCTCTACTACTGAGCTACACATTAACTTTCTATATACTTTTTTTTTTTTTTTTTGGTTTTTCGAGACAGGGTTTCTCTGTTTAACAGCTCTGGCTGTCCTGGACTCGCTTTGTAGACCAGGCTGGCCTCGAACTCGCAGAGATCCACCTGCCTCTGCCTCCCAAGTGCTGGGATTAAAGGCATGCGCCACCACCGCCCAGCTCTATATACATTTTATTTTGAGATGCACAGGGTCCCACTAAATTGCCAGGTAGGCCTTGAGCTGGCAGGCTTTACCTTGGCTTCCTAAGTAGCTAAGGCAGAGTCTCAGGTACCCTAGGCTGGCCTGGAACTCACTTTGTAGCTGAAGATGACTGTGGTGGTTTGAATAAGAACAGCCCCCACAAACTAATGTATTTGAATGCTTGGCCCACAGGAAGTGACACTATTGGGAGGTATGGCCTTGGTGGAGTAGGTGTAGCCTTTTTTTTTTTTTTGGTTATTTGAGACAGGGTTTCTCTGTGTAACAGTCCTGGCTGTCCTGGACTTGCTTTGTAGACCAGGCTGGCCTTGAACTCACAGAGATCCGCCTGCCTCTGCCTTCCGAGTGCTGAGTTTAAAGGTGTGCCACCACAATCTGGTGGTGTAGCCTTTTTTGGAGGAAGTGTGTAACTGAGGGGGCAGGATTTGAGGTCTCCTATGCTCAAGCTATGTCCAGTGTGATATGCAGTCTCCTTTTGCAGATCAAAATGCAGAGCTCTCCTCCAGCACCATGTGTGCTGGCTTGCTGTGAAGCTTCTCATCATGATGATAATAAACTAAGCCTCTGAAACTGTCAGCCAGTCCCAATTAAATCTTTTCCTTTATAAGAGTTTCCATGGTCATGGTGTCTCTTCACAGCAATAAAACCCTAACTAAAAGCCGGGCGTGGTGGTGCACGCCTTTACTCCCAGCACTCAGGAGGCAGAGGCAGGTGGATCTCTGAGTTCAAGGCCGGCCTGGTCTACAAAGCAAGTCCAGGAGAGCCAGGGCTACACAGAGAAACCCTGTCTCAAAAATAAAAAATAAACAAATTGTCCTTGATCTTTGAGTCTAATTCTTTGTCCTCGAGCTTCTGTTTATGTTCATTCTTTTTTTTTTTTGGTTTTTCGAGACAGGGTTTCTCTGAATATCTCTGGCTGTCCTGGACTCACTTTGTAGACCAGGCTGGCCTCGAACTCACAAAGATCCGCCTGCCTCTGCCTCCCAAGTGCTGGGATTAAAGGCGTGCGCCACCACCGCCCGGCTATGTTCATTCTTTTGTTGTTTTGTTTTGCTTTTTTGAGACAGGGTTTCTCTGTGTAGCCCTGGCTGTCCTGGACTCACTCTGTAGACCAGGCTGGCCTTGAATTCACACAGATCCACCTGCCTCTACCTCCTGAGTGCTGGGATTAAAAGCGTGTGAAATTCTTTTATTAGTAAGACTAAGAACCCCACTGGTCATGGTGCTTTTAACCACTGAGCTATCTCTGTAGCCCTTGTTCCTTGTATTTTTTTGGTTTTTTGAGACATGGTTTCTCTGTGTAGCTCTGGCTGTCCTAGACTCACATTGTAGACCAGGCTGGCCTCGAACTCACAGAGATCCGCCTACCTCTGCCTCCCAAGTGCTGGGATTAAAGGCGTGCGCCACCAACGCCCGGCTCCTTGTATTTTTTTTAAAGATTTTTTTATTTTATGTGTATTGGTGTTTTTTATGTCTGAAGGTGCCAGATCCCCTTCAGTTTGAGCTACAGACAGTTGTGGGTGCTGGGAATTGAATCTGGTCCTCTGGAAGAGCAGCCAGTGCTCTTAACCACTGAGCCATCTCTCCAGCCCTAGTTTTGTTGCTTTTTGGGAGAGAATCTCACTCTGTAGCCCTGGGCTGGCATCAAACTTGCAATAACCCTCCTGCCTCAGGCTCCTGAATGCTGCCTCTGCCTACCAAGTGCTAAGATTAAAGGCATGTGCCACCAAAGCCCGACAACAAAATTTGAGATGAAATCTCTCTGTGGCTCAGGCTGGCCTTAAATTGAAGATCTTCCTACCTTTGGACTCCCAAATGCTGGAAATGCATTTAAGTCAGTTTGGGTTTTTTTGTTTTTTGTTTTTTGTTTTTTTTTTGGAACATGTTCACTAGTTGTTTTGGCTTAAAGCCTTGTCTCCACAGCCAGATGGCAAACTGTACCTCAAGGACAGACTGTTTGCTATCTTTGGCTCTTTGGCAGAGCTGGTCACCAAGTAGCTTTCCTGAACTGCTCTGACTTTGGCCTTGGTCAGTTCCTTTTAGCTGAACAGTGATGCATGGCCCTGACCTGTCCAAATTTGGGACAGTTCTCCTATGGATTCTTGTCCTTTCTGACCATTCACCGCTATGCCACAGCAAAACTGTCAGTCACTCAGTAGGTATTTGCTGACACAAAGACAGGAAGAGCTATTTTTCAATCAAGTGTGTTGAAGATAACACCCAATCCCCACCTCACCCCTTTGTTTTTTTGTTTTGTTTCTCTGTGTAGCCCTGGCTGTCCTGGAACTCACTCTGTAGACCAGGCTGGCCCCAAACTCACAGAGATCCTTCTGCCTCTACCTCCCAAGGGCTGGGATTAAAGGTGTGAGCCACCACTGCCCAGCTGAACATGCACCTTTTAAAAGTTACCTACTATGGCTCTTGTGGGGTGGCTGTCCTCTTGTATGGAGGTCAGAGGACAGTGCTCAGGAGTCTGTTCTCTCCTTCTACCGTGTAGGTCCCAGGGACTGAGATCTGGTCCTCAGATAAATGGCAGTGCCTTTGTCTACTGAGCACCTTTTTTTTTTTTTTTGGGGGGTTTGTCAAGACAGGATTTCTCTGTGTATCCTTGACTGTCCTAGACTCACTCTGTAGACCAGTCTGGCCTTGAACTCACAGGGATCGGGAACCACCTGCCTCTGCCTCCTGAGTGCTGGGATTAAAGGTGTGTGCCACCTCACCCAACTTTTTTTTTCAATAGTACTATCTGACCCCTTAGAGGCCTCGGAGAGAAGAAAGAAGGAGGCTCCTCCAGGGAAAAGCCAGAGGCTCCTTATGAGCAGTGATGAGCTAGCTGAAGGCCTCTGGTTTTATTGTTTCAGTTAAAAAATGTTTTAATTACATTTATTGGGGTCTGGGGATGTCATGGGGCATGAGTGAAGGTTAGAGTACGACTTTCAGAGGCCAGCGCTCTCCTTCCTCTTTGTGGGCCTCAGTGATCAAACTCAAGATGTCGGGCTTGTTTTCTTTTGGGATGTAGCCCAAGTGGCTTCAAACTTGCCACAAGCCTCCTGATTACAGGTGTGCAGCGAGGTGGTGGCTGCAGAGGTGGCACACACTTTTTTGTTTGTTTTTTTCGAGACAGGGTTTCTTTGTGTAGCCCTGGCTGTCCTGGACTCCCTTTGTAGCCTAGGCTGGCCTCAAACTCGCAAAGATCCGCCTGCCTCTGCCTCCCTAGTGCTGGGATTAAAGGCGTGCGCCAACACTGCCTGGCGTGGCACACACTTTTAGTCTCAGCATTCCAAAGGCAGAAGCGTGAGGATCTTTATGAGTTTGAGCCCAGCCTAGTCTACAGAGTGAGTTCCAGGACAGCCAGGGCTACACAGAGAAATCCTGTCTCAAAAAACAAAACAAACAGAAAACCAAAATCAAACAAGCAAGCAGATGTATAATACTTGGTATAAAAACAACTACTTAGAGCTGCCTTCAAAGAATTGTCACAACCCTCCAGGGACGGTTCAGGGAAACGAACAAGTGTCTGCTACAAGAGCAGTAAGTTCTCTTAACCACTGAGCAGTCTATCTCTTCAGTATTCCTCTGTCCTCCCTCATTTTCCTTCCTCCTTTTTCCCCTCCTTCAACCTGCCCCTCCTATGAAAGGCCTCCCTTGACATGGGTATTAGTTTCCATTGCCCTAGTCCCTGCCTGGGAAACTCCAAGCTCGCTTGGCCTGTCTGCTTTTAGCAGGATTACACATTCAGAGTGTCTTGGCTCCCTGGCTGCCCAGCTGCTGTAACACTGAAGAGGATGCCAGGGCCCTGGGCTGCACAGCCCAACTGGAAGGTACCCTGAATCAGAGTTGAAGCTCCCAAGCTGGCTCTTGTGTTTTCGTTATAGTTTTCTCTAGAATGTGCACCAGAGGCCCTCCCCAAGGATTCTGAGAGCAGAGGGTGCCGTGGCTGTCCTTTCCAAGCATGGCTGCCCACGTGAAGCCTCTTCAGTCAGGCATCTGACCATCAAGACTCCTGCTCGGCGGAGATACCTACAGCCTGAGAAAGTATTTAAAAACCCTGTTTTTAATAAATGAGGAAAACGGTAGGAAAGGGCTGGGGAGGCAAAGGAGAGATTATTGGAAAGAGAGGAAGGGTTTCTCAATTCCCTGCTTGGGGTTCCAGCCACCGAGAATTCAGTAGGTTGCCAGGTCTGGTAACACAGCAGAAGCCAGGGAATTTCTGTGAGTTTGAGGCCAACCTGGTCTACATAATGAGTTCCAGGCTAGCCAGTGTTTTGCAGTGAGACCCTTTCCCAGAAATAGAGAATTCATTCGGCTGGGGGAAAGCTGAAACCTCTTATTAAAAAAACAGCAACAAGCCGGGCGGTGGTGGCGCACGCCTTTAATCCCAGCACTTGGGAGGCAGAGGCAGGTGGATCTCTGTGAGTTCGAGGCCAGCCTAGTCTACAAAGTGAGTCTAGGACAGCCAGAGCTGTTATACAGAGAAACCCTGTCTCGAAACCCCCCCCCCCAAAAAAAAAAAAACCAGCAACAGCTGGGCAGTGGTGGCGCATGCCTTTAATCCCAGCACTCAGGAGGTAGAAGCAGGTGGATCTTTGCGAGTTCGAGGCCAGCCTGGTCTACAAAGTGAGTCCAGGACAGCCAGAGCTACACAGAGAAACCCTGTCTCGAAAAACGAAAAAACATTTTTTTTCCAATGGAAAAATGGAGCTCAAAAGACACAGCCCAAAATAGATCTTATTTAGAAAATTATCAAAAGTCAACCAAGTGGAAGTAGTGCACACCTTTAATCCCAGCAGGCGGATCTGTGAATTCAAGGCCAGCCTGATCTATCTCAAAAGGAAAATGGAGGGGGAGGAAGAGGGGAAAGGAGAATTTTGAAAAAAGATTTTAAAAGTCAAACATTTGGTTCCAAAACATGAGAAACCAAGCCTTTCCACCAGCTGCAGTTAAGAGGTAATTGATATAACTCTACACTGCTGTATGATAATGCGGTGGGTGGTACAGCACCTGCGGCGGTGGTGCACCATGGCGGGCCCTTGCCAAGGTGTATTGCCCCGAGGAAATCACGCCATGCCACACAGCAGGTCTGGTATAAGGTTCATTAAGGTAAAGGGGAAGGGAGGCAGAGCCATGGGAGAAGGTGGAACATAGAGAAAGAGGGAGAGGAAAGTTAGGACACAGAGAAGTGGAGTTAGAGAGGAAGGTGTTGGCCGGGAGCTTTCATCCCAGCCAGATGTGTCGCACCTGTGGGGGGGGGGGGTGATGACGCAAGCAATTAAGGACCCTGAAGGACCCCTGAGGTCAGGGGTCAGGCTAGTGCAAACGCCGGTAGACTTAATGACTACAAGGTAACTAGAGTAGCTACCAGGTTAAGATTAGTGTCAGGACATATACAATGAGGACCTTAATTTGAAAGACCAGAGAAACGTGTGTTCTCCTTACTAGAGGCTGTGTGTTCCTGTCTTTAAAGCTATACATACCGATGCCCTCTTTTTGCATGTGGGAAGATAATACTGGGATACTGGTCTCTCTCTCTCTCTCTCTCTCTCTCTCTCTCTCTCTCGGTTTTTTGAGACAGGGTTTCTCTGTTAACAGCTCTGGCTGTCCTAGACTCACTCTGTAGACCAGGCTGGCCTTGAACTCTCAGAGATCTACTTGCCTCTGCCTCCCGCGTGCGCCACCACGCCTGGCCTAATATTGGGGTCTCTTAGCTACAGTTTCTGTCAGAGACTAGGTGGTGTACTGGGCCCAACCTCTGCTCCAGCCTGAACCCTGACCAACTAACTATTCCTGCCAACTAAAACATGAGTGTGAATAAAGCAATTTCTATTTACTTTATTCTTATTGTTTGTTTGGTTTACTATTTATTATTGTTTTTTATTTTATATGTATGAATGGTTTTGGCTGCTTGTATGTCTATGTACCATATGCATGCCTGGTGCCTACAGAGGCCAAAAGAGGGCACTGGATCCTCTGGAACTGGAGTTACAGATGGTTGTGAGTCACCAAGTGGGTGCTGGGAATTGGACCTGAGTCCTTTAGAATAGCAGCTAGTTCTATGGTAGTGGGTTAGCATCCAAGTGGGTTGGGGTTTTTGTTTGTTTCAGAGAGGGTCTTACATAGGCCCAGGTGGCCTTCAACTTGCTGTGTAAGCAAGGTTTGCCTTGAACTCAAAGTCATGGGATTACAGGGTGTGCACCACACCTGGCACAAAGTAATTTCTTAAAAATGAAGAAATAGCAGGCAGACACCAGAGTAATAGGAGAATCTGGGGAGCAGAGTCAGTGTGTGGGGGACTTAAATTCTCGAGTATAGAGTATAGTAGGGTGTATCCTAGACAACCTCAGGCTCCCAAAGCTCTTGAGAAGGCCGCCTTTGGGTCTGGTGGTCCACACAAGCTCTCTCTTCCCTAACTCCTAGACGCTGATATTTTCCAGCACCTTTATAGGAGGACAGAGGGGGAGGAGGTAGGGAGCTCATATTTCCTCACTCTCAGCTGGACGAAGTCTTAGGAAATGGCCTCTGAGTACAGTCCTATCAATCAAATGAAAAACAACACCCTGGGGAGGCCCCTGTGGTGGCCCCGTGGTCACCAAGGACAGCCCAGCTGCGGGCTAAGCTAAGGTCATTAGCCCCAGGTGACTTGTGCTGCTCCGGAGCTTGGCTCAGTTCCTCCCCAGTCCCAGAGCCTGAGTCAAACCCTGACTCTCACCCTCCAAGCAGGTCCCCTCAGAATAGAGTAATCCCTCTGTTTCACTCTGGGGCTCACTGTGCTGAGGAAATAGCATGCAACTTCCCAGGCTGAGGAGAAATAACTTCTCTGAGACTGTCACCAGCTGCAGACACCTCCGTCATAAACCGTCCCCACTTTAAGCCGCCCAGGGCTTTCATCCCCTTTTCTTAGCTACTCATTACCCAGCTTAATTAGGCCAGGAAATGCTCTCTCACAGAGGGCACTCTCGGCAGGAGGGGAGGCGAGAGGATACTCTCTGTGGCCCCACTTCCTGAGGCTGGAGTTTGGGGGTGGGGAGGACAGTTAGCCAGCCTGCTGGAGGTGGCAGAGCTGTGTTAGCAGCTGCTCAGACCAGGCAGAGAAGCACCCATTTGCTCCCCAGGCCCTCCGGGGAGCTGAGGGTTGCACTTGTTTACCGGAACATCACCAACACCGGGTCTAAAAGCTTGGAAGTCCCTGGCCACCTTCCTGTCTCAACTAAGCAGCTTCACCAACCTGCCCCCACTCTGTCCTGAGAAAGAGGTCGTCACCCTCAGTCACCACTTACATCTGAGCCCCAGCCCTGACAGAACTGAAGCTGCACAATTAGATGCTCGTGCCTTGGGATCCAGATGGCTGGTCTCCTCTTCCCAGTTTGTACCCAACCTTCACTCTAAACTGGCCTCTTCTCCTATAGGGCATCCTTAAAGATGGCGCCAAGGGTGACTTCCTGGAGTAGGATTCAGCAATTCCATGTTTGTTTCCTATGAAGCTGGGTATGTCTGACCTATACCGGAGGCCTCAACTACAGGTGTGGTATGGGAGGAGGAATCCCGGTGTTTGGGTGATGATGGAAGAGAACTTATATGAAGACATGAGAGTCTCAAGCCCAGCTCTTCCACTGGTCATCCCCATGACCTTGGCTAACCTATTTTCTTTTTGTTTTGAGATAGGGTCTCATATAGCCCACGTTGGGCTTGAACTTGTTATATAACAAAGACTTCGACTCACCATGCTTACTTGCCTCTACTCTTATTTTCTCAGCCTCAGTTTCCTTAGCTGCAAAAATAGGGACAGTAGTATTGATCTCTTGACAGGTCGAGATGAATTGTATTGTTTATCTTTAGTGTTTCTTTGCATTACTGTGGATGAATCCAAATCTTCTCTTGTGACAGGAAAGTACTCTACCCCCAGCACCCTACTTATATACCAGAAACAGGAAAACATTTAGGAAGAAATAACTGCAATCTTGATGGCACACACCTATAATATCAGCTCTTAGGTGTCAGAGGTGGCACAGTTGCTGTGGGACCAAGGACATTTTGGATTACTTAGTGAATTCCAGGCCAGTCTGAAGAACAAAATGATAGGATATTTTTTTTCTAGACAGGGTTCCTCTGTGTATCCCTGGCAGTCCTGGACTCACTTTGTAGACCAGGCTGGCCTTGGACTCACAGAGATCCACCTTCCTCTGCCTCCCAAGTGCTGGAATTAAAGGCCTGTGCCACCAGGCTGAGCCAAAATGATAGATCTTAATTTTAAAAGGACAAAAAGCTGCCAGGCATGCCACGTGTGGTAGCCTGCATTGGAAACCCCAGCACTGCTTGGGAAGTAAAGGTAGGAGGGTAGAGGGGGTCTTTTTATTTGTTTTGTTTTTGTAAGATTTATTTTATATATATATATATATGAGAGAGCTCCACATGCCAGAAGAGGGCATCAGATTCCAGTATAGATGGTTGTGAGCCACCATGTGGTTGCTGGGAATTGAACTCCAGACCTCTGGAAGAACAGACAGTGCTCTTAATCTCTGAGCCATCTCTCCAGCCTTCCCCCACACCACTTTTTTGGTTTGTTTTTTGAGACAGGGTTTTTCCGGGAAGCTTTGGCTGTCCTGGAATCGATCTATAGAGCAGGCTGGTCCTGAACTCAATGATCTACCTACCTCTGCCTCCTGAGTGCTGGGATTGTGGGATTAAATAAAGGCTTGCGACACCATGATCAATCTCCAGGAATGTATGTTAGTTAGGTTTCCTATTGCTTTGATGAAACACAATGATCAAAAAGCAAGTTGGGCAGGAAAGGGCTTATTTGACTTCCATTTCCAAATCATAATCCGTCATTGGAGGAAGTCAGGGCAGGAATTCAAGCCAGTTGGAGCCTGGAGGCAGGAGCTGATGCAGAGGCCATGGAGGGGTGCTGCTTACTGGCTTGCTTCCCCTGGCTTGCTCAGCCTGCTTTCTTATAGAGCCCAGGACCACCAGCCCAGGGAATGCACCACCCACCATGGGCTGGGCCCTCCCCCATCAATCACTAATTGAGAAAATGCCTTACAGCTGAATCTCATAGAGGAATTTTCTCAATTGAGGCTCCTTCCTCTCTGATGACTCTAGCTGGTTGACATACAAAACCAGCCAATACAGAGTCAGAAGGTTCAGGCCATCATCTGGACCACATGAGACCCTATGTCAAAAGTCAAAGTGAGGAGCTAGGGAAATGGGTCTGTTAGTAAAGCACTTGCCATACCAGCACGAGGGCCTGAGTTCAGATCCCCATGACCCGTGTTAAAAAAACAAACAAAATGGCCTGGGTTGGTGGTGCATGCCTTTAATCCCAGCACTTGGGAGGCAAAGTCAGGCAGATCTCTGTGAGTTCAAGGCCAGCCTGGTCTACAAATTCCAGGACAGCCAGGGCTAACAGAGAAACCCTGACTTGAAAAACCAAAAACCAAACAAAGAAGCAAACCTAGGCCCTCTTGTAGTCCTTCCACTGAGGAGGCAGACAGATGAACTTCTGGAACAAACTAGCAGGTCAGTCCAGGAAAATAAATACGCTCCAAGTTCAGTAAGTAACCTTATTTCAAATATTTAGCGCACAGGGACTGTGGAGAATATTCCATATCAACCTTTGGCCTCCACACACATGTACACACACATTCATGTGTATCTATCTATACATGTGCTCAAACAGGAATGTGCACACACATACACAAGATATAACCAATATTATTCTTAGTATTAAAAAAAAATTGTATCGAGGCTTTGCTATGTTTCTCAGAGCCCCAAACTCCTGGCCTCAAGTGACCCTCCTGCCTAACGTCTGGCGCAGTGGGACTACAGGTGTACTGTGTTCATGCCAATATTAGTGTGAGGACATTGGTTAGGCTTTGTTTCTGAGCCAGTGGGAAGCCTCCCCTTACCAAAACCCTTCACTCACCCTTCTCTTATCTTTCTCTTCTTTTATAAGACTTTTTATTTTAGGTGCTGAAGAGAAGGCTCAGTAGTTAAGATCATTTGCTGCTCTCCCAGAGGACCCAGGTTCAATTCCCAGGACCATATAGTGGCTTACAACCATCTGCAACTCCAGTTCTAAGGAATCTGACACCCTCTTATGGCCACCAGTCACATAAGTGTAACATAGACATACATGTACACAAAACACTCAAGCACATAATTTTTTTAATCCTTAATTAAAAATAAAGGTATTTCTTTTATTTTAAATATGTGTATATGTGTATGTAGGTGCATGAAAGTGCTTGTGCCCTCAGAGGCCCATGATATAAGCGGTAGGAACCAAACTCTGGTCTCACGCTGAAAGACCAGGACCCATTCCTAACCACTGTAATTTATCAGCCCCCGTGTTCCTTTTTCTTGAAGGGAAATTTTAGACAAGTACAAACTAGATTATTTCACTTACTAAATTACCTATCACAGACATGCCTGGAGATACTTGCCTGTAATCCCAACACTGGGGAAGGCAGAAGCAGGAATATATCCCAAAATTCGAGGCTAACCTGGGGATACAGAGTGAGACCTTGTCCAAAAAAAAAAAAAAAAAAATTGTTTGTTTTAATTAAATTGCCTGCTGTGGCCTCAGGACACGAAAATAAACTGAGGTGGGTTTTGTTTGTTTGTTTGTTTTGTTCTTTTTTGTTGTTTTTTTGAGACAGGGTTTCTGTGTGTAGCCCTGGCTGTCCTGGACTCACTTTGTAGACCAGGCTGGCCTCGAACTCACAGAGATCTGCCTGACTCTGCCTCCTGAGTGCTGGGATTAAAGGTGTGTACCACCACTGCCCTGCTCTAAATTAAGGTTTAAAAGGGTGCAGAATGGCTAGTCAGTGGCCAAGCGGACTGTACGACCACGCTGTAGCACATGCCCTGGCTGGTTGCTCTGTTAATGTCGGAACACCACCAGCCTTGCTAGCCTGGAGCAAGAAGGTAACCTGATGTCAGTGGTGGACCAACAGAGGGAAGGGTACTGGCCAAAGGGGACGGTGAGGGGTTTAGATTCAGAATGTCATCCAAGACCTCCTAGGAGAGGCTGCCTCCCTCTCTGTGAGACCATGTTCTATGCCCTCTGACCCAAAGTCTGGACGCTTTTGCTTCCCTGCTGTGTGGCTGACATTTTGCTTTTCCAGTTGTCAGGGTTTTCTGAGAAAAATGAACATTTCTTTTAACCTTTTTTTTTTCTTTTTTTTTTCAAGACAGGGTTTCTCTGTGTAGCCCTGGCTATCCTGGACTCACTTTGTAGACCAGGCTGGCTTGAACTCACAGAGATCCACCTGCCTCTGCCTCTCCAGTACTGGGATTAAAGGCCTGTGCCACCACGCCCGGTCATTACAGACAGCTGTCAACTGCCATGAACATTTCTTTTAAAAATTACCTTATTTCCATTTTTTGGGGGGGGTCTTATTTACCCAATAGTCTGGGATTCCATGCTTTGTTTAGTGTTGGGGATGAAACCCAGGGCTCTGTGAATGTTAAGCACTTGTCTGCCATTGCGCTGTACCCCTGAGCCCCAAATGATATGATTTGAATATTTTAGATTGCCTAGTTGTATTTGGTTTTGAGACATCCCTGGCTGGTCTCCCTATATAGCTGAATATTATGACTCATCGGAATGTCAACTTGCCACAAATTAGAATCATCCAAAGGCTTGTGTTGACTGCCTGGGCTGACATCTGAGGACCCGGCATGGCAGCGGGAAGATCGCCTCTCCTTTTGTTTGCTTGGCCTCCCATCTTGCTTGGGGTTGATCTGCCCCATTGCTGTTACCGCTGCTACTGATCCCTCCAACGTTATCAGAACTAGAGCCTCCAAGCTTTCTTTGTGGACTAGGGACCAGTGGCTCTCCGGAAACTTCCAGACTTTTTATACCAAATTGGGACTACTGAGGCACCCAGCCTTGTGGACTGACCAAAAACTGGTTGCCTCCCCCCCCCCACCCGCCCCAACATAAACCCCCTGAGAGACAACCATCAAGGGACTACTCTGACTGCTGAGGCACCAGCCCCAAGGACAGGGTAACTACCACGTTCCCAGCTCTCAGGTGTGATTCTGCTATTGTGACTATTTTAAAGCTGACTTAATAATTAATGTATGTATGTATTATGTGCAACCCCATTAGTTCTGCTCCTCTAGAGAACCCTGGTTAATAAACTGAGGATTCCTTTGATGATTCCTCCTCATCCTTCACCCTCAGAGTGCTGGGATTGCATGTGTGCACTACCACACCTGATTTATGCTGGGCTGGTGTTTAGACACAGGGCTGTGTCTGCCCTGGACGACACTCTGAAGTTGAGTTACATCCGCAGCCCTACTTTGAAGTTTTGTAAGTGCAAAGTACTCTCCCATTCTACCAAGGAAGAAACAGCAAAGCCCATCAGGCAGGCTAGGGTAATGGGGAATCGAGGGGTACCTCCAACTTCATCCAGAGGAGGGCAGCACTCCATTTACCCAGAGCCAGTACTCCGAGTTCCCAGAGGAATTTAATCTCAGCCCCCTTTGAGGCATTATTTTGAGCTCTGTCCCTTCCTTTCTTCCGGGGCACCCCTCCCTTCACCCCATCCATCCTGTGAGGCATCATATCCTCCAGACTAACTCCTGCATAGGCCATGGTAGGAGATGCCACCTGTATCCCAATGGCTTGGAGGCAGACATCTGCTGCCTCCATTGTTCCCTTGATCTGGGGCCAGAAGACCTGAGGGGCTCTTGACACTGCACATCAGCCAATCATACACCATAGCAGTCTGATAAGCCCTTTTTCTTTCTTTTTTTTTTTTTGGTTTTTCGAGACAGGGTTTCTATGTTTAACAGCTCTGGCTGTCCTGGATTCGCTTTGTAGACCAGGCTGGCCTCGAACTTGCAAAGATCCGCCTGCCTCTGCCTCCCAAGTGCTGGGATTAAAGGCGTGCGCCACCACCGCCCAGCGATAAGCCCTTTTTCTAGTGAACCTTCACCAGGCGCAGGCATTTCAGGTGCATTTCTGATGATAGTGGTCGGAGGCAGAGAGGGATTAGTCACCCTCTCTGGAACATTCCTTACCTGGTCCTTGGCCTGACAAGTCACCTGCCCCCTCCCTCCCCTCTGGATCAGCAAAGGTCTGTTGTTTGTATCGCCCACCCACTGAGAGCCAAGCAGAGGAAGTGAATCACAGACAGCCACCAGCACCATTTACCTGGCCACGCCTTGTTCTAAGAGCATTCCTGACAGCCCCACCCAAGAACACCAAGTACCAAACAGCCAAGGTTGGGATAGAGGGGACCCCAGTGCAGAATGACTAGCTGAGTGGTGATGTCATGCGGCTGACTGGTATAAACACCCACTCCTGCTCAGTGGGTGCTTATGATCTGGTGGGAGTGAACAGGTAGACAGTGCTAAACATACAAACACAGGCACGAAAACGGGCACAGAAAGAATGAAGAAAATGCAGCTGAATGGGGTCAGGAAAGACCTCTGTGGGAAAATAATGGAAGTCCAGCAAGGAGGTTCATGCCTGGAATCCCAGGACTTGGGAAACTGAGGCAGAAGGATTACTGTGAGTTCTAGGTCAGCCTGGGTTAAGAATGGGGCTTGTTTCAACATCTAATCCCTACCTACTCTAAGAAGTTGGTATTAATTAACAGAATTAAGCAGGACCAGACAGCATCCAGCAGTCAGCTGTCAAGTTCCTACACCCAAAGATATCCTACCACAGATGTCGTCTGATCTTTCTAGTAACTAACTCCGTGGACTGGGTAGTGACCTTCACTTCCCTGTGGACTGGAGTCAGCCTGCCTGAAGAGAATGCAAGGAGGCTATACCTCAAGACTCTTGAGAACCTAGCACACATCTGTGGTCTGAACGGCGGGGCGCAGAGGCTGGCGTAGGAGGATCCGGAGTTGGGCTTGGGCTACATAGTGAGACATCTTCCATCTCTAAGCACAACAAAACAAAAGGCTACGTGAAACCCCAGGGAAGCACAGAGTATTGTCCCCATCAGCAGCAACGTTGCTTGCAGTTTCTCCACAAAAAGAACAGATGTCTGGTTCCTTGCCTGAACACACTCTCATCTCCATCGTTGCTGGAAGGCCTTCCTTCCCACCTTGAGGATGACTTTGGGGAATGGAGTTGCTCTTTTCCTGCCCTCCCTTTGCCCCAGGCCAGCCCATCTCCCAGACAGTAGCTTAGTGTACACTTCTCAAGCACTCCTTCACTCTGCAAAGGACATACTAATGATAACTTCAACTCTACAGATGGAGAGATGGCTCAGGCACTAATAGCAGCAGAGTGGTCCATAACCAGGGTATATGACACTCTTATCTTGCCTTCGTGGGTACCAGGAACACATGTGGTATACAGCATATGAAACGCTAATACTCATTAATATATACATATATATGTGTGTATATATATAAAAATATATAAACAAAAAAATAAGGAATTCTATCACTGCTCCTTTTTTTTTTTTTTTTTTTTGAGACAGGGTTTCTCTGTATAACAAGCCCTGGCTGCCTGCACTCACTCTGTAGACCAGGCTGGCCTTGAACTCACAGAGATCCACGTGTGTCTGCCTCCTGAGTGCTGGGCTTAAAGCGTATGCCGCCACGCCCGGCTGCTATGGTATCTTTTTTTTTTTTTGGTTTTTCGAGACAGGGTTTCTCTGTGTAGCCCT
>CAJQZJ010032121.1:14646204-14698528 GCA_907164525.1 Lophiomys imhausi
TGTGTGTGTGTGTGTGTGTGTGTGTGTGTGTGTGTGTGTGTGTGTGTATGCCTGCATGTATGTCTGTATACTTTGTATTTCTGGTGCCCTTGGAATCCAGAAGGGGGCACTGGATCCCCTCCTGGGAATCGACCCCAGCTCCTCTGCAAGAGCAGCCTGTGCTCTTAATCAGTGATCTATCTCTCCATCACCAGATTTGTTTTGTTTGGTTTTTTGAGATAGGGTTTCTCTGTATAACAGCCCTGGCTGTCCTGGACTCACTTTGCAGACCAGGCTGGCCTTGAACTCACAGAGATCCGATTGCCTCTGCCTCCTGAGTGCTGGGATTAAAGACATGTGCCACCACTGCTGGCTTTTTCTTTAGTTCGTATTTTGGTTTCTAGTTTCTGTGCTGAGGTAGAGCCCAGGGTCTCCTGCTTTCACACTGAGCCTCATCCCCAGCCCTAAGTCCTGTTTGGCATTCAAGCTCCTTTGTTCCTGCATGTGATCTTAGCATCCTTCCCCACGGTCCCCACTCTGCCATGAGGAAGAGCAGTCAGTCCCCCATTGCTTCCTGCATAACTCTCCCTGGTGCGCAGCTCACCACTGGGACTAGAACGCTCCTGCCATGCTCCTCGCTCACAGTGGGAATTAGTCCGTCTCCCCCCCCCCCCCCCCCCCTCTTGCCTGTTCTCTAATTTCTTAGAAGCTGCTGAACTTGAGTCCTCCCCTATCAGGCCCGCCTCCAGCCTTCGCTTTCCCAGAAGGCAGCTTCCCGCCCCCCCCCCCCCCCCCCCCCCCCCCCCCCCCCCCCAAGGCGCTTCCCCCCCCCCCCCCCCCGCCCCCCCAGTATCTGCTCCTAAGGCTTTTGAGTTCTTTTTCTCCCTCGCCACTCCCCTTTCAGATAAGAGGCGGTCCTGTTAGCCCAGGCTGGCCTTGAACTCCCTAGATAGCTGATGATGATCTTCAACTCCATATCTTCCTGTCAGCACACCCAGTTTATTCCGAGAAGCAACACAGGGCTTTGTGCATGCAGGGCAAGCACAAAGCCCTGGGCCTTGATTCCTGAGGGAGCTTCCAACATTGCCTTCACCCCAGTTCCTTCCTGTGCTCTCTACTGTGCTCAGTTCCTTTTGCTTTCCCAGCTCCAGGGCCTTTGTCTCATCCCGCTGCCTCCAGGTCTGGCCCCCTTGGCTGGCTGTGGTGGCTTGTGTCTGCACCCCACAGGCTCTCTCTCCTCACTAATCTCTTTCGAACATGCTGTCTTCCACAGCCAGTCTGTACAGCAGGAGTTGAAGGAGAGGCTGACAATTATCTAATGAGTCCACACAATGCAGGCAGCCAATTAAAATATCCTTGACATGACACCCCTTCACTTTGTTTAAAGCTGAACTCCAATGAGGCCTGCCCTTCACAAAATCTGCCACACCATCTAGAGGACAGGGTGACAATAACTGATGTTTATCTCACTAGCAAGTGACAATTTTAGCACGTTCTGAAGCCTTATACCCAAATAAAGGGTAACTAAATGCACCCATGAGCAGGCAGGAAAACAAAATAAAAAAGCAACATATACACCACACTCTCATTGTTAGTGTGTAACTTCAAACCAAAACCCAAGATCAAATAGTGATTGCATGAAAAGAATAAAAAGAATCAACACATTTCTAATTATTAAGTTCCAGAGATCAAGCCCAGACTCTTTCCCACAGAGTGGGCAAGTGTTCTACCATGGAGCTACATACATCCCCAGCCTTTTATTGTTTGTTTTGGCTTTTGGCTTTTTGTTTCTTTTTCTCTTTCTTTCTTTCCTTCCTTCCTTTTTTTTTTTTTAAGACAGGATCTTGTATTTCCCAGGCTGGCCAGGAGCTCATTGCTCAGCAAAAGATGACTTCGAAATACTGCACTTCCTGCCTTCACTTTTGAAGTGCCATGGTAACAGTTGTGGGCAACCAGAATGTCTGATTGTTAAAAATTATGCATCTAACTGGGCGGTGGGTGGCACATGCCTTTAGAGGCAGGCATATATCTTTGAGTTTACAGAGTGAGTTTCAGGATCACCAGGGCTACACAGAGAAATCCTACTGGGGGGGGGGGGACAAAAGAAAGAAAGATAGAAAAACAGACAGAAAGTCTCTATTGCAGTACTGGGGAATGAATGTAAGACAGGGCCGCACATACCCTATCCCCAGCTTTCTTGTTTGCTTGAGATATGGTATCTAATAGTTCAGGATGGTCCGGTACTCAGTATGTAGCCAAAAATGACCTTGCATTCCTAATGCTCCTGCCTCAAACTCTCATATACTGGAATTCCAAAGCAAGCACCATCACATCAAGCTCTGTATTTTAAATGATTTTAGTTGGGGAAAAAAAAGGAATGAAATCAAGTGTGCTAGGGTGCACAGAACATGTGGTGGTCAGAAGACAACTTTTGGGACCTTAGTGGTTTCCTTCCCCTGGCCTTTTTTTTTTTTGACTTTTTGAGACAGGGTTTCTCTGTGCATCTCTGGCTGTCCTGGACTGGCTTTGTCAACCAAGCTGGTCTTGAATTCACAGATATCCTCCTGCCTCTGCCTTCTGAGTGCTGGGATTAAAGGCATGTGCCGCCACCACCCACCTGTCTTTTTTGGTTTTATTTTCTTAATGCATTTTAATAATATTTTATTTCTAATTATGTATGTGTTTCTGGGAGGGGGAGGGTATGAGGCTGTGAATGCAGGTGACCACAGAGACCAGGAAAAGTCAGATCCCTTGGAACTAGAGTTTTAGAAGGTGGTGAGTGATCCAATATGGATGCTGGGCACTAAACTTGGGTCCTCTGGAAGAGCAGTACACCATCTAAATCACTGAACCATCTTACCAGCCCCTCCTCACCTTTGTGTGGATTTAAAGTTGTGCTCTGCCATGTGGGTCCCGGGAATCTGGAAGAGCAACAACTACTCTAACCTGCTGAGCCATTGTGGTGGTTTAAGTAAGAATGGTAGTGCTGGAGAGGTGGCTCAGCGGTTAAGAGTGCTGGCTGCTCTTCCAAAGGCCGCAGGTTCAAATCCCAGGACCCACATGGGAGTCCACAGCTGTCTGTAATTGATGGGCTTGGTGGCGCATGTCTTTAATCCCAGCACTCGGGAGACAGAGGCAGGTGGATCTCTGTGAGTTCGAGGCTAGCCTGGTCTACAGAGTGAGTCTAGGATAGCCAGGGCTACACAGAGAAACCCTGTCTCCAAAAACAAAGAAACAAACAAACAAAAAGTCCCCATATGTTTGCATACTTAGTCATCAGGGAGTGGCACTACTTGGGAGGGATTCGGAGGTTTGGCCTGGTTGGAGTAGGTGTGGACTCCTTGGAGGAAATGAGTCATTAGAGGTTGCCTTTGAAGTTTCAAAAACCCAAGCTAGCTCCAGCTGCTCTCTCTTTCTGCTGCCTACAGATCCTGGTAATAGAACTCTCAGCTACTTCACCAGCACCATGTCTGCCTATGTGCGGCTATGTCCGGCCATGATGAAAATGAACTAACCCTCTGAAACTGTAAGTAAGCAACAATTAAACGTTTTCTTTTATGAAAGCTGCTTTCTTTTTTTTTTCTTTTTTTTTTGGTTTTTCGAGACAGGGTTTCTCTGTGTAGCCCTGGCTGTCCTGGACTGAATTTGTAGACCAGGCTGGCCTCGAACTCGCAAAGATCCGCCTGCCTCTGCCTCCCAAGTGCTGGGATTAAAGGCGTGCGCCACCACTGCCCGGCTAGCTGCTTTCTTTTTTGTTTGTTTGTTTTGGTTTTTTGAGACAGGGTTTCTCTGTGTAACAGTTCTGGCTGTCCTGGACTCACTCTGTAGACCAGGCTGGTCTCGAACTCACAGAGATCCGCCTGCCTCTGCCTCCTGAGTGCTGGGATTAAGACATGCGCCACCACACCCAGCCACATTTTAGTTAGCACACAGTTACTGTAAATATTTTGTGGGCTACAGTGTGACCTTTTCACACTTTTTTTTTTCGAGACAGGGTTTCTCTGTGTATAACAGCTCTGGCTGTCCTGAACTTGCTTTGTAGACCAGGCTGGGCTGGAACTCACAGAGATCCACCTGCCTCTGCCTCCCAAGTGCTGGGATTAAAGGTGTGCATCACCACCGCCCGGCCCTCTTTTCACACATTTGCACAATGTGTCAGTCAGAATAATTGACCTATCTATGACCTCAGACATATTTCTTTTAATTGGGAACATTCAGGTTTTTCTATAAAAGCTGCTTTGAAATAGCCAAGACAGAAACTTTTCAGCTGGAGGTGTGATTGAGTGCTACCTATACAAGGACCTGGGTTCCATGCCTAGCACCCTGTGAATTAAAAAGTTGGAGCTAGGTTAGAGCACTCATTTGTAATCCCAGCACTCAGGAGACAGAGTCAGGCAAATCAGCAGCAGTTCAGGCAGTTTCTGGAATTACAGATCATGTGGACAACATGAGACCGTAGTCAAAAAATAAATAAAAAGCCAGGCATGGTGGTACCCGCCTTTATCCCAGCACTTGGGAGGCAGAGGCAATCGGATCTCTGTGAGTTTGAGGCCAACCTGATCTACAAAGCAAGTTCCAGGATGGCCAGAGCTGTTACACAGAGAAACCCTGTCTTGAAAAACCAAAAAGAAAGGAAGAGAAGGAAAGAAAGGAAAACCATACAATACTCAGGTTTTAATTCTAAAAATGGTCTCAGCCGGGCATGGTGGCACATGCCTTTAATCCAGCACTCAGGAGGCAGAGGTAGGCAGATATCTGTGAGTTCAAGGCCAGCCTGGTCTACAGAGTGAGTTCCAGGACATACAGGGCTACAGAGAAACCCTGTCTCAAAAAAAAAACCTTAAAAAAAAGCCTCATTAAACTTTCACAGCCTTTTACTTATGTTCCTCATTCATATTTCTTTACCCAGAACAAAATCTATGGTAGATTTTGTATCAATGCCTTGAGAATCCCAGTCCATGTAAGTCTCCCTAGGAACTCCAGAGAATAATACCAGACCTTGGAGACAATGCACACTCCTTTGATTCTCTCGAGGACCTCTTAACCCCCTCCTCTGTGGGTTTTTAACTTCTTTTAATATAGGAGATATGTCTTCCTGTGTATGATGGCTTGTCCCCAACTCCCATGCTCAGGCAACCTTCCTACCTTACCCGCTGGTGGCTGGAACCACAGGAGTTCTCCACCAGGCCCAGCTGGACTGTGGCTCCTCCTTTCCCCTGGAGAAACCTCTAAAGCAGTGACTTCATGTGCTAGAGGGGCCGTGTGGCACAATGAATAAAACCCAGCTCCTGTCCCTGAAGATTTGGGCATTGTGCCCAAGTCCCAAAGCCTCTGAGCTTGTTTCCTGGACTATAAAATGAGAATAACAATACAGACCTTATAGAGAACGTGTGAATACTAAATAAAATGTAATGGCCAGGTAAATGCCTCAATGCTAGTCTTTAGGAGGTAGACAGGAGGTCAGAAGTTCAAGCTCAGCCTCAGGTACACAGCGAATTCAAGGCCAGCCTGATCTGCATGAGACCTTGCCTCAAACAAACAAACCAACAATTGAAAACAAAGCCTAAATTTTTTTGTTTGTCTTTGTTTTTTTTTGTTTGTTTTTCAAGACAGGGTTTCTCTGTGTAGCCCTGGCTATCCTGGAACTCACTCTGTAGACCAGGCCGGCCTTGAACTCACAGAGATCCGCCTGCCTCTGCCTCCAGAGTGCTGGGATTAAAGGTGTACAATGACACCATGCTTGGCAACAAGCTCTAAATTTATAATCCCATCACTGAGGAGGCAGAGGCAGGTGGATCTGTCCAGCCACACAGTCCTCAAATCACACTGTGGCCCTATATCTAATCTGGAGAGTGAGTAGCAGGACAGCCAGGGCTACACAGAGAGACCCAGTATCAAAACCCCCCCAGAGAGAGAGAGGTATTTAGACTATTCAGGGTTACACAGGAAGACTCTGCCTATAAATAAACAAATAAATAAAATAAATAGAAGAAGGAAGTATAAGAAAATAGGCTACATTATTTACCAATATTTAGATTATCGTTAATTGATTAGACGGTTGTTGATCCTTAACCTGCCATTATAAATGAGCACACAGAGCCGGGCGGTGGTGGCGCACGCCTTTAATCCCAGCAGTCGGGAGGCAGAGGCAGGCGGATCTCTGTGAGTTCGAGGCCAGCCTGGTCTACAAAGTGAGTCCAGGACAGCCAAGGATACACAGAGAAACCCTGTCTCGAAAAACCAAAAAATAAATAAATAAATAAATAAATAAATAAATGAGCACACAGACACCATATGGATTTTAACAACCCTTGGCCTGAACTGTGCAATCTTAGCCCATCTAAGCTAGCTCTTAATTTATTTTCCCCAAATATGACCCCATCTATACATACGTCCTTTTGGAGTGCTCTTCTCCATGTTATGCCAATGTTCCAGGCCACTTGGAATGATATTTTTTTTTTTTTTTGGTTTTTCGAGACAGGGTTTCTCTGTTTAACAGCTCTGGCTATCCTGGACTCGCTTTGTAGACCAGGCTGGCCTCGAACTCGCAAAGATCCGCCTGCCTCTGCCTCCCAAGTGCTGGGATTAAAGGCGTGCGCCACCACCGCCCGGCTGGAATGATATTCTTTAATCTACCCCATCATGTGTCCTCCTTCCTGTTCCTGGCTTCTTCTCCCATCAACCTCTCTCTGCTTCAGAAGCTGGAACACCTTAGTCCCACCTATCTCTGTCTTTGCCCAATCTCAGGCCTCAGCATTTATTCAACCAATCAGAGACAATGTAAGTAACAGACAGCAGGCAGGACCAATTAATTAACATTTAGGATGGTATACCATCACCCCATTAAGAAGAGACATAAGAAAAGAAGGAAGGATAGGAGGAAGAGAGGGAATCACAAAGAAGTGCTGAGGGTGCAGCTGAGTGGCTGAGTGCTTGCCCATCATGCAAAAAGCCCTGGGTTTGGTGCTCAACAGGTTTGAGGAAAATGTTCAGTAAGGAAAACTGGGTCCTCTGTGTGAATGGTTAGGGAAAATCTTCTCTTTGTCATCTTATGCCCAGACATAATCAGGTGTACATATGGTTAAAATCAGATGCATCATGAGGAAGGACATGCACAGCAAAGAAAAAGGCTTACATTATACAAGCCTGTCAATCAAGACAAATCCACCCATGTCTTGCCTCTTGGTAACATTTCATCCTTTTCCTGGCCCTAGAGAACAACAGCCCGGTGCCCTGAGTGTTCCTTGCAGGTATGGAATCTGCACTATCACTTTACTTCTGAATAAAGTTCCTTGTCACTTTGTTATTCATGTGCATGTCTCACAGAGGACCCAGCACCCAAGTCGGGTGGCTTACAACTGCCTGTAACTTCATTTCCGGGAAATTTGATGCTTCTGGCTTACATAGGCACCACACACACAGACACATTCACACAACTGATTTTTTTGTTTTGTTTTGTTTTTTGAGACAGGGTTTCTCTGTGTATCCTTGGCTATCCTGGACTCACTCTGTAGACCAGGCTGGCCTTGAACTCATAGAGATCCGCCTGCCTCTGCCTCCCAAGTGCTGGGATTAAAGGCCTGTGTCACCACGCCCGGCCACACAACTGATTTTAAACAGCCTATCTTTGGAAACCAAAGCAAAGCATCTGAAAGGCCATAGCCGTGTGGCTCTGCAAGACAGCCAAGCACATCTCCACAATAAGGTGAATGAGAAACAATAGCCTGTACCTGTAAATGTTAAAGCAATGGTTTGAATTAAGATACTCGGCATAGCCGGGCTTTGGTGGCGCAAGCCTTTAATCCCAGCACTCGGGAGGCAGAGGCAGGCGGATTTCTGTGAGTTCGAGGCCAGCCTGGTCTACAAAGTGAGTCCAGGACAGCCAGAGATACACAGAGAAACCCTGTCTCGAAAAACCAAAAAAAAAAAAAAAAAAAAAAAAGATACTCGGCATGGATAGGGAAAGATTCCCAGAGCCATGAAAATCTCAGTGCCAAGGGTGTATTTTCTCCCATGACGTGTTGGCAAAGGAAGCTGCTAAATCCTTCAGGTCAATACAGGACTGACACCGCTGGTGGTCGCCCGTGAGAGCAGGATGGTAAGAACCACTGCAGAGGACACTGTGTCTTCCAGTTGCCCTTAGTAACTGGCTAAGGAGAACTCAAGCACTGAGTTGGGGACCTCCTCCCTGATGGCCTAGCTCCAGGGAGCTCCAGAAGGTGCTGTGCAGGCTGCTAAAGGAGAATTGTCAACAGCACGCCTACATGTGTTCACTGATGCACTAAGACATGCCACTCTGTCCCGGTCCCTCATTTGGCTAAGGCCTCCGACGCCAAGGGGAGGGAAGATGATGAGCTGAGATGGGACTCTGGGCAAAAAGACAAGCCCGGGATGTACTGGGACAGCTTTCAAGGGGGAACACAGGAGGAATCAGTGTGAAAACTTCTGTCCACTCTATTTCAAATTATTACTGCAAACTAATGGCTGCTCATCAAAGTGATTGAGCAACTTTCCACGGGTATTTCTTTTCTTAAAAAAAAAAAAAGTGTCAGGCATGGTGGTGCACACCTTTAGTCCCAGCACTAGGGAGACAGAGGCAGGCAGATCCCTGAGTTTGAGGCCAGCCTGGTCAACTGAGCCAGGACTACGCAGAGAAAGCCAGTCTCCAAGGGAAAAAAAAAAGTGTATGTGCATATGCATGCATGTGTGTGTGTGTGCGTGTGTGTGTGTATGGACATAGTTTTCATTTTCATTGCTTAACCAACTTTTTTCTTTTTGGTTTTTTGAAACAGAGTTTCTCTGTGTATCTCTGACTGGCCTAGACTCACTTTGAAGAACAGGCTGGCCTTGAACTCACAGAGATCTGCCTGCCTCTGCCTCCAAGTGCTGGGATTAAAGGCTTGCACCATCATGCCCGCCAACCAGTGTTTCTTGGTGAAACCAAATAGAACAAATAGACAATATCCAAGTATCGTGTACTGTGTGTAACCGAACTTTTAAGTTATTATTTAACTCTTATTTATTTACTGCATTCACTTATAACAAACACCAACAATTTCTTAACTATTAATCCTATAAATTCCTACAACCCCTTTAACCTATCCACTAAACCTATTGATAATCATAACAACTACTTTCATACCCTTTTAGAATGATACAGTCTCTGGGGCAGGTCCTCAGTCGTCAGGAAACCAGTCTCGGGGGTAGACTCTTTAACGCACTTAGCAGTCCTTTTTCTGGAATAGCTCAGACGCAGGTTCGTCAGGGTAAATTGGCTATCGAAGTCTCACTTTAAATAAGGCTTGAGGCTTTCTTCTCTCTGGGAGACCTCAGCGTCTGTAGGCCACCTTACTTCCTTCGTATCAGCAACTCTGCCGTTCTGCCTCAGTCTTTAAAGCTGGCCACAGTTCCGTTCAGGCCACTGTTCGGACAGGTCAAACCCCTCTAGGCAAAAGCTGAGCCACAGGGTTTAGTCCTTGGCCTTTTGCTGTCTTGCCGAGGCTTTCTCTGCTCACCAGCTTCCTTCTGCCTCAGGGAGATCTGGCCATTGGTCTACCAGAACTTTCTCCAGCAGGACTCTCGGAGCTCTCTCATATCGGGGGCCCTTAGCACGCAGCTCTCTGGCGTCATCCACTTGTCCTTAAATAGGATCACCCCTTGTTCCACCTGCTTCAGCTTAATTTGGGCTCTGCCCACTTAGCAGTTGAAAGCAATGCCAGGTCATAAAGTCTTTCCTTGTTTCACCTGGCTTCAACCTTGTTTTTCAGTCCAAAGAGACTCCCCTCATTTCACCTGACTTCTTCCATAAGCTGATAAGCTAATTGCTCACAGCAGTTGATCTTCATGCCCCGAATTAAGAGACTGTATCAGAAACTTAGGTATTCACTAAATCTAACTTATATTAATCTATCAACCCCTACAGCTGTGTTTTAATAAGGTTGTGTTAGTTTATAAAACATTTATTTCATTCATATGTGCGAATATACTCTCCTACCCTCACCCCATAGAGTCTTGCTATGCTGTCTAGGCTGTCGAACTCTCAAACTTCTTGGTTGCAAATGATTCTCCCATCTCAGACTCTAGAGTAGTCTGAGCCTCTATGCCCAGCAGGAAAATGCATTTCTTGCTGTGATTTGGGATTAAGTTAGAGAGCCTCTCAAGGCTTGTAGTAGAGGTGTGATGTGATCTAAACCATGTTTGGAAGAGGCTTAGTGTCTTGCCAAGATGTCAAGTTTTCTTGAAGGAGTAATGCAAGATGCTGAAGAAAAGCCCTTTAAAAGGGAACACTAAGGGGCTAGAGAGATGGCTCAGTGGTTAAGAGCATTGACTATTCTTCCAGAGGACCTAGGTTCAATTCCCAGCACCCGCAGGTGGCTCACAACCTTCTGTTCCAGAGGCATATGCCCTCTTCTGGTCCCCTCAGTCACCAAGCACACATGTGGTCCACAGACACATGCAGGCAAAACTCTCATACACATAAAATAAACATTTATTTATTTTAAATGAAACAAATGCTTCTAATTTTCATCTATATAATATGCACTTGAGCATAGAGGGCAGGGGATGTGTCTCAGTTGGAAGAGTGCTTGCCTAACATACATGACAAGCTGGGGTCAGCACCCAGCACATCATAAAACGGAGTGCGGTGGTGTACCTATAATCCCAGCACTAGAAGTAAAAGACAGGAGGGTAGCCGGGCATAGAGGCACATGCCTTTAATCCCAGCACTCGGGAGGCAGAGGCAGGTGGATCTCTGTGAGTTCGAGGCCAGCCTGGTCTACAAAGCAAATCCAGGACAGCCAGGGCTACACAGAGAAACCCTGTCTCGAAAAATAAAAAGACAGGAGGGTTAGAACTTCAGTGATCCTCAACTACATACTGCTTTGGAGGATAGCCTAGGCTATATTAGACTCTGTCTTTAAAAACTATAATAGGGGCTGGAAAGATGGCTCAGCAGTTAAGAGCACTGGCTGCTCTTCCAGAGTTCAATTTGATTGAACCCGGGTTCAATTCCCAGCACCCACATGGCATCTCATAACCAGCTGTAACTCCAGTTCCAAGGGATCTGACACTGTCCCACAGGAATGCATGACAGAAAAACACCAACAACATAAAATTAAAAATAAATTTATTTTAAAAAATAAAACCCAAAGTAACCTCCCAAATTAAAAAAAAAAATCAAACCAAAACTAGCAAACAACCACCAGAGTAAATAAAATGGAGGTGAGCCAAGGAACTGGGAAGTGACACAGAGTGAACAAATAGTGAAGACAGGAGTGGAGGGAGGTGCGGAAACCAACGGCCTCCGTCACACTTCAAAGGGAACAACCAAGTCTTAGAGATAAATCTGGTGCTGCATGGCTGGCTTGTGTGGGAGGCAGTTCAAGGCTTTTTTTTTGGTTGAGTGGAAAGGACCGGAACATTAACATTAGAGGGGATCCGAGGGTCCTGAGAGGCAGAGAACAAAGCAATGACACTTAGGTGTCATAAACTTTTCACCAAAGACGATCCAGTGTTTGCTACTGCTACCGTGTTAAACATCCACTGGGATCCACTGCGTGCACACACACAGGTACACCTGCAGCAGGTGGGAAGGACCCCAGATAAAAGAAACTCCTGTAAAGTAGCCCTGGGAACTGGAACATGTCGCCAGAGAAAAGTGCTGCACTGGTGCTTCTCACCGGATTACCAAATGACATTTCACCTGCTTGTAGTTATCATCATTTAGGCTCTCTCCCTCTGGGTCTGTGAGAAGGCTAGGGAGGTCAAAGAAGAGTCTGGTTTAGTGACAACAGCAGAGAGGTTGTTTGCCTGTGAGATTCTGGGTTTTATGGGACATGGAGGAAGCGTGTCTCCTAGTAATGTTAGAAGCCTGGGAGTGGGAACTTGTGGCTTTCCTAACCAGATCTGTCCTCGGTACAGAGAGTGATCATAAACCTTCACCCCACCTCATTCTCTTCTTTTCCAGATGCCAGCGTGGTGGTAAACCCTTTTCTTCTAGCTGGATTCTGCTGTCTCAGGGCTCAGCTTCTGCTCACCGGAATCCCTTCCTGGATTCTCTGAATACAAAAATTTTGTTTCACTCTGACGACTTGTAGCTCCAAAAAACCGAAAGCACCTTTTTTTTTTGTTTTTTTTTTTGTTTTTGTGCAACACAGGGTTTCTCTGTGTAGCCCTGACTGTCCTAGACTTTCTTTGTAGAGAAGACTGGCTTGAACTCACATAGATTCACCTGTCTTTGCCTCCCAAGTATGGTAATTAAAGGCATGTGCCATCACGCCTGGCAATTACAGACAGCTGTGAATTGCCATGTGGATGTTGGGATTTGAACCAGGGTCCTTCAGAAGAGCAGTCAGTGGTCTTAACCACTGAGCAATCTCTCCAGCCCTCCTCCTCCTCCTTTTCTTCTTCCTCCTCTTTTTCTTTTTCGAGACAGGGTTGGTTTCTCTATATAGCCCTGGCTGTCCTGGACTCACTTTATAGAACAGGCTGGCCTTGAACTCAGAGATCTGCCTGCTTCTGGGTCCTTAAAGGTGTGTGCCGCAATGCCTAGCTTCTGAAGCAGCCTTCTTTTTTGTTCTGGAAATATAACCAACCAACATAATGTCCTGAATTAGTAATAATAATAGCCAGGCATGGTGACATATGCCTTTAATCCCAGCACTTCAGAGGCAGAGGCAGGTGTGGACCTCTGTGAGTTCGAGGCCAGCCTGGTCTACAAAGTGAGTCCAGGACAGCCAGGCCTCTGTTACATAGAGAAACCCTGTCTCGCAAAACCAAAAAAAAAAAAAAAAAAAAGTAAAGAGCTGAATATGCAAAACATATCCGTTAAAACCCAACAACAAGCTCTGTGAGTAACCAGCTGTGCTTTCCTATATCATAAGGAAACACTTTAATGTAAATTTTAAATTTATTTATTCTTCATGTATGAGTATTTTGCTCGAATGCATGTTTGTGTACCACATGTCTGCCTGCTGCTCACAGAAGTCAGAGGTTCCCCTGGGAATAGTGTTACAGATGGTTGTGAACTACCTTGTGGATGCTGGGAATTGAACCTGGTCATTTGGAAGAATAGCCAGTGTTCTTAACCTTTGAGCCATCCTTCCATACCCTCAAAATAATTTTTTAAAACAATTTATTTATCTGCATTTTATATACATTGGTGTTTTGCTTGCATGTCTGTCTGTCTGTATGAGGGTATCGGGTCCTCTAGAACAGGAGTTAAAGACAGTTGTAAGTTGCCATATGGGTGCTGGGAGTTGAACCTGGTTCCTCTAGGACAGCAGTCAGTGCTCTTAACCACTGAGCCATCTCTCCAGCCCCCAGTGTGTAGTCCAGGCTGGCCTCGAACTCGTGATCCTCCTGCCTCCACCTCCTTCAGCAAATCCAATTAGTGTGCGCCACCACAACGGGTTATAATTTTTATTTACTTAGATATCAATGTAAACTTCTAGACAACTATAGCACCTAAACTTCAGTGTGGTTTCCTTTTCTTTTTTGTTTTAAGACTGTATCTCATATGGCCCAGCATGGCCTGGAGCTCTTCTATAGTTAAGGATAACTTTATGCTTCCAACCCTCCTGCTTCTACTCTTTGAATGCTGGGATTGTAGGCATGTCTTACCATGTCTACCTTACGTAGCACTGGGGATCACATCCTTGGCTTTCTGCCGAGGGCTGTACCACTTGGTCCTGGAAACCTGATTCAGGCAACTTGGAAATGAAGAAGCAATAGACATGCATACAGAAAAGCTGGGATCTGGTGGCTTGAGCTCGCTCTGATGGAGGGCACATACTCTGCAACCCCCCAGAAAGTGAGTGTGTTTATTATGTACAGTACAAGGAGGCTGGTTAGATAGTCTCAGTGGGAGGTCTCTCTATAGGGGACCAGTCTCGGGTTGCAGTCATTTGGAAGGAGGAAGCTGTGGTAGCTAGTTTTTGCACACACGTCAAGATCCATGCACACATGGGCCAGAGGAAGGCTTTGCCAATTCCCTGAACCCGACCAAGGGAAGGAGTTACCAATCCCATGGGTCTGAGGCACTAAGGTTCTTGACATGTCCATGTCAAAAATACACGTTCACTCAGGACTTCATCAGCTCCCCATGTGCTACCAACTAAGCTATAACCCCAGGGCCCTGCTGTTTTATTTTCAAAGTGAAAATACCACATGGCTGTGTGGTACACAGCTGTAATCTTCATACCTGAGGCAGGAGGCCAGTATGAGCTGCCAGGAAAGTTCAAGGTCAGCCAGGGTCACGCAGCAAGACCCTGTCTAAAAAAGAAATGGAGGAAAAACAACAATTGGAACTATAGCTCAGTTGGTAGTGTTTGCCTGGCCTGTGTTGTTCTGTGGCTTCTGGTAGGGCTTGGGCCTTGTCCAGTACTCTCCCAGGAAACTAGGGAGGACCTTGTCAGGCACCAAGCGTGAAGTATGGGCTTGCTTCTCCACCAGAAGGTCCAGACTATGTCGGTTTCTGGGCAGAAAAGAATGAAACGGGACAAGATCCGTCCAATGCCATAGCATACCCTGGAGAGGCAAGAGAAAGGATTTTTTTCCACCACCAAGTGTTACAGCTCTTTCAGCTAAGAAAGCAGGAGGATTAGGGTAACCCTACCCCTCCCTGTCATGCAGTGAAAGCTTATTGCTCTTTTAGCTACATTGCCTGTGCCAGGCTGGCAGCCTCAAGGATTTTGGAACTCCTGGACTGAGGCAAGTGACTTGGGGAGTCTGACTTGTTTCTGGACAATCTGATGGCTGCTTCGGGAACAGCCAAGAGGCAGCAATCGGGAAAGGGAACAAAGTACCTAATTATCCCATGGACACTGAGGGTTGGGGAAAAATTCCAGGTTAGAAGCACTGACACAAGTCATCGGCTGAAATTAGCACGAGGAGGAGGAGATGATTTCAGGTGATCACTGGGTGGGTTTCTTATCAGGAGAAAGGGTTGGGCCTGTAACTTTCCTGAGGTCTACAGGATAGAAGATGTGGAGTTAGGGTTTCTCCAAATCAGGTGGAGGAGGGAATCCTGCTGAGAAAAGGGAGTCTGTCTTTTAGCACTGAGCTCAGAGATTTTCTGGTAATTCCAGACTTTGATCTTACCAGCAGGGTCCAATATGCCTGGAATGTTCAAGATTCTCTATTTAAACTCCAGAATAACAATGGGCAACAACCAAAAAAAATAAAAAATAAGCCGGGCGGTGGTGGCACATGCCTTTAATCCCAGCAGTTGGGAGGCAGAGGCAGGTGGATCTCTGTGAGTTCGAGGCCAGCCTGGTCTACAAAGTGAGTCCAGGACAGCCAGAGATACACAGAGAAACCCTGTCTCGAAAAAAACTAAAAAAAAAAAAAAATACTTGGGGGGTTTGGTAGGGGTGGGGCTCAATGTTCAGCACTGATCTAGCTTGTGCAAGGCCCTGTGATGGCTGTGGCTCTGTAAAAAATAAACAAATCACCAAGGTGTCTGTCTTAGTTACTTGTCTTTTGTTTGTTTTTCGAGGACAGGGCTTCTCTGTGTAGCCCTGGCTGTCCTGGAACTCACAGAGATCCTCCTGCCTCTGCTTCTTGAGTGCTAGCATTGAAGAGGTGCACCACCATCGCCAGCTTAGTTACTTGTCTTGTTGTTGTGATTAAAATACCCTGATTGAGGTGACATAAGCTAGGAAGGGAGGGTTTATTTTTGTTCACAATTCCAGGGGACAGTCCATCATAGCGGTGTCATGGTGCCAGGAGCTTGGGGGGCAGTTGGTCACATTGCCTCAGAAATTAGGAAGCAGAGAGAGATGAACTCTTGTATTGATTTCTCTTGTTTATTCAGTCCTGAACCTTTGTCCATGGGATGGTACTACTCACAGGTAAAGTGGGTCTCCAGCCTCCATTAATTAATCTAGATAATTCCTCACAGGCGTGCCCAGAGGCTTACCAGTTGGGTGATTCCCAAATTGTCCAGTGGACAATGTTAATCACAGTGTCCCACAAACACTGTTTTACAGTGAAAGAAACTGACAATGAATATCTATCAGACTCAATGGTTTTTATCATATACCCCATTGTCCAAAAGACGTAACATCGGGGCCTAGGTTAGGATCCAGATGACATAGTCATCAGAGCCTGTCTTAGGCTTGTGTGCTCTGTTGTGGGATGTATTACATGATCTGAATGGTTTGGTCTGTTTCACAGCCAAGAAGCAAAAGGTCTAAGAAAGCAAAATTACACCCAATGACCCATTCACAAAATGTTTTGCTTCTGGTCTCCATCAGTTTGGTCTCTGCTGGTTTCAGTCCTGATTGAGGGCCCATGATCTGGTAGCCTAAGGTAAAGCCATTGTCCCTGACTGCTTCTGTATTCTGGGGGAGAGCAAGAGACTCTGCAGTGAAAGCTCTTATGTTGTCTGGTGCTTTGTCTCCTGCATTTTCAAGCACACAGGAAAAAGGCAGGATTGACTTAACACCAATCTCAAGTATCAAAAGACCCTGAGGTCAGGAAGGAGTTCCTCTGTAGTGAAAATTTAATTCAGAACACGTCTACTCTGCCAAGTAATCACTTCCAAAGAGCTTCTAGGTCTGTGTGATCTGGCTGGAATATACACATGCCCTTAATCCCAAGGGGACAGAGGTAAACAGATCTCTGAATTCAAGCCTAGCCTGGTATAGAGCAAGTTTCAAGTAAAGAAAAGCTTAGGTCCAGGTGTGGTGGTACATGCCCTTAATCCCAGCACTCATGAGACAGAAGCATGAAGACCTCTGAGTCTGATCATTTCTGTTCAGTCAGTTTGGTTGAGTCATGAGCTGAGAGGCAGTGCAGTGGAGTTGAGTTTGTGGAACTCAGAGGTAGTTTTACTGCAAGAGCTGTACAGAGACAGGTTGCAGAGAAAATAAGCTAGATACAGATAAAGACAGAAGGAGCTGGAAAATGAGAAGGAGCCAAAAGATTAGAACATATGCTAGAGTTAGTTAGAGGCTAAGAGAGAAGCCAGATTGAATCAGTCAGCTTGGAAAGGAATTTGAGTCAGAACGCCTGGGTTGAACCAGCCAGCTAGAGTTCAGAAAGAACAAGGGTGAGCTTATTCAGCAGTAAGTCTCAGAGACTGAAAACTGAAGGTCAAGATTAGATTGTACGGAGGCTAGAAGCTTCAAGGACTAGCTAGGCCTTGGTTAGCAGACAGAGGCAGTAAGCTTCCAAGAGAACAATTACAACTAGAGAATAAAAGTTGCTTTTACACTCCTCCTGGGCAATAACAAGTGTAGGAGAGTTGCCGGTGGCTCCTGGAGCTGGAAGGCTGTGCTATTGTGGCCCTGGGCCACCCTCAACCTCCCATTCTGTCTTCCCCAGTGAGAGAGTCCTAGGATAAAGGACCTATTTTCCTTTGTAGAAGGCTGAAGCAGTAGTCTCCTTTCTTTGACAAGGGCAAGTTGTTCAGGGCCTTGTACAGGCTAAGTGTGTACTCAGATAGTCTACCACTGTCATCCCAGAGATCACAAAGGTCATCAGGCTTGCAGCAGGCCCCTTAAAGCAGGACAAGCCAGCACACCAACCTATTAAAAAAAAAAGGAAAACAAAATAAACAACACCCAGGGTTTCCGGTAGCCCAGGCCGGCCTTGAGCTCCCTTGGTAGCTAAGGATAATGTTGAACTTCTGGTCCTCCCGCCTCAACCTTCTGAGTTCTGGGATTACAGGTCTTTGGCACCATGCCTAGTTTATGTAGTACTGGGGATTGAACCCATTGCTTTCTGCTAGCACACTACCAACTGAGCTGGCATACCATACTGGAGTATTTCCAAGCAAAGCAGGGATGAGAAGTGATGCCAAGCAAAAGTCCCCCCTGTGTTTTGGGGGTTTTTATTTATACCCCCACAAAAATCCAATTAAAAAAGGATGTTTTTTAATTGGCCAACCTCCTGCCCTCCACTTGAGGTACTTGAAGATCAGGAGCTCTTCAAGGAGTCTGTCCATCAAAGGATGGTCCCCACAGGTGACAGTTTCCAGCCAGCAAAACATCACGTGCTCTTCCATCAGGATGTTTTGCATGCTCCTCTCACAAGTTTGTTTTTCAGTGGTGAACAAAAAACCCCCACATCCCATACTTGAGACCAAAACAGAAACCACATTTAACACAACTGTGTTTCTAAAGAAATCAAAACTTCTGCTGCAGGGCCATGAGCAGATCCCCAAGAGCCATAACACAGCTTTGAAATGTGTGCAATGTATTAGCAGCACAAACAAATTTATTGAGCACCGGCTTTGTGCAAGACACTGATATAGATAAGAAGATGTCAATAATATCCAGCATGCAGGACACAGGCTAAGCATGGTCATGCAGACTGAGCACAGTGGTGCAGGCCTGAGGCACAAGAACACTCAAGTCATGAACTGAGGCAGAGACCCAGGAAGATAAAGAGTTCCTGTCTCCTAAAACAGACCCTCTCCTCAACAACTATCAAGTACCGCCCCATGTGCTGATATATCCGCAATGTAGAGCATGTGATTAGCAAGTGTGAGGCCCTGGCTTTCTTCCCCAAGACTAAAAAGAGTAAAGACAAACAGAACCAAAAACCAACCTGCAAGACTAAGCAAAGCATCCCAGCACTAGGGAGGCAGAGGCAGATGGATCTCTATGAGTTCAAGGCCAGCTTGGTCTACAAAGTGAGTCCAGGACAACCAGGGCTTGGTACACAGAGAAAACGTGTCTCGAAAAACAGTAACAACAACAAAAACAGCAACAACAAAAGACCTAGCAAAGCTAGGTGAGTAGCTGTAACCATTCAGAAGAAACACAATGTGAATCCAGGCATGATCATATATCCCCTCCTGAAGCTAGGGCCAGATCATAATGAGTTCAAGGCCAGCCTAGGCTACACAGCAACCCCCTGTCTCAAAAACAAAACAAAACAAGGCTATAATGTGAAATACTTTAATGATTCGCCATATTAAGGAAACAAGAACAGTAAAAGGAGGGCTTGGGGCCCTTGTACTGATGCAGTGCTTCCCTACCGTGTATTGGTTCAGGTCCCAGAAAAAAATGTTTGGTTTTTTTTTTTTTTGTGGAAACAGACCTCAGGGCAGCCTCCATCAGGTGCCTCCTTTGGTGTCTTTCAGAGGCTGGCGCAGGGCTCTGGCCAGCTGGCCATGGTTTGTCCTGAACTACTGGGGACCCAGGAGGAAGGCCTGCCCCCATTCCTCACCATTCTGTCCCTGATCCCAGCCACAGACAGACCCATTACCTCAAGATGTCCAATGCCCACAACCACTGAGCAAAACTTCCTCCCCAGAGGCAAGAGGCAAAGATTGTGGTTCTTCTTGCGATGGGCAAAGTCACAGCAAAGTGGAAAGGCTGTTTGTCTCTGCTTTGGCAGTTTGTTGCAAACACAGCTGTGACTGGTCCTCAGTGTCCCCTCCTGCCTTTGTTTTAGGCACCAATACCCTTTACCCAACTGTGTTGGCTCAAGCAGAGCAACTCTGGGTTTTCTTCTTTGCCCCAGCGTCATCTAATCACCAGGAGGCCATAAAACTGGGAACTTCCCGACTCCTGTGCTCCGCCCCCGGTATAGGCACAGGGCCCTTGGAAGCTGTTCTTTGTAGAGAGCTGCGATGTGCCGCGCCTTAAAGATGGCGCCGGTTTCCGCCTTCCACCAGCCGGATGGTGGTAAACAAGTCCATATTTGGCAAAGACCACTGATCTGGCTTGCTTCCGCATACGTGGGCCTCTAAGATAGCACCACGTGGCTTTACTTGATTGGCTGTTCATATAGTATTTAGCCTGTGGGTTGGGTCTGCCTGGGCATTCGGAAGACTGTTTTCAAGGGACTTGAATAAACTGCTGGAGAAGAGCTTTTGCGAGTTGCGTCGTCCTTGCTGGTCGAGGGGGACGTGACAGTTCTTCCCACCACCAGCCCATTTAGTTTTTTCTTTTCTTCCTTTCTTCATTCCCTCCCTCTCTCCCTTTCTCCCTCCCTCCCTTCCTCTCTCTCTCTCTTTCTTTCTTTACCAGATCTTACAGTATATGCCAGTCTGGCCTTGAATTTATGTTGATCCTCTTGCCCCTACCTCCCAAAAACTGAAATTACCGGCATGTACTACTATGCTCAGGGGTCTTTTCTTTCTCTAAAAAAAAATTTTGGGGGGGCTGGAGAGATGGCTCAGAGGTTAAGAGCCCTTACTGTTCTTCCAAAGGACCCAGGTTCAAATCCCAGCACCCACATGGCAGTTCACACCTGTCCATAATGGCTGGGCATGGTGGCGCACGCCTTTAATCCCAGCACTGGGGAGGCAGAGGCAGGTGGATCTCTGTGAGGTCAAGGCCAGCCTGGTCTACAAAGTGAGTCCAGGACACCCAAGGATACACAGAGAAACCCTGTCTCAAAAAACCAACCAGAGAAAAAAATTTTTTTATGGTTCTTTTGAGACATGGTTTCTCTGTGTACACCTAATTGTCCTCAAATTTGTTCTATAAACCAGGCTGGCCTCAAACTCACAGAGATCCACCTGTGTCTTCATCCTGAGTGTGAGGATTAAAGGATGTGCCTCCATGATCTGGCTAAAAAATTTTAATTTAATCGTTTTTGGGGGGTGGGGTGGGAGGTGATAGAGTTCTTATGACTTGAGGCTAGCCTCAGATTTGCTATGTAGCCTTAAAGTTCTGATCCTTTTGCTTCTACCTCACAGTTGCTGACACTACAACCATGTCCCACCATACCCAGCTCTGTATACATATTTTATGCGTACACAATCTCTCTAATTTGTTCTAATTGATAGTTAATTATTAATGTGTATGCTTGTGTCTTTGTCTGGTGCTGGGGATAGATACCAGGGCCATACATGTAACAGACAAATCCCTACTCTTGAGCTATACCCCCAACTCCTTGTTCTGTCTTTTAAAGCAAGTGCATTGGAGCTTCCTACCCCTTACCTTATTCTAAATCAGTGTGCCCCAAGGTGAAATGCACACCCGCCACACCTGTCACTTCCTTGTTATGGTAGCTATTGAATGAAAATAAGGGCCAGGCCTGGTGGTGCACACTTTCAATTCTAGCATTTGGGAGGTAGAGGCAGGTGGATCTCTGTTGAGTTCGAGGCCAGCCTGGTCTACAAAGCAAGTCCAGGACACAGGACAGCCAGGGCTACACAGAGAAACCCTGTCTCAAAATAGAGAGAGAGAGAGAGAGAGAGAGAGAGAGAGAGAGAGAGAAGGAGAGAGAGAGAAAAAAAAGAAAATGAAGACATGATCACTCCTAGGTATGGATGAGGAAAAGGGTTTTGTTTTGTTTTTTGAGACATGGTTTCTTTGTGTAGCCCTGGCTGTCCTGGACTTACACTGTAAACCAGGCTGGTCTCAAACTCACAGAGATCTGCCTGCCTCTGGAAAAGGGTTTTATAAAGATATGCCATAGGCATCTGGAAGAGTCCAGACTGAACCAGGCAATGAGAGGAGGAGGGATGGGTGCAAACAAGAAGGAAGGGGAGAGAGGGCAAGCAGACCAAGAGAAGAATGGTGGACCAACTGAAGGAGGAGGATCAAGAGCGAGCCAAGCGGCCAAGAGTGGAGCCAAGAAAGCACATGACCAAAATGCCTGGGTTATATAGGAAAAGCGAAGTGGGTGGGGTGCAGCCCAGACCTGGGCTGAAGAGGTTTAGGGTGTGCTGGGGTGAAAAGTGCTGAGAGGAGCCACATGGTACTGAGTTAGAATTCTCCTGAGGTTTTTTGGTACATGCCAGGTATGAGGCCATCGGGATCCTGGAAAGCTATGGTCACTTGGTCTGAGGTACCACTGAAGCCCTTCAGGAAACTTCAGACATGCCACACCACAGTAAGCTGTGGGTTCTAGTTAATTCTTTTTCTATTGAGAGACTGAAGGTTCTTGTTTTGTTGTGTTTTTATTATTTGTGTATGTGGTATTATGTTTTGGTTGTTTTGTTTTGGTTTGATTTTTGGTTTTTCAAGACAAGATTTCTCTGTGTAATATCCCTGGCTGCCCTGGACTTGATTTGTAGACCAGGCTGGCCTTGAACTCACAGAGAGCTGCCTGCCTTTGCCTCCCGAGTGCTGGGATTAAAGGCGTGCGCCACCACCACCCAGCTGGTAATATATTTTTATTATTGTTTCTGTATTGTGGTTTTTAAAAAACTTTCTAAAATTTCATGTATGAGTACTACTGCCTTAGTCACTGTTCTGTTTCTGAGAGGAAGACAGTAAGATCAAGGCAACTATTATATAAGAAAAAGCATTTAATAGGGGCATGCTTAGAGGTTCAGAGGTTTAGTCCATTATCATAATGGAAGGGACCATGGCAACATGTAAGCAGGCACTGGGACAGTAGCTGAGGGCTACATTCAGAGCTGTAGGGAGAGAGAAAGTTTCTGGGCTTGGCATGGGCTTTTTTTCTTTTTAATTTATTTTTTATTTTGTCATTACATCCCAATAGCAATCCCCTTCCTACTTCCCCCTCCCACCCTCTCCCCACTCAACCCACCCATCCCCTTGGCATGGGCTTTTTTGTTTTTGTTTTTTTTTCCGAGACAGGGTTTCTCTGTATAACAGCTCTGGCTGTCCTGGACTTGCTTTGTAGATCATGCTGGCCTCGAACTGACAGAGATCCGCCTGCCTCTGCCTCCCAATTGCTGGGATTAAAGGCGTGCGCCACCACCGCCCGGCACGGAACTGAATTTTGAACACTTTTTTTTTTTACTCAGTTTTTTTTTTTTTTTTGGTTTTTCGAGACAGGGTTTCTCTGTATAACAGCATAACAGCTCTGGCTGTCCTAGACTCACTTTGTAGACCAGGCTGGCCTCAAACTCACAGAGATCCGCCTACCTCTGCCTCCCAAGTGCTGGGATTAAAGGCGTGCGCCACCAACGCCCAGCTTTTACTCAGTTTTGATACAAACAAAAAGATGAAATAGCACCTCCTATAATGAAGATACCACATGTACTAGAATATTCTTTGCTTCAACCATTTTGTTGAGCTCTCTTTACCTCTCTTCCATAATTATTATGGTTTTTTTTTTTTTTTGGTTTTTTGAGACAGGGTTTTTCTGTGTAGCCCTGGCTGTCCTGGACTCACTTTGTAGACCAGGCTGGCCTCGAACTCACAGAGATCCGCCTGCCTCTGCCTCTCGAGTGCTGGGATTAAAGGCGTGTGCCACCAATGCCCGGCTTATTATGTTTTTTTTTTTTTAAGATTTTTTTTTATTTATTATGTATACAGTGTTCTGTCTGCATGTATGCCTGCAGGCCAGAAGAGGGCACCAGATCTCATTATAGATGGTTGTGAGCCACCATGTGGTTGCTGGGAATTGAACTCAGGACCTCTGGAAGAGCAGTCAGTGCTCTTAACCACTGAGCCATCTCTCCAGCCCTATTATGTTTTTTTTTTAATGAAGGATTATAATTTCCTATATCCACCATATTTTTCATCTTACGTTAGATATATATATTTTTTTTTTTTTTTTTTTGTTTTTCGAGACAGGGTTTCTCTGTTTAACAGCTCTGGCTGTCCTGGACTCGCTTTGTAGACCAGGCTGGCCTCGAACTCGCAAAGATCCGCCTGCCTCTGCCTCCCAAGTGCTGGGATTAAAGGCGTGCGCCACCACCGCCCGGCTCGTTAGATATATTTTTAATTAATAAAACTTGTTATTTGGTAGTTTTGTTCTTTTGAGACTGGGCCTCACTATGTAGAGCAGACTAACTCTCCAACTCTTAAAAATTTTCTTGCCTTACCTTTCCAAAGGCTGTGATTACAGGCAGATGCCACCATGCCCAGCTAGTTGTTTAAATATTGTTTTCCTGTTATTGCTGCTGCTGTTGTTCAGACACTATTTCTCAATGTAGCCCTGCCTAGCCTAGTACATCAACCAGGTTGGCCTCAAATTTACAAAGATCCTCCCACCTGGGCCTCCTGAGTGCTGGAGTTGCAGGCATGGGGCCACAAGCTCAGCTGTGGTTTTGTTTTGTTTGTTTTGGACAGGATCATACATAGGCCAGGCTAGACTCCAACTTGCCTTGTAGCTAAAGATTGTTATAGTCGAGTTTTGGTGGGACCCCCAAATGTCCAAGAACAGCCACACAAACCACTCAGTCACCGATCTCAGTCGGATATTAATGATTTATTGAACACACACCCCAAAACTGGTCATAGCCACAATGACCAGGCTCACAGAGGTCTCAGAGCCTAACTGTGATGTTGGTCTGCTTCTAAGGCAGGTTTTTTTGTTTGGTTGGTTTTGTTTTTCAAGACAGGGTTTCTCTGTGTGTATCCCTGGCCATCCTGGACTCACTTTATAGACCAGGTTAGCCTTGAATTCAAAGAGATCCACCTGCCTCTGCCTCCCGAGTGCTGGGTTTAAAGGCATGTGCCACCATGCCTGGCACAAGGCAGGCTTTTTATAAGAAAAACCATATCCAGGTAACAACCAGGAAATCAGGTTTAGGAAACAAACCACATCCAGGTATCAACCATGTTCATGTATGAAACAAACTGCATCAGTTAACAACCAGGTAACCACATGTAGGAAGCAAGGGGAGGACCTTACTACATCATTTTGACTAGCTAGACAAAGCATTTCTTTCTTTTCTTTTTTTTTTTTTTTAAGATTTTATTTAATATTCTCTTTGCAGGTATGCCTGCAGGCCAGAAGAGGGCACCAGATTTTATTATGGATGGTTGTGAGCCACCATGTGGTTGCTGGGAATTGGACTCAGGACCTCTGGAAGAGCAGTCAGTGCTCTTAACCCCTGAGCCATCTCTCCAGCCCAGACAAAGCATTTCTAACTGACTTTTAATTTGATTGGTCCCAAGTGGACCTGCAGTTGGGGATTCTTTAGAGTGTCAAGGCAACAAAGTAACCAAGTATGAGTCATTGCATCTTATAACCAAAAATTGAGACGGAAGGCTGCCATTTTTATCATGGCTTCAGTCTTTTATCATTTTTTAGTTATGCTAAAGAAGCAGGCCCCAACAAGGATGACCTTGAACTTCTGATCCTCTTGCCTTTACTTCAGGAGTTCTGGAATTACTGGTTTGTGCCATCACACACAGTTAATCTAAGTTGTGGGGATTAAACCCAGGGCCTGCTAAACAAGGACTCTACCCACTGAGCCACAGCCTCAGTCACAGCTTTGGTTTTTTTCTTTGAGACAACATTTCTGTATGTAGCTCTGGCTAGTTTGAACTCACAGAGAACCTACCTCTCAGCCTCCAGAGTACTGGGATTAAAATCATGTTGCCTGATTTCAGACATAGTTTTAATCATAAAGAAAAAAAAATCTCCATTTTAAAGATTTGTCAAGAGGGTAGAGAGATGGCTCACTGCTTATGAACACTGGCTAGAATCCCGGGCGTGGTGGCACCCGACTTTAATCACACTTGGGAGGCAGAGGCAGGCTGATCTCTGTGAGTCTGAGGATAGCCTAGTCTACAGAGTGAGTTCTGGGACAGTCCCTACTGTTACACAGAGAAACCCTGTCTGGAAACAAACAAACAACACATGGCTAGAAACAGATTGCTGAGTCAGAGGCCAACCTGGTTTATGAGGGCTACACAGAGAAATCCTGTCTCAACTCCCCACTCCTCGCCCCCTAATAAAAAGAACACTTGCTAGGTTGGTTCTGGTGGTTCAGGTCTTTAGTCCCAGCACTCCAGAGGGAGAGGCAGCACATCTCTGTGAGTTCAAGACCAGCCTGGTCTATAGAGGGAGTTCCAAGTAACCAGAGTTGTATAATGACATCTTGTCGAAAGAGAGAGAAGAGAAGAGATAGATAATAAAAACAGGAGGAAGAAGAAAAAAAGAAAGGAAGAAACAGGCCGGGCGGTGGTGGCACACGCCTTTAATCCCAGCACTTGGGAGGCAGAGGCAGGCGGATCTCTGTGAGTTCGATACCAACCTGGTCTACAAAGCGAGTCCAGGACAGCCAGGACTACACAGAGAAACCCTGTCTCGAAAAACCAAAAAAAAAAAAAAAAAAAAAGAAAGAAAGGAAGAAACATGCCCACTGTTTTCCCAGAGGACTCAGGTTTAATTCCCATGATCCACATAGTGTCTCACAGCTGTCTGAAACTGTAGTTACAGAGAATCTAAGAACCTTTTCCAGTCTACATGGGCACCATGCACTGACATGGTACATGCATATACATGCAAGCAAAACATTCATACACATAAAATAAAAACAAATACTTAGAAAAAAAAAGATTTGGCTGGTAGGGCCCCAAAAAGACCTAGATGGTTTTCCTGGTCCTATGCTCTGACTCCCAGCTGTAAATTCCTGGGGTTGTTTCTAAAAATTTGTGCTTAATCAAGAAACAGAACCAACCTGTGGGTCCAGATTTGGATTTGTGCAGATAAGAATAAAAGTAGATAAGAACCCTGGGCCCTGAGCCAGACCATCCTGTCTTCATGTCCTGGCCTTGCCCCAACTTGCCTCTCATCTTCCTGGGCTGTGTCTGCACTGTTGGAGCTCACATCTCCCAGGAAGACTGGTTATTCAGTAAAGGCACCTGGGGACAGCTAGCTTGGGGTTCATGCTTAACCACTTGTTCCTTTAACTTCTTTTGTTGTTGTTCTTAAAACTTGGAATCAATCATTCATTTTACCCAGCTTGATTTAAAATTACAAAAATGAAGCCAGCTGTGGTGACACACACCTTTAATCCTAGCACTCAGGAGGCAGAAATAGGTGGATATTTCAGTTCAAGGCCAGCCTGGTCTACAGAGTGATTCCAGGACAGCCAGGGATACACAGAAACCTTGTCTCATAAAACCAAAATAAAATTACAAAAAAATGAAAGGCTGGAGAGATGGCCCAGAGGTTAAGAACACTGACTGCTCTTTCAGAGGACCTGAATTCCATTCCTAGAATCCACATGATGACTTACAATCATTTGTAACTTTAGTTCCAGGGGTTCAAACTCTCTGCCTCTGAAGGTACTGCATCCACAAGGTTCACAGAAATACATGTAAGCAAAGTATACATACTCCACATAAAATAAAAATAAATACATCTTTAACAAAAGTTAAATATAGGACAGGAGAGATGGCTCGGGAGTCAAGAGCACTTGTTCTTGCAGAAAGCTCAGGTTCAATTCCCAACACCTACACAACTGTTCATGTCTGTCTATAAGTCCAGTTCCAGGAATCTGATGCCTTCTAATCTCAAGCAGCAGGCACACAGGTGTCCCACAGTCACACATTCATTGCAAGCAAAACACTCATATACATAAAAGAAATAAATATCAAATTACTTTAACAGAAAAGTATAGGCCAGGTATGGTGGTATATATCTTAATCTCACACTCAGGAGGCAGAGGCAGGAGGATCCTGTGAGTTCAAGCCCAGCCTGGCCTACAGAGAGTTCCAGGATAGCCAGGGCTATACAGAGAAACCCTGTCTTGAAAAAAAAAAAAACTAAAAATAAAAAATAAGAAGCTAATCATTTCCTTTAAAAAATTATTTTTTTCCAGACAGGGTTTCTCTGTGAAGCTCTGGCTGTACTGGACTCACTTTGTAGGCCTTGAACTCACAGAGATCCGCCTGCTTCTGCCTCCTGAGTGCTGGGATTAAAGGCGTGCGCCACCACGCTGGGCAACTACAGACAGCTGTGAACTGCCACATGGGTGCTGGGATTTGAACCTGGATTCTTCAGAAGAGCAGCCAGTGCTCTTAACCGCTGAGCCATCTCTCCAACCTATGAGAGTCTAATTTTAAGAAAGTGCGCCACATACCTCAACAATAACAGGGGTGGGGAGAGTTGAAAAATAGTGGTGCTCGGGGCTCGAGAGATGGCTGAGAGGTTAAGAGCACTGTCTGCTCTTCCAGAGGTCCTGAGTTCAATCCCCAGCAACCACATGGTGGCTCACAGCCATCTGTAACGGGATATAATTCCCTCTTCTGGGTGTGTGTGAAGATAGATCACTTGTATAAACAAAAATTAAAATAATAAATAAATTATTTAAAAAATAGTGGTGCTCAGTGATAGAGCAAAATCTTCACATACATGAGGCCAGCACTTGAGAGACAGATTCATAGTTTCTTCCTGGCCCAACGTTAGCTGCTGTCTTGACACCTGACCGACTCCACCCCTCCTCCCATGTTCACTCCCACTCTTGCTACAACACATCTAAGAAGGCTTTCTCAGCTGGCCTTAAGATCTTTGTGTATAATACGTTGCTAGTGAAGTATTTTGCTAATGGACTTACAGGAGAGCTTCCTCCTAGGCAGCAATTACATATCTAATAGTGGACTCGGTGGTCAGCCTCTCTGTATACTGAATTGTAAAAGGCTTAGAACTCTGGGGCCACTGTTTTCTGAACAGATTTGAATTTTCTGTAGTTTACCTAAAGGTAAACTAGGATGGCAACTCTGTAGTTCTTCCTCGTTTAAAAATATGTATTTTAGCCGGGCGTGGTGGCACACACCTTTAATCCCAGCACTTGGGAGGCAGAGGCAGGCGGATCTTTGCGAGTTCGAGGCCAGCCTGGTCTACAAAGCAAGTCCAGGACAGCCAAGGCTGTTACACAGAGAAACCCTGTCTCGAAAAACCAAAAAAAAAAAAAAATGTATTTTTTTGTCTGGAGAGATGGCTCAGAGGTTAAGAGCACTGACTGCTCTTCCAGAGGTCCTGAGTTCAATTCCCAGCAACCACATGGTGGCTCATAACCATCTGTAATGAAATCTGGTGCTCTCTTCTGGCCTGCAGGTATACATGCAGACAGAACACCATATAGTTATTAATAATTTTTTTAAAAAATATATGTATTTGTCCACATCCTCAGCTGCATGTGCAATCCCTTGAGTATTTTTTTTTTTTTGGTTTTTTGAGACAGGGTTTCTCTGTATGACAGCTCTGGCTGTCCTGGACTCGCTTTTGTAGACCAGGCTGGCCTTGAACTCACAGAGATCTGCCTGCCTCTGCCTCCCAAGTGCTGGGATTAAAGGCGTGCGCCACCACCGCCTGGCTTTGTCCCTTGAGTTTTTGATATTAGCCATTCTGACGGGTGTAAGATGGAATCTCAGTGTCGCTGTGATTTGCATTTCCCTGATGACTAAGGATGTTGAGCATGTCTTTAAGTGCTTCTCAGCTATTAGAGTCTCCTGTGTAGTGAATTCTTGGTTTAGCTCTATACTCCATTTTTTTTTTTTTTTTTTTGGTTTTTCGAGACAGGGTTTCTCTGTGTAACAGCCCTGGCTGTCCTGGACTTGCTTTGTAGACCAGGCTGGCCTCGAACTCACAGAGATCCGCTTGCCTCTGCCTCCCAAGTGCTGGGATTAAAGGCGTGCGCCACCACGCCCGGCTTCTATACTCCATTTTTAAATTGGATTATTTGGTTTGTTGGTGTTTAATTTCTTGAGTACTTTATATATTTTGGCTATTAGCCCTCTGTCAGATGTTGGATTGGTGAATATCTTTTCCCAACCTGTGGGCTGCCATTTTGTTTTATTGACGGTGTCCGGTGTCCTTGGCCTTACAGAAGCTTTTCAGGTTCATGAGGTCCCATTTATTAATTGTTGATCTTAGTGCTTGAGCTATTGGTGTTCTGTTCAGGAGTTGTCTCTAGTTTTATGTTGAGGTCTTTGATCCACTTGGACTTGACTTTTGTGTAGGGTAATAAATGTGGATATATTTGCATTTTTCTACATGTAGAAATCTAGTTAGACCAGCACCATTTGTTGAAGACACTATCTTTTTGTTGTTGTTTTTTCTGGTTTTGTTTTTGTTTTTGTTTTTGAGCCAGGGTTCCTCTGTGTAGCCTTGGCTGTCCTGGACTCACTCTGTAGACCAGGTCGGCCTTGAACTCACAGAGATCCACCTGCCTCTGCCTCCCAAGTATTGGGATTAAAGGCATGAGCCACCATACTCGTGGAAGATATTATTTTTTTTTCCATTGTATGGTTTTGGCATCTTTGTCCAAAATCAAGTGGTCATAGGTGTTGGAGTTTATTTTTGGGTCTTCAATTCGATTTCATTTGTCACCCTGTCTGTTTTTATGCCAATACCATGCAGTTTTTATTACTACAGTTTTGTAGTATAGCTTGAAGTCAGAGGTTCTTTTAATGTATAGGGCTGTTTTCGATACCCTGGGTTTTTTATTTTTCCATATAAAGTTGAGAATTGTTCTTTCAAGGTCTGTACACTCCTCCTTTGCTGGTGGGAGTGCAAACTCATACAAGCACTTTGGAAATCAATTTGGTGCTCTCTAAGAAAATTGAGACTAGCTGGGCGTGATGGCACATGTCTTTAATTCTAGCACTCGGGAGGCAGAGGTAAGTGGGTCTTTGGGAGTTTGAGGCCAGCCTGGTCTACAAAGTGAGTCCAAGACAGCCAGGGCTGTTACACAGAGAAACCTTGTCTCTCAAAAAACCATAAAAGAAAAAGGAAAGAAAGACAGAAAAAAAATGGTAATAGTTCTACCTCAGGACCCAGCTATACCACTTCTGGGCATATACCCCAAATATGCATCACCAAATCACAAGGATATTTTCTCAACTATGTTCATAGAAGCTTTATTCATAATAGCCAGAAACTGGAAACAACCCAGATGTCCCTCAATTGAGGAATGGATAAAGAAATTGTGGTACATCTACACAATGGAATAGTACTTAGCTATTAGAAACAAGGATATCATGAAATTTGCAGGCAAATGGGTGGAACCAACAAAGATCATCCTGAGTGAGCTAATACAGACCCAAAAAGACACCTATGGTATTTACTCACTCATAAGTGGATATTAGCCAAGACATACAGGATCACTAAGCTACAATCCATAGACCCAAAGAAGCTAAGTATCAAGGAGGGGACAAGGGACAATGCTTGAATCCCTCTAAGTAGGGGGATTAAAAGATGTCAGAAGTGGAGGGAGAGAGGGATCTGGACAAGAACCCAACATTTGTGCCATCCCTGAGGCCTTACCCAGCAGATAATAGAAACAGATGCAGAGACCCACAGCCAAACATTAGGCAAAAATCAGGGAGTCTCGAGGAAAAGTTAGGGGAAGATTTGAGGAAGCTCAAGGGATCAAGGACACCGCAAGAAGACCCGCATAGCCAATTAACTCAGACACAAGGGGGCTCAAAGAGACTGACCACCAAGCAAAGAACTTGCAAGGACTGGTCCTAGACCCATTACATACATGAAGCAGATGGGCTGCTTGGTCCTCAAATGGCTCCCTTAATGATTAGAACGGGGTCTATCCTGGACTTAGAGGCTGTTGCCTCCCTCTGGAGCTCATTTTCCTAGCAGAGCTGCCTTATCTTGCCTCAGTGGAAAAGGAGGCACTTAGTCCTGATGCATTTTGATGTGCCAGAGTGGGTTGGTACTGGGTGGGGGGGTTAATGGGGAAAGTGGGTGGAAGGTTGAGACTGGGAGGAGGGGAGGGAGGGGGATTGTGATTAGAAGGTAAAGTAAACAAAAAAAAAAAATCTTGAATAAAAAAATATTTGTAAGCCGGGCGGTGGTGGCGCACGCCTTTAATCCCAGCACTTGGGAGGCAGAGGCAGGCGGATCTTTGTGAGTTCGAGGCCAGCCTGGTCTACAAAGTGAGTCCAGGACAGCCAGAATACACAGAGAAACCCTGTCTCGAAAAACCAAAATAAATAAATAAATAAATAAATAAATAAATAAAAATATTTGTTTATTCATTTATTGTCTCTGTGTGTAAGTAGATGTGGAAGCCAGAAGTCCTCTAGCTTTCTCTGCCTTCCCTTGAGACAGGTTCTCCCACTGAACCTGGATCTTGCCATGTTAGCTAGTTTGGCTAGCCAGCTCCTTCCTGAGACTTACGTGCCTCCACCCCTCACTGCTGGGGTTACAGGCCTGTCTGGCCAAGGCCAGCCTTACATGGAATGCTGGGAGTTTGAACTCAGATGGTCCTTCCTACATAGAAAGTGCTCTTAACCCACACCCACTGAGGAGTCCTCCCAACCACAGGATTCTTTTTTTTTTTTTTTTTTTTTGGTTTTTCGAGACAGGGTTTCTCTGTGTAGCCCTGGCTGTCCTGGACTCACTTTGTAGACCAGGCTGGCCTCGAACTCGCAAAGATCCGCCTGCCTCTGCCTCCCAAGTGCTGGGATTAAAGGCGTGCGCCACCACTGCCCGGCTTCAGGATTCTTTTAAACGTGAACATGTCAACAGAGGCTTGTGCCGAATCTCTGCTGTTCAATACAACCACAGTCTCTGGGGAAAGTAAAACAAAGGAAGAGTCACAGAGCCACAAGACGGGACTGAACTGATATCAACTGTTCACTGGGATATTAATGTGAGGACTGCACACATCTGCACCTCCCCCTGCATTCTAGGATGAAGTTCCAACTCCTGCTGCGCCTGTATTTGGAACGGAGGACTTCAACGAAGCAGTTGAGATAAAACAAAGAGGGCTTAGCAGTTCAGCTTGCAGTCCTGACCACACTTCCCCTGGGGAGCCAGAACTCGGTGTTTTCACCTTTGTGGCACCTGCACTGCCCTGTCTGTGCTGTCATACTGGGTGGCTACAGAAATGAGAAGGAGACAGGGGGAAGGGTGCCCTGGTATTGTCCTGGCTGTGATGGCTAGCTTCCATGATCATATTGACACAACCTAAAATCACCGGAGAAAAGACCCTCAGTGACAGCCACTGTCTACCTTGGGTTGACCTATGGCCATATTTGTTGGGGATTATCTTGCTTGGCTTAACTGAGGTGGGAAGATGTAGCCTGAAAATGGGGGGCGCCAGTCACTGGTCTGAACTCTAGCTGCTTATAAGCATGCGCTTGCGCATGCGCACATTCATTTGTCTCCTCTCTTGGCTGTAGTTAAATATGAGTAGCATCTCCGACCTCCTGCCGCTCTGAGTCAATCACAATGATGGTCTAAACCCGGAACAAGCTGGAAGATAAAATAAACCCTTCCTCCCGTAACTTGTCAGGATATTTTATCATTTCTGGCAGCAGAAATGAAACTGGAACATTTGCCTAGCACGTGAGACCTCACCAAAAACAAAAAAGGAAAGAAGTGAGCCGGACAGGAAGTTGCAAGATTTGAGAGCAGGGTCACTTCTCCAACTATAAATGTACCCCTCAGGGCTGGTGGCACAACATCTTGTAAACTACCGAATATCTTCCAAACCAGTCCCTCTCTGCCTCAGTTTCCCGTAACTTCCAGCTTCTGAAGAGAATTGCCTTAGGAAGTACATTATAATATGAACCTGAAGCCGGGCGGTGGTGGCGCACGCCTTTAATCCCAGCACTTGGGAGGCAGAGGCAGGCGGATCTTTGTGAGTTCGAGGCCAGCCTGGTCTACAAAGTGAGTCCAGGACAGCCAGAGATATTCAGAGAAACCCTGTCTCGAAAAACCAAAAAAAAAAAATAATAATAATATGAACCTGACTAATACAAGAGGCTATAGACTGCCCCCCCCCCTCTATTTTCTGAAACAGGGTCTCTCTGGGTAACAGTACTGACTATCCTGGAACTCACTTTGTAGACCAGGCTATCATAAAACATTCACACAGTCCCGCCTGGCTCTGCCTCCTGAGTGCTGAGATTAAAGACATACGCCATACCGGGGAGGCAGCCTTTCCAAGGGGAGGCTTGCTTTTATGGTTAGACTTGAGCGTATGTTCAAGAACAGGCCAGCACATTTCAACAGACCCATAGCCCCAGAACTGAGTACTGGCCAGCTGTGTTTCCTTTGGTTTGATATTGGATTTCTCTGTGTAATAACCCTGGCTGTCCTGGACTCAATTTGTAGACCAGGATGTCCTCAAAGTCACAGAGATCCGCCTGCTTCTGTGTCACGAGTGCTGGGATTAAAGGCATGCGCCACCATGCCTAGCTTCTTTTTATTTTCCAAAGTGAAAAAAAGCATTTTGGAGTCGGGAGTGGTTGCTCAGGACTAACCTCAGCACTATGGAGCCAGAAGCAGGAGGATCTCTTTGAGTTCGAGGCCAGCCTGGTCTACAATGGGAGTCCAGCACAACCAAGGCTACACAGAGAACCATGTCTCAAAAAACCACACACACAGCCGGGCAGTGGTGGCGCACGCCTTTAATCCCAGCACTTGGGAGGTAGAGGCAGGCCGATCTCTGTGAGTTCGAGGCCAGCCTGGTCTATAAAGCGAGTCCAGGACAGCCAGAGCTGTTATACAGAGAAACCCTGTCTCGAAAAACCAAAAAAAAAAAAAAAAAAGAAAGAAAAAGAAAAAAGAAAAAAAAATCCAAAACTAGGGTTGGTGAGATAGTTCAGAGGGAAAAGGCCTTGTCCCCAAACCTGGCCCTCTGTGTTCAATTCCTGGAACCCTGGAAGGGGAGAAAGAGAAGGCAGAGTACACAAAGCTGTCCTCTGACTTCTTCAAGCACTCTGCGGGCACTTGGGCACACACACACAGTAATAATAAAAATAAACAAGGCTGCCGGGCGGTGGTGGCGCACACCTTTAATCCCAGCACTTGGGAGGCAGAGGCAGGTGGATCTTTGTGAGTTCGAGGCCAGCCTGGTCTACAAAGTGAGTCCAGGACAGCCAGGGCTACACAGAGAAACCCTGTCTCGAAAAAAACAAACAAAAAAATAAAATAAATAAACAAGGCTGGAGAGATGGCTCAGCATTTAAGAGCACTGGTGGCTCCATCAGAGAACCTGGGTTCAAGTCCCAGAACCCACATGGCAGCTCATATGTCTGTAACTCCAGTTCCAGTGGATCCAACACCATCCCACAGTGTTTTACATGCAGGCAAAACACCAATTGCACATGAAATATAAATAAATAAACAAAATTCCCTGTAAACAAATGTAATTTTCTGTGATTTAGACTTCAGGTGGAACGTCTCAGAGCCACAGTAGCCTGTCTTAGAGCTCCTTCACCCTCATGTAGTCGGCTACTTTATAAGGAACCTTGACATGAAGTGTACTTGCTACTTTTTTTTTTTTTTTTTTTGGTTTTTCGAGACAGGGTTTCTCTGTATAACAGCTCTGGCTGTCCTAGACTCACTTTGTAGACCAGGCTGGCCTCGAACTCACAGAGATCCGCCTACCTCTGCCTCCCAAGTGCTGGGATTAAAGGCGTGCGCCACCAACCCCCGGCTGCTACTTTTTTTTTATTTTTCCTGAAATGAGGCTTTGCCCTGATGGGTCTTAAACAACTAGACTCGGGGCCAGAGAGATGGCTCAGAGGTCAAGAGTGAGCACGCACACACACACACACACACACACACACACACACACACACACACAAATAAGGGCTGGAAAGATGGCTCAACAGTGAAAAACACTGACTGCTCTTCCAGAGGACCCCAGTTCAATTCCCAGCACCCACATGGCAGCTCACAACTCTCTGTAACTCCAGCTCCAAGTGATTTAACACCCTCACACAGGCATACACACAGTCAAAACACCAATGCACATAAAATAAAAAATCATTTATGAAGAAAATCGGCACAGCCGGGCGTGGTGGTGCACTCCTTTAATCCCAGCACTTGACATAAAGTGTACTTGCTACTTTTTTTTATTTTATTAGAACTCCAATTCTAGGGGATCTGATGCCTTCTAACCTTCATGAGCACTGTATGCACACGAAGAAGTGTATACACTCAAGCAAAAGATTCCTACACATAAATATAAACATCTACAAAAAACAAAACAAGCCAAAAATACAACCCTCCTATATGTGAGTTACTCCCTTCAGCCTCCCAAGTAACTGGGGCTATGGAATGGATGATCACTGTATCTATGTCAGGATGACTTGCTGCTTTTCCACTTATCATTTAATTTTACCATTTAATCATGGTATTTAAGTTTGTACATTATTTTATAATTCCCTGTGTCTGAGTGTGTGGCCCTGGCTGACCTAGAACTAGCTCTGTAGATCAGGCTGGCCTTGAACTGTGGCAGTCAAACTTCCTCTGCCTCTAGAGTGCTGGGATTATGAAGGAGTACCACCATACCTTGCTGTAAGGTTTCTTTAAGTAAAAATGACTGAGAGGCTCTTACTAGGACTCAGAGGTAGAACGTTAACCTAACGTGGGAGACCTTGAATTTTCCCTGCAAAACACATGCACACACACACACACACACGCGAATATACACATTCATCCACACACACACACATATACATACACAGAGAGAGAGAGAGAGAGAGAGAGAGAGAGAGAGAGAGAGAGAGAGAGGTAATTTGCTTGTTTGTTTTGAGACTTGGGGTTTCTCTGTGAAACAGCCCTGACTGTCTTGGAACTAGACCAGGCTGGCCTGGAACTCAGAGAGCTCCACCTGCCTCTGCCTCCCCAGTGCTGGGATTAAAGGCGTGCACCGCCACGCCTGGCTAAGAGAGCTAATTGTAACTACTGTCTACCAAATTCTGGACACTATTTTAAGTGTTGCTAGCTCGCTTCATTCTCACAACTTAATGAGACAAGGGCTGTTGCTTGAAGAAATAGCTTAAGCAGTTTGCCTGAGCTCATGCCAAAGGCTCTGCGCTCATAGAAACACAAACAAGGGCAGTCCAAATGGGGTACCATATGCTGAGCCTGCAGTACCTACCTTGTGAGCAACAGTGGAGGGTCAGGGCACTGCAATCCAGGGGTAAAGGAGTTTCAAAAGAGGGGGTTGTGGAGGACAAGTCACTGAGAAGGTGGGGCATTAGGAGAGCAGGGACCTAGGAAGAGCCTTCAGAACCCAGGCCTGACCGCACAAGGCCGTGTGTGTGCAGCTGCTCACTGTGTTGGACCTAACAGATGCCCAGCTGTCTGACAAGGTTGATCAAGCATGACAAGAAACAAGTCGGTTGAGTGCATTAATCACCAACCTTCTCTGTCATCGTTATACGTCCATTAAACCAATTAGACCTGCCATTCAGGTGACTGGAAAAGAACCTGAGTCTAAGCCTGACTGTTGGCAGACCATGTCCTTAACAAAGGTCAAGGTAATGAAGATTGCTGCAGTTCCTCTAGCAGGAGATAGCGCGGTGGGAAAGGGACACCACCATCAAGGAAGTTCACATGGACCTCCAGCAGCCCTGGGAGCTCTTCCTCTCATTCCTGGGGCTCATGAAGCATTAACCCTCAAGGTCGTCTTTGGACAGTGGAGTTGTTCACTTGTGTCAGTGGTACAGAGCTTGCCTGTCCTGGCATGGATTCTTCTACTCATTGACCTTAGTGTAGATTGATTCCCTTGCCTGTGTGAGCTGTTCAGGGCTTACTTCTGGTTAGTGTAAAGCCTAAAAGAGGTCTCTGCTCTAGAATTCATCTGCTTCCTCAAGACCATTTGTCTTTTTGTTAACTAGCTAACTTATGTTTTTTTTGGTTTTGTTTTTGTTTTTTTTGGCTTTTTGAGACAGGGTTTCTCTGTGTTAACAGCTCTGGCTGTCCTGGACTCACTCTGTAGCCTGGAACTCACAGAGATCCACCTGCCTCTGCCTCCCGAGTGCTGGGATTAAAGGCGTGCGCCACCAACGCCTGGCTACTTATGTTTTTAACATTTCAATTTTGTGTGTGTGTTGTAGAAGTACATCAGGGTGTGTGTCCCTTCATTTCTTTTTCTCATCACAACAACTGCTGGGTGGTACATTAAGCTGTTTTTCATTAAGTTCCAGGAAATATGAAGGGCAAGTGCTACTTAAAGGTATAACTTAGGGGCCAATGGACAGTTCAGCAGGTAAGGGTGCTCGCTGCCAAGGCTGACAGCCTGACTTCAGTCCATGAGAGACATAAGACAGAAAGAGAGAACCAACTCTCAAAAGTTGTCCCTTGACCTCCACAAATGTGTCTTGGCACATGTGCTTCCCCCATCCATAAAAATCGTAAGTGAAAAATGAGAAGCATAAAGAAGAAGGGATCTACAAATTGTTTACTGCTGGGGCTGAAGAAATAGGTCCATGGTGAAGAGCACTTGCTATGAAGCATGGGACCTGAGTTCAGATCCCAGCGCCTATGGCAAAAAACAATTTTACGAGCTGAGGCACCTCTCCATAACAGGCCTATAACCTCAGTGGTGCTGGGGGCAGACACAGGAGGTTTCCTGGAGCTTGTTGGTTACCAGCCTACCTCCAGGTTCGGTGAGAGACCCTGTCCCAGGGGAAGGCAAGAGAGAACAGAACCTCTTACACCCTCCTCTGGGTTTCTGAGCACACAAAACCAAAAAAGAAAAATAGAAAGTGTTTATTTCATAGAAACTTTGTCAAGTGAACTTGGTTTTTCAAGACAGGGTTTCTCTGGATAGCAATGGTTATTCTAGAACTTACTCTGAGGACCAGGCTGGCCTCGAACTTACTTAGATCCACCTTCTCTGCCTCCTGAATGGTGGGGTTAAAGGCGTGCACCATCACCACCACCAAGTTTCAAGTGGACTTTTAAAAAAAATTTTATTTATTTATTTTTTTATGTGCATTAGTGTTTTGCCTGCTGTGTCTGTGTGAGGGTGTCAGATTCCATGAAACTGGAGATGTAGACAGTTGTGAGCTGCCATGTGGGTACTGGAAATTGAACCCAGGTCCTCTGGAAGAGCAGCCAGTGCTTTTTTTTTTTTTTTTTTTTGGTTTTTCAAGACAGGGTTTCTCTGTGTATACTTGGCTGTCTGGGCAGGGACTCACTTTGAAGACTAGGCTGGCCTTGAACTCACAGAGATATGCCTGCCTCTGCCTCCTGAGTGCTGGGATCAAAGGCGTGCGCCACCACTCCTAGTTAAACCCAGAATTTTAATGAGACAGGAGTGATCATAGATTTGGAATGGATTCTAGTACATTATATTGAGTGTGTGCATGCCTGTGTGTGTGTGCACGCGCGCGGTGTATGTGTGTGTGTGTGTGTGTGAAGACTGGAGGTCAATGGGGGGGGCTCTTCCTCAATCATGTTTCATGTTATTTTCATATATATTGTGTGTGTTCAGTGTGTGTCTATGACTGTGGGGCGTGTGCACCTGTGCACATGTACATGTGTGTGCACATTCATACAGAAGTCAGAGTTCAACCACTCGACCTCCATTTCATCTTTTAGGACAGGGACTCTAACTGAACCTGGAGTTCATCAATTCAGCTACATTCTTGGGCTCCAAGCTCCAAGGGTGCATGGACTTGAGAGTTGGGTCATTGGTTAAGGGCACTTGTTCTTATGAAAGATCCAGGTTTGATTCTCAGCACCCACATGGAAGCTCATTACCTCCTCTGGCACAAACCATACAAATGGTCTACAGACATACAGACATATAAAATAATAAAAATAAATCTAAAGCCATCTCCAGGGGTCCTCTTTTATCTGTCTCCCCATAGTTAGGATTACCACAAAACAAGCACATGAAGCTTTTATTCTTTCATGTGTATGGACAAGAAAACTTTATTTAATCCCAAACTTGGGGAATTAGGGGAAGGACCATCTCAAAGGAAAACAGTTCACATTTTCCAAGGGAAAAGACTCCAGAGGTTTTATAGAATGCTGGGGGAGGATTCTCATCAATGTGACTGCAAGGGATAGAACTCAAATCCTTACTTATTAATAGCAACCTCTTTACAGGTTATATTATATTTTAATATTGCTCTTCTCTTTATGGGAATAAGTTTTTTTTTTTTTCAAGACAAGGTTCTCTGTGTAACAGAGACCTGGCTGTCCTGGACCCCCTTTGTAGACGAGGCTGGCCTCAAATTCACAGAGATCCACCTGCCTCTGCCTCCCCAGTGCTGAGATCTCTGTGAGTTCAGGGCCAGTCTGGTCTACAGAGTGAGTCCAGGGCAGTCAAGGGAAGACAGAGAAACCAAATGATGGCCAGCACTTTTTTCAGCAGGACTCTTGGAGCTCTCTAGCATCAGGGGCCTCTTTTTTTTAATGGGGCTCCATGCACTGTCCTTAAATAGGAGGAACACTGTTTCAGCTTAATTTGGGGTCCGCCCACTTAGCAGCTGAAAACAATGCTAGGCCAGATACTTTGTTTATTAAGTCCATTAAGTCTTTCCTGTTTTTCCTGACTTCAACCTTGTTTTTCCACAAGCTGATAAGCTAATCGCTCACAGCCAAGTTGATCTTCATGCCCCGAATTAAGAAACTGTATCGGGAACCGCTATATATTTTCTAAATCTAATTTAATTATTCTAACTCCCTACACCAGGCTAGTCTTGAACTCAGAGATCTGCCTGCCTCTGCCTCCTGAGTGCTGGAATTGAAGGTGTGAACTACTGCACCTGGCTTATTTAGAATTTTTTTTTTTTTTTGGTTTTTCGAGACAGGGTTTCTCTGTGTAACAGCCCTGGCTGTCCTGGACTTGCTTTGTAGACCAGGCTGGCCTCGAACTCACAGAGATCCGCCTGCCTCTGCCTCCCAAGTGCTGGGATTAAAGGCGTGCACCACCACGCCCGGCTTAGAATTTTTTGAGACAAGTTATTGAGAATTTTTTCCTGCCTGCTAACAAATTCTCTGTTCACATCCTAGTCCCTGAAAACTTTCTGGATATGTGTAAGTGCCCAGGGAAGCTAGAAGAGGGTATCAGATCCGCTGGAGTTGGAGTGGTTGTGGGCCACCCACCATGTGGGCTTGGAAGCAAACTCTGTGGAAGATCAATACATTCTTAACCAATGAGCCGAGAATTATCTTGATTTTTGAGATAGGGTCTCATGTAGACCAGACTGTCCTCAGATTTCCTATGTAGCTAAGACATATTCTAGCCTAGAATATGTCTTTCAAAACCATGGGAAGTATTCCAGTGTATGTCAGTAAAATAAAGCCTAGCTTCCAAGAGTGAGGATCACAATACACAAGCACCACCATGCCAGGCTCAGAGAAGAATTGTGCGTATGTGGTCCTGGGTAAAGCTCTGCAATGAGCAGGTGCAAAGGCAGACTTGCTGTCCAGGGCTACCACAACATACTTCAGGGGCATCAAGAAGTAACTATCACCGGGAGTGGTGGCGCATGCCTTTAATCCCAGCACTCGGGAGGCAGAGGCAGGTGGATCTCTGTGAGTTCCAGGCTACAGAGTGAGTCCAGGACAGCCAGGGCTATACAGAGAAACCCTGTCTCAAACAAACAAACAAACAAACAAAAAAAAAAACAAGGAGGAGAAGGAATTGTCAGGGACTACAGAGATGACTCAGCAGTTGAGTGCACTGGCTGCTCCTCCAGAGGACTCAGGTTCAATCCCAGCACCTATATGGTGGTTCACAGTCACTTGTAAGTCCTGTCCCAGGCGACCCAGTATTCTCTTCATCACACAGACATTTGATGGACTTTATCAAGATTTAGCCTAGATTGCCGTGCGGTGGTGGCGCACGCCTTTAATCCCAGCACTTGGGAGGCAGAGGCAGGCGGATCTTTGTGAGTTCGAGGCCAGCCTGGTCTACAAAGTGAGTCCAGGACAGCCAGGGTTACACAGAGAAACCCTGTCTCGAAAAAACCAAAAAAAAAAAAAAACATTTAGCCTAGATTGTACAATCTTAGCCCGTCTAAAGTATCTTATAATTTTATCCCCAAATAAAGTCTCATAACATATACATACATCCCGTGGGCTGTTATTCTCCACACTATGCTGATGTTCCAGGCCATGTGAAATGATGTTCTTCCATCTAACCCATGGCGTATCTTCTCCTTTTCTTTCTTATGCTCCTCTTTTCCTTGATCCTCTCAGCTCCAAAAGTCTGCCAATCTTTGCCTCCCCCTACCTAATCTAGGCTGCAGCATTTATTCAACCAATCAACTCCAAATTAGGTAGAGCAAGGTTCACACACCAAAGACAGGTATACGTGACAATGTCCTTGCCTGGGTGGCAACCAGATCTTGGGGCCCTAATTAACAACAAAATACAAGCAGCTTTCGGATCACCCCAACAACTATCCACATAAAACAAAGAGAAAAAAAAATGGTAACTATCCTTTGAAGACCTGAGTGTAAGCAAGATAAACCAAGGGAAATGAGGGAAATGGAGTAAGTAGATAGAGAATCGAGCCCTGAGGAGACAGTGTTGATTGGCCTTTTTGTACATTTCTAATGCTAAATGCTGAATTCTACGACTCCCACTGCTCTCATTTCTTTCTTTTTTGTTTTGTTTTTCAAGACAGGGTCTCTCTGTGTATCCCTAGCTGTCCTAAATTTGTGCTGCAGACTAGTCTGTCCTCGAACACCTGCCTCTGCCTCCCAAGTGCTAGGATTAAAGATATGCACCACCATTGCCTGGCTCCTCTGTTTTTTCTCTGGACACATGGACATTGCTATTCTCTATATCCTTCACTGAAAACATCCTAATTCTTTTTTTTTTTTTTTTTTTTTTGGTTTTTCGAGACAGGGTTTCTCTGTATAACAGCCCTGGCTGTCCTGGACTCGCTTTGTAGACCAGGCTGGCCTCGAACTCACAGAGATCCGCCTGCCTCTGCCTCCCAAGTGCTGGGATTAAAGGCGTGCGCCACCACCGCCCGGCCCCCTAATTCATTTTTTAAGCATTTTTTTTTTTTTTGTATAAGGAAATGAGACATATGCTTGCAACTTGTGGAAGTAAGTTTTCTCCTTCTCCCACATGGGACACCAGAGACTGAACTGAGGTCATTCTCAGGCTTGGCTGCAATCACGTTTACCTACTGGGCCACCTCACTGGCCACTTCCTTTATGAAAAAACTTTTTACATTTTTTAAAAGATTTATGTTATTGGGACTGGGTGATAAAGAGATAGCCCAGAAGTAAAAGGAACTTGTTTTTGCAGATGACCTGGGTTCTGTTCCCAGTGCCCATATGGTTGCTCACAACCTCCATCCTAGGGGCTCTACTACCTTTTTGTAACCTGTGAGGCCATCAGGCACATACATGGTGCATGTACATACATGTAGGCAAAGCACTTATACAAAGCCGGACATGGTGGCTTACACCTTTAGTCCCAGCATTCGGGATGCAGAGGTAGGCAGATCTCTGTGAGTTCGAGGCCGGCCTGGTCTACAGAGTGAGTCCAGTACAGCCAGGGATACACAGAGAAACCCTGTCTCATAAAACAAAAACAAAACAAACAAAAATGTACCTTTGTTCTTGTTTTGTTTTTTTGTTTTCAAGACAGGATTTATTTGTGTAGCCCTGGCTATCCTGGAAATCACTATGAAGACCAGGCTGCCCTCTGCCTCCTGAGTGCTTGTAGAAAAAATTACTTAAGGCTGGAGAGATGGCTCAGAGGTTAAGAGCACTAGCTGTTCTTCCAAAGGATGTAGGTTCAAATCCCAGCCCCCATATGGCAGTTCACAGCTGTCTGTAATGGCTGGGCATGGTAGCACATGCCTTTAATCCCAGCACTTGGGAGGCAGAGGCAGGTGTTCAAGGCCAACCTGGTCTACAAAGCAAGTCCAGGACAGCCAAGGATACACAGAGAAACCCTGTCTTGAAAAACCAAAAAAAAAAAAAGAAATTATTATTTACCTATATGTATATTATAGTTAATTGGTCGGCAGTGTTAATTCTTTATAAATAAACACACAGACACCTGATGGATTTTAAGTCTCAGCCAGGATTGTGCAATCTTAACCCCTCTAAAGTAGCTTATAATTCTATTTCCCAAATAAGACCCCAATATATACATACATCCCCTTGGGCTGTTGTTCTCCACTATGCCATGTTCAAGGTCATGTGGAATGATATCCTCCCATCTAGCCCATGGCATGTCTCCTTTTCTTCCTGTGATTCTCCACTCTGCCCCAGAAGCTGGCTAACCTTTTTCCTGCCTACTTCTCTTCCACTCAATCCAGGATCCAGGATTTTATTTTATTCAACCAATCAACTTTAAATTACATAGAACAAGGTTAGACAACAAAGACAGGTATACATGATAATGTCCTTGTTGGAGCCAGAACCACATCCTGGGGCCAGTAATTAGCAACAAAATACAAGCAGCTTTGAGGTTACCCCAAGTGCTGGAATTAAGTGTGCCATTTCAACCCACTTAACCCGCCCAAAAAAAAAACCTTTTAATGATATATATGTGTATGTGTTCGTGTGTGGGTAGGTAACTTGTGAATGCAGTTGCTTGAAGACCTCAGAAGAAAGTGTCAGGTTCCCTGGAGCTGGAGTTACTGGTGGTCATGAGCTGAGCAATGTGGATGCTGGGAACTGAACTCATGTCCTCTGTAAGAGTAGTATTCATGGGGCTGGAGAGATGGCTCAGCGTTTAAGAACACTGGCTGCTCTTCCAAAGGACCAGGGTTCAAACCCCAGTACCATATGGAAGTTCACAGCTGTCTGTAATAGCCCGGTGTGGTGGCACTTGGCTTTAATCCCAGCACTCAGGAGCCGAGGCAGGTGTATCTCTGTGAGTTCAAGGCCAGCCTGATCTACAGAGTGAGTTCCGAGACAGCCATGGTTTTGTTATACATAGAAACCCTGTCTCAAAAAAACATGAGGAGTATGCACTCTTAACTGCTGAGCCCTCTCTTCAGCTCAGGTATCCTAATTCTTTTTTTTTTTTTTTTTTTTGGTTTTTTCGAGACAAGGTTTCTCTGTGTAGCCCTGGCTGTCCTGGACTCACTTTGTAGACCAGGCTGTCCTCGAACTCACAAAGATCCACCTGCCTCTGCCTCCCAAGTGCTGGGATTAAAGGCGTGCGCCACCACCGCCCAGCTTGGTATCCTAATTCTTTTTTTTTTTTTTTTTTTTTTTGGTTTTTCGAGACAGGGTTTCTCTGTATAACAGCTCTGGCTGTCCTAGACTCACTTTGTAGACCAGGCTGGCCTCGAACTCACAGAGATCCGCCTGCCTCTGCCTCCCAAGTGCTGGGATTAAAGGCGTGCGCCACCAACGCCCGGCCGGTATCCTAATTCTTAATGACTTTCATTCTTTCTTTTTTTTTTTTTTTGGTTTTTCGAGACAGGTTTTCTCTGTATAACAGGTCTGGCTGTCCTGGACTCGCTTTGTAGACCAGGCTGGCCTCGAACTCACAGAGATCTGCCTGCCTCTGCCTCCCAAGTGCTGGGACTAAAGGCATGTGCTGCCATGCCTGGCCTTTTTTTTTTGGTTTTTCAAGACAGGGTTTCTCTGTGTATCATTGGCTGTCTTGGACTCACTTTGTGAACCAGGCTGGCCTTGAACTCACAGAGATCCGTCTGCCTGCCTCTGCCTCCCAAATGCTGGGATTAAAAGTGTGTGCCACCACGCCCGGCTTTAATGACTTTCTTACAGGCTATGCAAATCTAATTCATGAATGATATTGTTTCATGAGTCTAACTTCTCATCTGAAGTCTCTTACAGAGTGTGCCCCCTACCACCCGATAACCCCTGACCAGCATTGGAACTCAAGAAGCCTGGTTCCCTGCCTATCCCCAAGGAAGTGAACTCTGGGCAAACTCTTACCCAGTAACCACTAAAAGCTCCTTAAGGGTAAGAAATACTGTTACTTATCTTATCTTAAAATCTCCAGAACTTTTTATAGTGAGTGCTTAATGAGTAGGCTTTGGAAAAATAGTTGAATGGATAACATTGGTAGGTTTCTATCTACGGGCTTTTGTTGTTGTTTTGTTTTGAGACAGGGTCCTCCTTATGTAGCTCTCGATGGCCTGAAACTTGCTTTGTAGATCATACTGGCCTTGAATTCTCAGAGATCTGCCTGATTGTGCTGAGTGTTATAATTAAAGGTATGTATCACCATGCCTGACTGGTTTGTTTGCATAACTTTTGGTACTTAAATTAAAATCAGGGCTTTGCAAATACATATGCTCTGTCACTGAGCTCCACTTGGGCAATGTAGTGGCCCGAAACAGGGTCCATGAGCGCATCATTTCTAGCTAAACATTCAATGGCCCTTTGTTCTCAGTATTTTGACTAATTATGAGTCTGTTCAGGTACCAGCAACCACTGAAAAAAGAAACTACTCTTTGTTAAGTTTTAGTTTATTTATTTTATGTGATGAGTATTTTGCCTATGGGTGTGTCTGTGTGTGTGTGTGTGTGTGTGTGTGTGTGTGTGCACCTTGTGCACCCTGTCCATGCCTGGTACCTGTGGAAACCAGAAAAGAAAATGTCAGATCCCATGGAACTGGAGTTATAGGTGGTTGTGAGTCACCTTGTGGGTGCTGGGAATCAAACCAGGGTCCTTTGTAAGAACAGCCTTTTGTCATTTCTTATTTGGTCTTTCTGAATGCTCCTCATGATGTGAACCCACAGCTCACTGCTGATACCTTACCTTCACTTCACCATCATGGACTCTCACCCCCTGGGACCATAAACCCAAATAAATTATTTCTTCTTTTTTTTTTTTTTTAAACATTTATTTATTTATTTATTATGTATACAGTATTTGCTCTACATATATGCCCGGGCAGATCTCAATGTAGATGGCTGTGAGCCACCATGTGGTTGCTGGGAATTGAACTCAGGACCTTGGGAAGAACAGCCAGTGCTCTTAACCTCTGAGCCACCTCTCCAGCCCAAATTGTTTCTTCTATAAGTTGCCTTGGTCATGGTGTTTTTATCACAGCAATAGGAATTAACTAGTACATTCCTCTTGAGCAAAGATGACCAAAGCACTAATCTGTGGACATAAACACAGTTGTCTACAGAGGCAGGTGGATCTCTGAGTTTGAGGCCAGCTTGTGCAGCCAGGACTACACAGAGAAACCCTGTCTCAGAAAACCAAAAAACGAAACCCCAAAACAAAAACAAACAAAAGAACCCCATAGTTATTTAGAAGGCATGCCACTTTAACAAAACAAGGAGCATAGCTTCCCTGCTAAGGCTGATAACCTCTCTAGTTATGGATGAATTTAAACTACCAAGTTTGGACTTTTGTTGTTTTAAATAGGGCATTGTTATATAGCCCTGGCTATCCTGGAACTCAAAATGGTCTGACTATGTCTGCCTCCCCAAGTTGCTGCCATTACAGGTACAAACCATCATTTCTGCCTTCCTTAACTATATATATAATATTTTGTATTTTTCTCTTGCAAATATCTGAGAACAGGGGTGTGGGTGACGAGAGGTGTTGTCCTTTCCAGTGCGTCATGCTGTGCTTTGACCTAGGAAAAAAAAACAAAAAACAAAAAAAAGCAAATTTTTGTTGTATTTTCTTATCTACTCAACAGATGTTTGCAGTCTGTTCTGAAATGTTAGGACAGGTAGAGCATGGTGGCTCATGCCTGTAACTCAACATACTGTAGACAGAGGGAAGAATGTTGCCCTAAACTTAAAGCAAGTCTACAAGGCAAATTGAGGGCCATGCACAGTTATATTGGACATCCTATTTGGGTGTGTGTGTGTCTGTCTGTATGTCTCTGTGGGTATGTGTCTGCGTTGTGTGTGTATCTCAGTGTGCATGTGTCTGTGTGACTCAATGTGTGTGTCTCTGCATGTGTGTGCTGCCTGTATGTGTGGTGTGTGTGTGTGTGTGTGTGTGTGTGTGTGTGTGTGTGTCTGTGTGTGTAGGTCAGAAGACAGTTTGTGAGGGTCAGTTTTACCCTACAACATGTCCTGGGAAATGAACTTAGAACCTTAGTCTGAGCCATCTGGACAACACAGGTCTTTTTTGTTGTTTTGTTTTGTTTTTGGCTCTTTGAGACAGGTTTTCTCTGTGTAGCCCTGGCTGTCCTGGAACTCACTCTATAGACCAGGTTGGCCTTGAATTTAGAAACCTGCCTGCCTCTGCTCCTGATTGTTGGGATTAAAGGCATGAGCCCCCCATATTCAGCTGACAGCCACAGTTTTGTTTTGTTTTTTTCCGACAGGGTGTTACAATTTACTCAGGCTGACCATGTATCCACTGTGTAGTCCTGACTAGTCTCAAACTTTTGGTAATCCTCCTGCTTTATCTTCCCACGTTCTGGGATTCACAAGTATAAGCCAATGTGTCTAGCTATACAAGAAAATTTTAAGGTGTTAAAGCTACTTCATATGACATTATAAAGGTGAATAATCACTGTATATTTTTCTGAACCTATAAAATATACCTCAAAAGTGGACTCTGAGTGGGGCCTGGAGGCACAGATGTGTAATCTCAGCTATCTAGGAACCTGAAGCAAGAGGATCAAAATTTCAACACTAGGCTTGACAATGTAGTGAGGCTCTGTATTAAAAAATACAAGCTGGGCGGTGGTGGCGCACGCCTTTAATCCCAGCACTTGGGAGGCAGAGGCAGGCGGATCTTTGTGAGTTCGAGGCCAGCCTGGTCTACAAAGCGAGTCCAGGACAGCCAGAGATATTCAGAGAAACCCTGTCTCGAAAAAACAAAAAAATACAAAAAATACAAAAGGAGGACTGGAGAGATGGCTCAGCGGTTAAGAGCACTGGTTGTTCTTCTGAAGGACCCGGGTTCAAATCCCAGCACCCACATGGCAGTTCATAGCTGTCTGCAATTTCTGGGTGTGGTGGCTGTAGGGGCTGATAGGTTAATATAAGTTAGATTTAGTGAATACCTAAGTTTCTGATACAGTCTCTTAATTCGGGGCATGAAGATCAACTGCTGTGAGCAATTAGCTTATCAGCTTATGGATGAAGTCAGGTGAAATGAGGGGAGTCTCTTTGGACTGAAAAACAAGGTTGAAGCCAGGTGAAACAAGGAAAGACTTTATGACCTGTCATTGCTTTCAACTGCTAAGTGGGCAGAGCCCAAATTAAGCTGAAGCAGGTGGAACAAGGAGTGATCCTATTTAAGGACAAGTGGATGAGCCCAGAGAGGTGCGTGCTAAGGGCCCCCGATATGAGAGAGCTCTGAGAGTCCTGCTGGAGAAAGTTCTGGTAGACCAATGGCCAGATCTCCCTGAGGCAGAAGGAAGCTGGTGAGCAGAGAAAGCCTCAGCAAGACAGCAAAAGGCCAAGGACTAAACCCTGTGGCTCAGCTTTTGCCTAGAGGGGTTTGACCTGTCCGAACAGTGGCCTGAACAGAACTGTGGCCAGCTTTAAAGACTGAGGCAGAACGGCAGAGTTGCTGATACAAAGGAAGTAAGGTGGCCTACAGACGCTGAGGTCTCCCAGAGAGAAGAAAGCCTCAAGCCTTATTTAAAGTGAGACTTCGATAGCCAATTTACCCTGACGAACCTGCGTCTGAGCTATTCCAGAAAAAGGACTGCTAAGTGCGTTAAAGAGTCTACCCCCGAGACTGGTTTCCTGACGACTGAGGACCTGCCCCAGAGACTGTATCATTCTAAAAGGGTATGAAAGTAGTTGTTATGATTATCAATAGGTTTAGTGGATAGGTTAAAGGGGTTGTAGGAATTTATAGGATTAATAGTTAAGAAATTGTTGGTGTTTGTTATAAGTGAATTTAGTAATAAATAAATAAGTGTTAAATAATAAATTAAAAGTTCGGTTACAGGTGGCGCATGCCTTTAATCCCAGCACTAGGGAGGCAGAGGCAGGCAGATCCTGTGAGTTCAAGGCCAGCCTGGTCTACAAAGTGAGTCCAGGACAGCCAGGTATACACAGAGAAACCTTGTCTCGAAAACAAAACAAAAAATAAAATAAAAACAAAACAAAACAGAAGGAGAAAAAAACAAAAGGTGGTGGTGCATGCCTTTATTTCTAGCATATCAGGTTCCAGGCCTGCCAGTGCTACATGGTGAGACCAAGTCTCAAAACAAGTAAGCAAACAGAAAAAAAGAGGGCATGGGATACAACTCAGTGATCATATCTTACCTAGCATGTATGAGACCCTTAGTTCAATTGCCACTACCAGAGATACACACAAAGAGAGTAAATCCTGAGTTGGAGGCATATAGCTCAAGGCTAGAGGGAGTACTTAGCATGTACAGTCTCTTGGAGTCAATCTCCAGGATCAAAAAGAACAAAACTAAAACTAAGATAAAAGTGTGAACCCTGAGGGCTTGTGACATGGCTCAGTACATAAAGGTGTTTGCTGCCAAACCTGATAACCTGAGTTTGATTCCTGGGACTTACAAGTTGTTTTCTGACCTCTACAAATGTGCGGAGACATGGTATGTGTACTCTCACACACACAGTAAATAAATGAGCATTGTGGTAGGGAGCATGGCGGCAGGCGGGCATGGCCTTTACCCAGTGACATTCTCCAAAAAGGACATACGTACTGATCCTTTCCCAGTGGTTCCACGAACTAGGGAATAAGCATTCAAACATATAAGCCCATGAGGCCCACTCTTATTCAAACCACCACAGCAAGGGACTGGGCTTGGCTGGTATGAATAAGGCTCTCTGGAGGATCACGGGTACAACTTTGTATTTGGCCACAATAGCTCATGCAAAATTTCAGACCACATTGAAGACCCACCAAGGGCCAGCAACAAGTTGGTTTAGCATGTACAGATGCTTGCCACACAAGCCTGGAGACCTGAGTTCAAACCCCAGAACTCACATTAGTTCCAAAACCGAAAAATGAATCCAGGAAGTTGAGTTCTGGCCTCCAAATGTACATGGGTCCACCAATACATAATAAGTTTTTAAAAGAGCCACAGAGACAAAATTAGGCTTTATGTGTCTGTGGTTTCTGCTTTCACTGGATTTCCTATCTAATTTTGTTAACAGTTTCACTGACGTCATTCTTGAGTCATACTTAATAAACAAGGCAGAATCACCAGCAAGAAAGTGCTGCTCCTTAGGACTAAGATGTTTTGCAACTGAACTCCCTCAGGGAGAAGTGGAGGATGACTGAAGGATGACTTTATGCCCAGCAGCCTGTACAGTAGAGGATGAAAGCAACCCCGGGAGCTTCGAGCAGACCAGACCTGCGTGGCTCCTCACTATAACTACAGAGGGCAGCCTGGGCTGGCAAGGGGTGTAAGGCTGTGTACAAACAACTCGTACCATTGACTCAGCTCCCTGGGCTGATCACAAGCCCAAGGGTGGCCAGCCTTGACTTGTTCCTTGTCTTTGAAGGATAACCAAGCTTCTCTGGTCATTCTGAAACACCCAGCCAGCTCCTGCAAAGAACGCCAGCCCCGGATATTAGAGATATATAGAGATACCAGGCAATATACCTGGATATTACAGATACATAAAGAAACCAGGCAATATACAGGGATGTCTAACTAATGCATAAATCTTCTGTTTGTTTTTTTTTTTTTTTTTTTTGGTTTTTCGAGACAGGGTTTCTCTGTGTAGCCCTGGCTGTCCTGGACTCACTTTGTAGACCAGGCTGGCCTCGAACTCGCAAAGATCCACCTGCCTCTGCCTCCCAAGTGCTGGGATTAAAGGCGTGCACCACCACTGCCCGGCTGTTTTTTTATTTTATTTATTTAGATTTTTTTTTTCAAGACAGGGTTTCTCTGTGTAGCCTTGGCTGTCCTGGCACTTGTTCTGTAGACCAGGCTGGCCTCAAACTCACAGAGATCTGTGTGTATCTGCATTTCAAGTGCTGGGTTCAAGACATGCACCACCACCTCCAGGGTTTTGTTTGTTTCTTAAGACTGCATGAATATAAGTATAAGTATACCCTGGTTTTTGTGTGTGTGTGTGTGTGTGTGTGTTGCCCACAGAGGCCAGAAGAGAGTTTTAGGTCCCCTAAAACTGGAATTACAGACAGTTGTTTTGCCATGTGAGTGCTTGAACAGTGGTCTCCCAGAACAGTGCTCTTAACTACTGAGACCCCTGGCTGTTTTAGTTTTTTAGACAAAGATTCACTTTGTAGTTCTGGCTATCCTAGAACTTGATATGTAGACCAAGTTGTCCTTGAACTCACAATCAGACTGCCTCTGCCTCCAAAGTGTTGGGATTAAAGGCGTGCATGCCACTGCAGCTGGCCAATGTAGAAAATGCGTGTTTGAAAAAGTCAGATTTAGCCGGGCGGTGGTGGCGCACGCCTTTAATCCCAGCACTTGGGAGGCAGAGGCAGGCGGATCTCTGTGAGTTCAAGGCCAGCCTGGTCTACAAAGCGAGTCCAGGACAGCCAAGGATATACAGAGAAACCCTGTCTCGAAAAAACCAAAAAAAAAAAAAAAAAAGAAAAAGTCAGATTTATTTGGCCACATTGGTATTGATCTTTGTATATTGATACAAAATTAAGGGTAACGCTTCTTAAAGGTATTTTTCGTAGTAAAACTTAAAAATGAAATGTCAAGTTTTGACCTCTTGCTACCAACCGACATAAACTGTTTAGGATAATTAAGAAACGGAAACTAATAGTCATGAAAACGTGTCATTTTGTTAGTTACTATGACAGTCTATCACAGTTATTTTCTAAGCTACTCAGAAATCAAGTTGCTAAGAGACAAGCAATATTTGCTTATCTAAATATAAGAGATAGATAGGGCATCTTCAAAAACCTCAAGAGATCTGCAGAATATGGCATTCAAAGATGTTTTCTTAACTTAAGATTTTTTGATATCGAGACATGTCAGCTCCTGACAGCACCCCCTATATTACTCCAAGTAGAAGATGAGCATCGAAGAATCTCCAGTGGGAGATGATTAAATTGGTGGTAAGCCATTCTCTTGGCAAGAAAAACCACTTGCTTCAACTGTAGACAGACTTCTGTCCAAAAAGGACAAAACTTGGAAGCAG
>CAJQZJ010032121.1:14698928-14713306 GCA_907164525.1 Lophiomys imhausi
GGGGGGGATGAGGGTGGAAGGGTGGGACTGGAGGGGGGAGTAGGGAGGGGATTGTGATTGAGATGTAACTTGAAGAAATAAAAAATAAATTATAAAAAAAAAGAAAAAGTCAGATTTATAGACTCAGGCACGGCAGTGTATACCTGACCGAAGTCCCAGCAATTTAGAAGGTGGAGGTTTCAGGATCAGGAATCCAATGTCATCCTCAACTGGCTACATAGGGAGTTTAAGTTCACCTTCCTGAGCTATATGAAAACTTTGTCTCAAAAATAAGTAACCTGGGTTGGCCGTGCAAGCCTTTAACCCTAGCACCTGAGAGGCACAGGCTAGAGTAGGATCTCAGTGTTTGAGGCCAGCCTGATCTACATAGTGAGTTCCAGGACAACCAGGGCTACACAGAAAAGCTCTGTCTCAAAAAGCCAAAAAAGAGGCTGGAGAGATGGCTCAGCAGTTAAGAGCACTGACTGTTCTTCCAAAGGACCCGGGTTCAAATCCCAGCACCCACATGGCAGTTCACAGCTGTCTGTAATTACTGGATGTGGTGGCTCACACGTATACTTATTCCCGTGCAGACACACGAGCAGTGAAAACTGAAGAGAAAGAAAGGAACAGAATAGAAAGTTACAGAAGACAACATTGAATGACTTGAGGGTACTGCGGACTTCGCCTAGGCTCTGAGCATGGCAGGCAAGCGCCCTATGACTGAGTTGTACTTTCCAGTCTTCATTTCAAACGTTGTCAATGTGAAACAGTTTCTATGAAAATCAGAGAAGTAGCCTTTTTAATTGTTATGTTTTTAAAACTGGAAGCCAAGCATCTTAGTAATTTTGAGTTGAGGCCGGAAGTGCCTCCCTGCGTTGCGGGTGTCCAAGGAGGTCAGAAGAGAGCCTAGGATTCCTTGGAACTGGGGTTACAGATGACCAACCATGTGCGTGGTGAGAACTGAATCTGGGTTCTTGGCAGTTAAATGCTCTTAACTGCTGAGCCATCTCCTGCCCTATTTATTTAGTTAGAGACAGGATTTTATTATGTTAACTGGCCTCAAACTCAAAATCTTCCTGCCTCAGCTTCTGAGTGCTAATATCATGACTGTTTTAAGATAGTATGAACTCCCAAAATCCATTTCCTTACTCAAATAAATTCAGTAAATGTGGGCTCTGCTTTATGCCCCAGTGATGACAGGATGAAGAGCTCAGTGGGTTTGATTGGCCTCCTACATTATTAACAGAGCAATCTGAAGATGGCCTCTGTCCCTAGCGGATGCTAGAGGCGGCAGGCCTTTGTGAGGTCACAGAAGCATCCCCAAGGTTCCCTGGGAGCTCCCTTAATTAACACACCTGAGAACTAAGCCTCACTGTGTTGACTAGCTGCAGCCAGGCCTCTAGGCTCCTCTTCATGCTCTGGCCCAAGAGTGGAAAAACACCAGGGCTTCCTTTTTTTTTTTTTTCTCCTGAACACAGTGGGGAGTGGGGAGAATTTGCCAAAAAGAGCTCTTCTAACGACTAATGGAAAACAAACACGGGAAATGCCACACAGCCAGAGCCCAGCATGCAATCTTGCTTCCCCTGTGCTCCCCCCCAGGAAATGGCTTAGCTGGCCTAGGGGAGGCCTGGACCAGGGTGTGAGTTTTGCTTGGGGTGGGAGGCCTCCAAGGGCATACCCAAGAACACCGAGGGCCTTGAAAACGCCTACAGCTTATTGTTCATCTCCTCAAGCACTTAAGCATCCTTCAGTATCTCCCTTCTCCAGAATTAAAGACCGTTTTTCCTTCCTAGTGTTTTACATGAAAATCTCCATGCTCCAGATTCTGTGGAAAAGAGAGGTGGTGTAAGAGGGCAGTCCTCAAATCCATCTTCTAGTCTGTATTCAGGTGACAATACTTATGACTTTTACTTTTCAAATTGCTTTATAAAGCTGGGTCCAGTGGCCAGGCATGGTGGCACATGCCTTTAATCCCAGCACTCTGGAGGCAGAGGCAGGCAGGATCTCTGTGAGTTCGAGGCCAGCCTGGTCTACAAAGTGAGTCCAGGACAGCCAGGACTACACAGAGAAGCCCTGTCTCGAAAAGCCAATAAAGAAAAAAGAAACACACACACAATTTTTGTTATTGATTTTGTGAGACAGACTCTCACTATGTAGCTTTGGCTGGCCTGGTACTCCCTATGTAGTGGGATCCACCTGCCTCTGTCTCCTGAGTGCTGGATTTCAAGGCAGTGGCTACCCCAACTGGCCACATAATTTGTTTTTTTTTTAATTAATTATGTGTGGATGGGTGTGTCTACAAGTGGGTATGTGACACAGGTGAATTTATTTTACATTCCAATAGTCATTCCCCTCCCTTCTCCCAGCCCCCCCCCCCCCCCCACTTTGCCCTTTCTCCACCAAAAACCCGGTATCAGCCCACTCTGGGATATCAAATTGCATCAGGACTAATTGCCTCCCCTTCCACTGAGGCAAGACAAGGCAGCTCTGCTAGGAAAATAGGATCTAGAGGGAGGCAACCTTGTCCAAGTCAGAGATAGTCCCTGTTCCAATTGTTGGGGATCTATTTGAGTACCAAGCAGCCCATCCCCTTCATATGTGTAGTGTGCCTAGGATTGGTCCATGCATGTTCTTTGGTTTTTGGTTCAGTCTCTGAGCCTCCTTGTGTCCCAATTAATTTAGGTATGGGAGTCTCCTTGATCTCTCTGGCTCCCTCAAACCTTCCTCTGACTCTTCCTCGTCTCCCTGATTTTCACCTAATGTTTGAACTAACTCTGTAGGCTGGGCTAACCTTGAACTCATAGAGATCTGTCTGCCACTGCCTTCCCAAGTGCTGGGATCAAAGGTGTGTGACACCATGCCCAGCAATTACAGACATCTGTAATACCACACCTGAGTACTACGTGCTATTTTGGTGTTGTTTGTTATTTAAATATTTTTTTGTTTTGTTTTGTTTTTTGAGACAGGGTTTCTCTGTGTAGCCCTGATTGTCCTGGACTCACTCTGTAGACCAAGCTGGCCTTGAACTCGCAGAGATCCGCCTGCCTCCGCCTCCGGAGTGCTGGGATTGAAGGCGTGCGCCACCACGCCCGGCAATTACAGACAGCTGTGAACTGCCATGTGGGTGCTAGGATTTGAACCAGGGTCCTTAGAAAGAGCAGCCAGTGCTCTTAAAGACTGAGCTATCTCTCCAGCCCCCTGACCCCACCGTGTTGTTTGTAATATTGAGGATCAAATTCAGGGTCTTATGTATCCTAAGCATGATCTGCCACTGTTCTACATCTCCAGACCCACAAAATCAGTTTACACAATTCTCTTGCATAAAAATTAAATTCACTGGCTTCCTGGGATGTTTCAGGGCACAGCTTCAGGTCTGAACTGGACCATGAAAGCCCCAAATGCTCTGACCAATCCCACCACAACGAATACAAATATGCCTGACCAGGCGCTCTGAACTCATTGGGTGTTTTATATATTGTGTCTGTTTGCTTCTGCACGGTGTCCAGCAGGCACGATGTCCTTCAAGCTCCAGTGGAGTACTGCCTGCCAGTCTAGCCAGCACTTTCTGATGTCTGAGTTCAGTGTGGGCAGCTTTCATCTGTGCTCTTAGTACATCGTGCCTATGTGGAAATGCCAATCCCCAACTTAGGGATGGTTTCTTTGCTAGACTTTGGTTGCAGGAGTGCATGAACCCTTATTTACTGAACTCCATAACTCTAAATCCAGAGCTGTATACTCTCAGAAACATAGAAAATGCCTTGGGCTGGGCGGTGGTGGTACGGCCCTTTCGTCTAAGCCCTGGGAGGCAGGGGCAGATGGACCTCTGCAGGAGGCAATGGCAGGTGGATCTTTGAGTTTGAAGCCAGCATGCAGGAAGACCTGGGTTTGATCTCCTGTACCCCGTAAAACTCAAAACAGAGAAACCTTGCCCCTGCAAAAAACAAAACAAACAAAAAAGCTTGGATAAATGGTTTTATTTTTTGTTTGGCTTGATTTCACCATGGTTCAGCACTGCTTGAATACATGAACAAATAAATTCCACATAAATGAACTTGGAGAACTTGCTTTTTGAATGGCAACGACTAGAGTCCTCACCGGTTAGCAGACAGAAGAGGAAATAATATTTTTTTTCTTGCTTTTATTCTCTTTCTTTGAGACAGGGTTGCATGTAGCCTGGGCTAGTTTCAGACTTGGTTTGTAGGCAAGGCTGACCTTGAACTTCTGATTCCCCCAGCTTCTACCTACCCATCGACAGCAGCTTCTTGGAGCTGAGATGACAGCGACTGCGTAGAGTTTTATGGGATGCAGGAGATGAAACCCAGTTTTCCTGCATGGGCAAGCAATCTAGCAACTGAGCTGTAGCTCCAGACCCCTTATCTTTCTTCAATGAAAGACAGGTGAGCTGAATTGACAGCAAAGCTTTTTCCTTCCCTGCAGAAGATTCTTTGGATAATTAGAACTGATCAAATCGGCAGCATCTGGCTCATGCGGTGGTGGTTTTTCATCACTCTAACTACAAAAGAGATCTGGTGATGGCCAAAGCCCCCCAGGTGTGTCCTAGAAGTTGCCTCTGAGGGCGGGAGGCTGACCTTTCAGGGACCTAGACCGGTGGTCTCTACCTCCCTAATATCTCTATTTCGCTGATTTAACACACAGCCCTGTTCCTTTTCACTTTTTTTTTTTCTTCTATCACCACTACTTATAAACATACCTAAAAGCTGAACTCAGAGGCAGCTTGCCTCAGCTTCCTGGCCCAGTGCTAACAATCCAGTTGTTGGGTTTCTATTTCCAGAGTTGATGAGGAAAGAGAAGACAGGTGGATGTGTCATTTTGGAATTGGAGTGACAGAACTTCCAGTGGTTGGGGACCATCCTTTCCCCTCACAAAACCATCAGTTTATTATAAAAATCAACAAGGAAGAAATTAACCTAGTATTTTAAGGTATCTTTTTATAGTTCTTGTAGTTACTGAGAGGGTAGTGTGACACAGAAAACTGTCCAAGTGTTTGATTTTTTTGGCGCCTACAACAGCAGGCTGGGATTCACTTGTGCCAAAGCCCGGACACCAAGGCATGACAAGCAATGAGCCATGAAAGGTTTCTTTCTTGCCTTGGTTTTTGGTTGGTAGGTTGTTTTTGTTTGGTTTGGGTTTTTCTAGATAGGGTTTCTGTGTAGCCCAGACTGTCCTGGAACTCACTTTGTAGAGCAGGCTGGCTCTGAACTCACAGAGATCCATCTGCCTCTGCCTCCGGAGCGCTGGGATTAAAGGTGTGCGCCACCACTGCCCAGCTTCTTGTCTTGTTTTTAAAGCAAAACCAGAAAATACTCACTTATTAATGTCAGTGATTTCCCTGACAGATTTCTTCCCTACTACCACTTTTTGATTATCTGATTATCACAAGGCCAGAGGAGAGCATCGGAGCTCTGAAGCTGGGGTTACAAACAGTTGTGAAGCTGTCATTTGGGTCCTGGGGATTGAAGCCGGGTTCTTTGGAAGAGCAGCCAGTGCTCTTACCTAACTGCTGAGCCATCTCTCCAGCCCTTTTTTATTTTATTTTATTTTTTATTTTTTGAGACAGGGTTTGTCTGTCTAGCCCTGGCTGTCCTGGACTCACTCTGTAGACCAGGCTAACTTTTAACTCACAGAGATCTGCCTGCCTCTGCCTCCCAAGTGCTGGGATTAAAGGTGTGTGCCACCACGCCCGGCAGAGCCCTATGTTTTAAAAACTCACATTTGAAGTACACACTTTTTTTTTTTTAAAGATTTATTTATTATGTATACAGTGTTCTGTCTGCAGGTATATCTGCAGGCCAGAAGAGGGCACCAGATTTCATTATGGATGGTTGTGAGCCACCATGTGGTTGCTGGGAATTGAACTCATGACCTCAGGAAGAGCAGCCAGTGCTCTTAACCGCTGAGCCATCTCTCCAGCCCTGAAGTACACACTTTACTGCTACCTTAACTCCTTCCCCGAGGACAGCTTGTGGAAGTTGGTCAGTTCTCTCTTTCCAGTATGTGGCTCCAACAATCAAATTCAGGTAATAAGGCTTGCTGATAAACATCTTTTTTTGGTTTTTTGTTTTGTTTTTTTCTGAGACAGGGTTTCTGTGTAGCCCTGGCTGTCCTGGAACTCGATCTATAGATCTGGCTGGCCTCAAACTCCTCCTCCCAAGGCCTGCTTCTGCCTCCCAAATGCTGGGATTAAAGGTGTACTCACTGAGCAATGTCTACTTTCTTCTAATAATAATGATTTTTATTAATTCTTTGAAATTTTCATACAATGTACTTTGAACGCATTCAATGTTTTCAAACCTTCCAGCCTTTCTTTTTTTTTTTTTTTTAAAGATTATTTATTGTGTATACAGTGTTCTGCCAGCATGTACACATTCACTCCAGAAGAGGGCACCAGATCTCATTGTAGATGGTTGTGAGCCACCATGTGGTTGCTGGGAATTGAACTCAGGACCTTTAGAAGAACAGCCAGTGTTCTTAACCTCTGAGCCATCTCTCCAGCCCCTTCCATCCTTTCTCATCTAACTTTGAGATTGCTTTTTGCTGCTGCTGCTTCTTTCTCCATCAAGTCAAGTTTGTGTTGCTCAGCTAGCCTTGTGACTGGGGGCCTGCTCTGGTGTGTGGACAGCCCATCATGGGTCACATGATTAAATAAGGCTGAGTAATCTCCCAGCAGCTATAAAATGGCTCCTCAGCTAGTTGTGGGATTACATGCCTGTCTTCCACACTCTGATGGCACATGTCTTGTGCATGCTGTCACATCACTGTGAGTTCACACTACACACCCTGCCATGTCTCCAAAACACTGTTTCCTTGACATTTTCACCATCTTTGGTTTTCACAATCTTTCTGCTCCTTCTTTTTTGGAAACAGGGTCTCTCTGTGTAATAGCCCTAGAACTCTCTTTGTAGACCAAGGTGGCCTCGAACTCACAGAGATCCTCTTGCCTCTGCCTCCTGAGTGCTGGAATTAAAGGTTTGTGCTACCTCGCCCAACTCTTTCTGGCCCCTTTTGGGGTGTGATCTGAATGTCTGTGTCTTTTGTTCTCTGCACATTGGCCAGTTGAGAGGTCCCAGTTAACTGCAATCTATTGCAAGAAGAAGGCTCTCTCATAGGTTTTGTTTTGAGACAGGGTCTCATGTTTTTCTTGCAGGTCTCATGACCTTGGGATTTGATATGTAGGAGATATGCTCTCTTTTTTTTTTTTTTTTTTTTTTTGGTTTTTCGAGACAGGGTTTCTCTGTGTAACAGCTCTGGCTGTCCTCGACTCGCTTTTGTAGACCAGGCTGGCCTCGAACTCACAGAGATCCACCTGCCTCTGCCTCCCAAGTTAAAGGCGTGTACCACCACCGCCCGGAGGAGAGATGCTCTTGAACTCACCCTCCTGGCTCCAGCTCCTGCACCACCATGCTCAGGTCAGGTTTCTTTCTATTAGTTCATTAGTTGAGTCAGTCAACTCCTGGATGTAAAGACAAGGACAATAGGATGGGAGGCCTGGAGACACTAAAGACTAAGTTCTTGCTTTTCCACAGAAAAGCGTGAGAAATGCTTAGCAGGATGTGCATGTATGACCTCAGTGGCAAGACACGGGTGTAGTATGTTCCATTCCCAGCACTACCTGAGACAAGAAAACACCCAGCAATTGTGAATTCTTGTTCATTCAACCAATGAGCTTCAGCTAGATCCATCTTAGAGGAACACTGGCAATTGTTCATTTATTTAGTCTGTTGAACAGTCACTGATGACACTGATGACCAGTGCCTTCCTTGCATGACTTGGTGACCACATTGGTCTCAGGCTTGGCAACAAGAAATGTTACTCTGTGCCTTTTGTTTTTGGGTTTGAGTTCTATGCAGATACTTTGCCTTGGTGAATAGATTGGCAATGTGGTTTTGTTTTGTTTTCTTGATTTTTATGTGTGTTTTTGCCTGCTCGTATGCACGTGCACCACATGTATCCCCTGTGCCTGAAGAGGCCAGAATAAGACTTAAGATCCCTTGGAACTGGAGTTAAAGGACATTGTGAGCCACCATGTGGTGCTAGGAACCAAATCTTAGTTCTCCACGAGAGTAGCTAATGCTCTTAATCATTGAGCCATTTCTCTAGTTCCATCAATATATTGTTTTACAGTTCACCATCCAACTTTTACCTGGGAAGATTGGTTGCAAAATTTGGTTTCAAATGTGTGCATGAAATGTGTTCTAAAGGCCAAGGGTGAAATGGCAGTATTTCTCAAATGTTGAGTGCTTGTCTGGCATGCTCAAAGTTCTAGATTCCATCACAAGGACTTAGAAAGCAATAAACTAAAGGGATAAAATTGGCGCTCAAAACAGAAATAATTTCAGAGTTCCTAACTTCAGTGTAATTTCTGTTTTCCAAAGGTTTTTTTTTTTTTTTTTGTTTTTTGTTTTTCTCGAGATAGGATTCCTCTGTGTATCAGCCCTAGCTATCCTGGACTCACATTGTAGACTCGGCTAGCCTTGAACTCGCAGAGATCCACCTGTCTTTGCCTCCACAGTGCTGGGATTAAAGGCGTGCATCACCCTGCCCAGCAATTACAGACAGCTGTGAACTGCCATGTGGGTGCTGGGATTTGAGACCTAGTCCTTTGGAAGAACAGCCAGTGCTCTTAACCACTGAGCCATCTCTCCAGTCCCAGTGTTTTCCAAAGTTAATTAAAACATTTGATAATTCCATAATTCCATGCCAGGTGGTGGTGGCACATGCCTTTAGTCCCAGCACTTGGGAGGCAGAGGCAGGCAGATCTCTTCCAAGTCCAAGGCTAGCCTGTTCTTACAAAGTGAGTTCCAGGACAGTCAGGACTACAAGGAGTAATATTGTCTTGAAAAGAATCAAAATAGTAACAATAAATTAAAAAATAAAAATAATGAAACTTGGGGCTGGTCAAATGGCTCAGCAGTTAAGAACAGTGACTGCTCTTTCATAGAACACAGGTTCAGTTTTCTGCTTACAAACATCTATAATTCCAGTTCCAGAGGATCTGATTCACTCTTTTGGCCTCTTTGGCACCAGGCATGCACATAGTACACTTATACATGTAGTTAAACACTCATAACACACACACACATATATATATGTATTTGTTTTTGTTCTTTGAGACAGAGTTTTTCTGTGTAACAGAGCACTGAGCCCTGACTGTCCTGGAACTCGCTCTGTAGACCAAATATATTTTTATTTATAAAAAAATAGGGGCTGGAGAGATGGCTCAGAGGTTAAGAACACTGGCTGTTCTTCCAAAGGTCCTGAGTTCAATTCCCAGCAACCACATGGTGGCTCACAACCATCTACAATGAGATCTGGTGCCCTCTTCTGGAGTGAATGCGTACATGCAGGCAGAACAATGTATACACAATAAATAAATAATCTTCTAAAACAAACAAACAAATAAATAAATTAGAGTAGATAGTGGTGGTACACATCTTTAATCCCAGCATTTAGGAGGCAGAGGCGGGCTGATTTCTATGAATTGGAGGCCAGCCTAGTCCACACAGAGAGTTTCAGAACAGCTATGGGTACACATAGAAACCCTCCAACCAGAAAATTATTTTAGTTGCTGCATCATAACTTTTATTTTGCTATGGTTATGTTCTGGAATGTAAATATCTGATATGCAACCCCTGTGAAAGTGTATTTTGGTCCCTAGAAGGGTCTCAACCCACAGGTTGAGAACATTTACTCTAGGGTTTCTGCTATGTGAGGGTACATGCACAAACCTCACAGATCCATGCACAAGTACATATGCATAATTTAAAAAGTAAATATTTAGAAAAAAATGAAATATTAATTCTTTTTATATGATCTGAAGAGAAACTAAAGTATTTACCTAGCATGCATAAGATTGTGGGTCAAACCGTACCACTGAAAAAAACCAATTATTTCATTTGTTTCTCATAACAATTGTGTTGTCATCTGTTTTTTGTTTTGTTTTGTGGTAAAACATTGACCAAAACCAATTTGGGGAGAAAAGGATATATTTGGCTTATAGGTTATCCCCAGACAAGATTCTCTGTGTATCCTTGAGTATCCTGGACTCCCTTTGTAGACCAGCCTGGACTTGAACTCACAGAGATCCTCCTGTCTCTGCCTTTCGAATACTGGGATTAAAGGCATGTGCCACCATGACCTGCAAATACAGACAGCTGTGAACTGCCGTATAGGTGCTAGGATTTGAACCCCGGTCCTTTGGAAGAAGAGTCAGTGCTGTTAAGCACTGAGCCATTTTCCAGCACCCAGCACCAGGTACTCTTTTAATCTCAACACTTGAGAGACAGAGGCAAGAGGATCTTTGTGAGTTCAAGGCCAACCTAATAAACATAGAATTTCAAGGCTAGCCAGAGTTACATAGAGACCTTGTCTCAAAAAAAAAAAAAAAAAAAAAAAGCAGGGCTGGAGAGGTGGCTCAGAGGTTAAGAGCACTAGCTGTTCTTCCCAAGGTCCTGAGTTCAATTCCCAGCAACCACATGGTGGCTCACAGCCATCTAAATTGAGATCTTCCCGGGCATATATAGAGAGCAAATACTGTATACATAATAAATAAAAAAAATGTTAAAATAAAGCAAACAAACAACCCTGAAAACTGCAAATTAACCCCCCCACAAACAACAACAAAAACCCCACAGGCCAGTCTAATAGAAGAACTACCTCATTGAGGTTTCCAGATGACTAGTCTGTGTCAGATTAATGAAAAGTAATCAGCACTAATGGTGGAGGTAAATAAGTGAGGAATGAAAAGTGATAATATTTATAATATTTAACTATTGAGAAATTCCAGTATAACATCTAATCCCACATTTAGTGCCAAAGCTATAATTAGAACCCACTCCATCTCTCTCTCTCTCTTTTTGAGACAGGGACTCAAACAGCTAAGGCTGGCTTTGAACTTATATTTTTGGTGTGAGCCTAGCCTTTAAAGGCTGAACCTTCTCTCCAGCCATGAACTTACTATATAGAAAAGGTAACCTTGAGTTTCTGATCATCTGACCCTCTTACCTCTATCCTCAGTTGTTTTGTTTTGTTTTCAAGACAAGGATTCTCTGTGTATCCTTGACTGTACTGGACTCACTTTGTAGACCAGGCTGGCCTTCAACTCACAGAGATCTACCTACCTCTGCCTCCCGAGTGCTGGGATTAAAGGTATGTGCCACCACGCCTGGCAATTACAGCTATGAACTGCCATGTTTGTGCTGGGATTTGAACCAGGGTCCTTTGGAAGACCAGTTAGTGCTCTTAACTGCTGAGTCATCTCTCCAGCCCCTACCCTCAGTTTTAATGAGCTTTTGGTGGCTGTGTGTATGTGGGGGGTCTTCATGGATGTTAGGCAGCACTAATGGATTGCTAGAATCCCAGGTCTTTTGAGCCCTATATTATGTTTGTTTTTTACTATATTGTTCTTTTTTTTTTCCCTACTACATATTATTTAAGTTACCTAGGCTGGTCTTAAATTTGTGTAAATATCATTCTAAGATTAAAAATTTTTTGCAGGGACTGGAGAGATGGCTCAGCCGTTAAAGGCTAGGCTCACAACCAAAAATTGTTTGCAGATTATTGATGTTGAATTCAGTGAAAGCACACTTTTTAAAAATAGGGTCTTATGTAGCCCAGGCTCATCATGAACTCCTGACCATCCAGTCTCTAATTCCCAAGTGCTGTGAATACAGGCTTGTGCCAACATACCTGGTTTAAGTTCTAGTTTGTTTCATTTATTGTTGTTTGTTTTTCATTTTGTTTTAGAAAGGGCACCACCAGCGTAGGCTTGCCTGGCCTGGAGCTTGCTACGTAAACAGAACGTTGTAGCTAAATGTACTTTTCAGTGTTGAGTGAAATGAATCAGAAACAACTCCAGCCTGGGTGCCGAGTTTCAGGCCAAATGTTTATAAGCCTGGACACTTTAACCAAAGTAATGTGACTTTTTTGTTTGTTTTTTGTTTTTTGAGATAGGGTTTCTCTGTTTGACAGAGCCTTGGCTGTCCTGGACTTGCTTTGCAGACCAGACTGGCCTCAAACTCAGAGATCCCGCTTGCCTCTGCCTCCTGAGTACTGAGATTAAAGGTGTGTGCCACCATGCCTGGTTTATAATGTGAAAAAAATTATTATTTTTTTATTATTTATTTATTTATTTATTTATCTATCTATCTATTTATTTATTTATTTATTTATTTATTTATTTATTTATTTTGAGGCAGGGTTTCTCTGTGTAACAGCTCTGGCAGTCCTGGACTTGCTTAGTAGACCAGGCTGGTCTCAAATTCACAGAGATCCACCTGCCTCTGTTTCTCGAGTGCTGGGATTAAAGACATGCACCACTACGTTCGTTCGGCTGAAATGTGACTTTTGAACTGGTCTCAAATTCATAAAGATCTGCTGGGCGGTGGTGGCGCACGCCTTTAATCCCAGCACTTGGGAGGCAGAGGCAGGCGGATCTTTGTGAGTTCGAGGCCAGCCTGGTCTACAAAGTGAGTCCAGGACAGCCAGGGCTACACAGAGAAACCCTGTCTCGAAAAACCAAAAAAAAAAAAAAAAAAAATTCATAAAAATCTGTCTACCTCTGTTCCCAAATGATGAGATTAAAGTCACGTACTTTCACATTCTTTTTTTTTTTGAGACAGGGTTTCACTGTGTAGTCTTTGGAACTAGCTCTGTAGATCAGGCTGGCCTTGAACTCAGAGATTGCTATTTTGTGTGTGTGCACATTCATATTGGGAGTGTACTTGCAGGTGTGTGTAGGAGTTGTCATGCATTGTGTCTGGCTTTAATTTGGCTGTTGGGTATTAAACTCACGTTCTCATATTTGAGCGGCAAGCATTTCATCAGTCGGACTCTCTCTCCAGCCCATGTGTTAACGCTCTGAATAGTCCAGTGGATTTCCTACCAATTCAGACTCATTCGTGGGGCCTGGAGAGAGAGCTCAGTGGTTAAGAGGGCTTGCTCCCATACCCGAGGACCCAACTTCAGTTCCAAGCACCCACACTTTGTGTGGGTCATAACCAAATGACCCCAGAGACACTTGCACACATGTGCTAGACACTTTTACAAACATATATGTTGCTGGTTGTTGTGGCGCACGCCTTTAATCCCAGCACTCGGGAGGGAGAGGCAGGCGGATCTCTGTGAGTTCAAGGCCAGCCTGGTCTACAGAGTGAGTCCAGGACAGCCAGAGCTATTACACAGAGAAATCCTGTCTCAAAAAAGCAAAATCAACCAAACAAACATATGTTATGTATACACATATAAAGAAAAATAAAATAAACATTCCTGCTCACACCAATCTGATTAGGTTGGACTGATTCCTTCCTTTCCTTTTGGTTATCTTATTTCATTTGGTTTTGTTTTTTAGATAGGCTCCCATTATGTCACCCATACTGTCCTGGAACTTGAGATCCTCCTGCCTTAACCTAGATTACAGGCATGTGCCACCTTGTCCAGTTTATGCAGGGATGCAGACTGAATTTAGGGCTGTGTTCTGTTAAGCAAACACTCTAGCAATAGGCCCAACACTGGACTAGATTGTATCTTACGTCACTTAGAACTTTAGGGCTACAAATACTACAGATACCAGGGCGTGATCAATATGCACTGCGCTGTCAGCTCTACTCTTTTACCAATTCAGTGAGAAACTTGTCAAAGCCAGGGACACAATTTTTTTTTTTTTTTTTACCTAAATGTACATTTGGGTCTTAAATGAAAGGCATCAGGAACATCTTGGGCTTGGTTAAGGCCTACTTGAGGCCAAATGTATACGACCCTGGACTCTTCCCAGTCACAGGAGTATGACCTTTACACTGACTAGGGATGATCTGAGGCCAAAGGAATGACACAGGGAGCTAAAATAATTAAAAGGAAAGTTGGAGAAGTTAAGAATCACAGCTTCTCTGAGAAGAGATTAAGGGGAGAACTCATTAAGATTCACCAGCTTCTGAATGGGGCTGGGGAATTGAGATGCTGCAAAGCTATTTGACCTGGTGTCAAGAACAAGAGGAGATGTCACAATGGGCCTGGGCTGCAGACTCCAGGAATTCAGAGAGGAATTTTGGAGCAGAGAAGCATAAACAGACTCTAAGCAACCCAGGGCACTAGAGGCTGGCTTTCAGATGCAGTTTGTGGAAGAGAAGGTAGCAGGCCACAAAATCTGGCGAGGATTCTCTTTTATTCTTCTTTTGGTGCTGAGTGTGGGGTTTAGGGCTTCGTGCTTCCACTGCAGCCTTTCTGATGAGGATTTCAGTCTTGAATCAAAGAGGGGCACATGCAAGAAAGGACATCCTCGGTACTCTTTTGACTCCCAGCCATCCAGTACTAAGTTCAGCAGCCTTTAAAATAGTCTATCACTGTGTGGTATTAAAGCAGTGTTTTGGGGCAGTGGAGGAGCC
>CAJQZJ010032121.1:14713316-14775484 GCA_907164525.1 Lophiomys imhausi
AGGAGCCCTTGTCTAGCATAACTGAAGCCCTGGATTCTCGCCCTAGCAGTATCAAAACAAAACAAACTGTAATTGCTTATCAGATATGGCCCACTGTGAGCCAGGTGTGGGGTCGAACCGCTTTAATCCCAGCACTCGGGAGGCAGAGGCAGGTGGATCTCTGTGAGTTCAAGGCCATCCTGGTCTACAGAGTGAGTCCAGGACAGCCAAGGATACAAAGAAAAACCCTGTCTTGAAAACAAAAACAAAAGCAAAGTCTTGGCAGTGATCAAGAGCACGGACTACTCTTTCAAAGGAGCTCACAACTGTCTGTAACTCCTGTTCCAGGGCTTCTGACACTCTCACACAGACATACATGCAGGCAAAACAGCAATGATCGTAAAATAAAAATAAATTATATATTTAAAAATATATAGTCCACCCTGGCCCAGGCTGATTGAAGCCTGAGCCCAGACCGCAAGAATAGAGCCACTGCTTGTGTGTGGAGAGCAAGAGCCAGGGGTCTTTGTGAACTAGGCTAGGAGGACTTTTCTGTTTTGCTTAAAGAAGTTTTAGCATTTAATGAACCACCCTATGTGATTTGAGGCAGGAAGGCCATCTAGGCCTGTTAGCCCTCCTAACCTTCTCAGTGCTTCTGCTGAAGAATTAAGCCTTTGTTTGTCTTTTGAGACAGGGTTTCTCTGTCTCTGGCTGTCCTGGAACTCACTCTGGCCTGGGATCCACCTGGCTCTGTCTCCTGAGTGCTGGGATTAAAGGTGTGTGCCATCACGAGGTAAAGTTTAGCTTTCTTGATGACAGGTGGCTTATGCAGGTTTCCTTTCCCCAGAACTTTTGTAGATGCTTGATTGTACCACATTGAAGATGGGAAGCCCAACTGGGCGTGGTGGCAGATGCCTTTAATCTCACCCCCAACTCCTAGGTACCTTGGGTGCTTGCCAGTTCTTGTGAGCCTAAATGAGGTCTTGGTAGCTCACTTGGCCCCAAAGTTCCCAGGTTTTCTTCAAGTGTGGAAGGCATGGTGGTGGCTGATAGCAAAGAGCACAAGCTTCCAGCCTTAAGGCCAAAACACAGAGCTGCTCCTGCCATCTTGTTCTCAAGCAGCCTTACAGTACTGGCCGCTGGAAGTACACTAAGGCTGGTAAGGGTCATGATTCATAGGAATTAAAGGCCCTGATCTAAATTGTGTGTGAGTGTATGTAGATGGATGTATATATTCTTGTGTGTGTGTAGATTTTTGTTTTTGTTGTTTTGTTTTGAGACAGCGTTTCTCTGTATAGCCTTGGCTATATACTAGAACTCACTGTGTGAGTAGATGTATTTTTCTTGTGGGTGTGTAGATGTATCTGTGTATATATTCTTGTGTGTGTATATGTGTGTATATTATTGTGTGTGTGTTTATATTTTTGTGTATGTGAGGACCTTGTGCCAGTTACCTTGGTTTTTTTTTTTTTTTGGTCTTTTTGTTTTTGTTTTTTTCCAGAGCTGAGGACCGAACCCAGGGCCTTGTGCTTGCTAGGCAAGCACTCTACCACTGAGCTAAATCCCAACCCCAGTGAGCGCCTTGTGAGTACTGCAGCATGTGTGTGGAGGTCAGAGGACAACTGGCAGGATCTGATCCTCTCCTTTTACCATGTGGGCTCTTGGGATGGAACTCAGGTGGTCAGGCTAGGTAGTAAAGTGCTTTTATTTGCTTAGCTATATATCCGGCTCCCTCCATTTTACCTTGATTTTTTTTTTAACACTTATTTATTGTGTAAATAACATGAGGGTGATTGTGTGTGCAACCCAGTATGTTTGTGTGGATGTTGGAGGGTAATTTGGGAGTCAGTTCTCTCCTTTCAGTAGCATCTTCTGGGAGTCCAAGTCAGTTTAATAGGTTTGGTGGGAAGCCCCTTTACCACTGAGCCATCTGGACAACCCTTCCACCTTACTTTTTTAAGTCTTTTGTTTTTGTTTTTCCCTTCCTTCCTTCCTCCTCCTCCTCCTCTTTTTTTTTTTTTTTTTTTTGGAGACAGGGTTTCTCTGTGTAATAGCCCTGGCTGTTCTGGGCTCACTTTATAGACCAGGCTGGCCTCGAGCTTGAACCCACAGAGATCCGCCTGCTCATGCCTCCCAAGTTAAAGGCCTGCTCAACCACATCAGGCCGGGCCAGAGTCTGTCTTTGAACCTAGAGCTTTCTGTCTCAAACAGACCATCTGGTGAGCCAGCCCTCAGGACTCATCTCTACCTCCTCAGTGCTGGGGTTACAGATGTGTGCCATTGCTGTGCCTGGTATTCACCTGGCTGCTAGGGATCTGGAGTAAGTCAGGCATTCACCTGGCTGTTAGGGATCTGGACTTAGGCGGGCAGGCTTTTGCAGAAAGCACATCATCCCCTGAGCCGAGCCCTCAGCCCACAGTGAATCTTTACAGTGTCTTTGGCTACTTACCCACATCACTTTTTCGTTTTGAGACAGGGTCTCATTATGTGGCCTTGACTGTTTTGGAACTCACTATGTAGACCAGTCTGGCTGTAGATCTACCTGCCTCTGCCTCCCCAGTGCTGACCAGATGCACTTTTATTTTTATAATCTGTGGGGCTGGAGAGTGAAACCATGGCCTCACACGTCAGCCCTACACTTTTTTTTCCTCCTAAACTTCCTGCAACTTTTTTTTTTAATGTTCTTTTTTTTTTTTTTTTCTCGAGACAGGGTTTCTCTGTGTAACAGCCCTGGCTGTCCTGGACTCGCTTTGTAGACCAGGTTAGCCTTGAACTCACAGAGATCCACCTGCCTCTGCCTCCCGAGTGCTGGGACTAAAGGCGTGCGCCACCTTACCTGGCTTAGATTTTTTTGAAATTTTTAAATTTTATTACATCTGTGTACCACTTGAATGCCTGATGCCTACAGAGACCAGAAGGAATTGGATCTCTTGGTACTGGAGTTACAGGTTGTGAGCTACCATGTGAGTGTTGAGAACCAAACCTGGATCTTCTAATAGAGCATCCAAGGTTTTTTTGTTTTGTTTTCAACTTAAGAAAAACACTTTAGCCTGGTATGGTGGCACACGCCTTTAATCCCAGCACTCGGGAGGCAGAGGCAGGTGGATCTCTGTGAGTTCAAGGCCAGCCTGGTCTACAAAGTGAGTCCAGGACAGTCAATGATACACAGAGAAACCTTGTCTCCAAAAGCTAAAAAAAAAAAAGAAAAACACTTTACAGTCCTGGTCCTTTATTTCTTTTTGTACATTTGGCCTGAATTCATATGGAATGGGCTGCAGCAGTTCAGGCTCCTTCCTGTCAGTCCTCACAAAGCGTGCTTCTCTGGGTGTCTGAGGCTGGCACTTCAGCTGGGCCCAGATGCCTTTTTCTTTGGCTTCCTTCTTCTGTTTTCCTTCACTTGCTGCAGGAAGCTCTTAGAGTGCTTGATGTGTTCAATGTGCACATTAATCCTCTTGGCAAGAATCTTGCCCTTAACCTGGTTGTTTACAATGATGCCCACAGCATGCTGGGTGACAATTGTTGACTTTTGCCATTTTTTTTTTTTTTTTGGTTTTTCGAGACAAGGGTTTCTCTGTGTCTCCTTGACTGATCTGGACTCGCTTTGTAGACCAGGCTGGCCTCAAACTCACAGAGATCCACCTGCCTCTGCCTCCTGAGCGCTGGGATGAAAGGGGTGCGCCACCACGCCCGGTTCTACTCTTGCGATTTTGCCGTGGTAACACTTAATTCCTTTTTGAACAGTGCTCATTTCTTTGGTGTTCACAACATCACCCTTCTTATAGATTTGCATGTATGTGGCCAAAGGAACAACTCTTTCCTAAAAGGCCTAGAGAACGTACAGCAAATCCCCCTCCTCTTTCTCTGTCACCTTGGTGAGTTACTGGAAGATGGCTGCTGTGGCCGAAGGTGTACCCAGTGCACTTAACTCCCGTGTTCTCTCTTTTTTAATTTTTGAGATCACGTTGATAAATAGATTTGATCAGCCTGATGTTCTGGACAGAGATCTTTCAGTCTCTGCTTCTTGAGTGATGGGATTAAAGGCATGCGTCACCACATCTGGCTTGCAGCTCACTTTTTTTTTTTTTCGAGACAGGGTTTCTCTGTGTAGCAGTACGGGGTGTCCTGGACTCACTTTGTAGACTAGGCTTGGCCTTGAACTCACAGAGATCCGCCTGCCTCTGCTTCCCGAGTGCTGGGATTAAAGACTAGCGCCACGAAGCCCAGCTGGGGACTGAACTCAGAGATAGGCAAGGACTCTGCTAGAAAGCTACACCTTGGCCTGCCAGTGGTGGCGCAGGCCTTTAATCCCAGCATTTGGGAAACAAGAGGCAGGTGGATCTCTTCGAGCTCAAGGCCAGCCTGGTCTACAAAGTGGGTCCAGGGCAGTCAGGGCTACATAGTAAAACTCTGTCTTAAAAATTCAAAATAAAAACAAAAAGCAAACCAAAAACTACACCTGTCAGTGTTGCACTGGCTCATGAGTAGAAGGGAACAAGAGTGAGACACTGAGACACGGTGTAAGAGAGACGGCAATCTCAGCAATCAGAGGGGAAAGGGGGCTAGGTTGCAACAGATAGGAGTTGTAGCTGCACTCAGAAGCAAGGGGAAAATCAAGGAGGGCAAGTGTTTAAGCATGCAAGCATTCATACGGGGTCCTTATTCTAGATCCAAGTTCGTCCAGGAAACAGGTCTGGAGCAGGTAAGCACAAGGGGAAATGTGAAACATGTTCCGAACTGGGGCAAGGATCCAGGGTTAGAAACTCCAAGAAGAGGTTCAGGGAAGCAAGTCTAGTTCGCTTGGTCAGACTGAAGACATTTACAACTCTTTCACTCTGGAACATGGATGGGATTCCCACTGCAAGTAGAGGTCGCGGAGGCGCTGAGTGAGGGTGGGTGGTAAGGTCGGCAGAGAGAAAGAAGCAGGTCCAAACTGGGAAACCATACTGAACCTGTTACATGATAGTACTCTACTGCTCATGTGCGGGTAATAAGCATTGAGTAGCACAGTGATTCTGGACTAGCCCAGTCTCTCTTAGCTTCCTGCTTCCTGGTATTGCTGATTTAGTATCACTAGGCTGGCCAGTAATGACAACTGAGATGTCAACTAAAAAGGTTAGGTAATGATAAGGGATAAAGATGGAGATGAGAAGATTGACCAGAGAGCAGGGAGGAAGGAGTGAACAGAATATAATGGATTCGACACAAGTGCCTGGAAAGGCAGGCAGAAGAAATGGTTCAAGGTGATGCTCTGGAGAGAGCTGGCTGCTAGCTAGTCATCACAAACCCTTTTCAAAGGGAAAAGGCATGGTATACGAAGAGCACAACAGCTCAGAGAAAAGCCAAACAAGATGGAGTGCCTTGAGTTTGAGGCCAGCCTGGGTTATAGAGTACCCACAAAACAAAACGTCCCTCCATAGAACATTCCAGGAGATATGCCGCATTCCAGAGGCCTACAAGATCTATTCATTCATATTTCCCCACTACATCTATTCATGAGGTGTCTACAGAGTGGCTGAGCTTTAAAAAATATTAAAAAAAACAAAAAATCAGGGCTAGATAGCGTTTGGGGTTGCTAATTCCACCTACAGGGCAGTGTGCGCTAAGATGAAGTATCTTAAAAGACACTCTTAGCTTAAGAATTTTAGTGTTTCTAAGTGCTGCCTTACAAAGACACAAGAAGTTACTAAAAACGATCAGAATATTTGAGAGAGCAGGAAGGTAGCCCACTTCTATCTAACACACAAACGCGCTCTTCAGGCTTGCTATTATTCTCTCCAGGGTAGTGCCTATCGCTCAGTAAAGAGCTAAATTTGAGTGCACGTCAGGGGCGGTGTTTCTTGAGAAGTGAACTACAGAACCAGCCAGGGCTCTCAGACTTGAGTAGAAAAACCCAAGTGCAATGACCAACACAAACAGACGAGAGATTTCCATGTAGCTCTTCCAAACTTCTGGGTTGTTTTTGGAGGTGATTTCCCCCTTCCGGTTTAGCAGAATTCCAAGGTCCCAAACGGCAGTTAACATTTCTAAAGCCCACGGCCTCAGCACCCGCCTCCCCGAGCACATTCCCTTAGCCCGGGCAGGTCTCCACCCCCACTCGGACACACGTCCCAGAGTCTCGAGGCTCGTCCCCATCCCCCCAGGCTCCTAGCCACATTGTGAGCACTCGCGCCCGCAGCCCGGGCTACTGCGAGGGCAGTCCCAGGGCTCCAAGCCAGTCTCCTCTAGGGCGGCTGCACGTGTCCGTTCCCTGGGGTGGGGGAAATTGCTCTTCCCGCTAGGCTGCTGATTGGTGCCTCCCCCCTACTCCACCCTTCCCGCCACACTCTACCCTCCGTCCGACTGGGTTGCAGCCTGACCCGCCCCACCGCCTTGGAGATCCTAGACGCTCCGGCGCTCCCCCACGTCCCGTTCTCAGATGGAAATAAGAGCACGAACGAACAGGTGGAAAGCGCTCCGTTTTCCCCGGGCCTCCCGTCCCCGGCGTGGACAGCCCACCCGCCCTCCGCATCAGTAATAACTGAAACCCCCACACGTGCGCACTCCCGGCGCTGGCCCCTGGCGGGAGCACCACCCAGCGGGCCCTTTAAAAAGGACCCGACCACTGAGGCCACGTGGGGGTGGGAGCGACCCTTATTGTCCTCGGCCGCCAAAGTCGCCCAACTCCCCGGCCCCAGACACCTGCACGGCGGAGCGCGGCTCCCACCCGCCCGCGGGCTGCACGCCGGTCCCCCTCCGCGCCACGCGCGGCCCCTCCCGGGGCGCGGCCCGCCCGCTCCGCTGCGCTCCCCTCCCCCTCCCTCGGTGCAGCTGTCCGCGCAGGGGTGGGGGCGGGGTTGTTGTTGTGGTGCGCGCCGGCCCCGCCCCCTCCTCGTGGGCGGCCCCTCCCCCAGGCTCCTGCCGGGCCCCCTCCCTGCCCCCAGCCCCATCTGTTTTCCTCAGCGCCGAGCGGATCATATTGTATGGGATTGGGGGCGGCCGCGAGGCCGCGGCAGGACGGGGCGAGCGCGCGGCCCCCGCCGGCTGCCCGAGCAGCGGCCGCTTCAGCGACCCGGCCCGCCGCCCCCCGCCCGGCGCGCCTTAGCTCGTGCTCACGCCGAGCGGCGGGAGCCGCGGCGCGCTGAAAGGCGCTGCCCCGCCGGCGGCGGCCAGAGACCCAGCGAACGAGCGAGCGAGCAGGCGGTAGAGCGAGCGCGGCGGGGAGATGTGCCCGGAGGAAGGCGGCGGCGCGGCCGGGCTGGGCGAGCTCCGCTCCTGGTGGGAAGTCCCGGCCATCGCGCACTTCTGCTCGCTCTTTCGCACGGCGTTCCGCCTGCCCGACTTCGAGATCGAGGTGAGTGAGCGGCTGGCGCTGAAACCCCCTTGTCTCCGCGCTTCTCGGCGGGGCGTCGCGGGCCGCCGACCTGCCAGGCGCGGAGTGAGGGCGGCGAGGGGCTGGGCGGCGGGCACCGGCTCCCCGCGGCCTCGCGCGCTCTCCCAGGCGGGGGTCGAGCTTGCTTTGGTCGGCACGGGCCCCGGGGGCTCTCCTGGGACTTCGCGGGCGGCCCGAGGGGGAGAGCGAGCGAGCGCGCGCGCTCCCCGCCGGAGCCCCGGGGGCGGCGAGCAGCTGCTCTGGCGGGGACCCGGACCCGGGGGCGGCCGCGGCTAGGCGGGAGCGGCCCTGGGCAGGGGCGGCGTTGGTCGGGGGACGCTGGTTCGGGTCGCACTTGGCCGACTGGCGGAGGCCGGTAACTCTCTGGCGCTTCCAGTCAACTTCGGGCGGGCGCGGATGGCGCCCGGGCTTGGGGCGTGCTCCTTGGGGGACCACCCGGCGCTCGCCGGCGCTCGGGACGCCGAGGCTCTGCAGGGAAAGTTTGGGAGGCGGCGGGCCCCACCCCACTTAAAAGCAGCCCCTCTGCTGAGGAACGCGCAGCCCTCCGTATTCGGGGAGCTCGCTCTCTCCCCGAGTTGATTTCGCCACCATTATTCCCCCGGGCGAGCGAGGAGGAAAGGGTTGGCTCTCTGGTCAGGCCGAAGGTGCTTTCGGGACCCGAGGCTTTGTGATAGCTGAACTAACATCGGAGGATCCTAGTGGCGTGGACGGTGGCGGGAATGTGGGAAACGGAACGTGTAAGGTGGTCCAGAGCAGCATCCTGTCTGTTTTTGGAAGGAGGTATGAAATATGTGATTGGTTGGCAGGTTTCGTTGCTTTCTTTCCTATGGTAGTCTGTGTAGTGACCTAATCACCTTTTTTCTTGGGACAAAGGTACACGGAACTGTTGGTCAGTTAACTGTTTTCAGTTCTGTGCATGGCTTTACAACTGGAATAACGAAAATTAAAATCATTTATTTGGAAGGTCCGACCATTGTGATTGCCTCTCCACCCGCACGAATCATGACTTTTAATTTGTTCGCCCTTGAGGTCTTTGCTCACCTTTATTTTTAAGTGCCGTGTGTTTGCGGAAATATCACTTGTTCCTATGACCGAAGAAGCGTGGGAATTTACTCTTGTTGCAAAGTTAGTGAAATCGGAAAACTAAAAGGATCGCAAGGACTGGGATAGGAGGAATGAAGAGGAATGTAGGCTGAAACTGGGGCCACTCGTTGGCTTTTGAAGGTACTTTAAAACAGTGTGAATAGGTTGGTAGGGTTCTCCGGGTCGTAGGGTTGGTTCTCCAGGTTTTAGGAAAATGTAACTTGGAAATTTCACGAAACTTCAAAGCATTCATTTACAAAATTAAAACGTGGATTTAACGAACAGTTTTGTGATGAAATTTTTAAAGTGAAATCGGACTACAAAGATTAACGATTTGAGGAATCTGATGCTTAATGATTCTGACGTCCTGTGTTTCCTTTTAGTTGGTTTGAAATCCTGAGTAGTCTAATTAAATCCTGATGTTCAAAATGGTGGCTTCCGTGTATGTGGCCGTGTTGCCTTTGACAGTGCCATCTTGGGTGCTGGTAAACTTGTTCCCAGCCCGTCTTCTTTCAAGAGAGTAATTTTTTTGATGTGCCAAACTACAAATTGAGTGCATTTGAAGAACACTCCTGTTGGAAAATGCCACCTTTGTAAGTCCTTGTGTTCCCATTTTGTGGTGGAAAAGTGGAGGAAGCTCATTTTTGCCTTAATTATACCCACCATATTTAGAGAACCTCTAATTTCTATGTAAGTAAACTTCAGGTTTCTCAGTGTTAGTTGGCCCAATTCCTCTAGGAAATGTAAGTTATTATTGTCCTTTTCATGGTGAATAATCAGGTCTACTTGATATGACCTCTTTTAATTCTAGTGGTTAAGAAAAATTTGTGTGTGTGTGTGTGCTTGTGGAGATCAGAGGACAGTTTAAGGGAATTTGATTCCCCCAGGAATCAAACAAAGGTTGTCAGACTTGGTACCAGTTTCCTTCACAGGGAGCCATCTCTCCTCAGCGTTTCATGGAAGAGACATTTTTGTCAGTTAAAGTGTGTGTTAGGACTGGGCAGTAGTGTTGCACGCCTTTAATCCCAGCACTTGGGAGGCAGAGGCAGGCAGATCTCTGTGAGTTCAAGACCAGCCTGGTCTACAGAGTGAGTTCCAGGATGGCCAGAGATACACAGAGAAAACCCTGTTTCGAAAAACAAAAGAAAAGTGTGTTACTTAAAAACATTGAACACATTAATACCTGATTCCAACATGTACATCCTTTAAATACTACCAACCCTTTTCTCCCCTCTCCTATGGAGATGATCAGTAACCGTGTAACAGATAACAATTTTCCTCCCCTGTAGCTACTATATTTAATTTAGGGTTTGCAGTAATTACTAAAAGATGAATTATTTAAAATTCTAATTCTCTTAGAAATTTGACTTTGGCCCATCAACAATGAGGCTCTTGGCCCTCATATGACTGCTGAACAGGGGCGGGAGACTGTTATGTAGGGACACTCCATTCCAGAGGAGTGGGATGGAAGGGATAGGGGATAGAGGGTGGGAGGGCGAGACTGGGAGGAGTGGAAAGAGGGTACTATGATGGAGATGTAATCTGAAGTAATAAATAAATAAATAAATTTAAAAAACAAAGCAAAAGGGACATTGTACAGATGTCAAGAATAAAACTCATCTTATAAATTTAAAAAAAAAATGCAGAATTCCCTAAAGACATCAACAGTAAATTTGTTCTTGTTTTTTTCAGGTGATGTGAAAAACATTAACTAGTTTATTGGTTAGGCCTTACAGCAGTGTACACTGTTAGATCTTGTCTTAAAAATATACCAGTGCTGCCGGGCGGTGGTGGCGCACGCCTTTAATCCCAGCACTTGGGAGGCAGAGGCAGGCGGATCTTTGTGAGTTCGAGGCCAGCCTGGTCTACAAAGTGAGTCCAGGACAGCCAAAGATACACAGAGAAACCCTGTCTCGAAAAACCAAAAAAAAAAAAAAAAAAAAAAAAAATACCAGTGCTGAGCTGAATATACCTGGTAGGCACATGGAAAAATCCAGTAGTCCTAATTACATCTTGAAAATCTAGAAATAAGTATAAACTATCAAATAGTCAAAGTTGGACATCATTCCTTTAGGAAGCCAGTTTTTAGTTGTAAAAGGATCTCATTCTTCCAGGCTGAAATTTTGAATTTATACAAAGTTTAGGAGGCAGGATTCTTAAGGACTTGGTTTTTATCTCTCATCCAGGTGAATGGCTCCAGGATTCTTGCTGTTGTTCTATAAGAGGTCAGGACCTCCCACGCAGAGAACAGGTCTCTGAAGTGGGGATGTTTTTATTTTCACCTGTAAAAACATTTTTGTGCTGTCAATTAATCTTAAACAGATAATTTCCTCATGAGCATCAACATACTTTGTGATGTGTGCAGCTGGGCATTGGACTCAGTGTTAATACATGCTGGGCAGGCACTGATCACTGAACAGTCTTTCCCAGCCCTTTTCTTTTTCTTTTTTGAGACAGATCTATATAGACCTAGCTGGCCTGGAGTTTACAGATAGCTCCTTCTGTCTGTGTCTCCCAAGAGTTGGGATCAAAGGCGTGTGCCACCACGATCTGCTTTTTAATTTTTCATTTAAGATAAGCTTAAACACTTTTGTGTTGCTGCCCTTAAATAAAGGTTCTAAAATAATCAGAACAAAAATCTGAAGGTATAATAAATAATGCTTTCAGTTGTTCCAGATTCTTAGTTTATGATAGTGTAGCTCAGGTTTGAGCACTTGCTGGAATACCTGAAGTTGCCATAATTTTCTTCCCTTTTTTTTTTTTTTTTGGTTTTTCGAGACAGGGTTTCTCTGAATATCTCTGGCTGTCCTGGACTCGCTTTGTAGACCAGGCTGGCCTCGAACTCACAAAGATCTGCCTGCCTCTGCCTCCCAAGTGCTGGGATTAAAGGCGTGCGCCACCACCGCCTGGCTTTCCCTGGCTTTAAAAACACATGAAGATTTCATAAAGCTTAATTTTTAGCAAAATACAGATAAAAGAATTAAAATAACTCAATCTTCTGTAAACGTATTTAGAAATTCCTGTATTCCTGATAGGTTTGTGCTGTAGATTAGGTGTTGCCTATAGTTTTTCTGAAGAGGCTAAGGTGCAGTTGGACATTAATAAAGACTCTGCCTTCAGGAGTTGGTTATCAGTAAATACTTACTATATGTTTTTTGATGTAATGGGGACTGAACCCAGGGTTTTTAACACTTGCTAAGCTTTGAGCTACAACCCCTAGCTCTTACATCTTTATTTCCAGTCTCACTTTGCAGCTATTGAATAAGTAGCTGAGCAGGTATTCTATCCTACTTCAGCTTCCTTAGTAGTTTGGATTATATAACATGAACCATCTATTCACCAAAACAGCTCATACTTGGTCCTGTTTGGCCACATTAACTGATAATAGAATCCAGTTATATATGATTTAGTTGAAGCTAAATATTTTCTATTTAATATTGTAGTTAGGTTTGTTAAATTTTGCTTTGCTTTGAAACAAAGGTAATTGACCTCTTTAAAGATATAGATTTAGGCTGGGCGGTGGTGGCGCACGCCTTTAATCCCAGCACTTGGGAGGCAGAGGCAGGTGGATCTCTGTGAGTTCAAGGCCAGCCTGGTCTACAAAGTGAGTCCAGGACAGCCAGGGCTACACAGAGAAACCCTGTCTCGAAAAACCAAAAAAAAAAAAAAAGATATAGATTTAGTACTCCAAGTTGAAGAAGGCAACGGAAGACAGAATGCCTTTCCTGACCTTATAGAGCAGCATTTCTCAACCTCTGCGGAGGGGGGGGGATGTTGAATGACCCCCTTCACAGAGGTTCCCTAAGATCATCAGAAAATACAGATATTTACACTACAATTCATAACAGTAGCAAAATGACAATTATGAAGTAGCAATGAAAATAATTTTATGTTTGGGGGTCACCACAACATGAGCTTTATTAAAGGGTGACAGCATTAGGAAGGCTGAGAAGTTAGAGAGATGTTATTCATGGTGGAACTGGGGCGGTGCTGGAGTGGTGCACCCAAGTAGGTATCTGCAATTGTCTACATGGATTTGAGTGGTTTGTATATTAGTGGAAGCCTGACCAAAGTAATTTGTTTTTGTCTATCTTTCTTCCCTGAGATCCTCCGCTGCCCCCACCACGATTTCTGTGGGTAGCCTTGGCTGTCCTCAGTTGACCAGGCTGGTCTGGTACTCTGGTTTGCGTGCCTCTGCTGCGATTAAAGTTGTGCTCTACCACAGCCCCAGCTTCTTTCCTAAGATTCTTGCTTTTTTAGTCTTAATCTTGCCTGTTTTATGTCTTTCTGGTTGTGGTTGTGTGTGGCTTAAGTCCCTGAGCAGGATGATGTGGGGCCAGTATAAATATACAGCCTTGTATTCTACACTGAGTGTTTCTGTTTCTAGCCCCCTCATCAAGAGAATGAGCCATGAGTTATAATTAATATAACTAATACAACTTACTGAAAGGTAAAGACAAGTTAGTTGTATCAGCTGTGCTTAGGGATGAGTAATAGATCTCGTTTATGTTCAGGAACAAATGTAGTCAGGATGGGGATTAGACTTAGCACTTTAATCAAATTCCCTTCCTTCCTTTCTTTCTTTCTCTCTTTCTCCCTTTTTTCCTTTTTCTTTTTCTTTTGTTTTTTTTGAGACAGGGTTTCTTTGTGTAACAGCTCTGGCTATTCTGGAACTTGCTTTGTAGACCAGGCTGGCCTCAAACTCATGCAGATTACAGGTCACAGTAATGTAGTGAGTGAGACATACAGTATTATACACTTTTAAAAATACCATCTCATTTCCTTAGCTGCCCATAACCACTAGGTAGATGTTACCCTCATTTTACAGATACAGGGATTCAAAGTTTGGGGAGAAAGGTTGTATGCACAGGATTCTCACCTGGTCAGAGCTTTAATCCCTAAATCTGTAGCTGCTGTGCCACAGTTTCCTGGATGTTTGCATTATCTTGAAGGCTCAGATTCTATGGTGCATTCTTAGTTCAAAAAGACCTTTTATATTTCACTAGGTGTGTGTATGATGTATATATGTTGCATATGTGGAGGTCAGAGGACAGGCTGGGGTGTTGTTCTACTTTCTCACCTTGTTTGAAATGTCTGGTGGCTTGGTGTTCTGGGGAATCTTAGGTTTTTAGGCTTTCATGGTAAGTACATTGCACACTTAGCCATCTATTTTATTTTAGTTTTTTTTTTTTTTTTTTTTTTGGTTTTTCGAGACAGAGTTTCTTTGTTTAACAGCTCTGGCTGTCCTGGACTCGCCTTGTAGACCAGGCTGGCCTCGAACTCGCAAAGATCCGCCTGCCTCTGCCTCCCAAGTGCTGGGATTAAAGGTGTGCGCCACCACCGCCCGGCTTTTATTTTAGTTTTTTAAAAAGAATTTTTATTTATTTTTATTATGTACACAGGGTTGTGTCTACATGTATTCCAGCAGCCCCGAAGAAGACACCAGATCTCATTATAGATGGTTATGAGCCACCATGTGGTTGCTGGGAATTGAACTCAGGACCTCTGGAAGAGCAGTCAGTGCTTTTAACCTCTGAGCCATTTCTCCAGCCCCTAGTTTTTGGTTTTTTTGAGACTGAGTTTCTCTTTGTAGCTCTGGCTGTCTTGGAACTTACTTTGTAGACCAGGCTGGCCTAGAACTCACATACATTTCACCTGCCTCTGCTTCCTGAGTGCCATGAGACTAAAGGCATGTGCTATCGCTGCCTAGCTTTTAAATTTTATTTTTGAGACAGGGTTGTTTTTTTCTCTGTAACTCAGGCTGTCTTAGAACTAGCTATAATTCTCTTGCTGTAGTCTCTGGAATGCTGGGTTTATAAATGTGTCTGGCAGGAGATTATTTTAAACCTTCTGAAATAAGTGCAGATATTCAAGTTAATGTAATAATTAAAAAAATTTTTTTGAGACAATTTCTCTGTGTAATAGCTCTAGCTGTCCTGGACTCTCTTTGTAGACCAGGCTGGCCTTGAACTCACAGAAATCCACCTGCCTCAGCCTCCCAATGTAATAATTGTATTGACATGTTTATAAAGCATCTGTGTGGAAGGGTACTAGCTGATGGTACATATATGTATGTATCACAGAAATACCTGCTCTCTGGCCTCGGTGGATAAAGTAGTTTGCTGCCAAGCTTTGAAGACTTGAATTTTCTCCCTTGAACCAACATGGCAGGTAGAAGAAGAGAACTGACCCTTTCAAGGTTTCCTCTGACTTCCACATATATACAGTGACATATACATGTGCACACACACAAAATAAATTATTATATTTGTCTGAGACATGCTTTTTCTGTTTAGCCCTGGTTTTCCTGGAACTCACTCTGTAGACCAGGCTGGCCTCAAACTCAGATTAAAGGAGTGTGCCACCACTGCCTGGCAGAAGATCCTTTTTTAAAACCTGCTTTCTATCTTTTTTTTTTTTTTTTTTCCCTCCGAAACAGGGTTTCTCTGTGTAGCAGCTCTGACTGTCCTGGACTAACTTTGTAGACCAGGCTGGCCTCAAACTCACAGAGATCTGCCTGCCTCTCTCTCCCAAGTGCTGGGAATAAAGGTGTGTGCCACCACGCCAGGCTGCTTTCTATCTTTTTAAGAATCAAAATCTCCTCTTTCTCTATAGTAAGAAGAGGACGACAGGATATGGTTTAGAAAAGGACAAATCCATGATGCAGTTTTGGTCCTGAAGTAAGGGTTGTCCTTTTGTAAGGGTACTCTCACAGAACAGTGTGTGGTCACCTTTCCTTTTTTTTTTTTTTTTCCAATATATATTTTTTTTTTTTTTTGGTTTTTCGAGACAGGGTTTCTCTGTGTAGCCCTGGCTGTCCTGGACTCAATTTGTAGACCAGGCTGGCCTCAAACTCACAAAGATCCGCCTGCCTCTGCCTCCCAAGTGCTGGGATTAAAGGCGTGCGCCACCACTGCCCAGCTTTTTTCCAACATTTTAAAAGGAAAGGTTTACTAACTCCTGGACCCCACCCCTTCTTTTTTTTTTTTTTTTTTTTTTTCACCACAGAGAGCTTGAGAGAAGTTGGGACCTCTGCATTTATAGAAGAGGTCTCTCATCCACAACGGACACTCCCATGTTGGTTTGGTATTTGGCCTTCCTTATAATTTCAGCCTTGCTTCATTTTCTGGAACACAGGAAAGCCTAAAATCCAACTTGGATAGTATAGCCATTGATACCAAAGGTTGTTTGGTTGGTTTGTTTTTTAGTGTTTTTTGTAGACAGGGCTTCATCCATGTAACGCTGGCTGCACTGGAACTCATTCTGTAGGCCAGGCTGGCCTTGAACTCACAGAGATTCCCCTGCCTCTGCCTCCCAAGTGTTGGTGTTAGAGGGTGTGCCATCATTCCGGCGATAGCAAAGTTTTAAGGCAGGCTTCCTGGGGTGTTAGGACAAGAATGAGGAGTTCTGGCAGAGTGTTGAAAACATCCAATGAAGAGTTAAAGTGTAGTGTGTAGACAGTGGAACCTAGAACCTTCCAAAGGCCAAGCCCAGCTCTACTATTTCAATTCCATATTTGAACACATTTTCAAAAGTCATTAGACAGCTGAATTATGGCTCTTACTCACCCTTGATATGTAGTTGTGATCTTAGGAAGTTTACTTTGGGTTCAGATTTGTAGCATGGAAATTTCAGGCTAGAAGATTCCTGGCTATTTTTTAGGAGAGTATGCCTAGTACCATTGAGTCAAGCAAATTATCATAGGCAACATGGGTTAAGAGCCCAAGTTTAGCCGGGCGGTGGCGCACGCCTTTAATCCCAGCACTTGGGAGGCAGAGGCAGGCGGATCTCTGTGAGTTCGAGGCCAGCCTGGTCTACAAAGTGAGTCCAGGACAGCCAGAGCTGTTATACAGAGAAACCCTGTCTCGAAAAACAAACAAACAAACAAACAAACAAACAACAAAAAAAAGAGCTCAAGTTTACCACCCAAGCTTTACAAGTTAGTTTTGTACCAGATAGAAGCTGCAAATCTATACTTGCTTGGTATGTCTGTGAATTACATTCTCTTTTTCTTTTCACTGGAAGCTTGCCTGCAAATAAGTTCTTTGTTAGGAACTTCTGAAGGTTGACATCTTCACTATTTCTATTGTCTGAAATAGGTCAGACTGACCTAATTTTTTTGTGGGTTTTGATTTTGTTTTGTGGTTTTTTTTTTTGAGACAGGGTTTCTCTATGTAACAGCCCTGGCTGTCCTGGACTCACATTGTAGACCAGGCTGGCTTTGAACTCTCAGAGATCCACCTGCCTCTGCCTCCCGAGTGCTAGGATTAAAGGTGAGCCCCACCATGCCCGGCTTGGCCTAATGTTTTATGTTTGAGATTTGGAGGGATTCTGGAGAATGAATGTCCTGAATTATGTTATTTCTTCTCTCTTTTTGTTTGTTTTCTAAGACATGGTTTCTCTGTGTAGAAACAGTCCTGGCTGTTTTGGAACTAGCTCAGTATCTCAGGCTGGCCTTGAATTTTGCCTCCTAAATGCTGGAATTAAAGGCTATCACTTCCACTTAAAAAAAACCAAAAAACCAAAAACGAAACCATGATCTCATTGTAGTTGATGCCAGCCAATAACTCATCTGTGTAGTCCAGGCTGGCCTTCAGCTCCCAACAATGTTGGTGCTTCAGTCTGTATACCAAGCTAGCCTCGAATCTGCCAACCTCTTTGCCTCTCTAGTGCTGGACTAAAGTCGTCCAGCTTCTGAAGGGAGTTTTGAAGGAAGTTTAGGTTGCTCCCTGTTATTCACATGTCAGACAGAAACCTGGTAAGCAGATACTTGGTCATCATTCCGCCTATTCTTTTCTCTCTAGAATGGGTCTCACTGTCTATACCAAGTTGCCCTCAAAATCAGAGAACTGTATGCCTCTATTAAAGGCATGTGCCACCATACCCGATGATAAATGTGTTATTTTGGTTTGTGATGGTGACTAAACCAGTTTTAGTAGTGTACTGTGGAGTGCTCTGAGTTTCTTGCCTGAAAGATGTAAAACACAGGGCTGTGGTGGCACATGCCTTTAGTCCCAGCATTCTGGAAGCAGAGATTGATGGATCATGTGAGTTCGAAGCCAGCCCGAACTACATAAGATTGATTTTCAGACAGCCAGGGCTCTGTTACACAGAGAAACTCTGTCTCAAAAAAACCAAAACCAAGCAAACAAAAAGAAAGATAGGAAACATTTCAAGGATATGTTCACCTATCTATGGCTTTTAACATGTTATCATTGGTTTGTAGCCCCTTCATGTCCTCCCCTCAGTCTCCACAGGTTGGGCTGGAACCTGAAGATGTGCATGCTAGGCAAGGACTTTGCTGCTACTGAGCCACTTCTTCAGCCTGCTGAACTGAACCTTCTTTTACATTCTCTTAACTGAGCCTGAGACGTGGCCACTCTCCTTTGTTTTTTATTTCATTCCATTGTGTGCTCAGCCCCTGATGTCCCAGGGCCTGCTCTGGGCATGTGTGGAGGAGGGGTAATTTTGGGCCTGCATCATGGTGCTAAAGAGAATTCATATAAATAAGCTGCAGTGAAGTCAGTCACTTCTGCAATATAAAGGTGTTCTTTTTTTTTTTCTTTAATAAATACGCTGCTCTTCGAACTCTTAGGAAGGCATATGATCTCTCAGAATAATGCTCTTGTGTCCTGTGTCTTGTACTTCATTAGCCACACAGGTATCAAATGTAATTACACAACAATACATGAGGGCTAGTATTCATTTTCTTGCTTAAAGTCTCCGACCTCATCCGACCTTTGTGAGGGGTGCTTGGCTGCTGTAAATGATGGCAGGTTCTTTACTGCTTCCCCTTGCAGTAGTAGCTTTAGCCTTGATTCTGTAGCACTAGCTCCTCAGGCTAAGTCAGATCTAATTTTTCCCTGGGGTAGATTTGCTGGAGTAACTACTTGAAAGTAGTAGGTCATAGCATGAGGTCACCCAGGTATACATTGATACTGTTCATGTTCTCCTGTTTATCCCAACATCAAGAAGTCAGGGTGAAAATAGGACAGTGATCGGGTCACAATGATGCCAACCCCTTCACTCATTTTTAGTTTTAAATCGCCTCTGAAGTATAATTTCTAGGAGTAATTCTTAGTAAGTGGGTAAGTTCTTAGAAGTGAGGAAAAAGCTGTTAAGCTGTCTTGTTGACTAGAACATTGTTCTCGGTTTTCTTTTGGCCAGTTCTTTTAATGAATACCCTTCCCTGAATGATCATTGTTTCTGCAACAATGGCACTTGGGACAGGTTATTTGCCTGACAGAAAGTGTGTTAAATTAACAGATCTGCTCCTTTGGGGAATCCTTTCCTCTTCTCCATTTCCTTTGTGTCTCCTCTCTCTTCCTGAAAGGTTATTTTTGAGTTCTTTAGGTGTGAGCAGTTTTTATGTCCTAGAGTTTCTTGTTCAGAGAACTCTGTGTTATAGGGCAAAGAGAATTTCACTTGTTGGTATAATTACTGGATTTTTGGACCATTCTTTGAGTGGTATTGGTTTGGGCTAATATCTCATCCACATGTACTAATTATTTTCTGAGCACGCATGTGTGTAGTGTGGTGTGTGTGTGTGTGTGTTTAGCAGGGGAAACATAGTTTCCTCAAATTTTTTTTCCTTTTTTTTTTTTGGAAGTAGGGTTTCCTTTTGTAGTCCTGACTTGATTTGTAGACCAGGCTGGCCTCGAACTCACAAAAATCCACCCACCTGCCTCTGCCTCCTTAGTGCTGGGATTAAAGGCTTGTGTCACCACTGCCCAGGTGCAGGAAGTGTTCTTAACTGCTGAGCCATATCTCCATTTCTGCCCTCAAATTTTCTTTTATTTCCTGGAGCTTGGGACTAAACTAAGGGACTTGTGTGTGTTTTCACTCTTCTCTTCCTTCCTCTGGACCTCAAAACAAGTTAGCTAGGCAGATGCTCTGTCCTTTTTTTTTTTTTTGGTTTTTCGAGACAGGGTTTCTCTGTGTAACAGCCCTGGCTGTCCTGGACTTGCTTTGTAGACCAGGCTGGCCTCGAACTCACAGAGATCTGCCTGCCTCTGCCTCCCAAGTGCTGGGATTAAAGGCGTGCGCCACCACGCCCGGCTCAGATGCTCTGTCCTTAAGGTACTGTCTTAGCTAGCCCTCAGCCCAACTAGGGTAGTAACATTTCCCTTCAATTATTGGCCCTTAGAAAGATAGCTTCTGGGTCTGGTGGGGGAGGAGAAATAAGACAAATCACACAAAATCTAAAACACAGAGATGTTTAGAAATCATAGTGATAGCTGGGTATGGTGGTGCACTAACAGTAGTTAGCCAGCCTGGTTTATAGAGTTCCAAGATAGCCAGGGATACATGGAGAAACCTTGTCTTGAAAAAAACAAACAACAACAAAAAATAGTGCAATCAGACTTTTGTGTCTGTATAAGTATATATAAAGTACAAAGGAAGATATAGCTAGGTTTGTTAGAGGTGTGGGGGAGGAGTCTACAGAAATTGAGTACTGGAAAGATGGGAATACAGTTGCAGGTGGTAGAAGAGGTTGCTTGCTACCAGCCCAAATGAGTAGGAAATGCAAGGCATTTCAGATACATCTTTAGAATATTGATGAGAGTTGTAAAAGATGAGTCTATATACATAAACCAGGTGTGGTGGTGCACACCTATAATCTCAGCACTCAGGAGACTTAGGAGTTGTAAGACATCCTTGGTTGCATAGTGGCAGCTTGAGGGCAGCTTGGGATGATACATTAGACCTTGTCTCAAAAATAACAGCACTAGAGAGGCAGAGGCAAATCTGATCTCAGGCCAGTCTAGTCTACACTGGGTGTTTCAGGCCAGCCAAGGTTTCATAGTGAGACTCTGTCTCAAACCAAGCAAGATAAACAAAAAACAACCAAACCCCAAATTCCTAAATACATAACATGGATAAGGTTAAAACATAGCTTGAAAATTGCTGTACATGGTGGCAGTTGACAAGGGATAGCAATGAGTTGTATTTGGAACAGCCCTAGTGTGCGTGGTCTGCATACAGTGTAAATATTTATTTGATAGAAACTAATCTTTGCAGAGTAGAGTTCACTTTGCTATAGGTTAGGCAAAGAACAAGGCTAAGTGAGGTGATACCTGAGAAGTATGAGCATGTTAAGATTCTTGTGGGGGCAGTTTAGAGTTTTGCAGTAGGTGGTTGTGAATATAGACCTGGCATTGGGAAGAGTTGTTACCTGGAGGAGTTAGAGTTAAAAATTCAGATTTCAGACCAGTGAGCTGGCTCAGTAGGTAAAAACATTTGCTGCATAACCCTGGTCTGAGTTTGACTTTTGGTTCCTATAGTGGAGGGAGAGGACCAATTTCACTTCCACATACCATACACGTACACAATAGTCAGTTAAAAAGTTTAAAACCCACCTAAAATTAGAAGAGAACAGATTCTGAAGTTGTCCTCTGACTTCAGCATTCCCATCACAAACAATGCACACACAATATTATTAGTCACCAGACATTCAGTATGCAACAGAGTTGTGAATATATGAATTATCTCATTTGGTGTTTATAAGGCAAAAAAAGAATTTTTTTTTTTTTGGTTTTTCAAGACAGGGTTTCTCTGTGTAACAGTTCTGGCTGTTCTGGACTCACTTTTGTAGACCAAGTTATTCTTGAACTCATAGAGATCCACCTGCCTCTGCCTCCCAAGTGCTGGGGTTGAAGGCGTGCATCACCACTGCACCACTGCCCGGCTAAATGAGATTGTTTTCATTTGTCTCTGGCTTCCTCCCCACCCTTTTTTTGGGGGGGGGGGGTTGAGACAGGGTTTCTCTGTGTAACAACAGCTCTGGCTGTCCTGGACTCACTTTGTAGACCAGGCTGGCCTTGAACTCACAGGACTTCCAGAGTCCTGAGTTCAATTCCCAGCAGCCACATGACACCTCACAACCATGTGTAGTGGGATCTGTTGCCCTCTTCTGGCCTGCAGGCATTGTTGCAGACAGACTTCTTATATAAATTAAATAAATAAACTTAAAAAAATTCTCTTAGATTATTTCTGTTGCTCCTTCACAATTGTAACTTTTCTACTGTTATAAATCTTTTTATTTTTTTTTAAAAAGATTTTATTTATTATTATACAGTGTTCTGTCTGCAGGTATATCTGCAGGCCAGAAGAGGGCACCAGATTTCATTATGGATGGTTGTGAGCCACCATGTGGTTGCTGGGAATTGAACTCATGACCTCTGGAAGAGCAGCAGCCAGTGCTCTTAACCGCTGAGCCATCTCTCCAGCCCCTGTTATAAATCTTAATATACATCTGATATACAGGAGTTGGAGAGATAGCTCAGAGGTTAAGAGCACTGGCTGCTCTTCCAGAGGTCCTGAGTTCAATTCCCAGCAACCACATGGTGGCTCATGACCATCTTTAATGAGATCTGGTGCCCTCTTCTGGCATGCAGGTATACCTGCAGACAGAACGCTGTATACAAAGTAAATAAATAAAATCTTTTTAAAAAACCTGATATACAGAATAGGTGATATGCTTCCTCTGTGGAAGAATCGTTTGACCCTCAAAGGGGTTGTAATCCACAGGCTATCCTCTTGTGTCTGCCTCCCCATTGCTGGGGTTGCAGACAAATAGGTGCTGCAGTGCCTGGATTTTATGTGGATATAGGATCCAAATAAAAGTCCTAAGCCGGGCGGTGGTGGCGCACGCCTTTAATCCCAGCACTTGGGAGGCAGAGGCAGGCGGATCTTTGTGAGTTCGAGGCCAGCCTGGTCTACAAAGCGAGTCCAGGACAGCCAGAGATATTAAGAAAAACCCTGTCTCAAAAAAAAAAAAAAAAAAAAAAAAAAAAAAAAGTCCTAAAATACTTAGGAAAGCACTTAACCAGCTGAGCCATCAGCCTAGCCCCTTGAGTTTTTTGTTTGTTTTTGTTTTTTGAGACAGGGTTTCTCTATATAGCCCTGGATGTCCTGAAACTCACTCTGTAGACCAGACTGCCCTCGAAACTCAGAGATCTGCCTGCCTCTGCCTCCCAAGTGCTGGGATTAAAGAAAGGCATGCCCCACTTCCCCGGGCCCCTTACTCTATTTAAAAATTTTTGTGTTTTTTTTTTTTTTCTTCTTTTCGAGACAGGGTTTTTCTGTGTAGCCCTTGGCTGTCCTGGACTCACTTTGTAGACCAGGCTGGCCTTGAACTCGCGAAGATCTACCTGCCTCTGCCTCCCAAGTGCTGGGACTAAAGGTGTGCGCCATCACCGCCCGGCATGTTGTATTTTTGTAGTGAATTTGTAATAGATTGTAGAAAGTTCACATTTATCTTTCCAGTCTCTCTGTTCCATTGTTGGCGAACTGTAGAGGGAAGAGCTACGAAGGATGTTAGAGATAATTTAAGGCTAGCTCACAGTTAGTTACACAGGTGAGGACATTGCTCAAATTGCTCGAGGCTTGGAACCAGTAGGGCTGAGCCTAGCAGTCTGTCGGTTCTGTTTTTATTTCTCACCCTCCCTGCATTTTCTTTTCAAAGGTTTATTGCTGTTGAGATTCTGTCACAGTACACTCATCTTGAAGATGCTTGAATACTGTAATATCCTACCAAAATATTCTTTTTGGGTTTTTTTCGAGACAGGGTTTCTCTGTGTATCCCTGGCTGTCCTGGACTCACTTTTTAGACCAGGTTAGTCTTGAATTCACAGAAATTCACCTACCTCTGCCTTCTGGAATTAAATGTGTGTGCCACCATGCCTGGCCATTACAGACAGCTGTGAACTGCCATGTGGGTGCTGGGATTTGAACCTGGGTCTTTTGAAAGAGCAACCAGTTCTCCAACCCCCTGAGTCATCTCTCCATTCCCTTCCAGAATATTCTTTTTTTTTTTTTTTTTTTTTGGTTTTTCGAGACAGGGTTTCTCTGAATATGTCTGGCTGTCCTGGACTTGCTTTGTAGACCAGGCTGGCCTCGAACTCACAGAGATCCGCCTGCCTCTGCCTCCCAAGTGCTGGGATTAAAGGCGTGTGCCACTACAATCGGTATATGTGTTTTATTTTTGATAAAATGCCAATAGTGCATTTCTTTTTTAATTTCTAGTTTGTTATTTTGTATTAGGTTTCATAGAGTCCAAATGTAGGATGTTTCAGTCTTTAAAGATTAGAGTTGTGGGCTGGAGAGATGGCTCAGTGGTTAAGAGCACCGGCTGCTCTTCCAGAGGTCATGAGTTCAATTCCCAGCAACCACATGGTGGCTCACAACCATCCATAATGAAATCTGGTGCCCTCTCCTGGCCTGCAGGTATACCTGCAGACAGAACACTGTATACATAATAAATAAATCTTTAAAAAGAAAAAAAAAGATTAGAGTTGTATGTATTTTGTGATGAAAAGGAACTTAGTCTCTGTCCATGAGCATGGCTGGAATATTGCTTTGGTGTCCTGGAGCTCTATAGCGACCTTCTACACCGTGTTCATCTAGCTTCATTCCTTTGTGGGCTCTATAGAGTGGACTGTCTTGATTTTAGGTGCTGATGGAAAGAAGTTGAACATAGTGTTGTGGTCTCTGACAGCACAGGATTGTGCAGGAAACCATGCATGGCATTTAGAGCAGGGGTGTGAGTGAGATCAAACAGTTCATCAGATTGCAGACCCCACTTCATTTTTAAAAGTTAAGCTTCATTCATATAATCTTACTTTCTTTTTGGTCTTAAACTCAGAGATCAGGCTGCTTCTGCCTCCTAGTGTGCTGAGATTTCAAGACCATGAACCACTATATGCCAGCCTATATGCAGTCCTTAAAGATAGCTGAATAGCTATCATACAATGGGTTGTTACTTTCCAATAAAGAAAAATGAAATCATTACAGGCATAGTATATGTACAACCAACACACACGGTTAAAAATAAAATAAATCTTGGAGGTAATAAAACACCACACCTCAAAGTTAAGCAGAACCCAAAGCAAGTTCATCTCAACTTCTATATAGTTAGAATAGCCATTCTGGAGCTTCACATTGGGATTTATACTTTCATATTTAATATGTTTTTGTGCACTTATCTACCACCAAAGTTAAAAAAAAATCTGTGACAGATTTAGACTGGAAAAACAGCTTTCTGTTCTCTATGTCTGTTACATGGATTTAGTCCTTCCTCATCTGAGTGCCAAAATCCCCCCCCCCCCCACACACACATTGGGTTTGGGTTTCTTGGTGTAGCCTTGGCTGTCCTGGAACCAGATTAGCCTTGAGAGCTCATAGATGCTGGGATTAAAGGCCTGTGCTACCATAAACAACCAAGGTATGTATGTATGTATGTATGTATATACGGACGTATGTATTTAAATAATAAAGATTAAAAAATAAATCTTGGCTGGAACTTTAATCCTAGCAGTCAGGTGGCAGAGGCAGGCGGGTCTCTGAGTTTGAGGCCAATCTAGTCTACTAAGTGAGTCTAGGATAATCAGGGCTCTTACACAGAGAAACCCTGTCTCAACCCCCCCCCCCCCAAAAAAAAAACCTTGAAAAAACTCCTACAAAATTAAGTGTAGATTATTCTGAGATGCAGTTTGTATAGTGCAGGCGAGATAAGTGCTTTTTTTTTTTTTTTTTTTTTAAAACGATGAGCTTGTTTTCTGGAGAATGATTTGAGGTGGAGGTATTCAGTAGGTTTACACAACAGGTGTGATGGCACACCGGACCAACACTCTGAGGCACCAAAGACCTGCCTAAGCTACATAGTGAGTTCCAGGTCAGCTTTGAGACCTTCTTTAAAGGGGAGAAAGAGGAGTCACATTTGGAGTCACCATAAGGAGGAAAGAAAAGAGTTTTGGAGCTTTAGTGGATGGGGAGATGGTTTATAGGAATCATCGTGGTCTACCTGTGTGAGTCTGTTGTCTTTCATGGTTTTTCTACGACCCAACTATCTGCGCATGAAAATAGAAATGCAGTAATTGTTCATCAGGTTTGGGTTTTAATGAATGTGTAAGGGAATAAAGGCATGTCAGGTGTAATAGGGTGACTGATGAATTGATGTTAGGATAAAGAAAGAGAAGTGAGTGATTGGCACAAAGATGCACAGGAAATAAATGCTAGAACTCAAAGATGAGCGAAATGTTGGATTGGGAGAAAAGAAAATGTTAGAAAAATGAGATTAGTATATGCAGGATAAGTATTTTTGGATATATACAGCTGAAGGACAGGTGAGAATTTGAGCATGAGTCATGTTAAGATCACGGATTAAGGGACAACACAGAACACTACTACAGTAGTGGGGCTTCTGTAGTTTGCTGAAGAGTTACTGATGATAAGCTATTCAAATTGGGGGCATGAGGGTGTAAGCCTGTAATTTTAGCACCCTTTTTAGATCTAGTCTTTAAAATTAAAAGAAAATGCCTATAGGGTGCTGGATGAGTCCTAGGTAAAGAATTTCGAATCATTTTGGTTGATGGTGAGAGGAGGAGACCACAGCTATAGAGCAACAATTGGCAATTTGTTGACTAACAGGGAGGAGTTAGAGTAGAACAGGACCGTAGGAGTGTTTTCATGAGTGGTTACGGAGAGGCAATAATCAGTATTTGGCCCAGTGGAAAAATCAGCCACTACTTCTGTAGTCTTTGGGAAATGATTTTTCTTTTCAAGGAGATTTTGTTATGGCAAGAGATAGTGTCTTATCTGCCATAAACAAACAAACAAACAAACAAACAAACAAAAAACTAGAAAAACTGAGCTTGAGAAACTCTGCACATATACTCATCTACAAAAGTGTCTCTACCTTTCTGCACCTGATCCCCCTGGCTCAGTGTCTTGTGTTATCCCTACCCCCCATCCTGTTCCCACATGTCCTTTTAGAGTCCTTCCATCTGGCATGCTTTGTTTTCCTCCTAATTCTTCACGCTGATCTATCAGCCAATTTATCTTCCATCAGCCCTTGTAGTTCATCACACTCAATTATCTCTGATCCTCTCCCACCTCCATCCACTGCACAGACCCCAGTGCTCTGCCTCTCAGACTGTGATCGATTGCCTTTCCTCTTCAGCCATCTTTCTCTTTGAGCTAGGGTTTTCATTCCTATATTAATACTGGGGAAGTGTTTCAGTCCACACCTGAACTGTACTTTGTGCATCCTGACTTGTTTCTCAACTTTGAACTAATGAACCAGTGAAAACAGTCAGTGGGGAAGAAAAGAGAAATTTACATCATCCTTATTCATTAGAGCTTTAGAGTCTTTTGTAGAATTTAAAAACAGCCTACTAGTAGGCACTTAAGTGACTTTGGGAATAATTACTGCTATGTAAGTCAAAGAGTTATAGTCAACCTCAGCTTGCTATTTTTGTTTTGAATTATTTAGCATAATTGCATTATTACATGCTGAAAAACAGATAAATTGCCTTATTTGATTGAGTGTAAATTAATCTGTAAGTTGTAGAGTTTGTTGCTAATGATGTAAATGGTTACCACTTAAAACTCTGGTGAGCATGACAGAATTGCTGATCTTAAATATTGATCATCACTGTGATCATTTGTACATTTTACGAACTTGCAAGTGTATCATCTGTTTGCTGAAACAGGTAAAAGAACTTAAAATCTGAGTGTCTTATCTAATCAGCCATGAGATGTACCTTACTTCATTCAGCTCTTGCAACTTTAATGAATGCCCTATCATTTCTTTGATAGACCACAAAACCGAAGGTGAAGAAAATTGAATTATTCTCTTCTGATCCTTGGGTATTTGGTTTTGAGCTATTTCAATGAAGACCATGGTATTTATGTTTTAGGGCTATTGAAAGAATTGCAAAAGATGCGTTAGTCAGGGTTTTCTTTTAACAAATTTGGAGTGTGTGTGTATGTTTGCAGGCAGGTGGTATGGAGATCAAAGGACACTTTTCAGGAGTCATTCAAGAGGAGTCTTACCTTGTTGAAAGTGGGGACTCTCTTGTTTCTGCCATGCAGTGTATTCTAGGCTAGCTAGCTTGCCCTCCAACCCTAGGTGATTTCCTCCTCTCAGCCTACTCTATTGTCTTGCTGTAGGAGTGCTGCGATTACAGATGCATGCCACTACATTGAGCCCTTTTTCTTCTTAGAATTATGTGTATGAGTGTTTGGCGTGCATGTGTGTATGTGCACCATGTGTGTGCCTGGTACCAGAAGGCAGCATAGGATTCTCTGGAACTGGATTACAGATGGTTGTAAACCTCCACATTAGTGCTGTGGTGCTGTGAATCAAACCCACCTCTCCAGTCCCCAAGTCCAGCTTTTTATATGGATCCTGGGGATGGAACTCAGGTTATCAGACCTGTGTAGCAAGTGCTTATCCACTGAACCGTCTTGCTCACTCACACTCAAGGTTCCCCAGAGAAGCAAAACTGATAGAATGAGTATATACTAAAAGAGAATTAATTAGATCGGCTTACGTGATATTGTCTGCATAGTCTAATAACACATGACTTTACACTGGAGAGTGAAAACCATAAGACTGGGTGCCTAAGCAGTCTCAGTTCTGTACCTTTCCCTGAGGAGCATTAATGGCCTCAGTCCACATTAGAAGCTGAGTTCTGTGGAAGATGGCAGAGGTGGTGGCAGTGACCGCAGCAGCAGCAGGATAGGCCTTGCCTGAGAGACAGGAAAAGCTTTTCCTTCAACCTCTTTGTATCTGGACTGCTACTGGAATTTAGGATATTGTCTTCCCACTTTAATTGACGTAATCAAGAAAAGCCTTCACACGTGAACCCAAAGGTTGTCTCTTAGTTGATCACAGATCCAGTCAAGTTGACAACCAAGATTAAATGTCACCGTGAAACATCAGCTATAGTGCCTGAGAAAGAAATTTTGTGCAAAATTGTGTTTCATTCTGAGTAAGTTTATGGTCTAATATACCCTTCAAGACCCTTCAAGACCTATCATTTACTTGAACCTTTTTGTCTCTAAAGAGGTAGTACAAATTATCTGGGCTCTCACCATGAAACCATTTATATGGAGATTATGACTAACTGCTTCCTGTTTATTACTTGTAATATGGTACAACTTGACTTGAATTCAAGAATAGTACTTAAAGGCAGGAAAAAGAAAAAAGATGGGGTTTCATTATGTTAGCCTGGAACTTATTGTATAGACTAGATTGGCCTCAAACTCAAGAGATCTACCTTACTTTGCCTCTCTAGTGCTGGGATTAAAGGAGTGCCCCACCAACCAAGGCTAAAAGCAGTAATTTAAAAATGTTTGTTTATTTTTATTTTGTGTGTGTCAGTGTTTGCCTGCATCTATGTGTGTGCACCACGTGGTGCCTGAGGAGTTCAGAAAAGGATGATAGGTCCCCTGGAACTGGTGTTACAAATAGTTATGAGCCACCATAACTTTGGGAACCAAACCCTGGTCTTCTGCAAGAGCATTAATCATGTTTAACCATTGAGTCATCTTTGCAGCCCCTAAAAACAATGAGTAGTATTTATTGGCACTTGTAACAGTGATCACATATTTCTGGCATCTCATGGGTTTAGTAATTTTTCTTTTTTGAACACTTTATTGAGATACCGGACATTTTACTGCTTTTAGTGTATGATTTAAAGACGTTTTCATCAGTTGTAAAATAAACTCCAAAGCCCTTTAGCAGTCAGGCACTACTCCAGTCCCTACCTGCTATCTTCTGGGAACCACTAATTTTTGTAATTTGCTGAATGGACTTTTCTGTGAGTAGAATTACTTAAAATGTATGCATTGTGACCGATGTCTGTTACTAATACCAGGATGTTGTGAATGCTCATTCACTTTTCAGCAGGTGGCCTAGTTTGCTGTCTGTTGCTGTGATTGAACACCATGACCAACAGCAACTTGAGGAGTAAAGGGTTTATTGAGCTTAAATTTCCACAGTACAGTCCATTATTGAGGGAAGTCAGGACAGAAACTTAAGGAACCTGGAGGCAAGGAACTCAGGCAGAGACCACAGAGGAATACTGATTACTGGCCTGCTCAGCCTGCTTTCTAATATCCAGTGCCACTTGCTGACGTATGGCATCACTAGCAGTAGGCTAGTGTCCTCTCACATAAATCATTAATCAAAAGATGCCCAGCAAGCTTATCAACAGGCAGGTCTGATGAACATATATCCTTAGTTGAGGTTTCTTTCCAGGTGACCATTGTGGTGTTTTGAATGAAAATGACTCCCATAGGCTGATATATTTGAATACTTGGTCCCCATTTGGTTGAACTGTTTGGAAAGGTCTGGCCTTGTTGAAGGAGGTGTGTCACTGGCTGTGAGCTTCCAGGTGATTTTTTTTTTTTTTTTTTTTGGTTTTTCGAGACAGGGTTTCTCTGAATATCTCTGGCTGTCCTGGACTCGCTTTGCAGACCAGGCTGGCCTCGAACTCACAAAGATCCGCCTGCCTCTGCCTCCCAAGTGCTGGGATTAAAGGCGTGCGCCACCACCGCCCGGCTTCCAGGTGATTTTTTTTCCCCAGTTAGCTTCTTCTGGCTGGTGGCTGTGGATCAGAGGTAAGCTATTAGTTACTGCTCTAGTGCCATGCCCACTTGTGTATTGCCATGTTCCCCACCGTGGTCATGTTCTCTAACCTTCTGTAATCCCGAGTCCCCAAATTAAATACTTAAAAAAAAATTAAATACTTGGCTTGAGAGATGGTTCAGTGGTTAAGAGCACTGACACCCACATGGAAGTTCACAGGTGTCTGTAATTGCTGGGCATAGTGGCACACGACTATAATCCCAGCACTTGAGAGGTAGAGGCAGGTGAATCTCTGTGTTCAAGGCTAGCCTAGTCTACAAAGCAAGTCCAGGACAGTCAGATACATAGAGAAACCCTGTCTCAAAAAATTAAATACTTTTTAAAATATGTTGCCTTGGATATTATGTCTCTTCACACAGCAGTAGAAAAGTAACTAAAATGACCCTAGCTTATGTCAGTGACAAAATCTAGAGCTTTGCAGGTGCTTTAAATACTTCACTCCTAGCTGGGCGGTGGTGGCGCACGCCTTTAGTCCCAGCACTCGGGAGGCAGAGGCAGGCGGATCTCTGTGAGTTCGAGGCCAGCCTGGTCTACAAAGCGAGTCCAGGACAGCCAGGGCTGTTACACAGAGAAACCCTGTCTCGAAAAATCAAAACAACAACAAAAAAAAATACTTCACTCCTTTATTGCCAAATATATTCCACTTAATGGATAAACTTAAATTTTGTATAACCATTTATTAGTTGACAGACATTTGAGTTATATACACTTTTTGGCTATTGTGCATCAGGTTCTGAATATTCCTGTTAAAGTTTGTGTGGGGTCACAGACTTGAACATCTATTATGAGTCTAATTAATTAGTTTGAGACTATATCTCACTGTGTAGCCCTTACTAGCCTGCATCTAGCTATGTAGATTAGGCTGGAGAGATCCGCTTGTCTCTGTCTCTCAAATGCTGGGATTAGAGGCCACCATCCCAGCTGTGTGGAATTTCTCATTTCACATGTGTTGTAAGGATTATTATTCTGGGGGTTTGTTATACCCCTTAAAACCCTCTGGTTCCCACGTAAACGACACAGAAGCACTGTATTTATTAGTAAGCTGTAGGCCTTAAGCTGGGGAGGTTCTGAGCTATAATAATCCTACCACCCTTAAAAAATCAGATAAATGCCTGTTATCTGCAAATCTTGTTACTTCTGGGTAGCTGCTACTCCATCAGGCCAGTCCTCATGCACTGCAAGCTGCTCTTGGTCACTTGTTCACGGTCCATGCTAACCCATGGAGACCCCTTCCTCTTGTTTCTCTCTCTCCTAGTAGTCCCTCTCTCTGAATCTCCCATCTGTTTCTGTGGTCTCCTCTAGTTCCAAGTCCCACCTTCCTGTTCTCTCTTTGCCCAGCTACAGGCTGTCAGCAACTTTTACTAACCAATCAGGGATAAATGGGGAGCATTCTTTTCATCACATTGATGCAAAAGATGGTTCAGTATTAATGACAATGCCTGTGGCAGGCAGTAACCAGATCTCAGGACTCTGAAATCAACATCTGAAAATACAGTGCACAAGACCCTCCTCCAACACACATGGTTTGTGTTTAACCTTTTGAGGAATTTCCAGACTTCCAAGATTGCATTGCTGCATTGGTGACTGGGATAGCAGTCCCTTCACATCCTCTTCAACACTTGTCTTTTTTTTTTTTTAATTTTTTTTTCTTTTGGTTTTTCAAGACAGGGTTTCTCTGTGTAACAGCCCTGGCTGTCCTGGACTTGCTTTGTAGACCAGGCTGGCCTCGAACTCACAGAGATCTGCCTGCCTCTGCCTCCCAAGTGCTGGGATTAAAGGCGTGCGCCACCACGCCCGGCTCAACACTTGTCTTTTAAGTCTGTCTTATTTATTTATTTAGATATTTTTGAGGGGTTGCTTCTTGAGATGGGGGTCTCATATGTCCTACAACCTGGCCTACTCTTGAACTTGTTAGGTAGCCAAGGCTGGCCCTGAACCCTTAATTGTTCTCTACCTCTCTCTCTAGTGCTAGGATGACAAAAATGTTGGAACTATAGACGTTGGACACCACACCTAGCTTGTCATCCTGAATATAGTTTTCTGACTTCATGCTAGTCTGCATGGCAGATGTATTTTAGTGATACCCACACATGTGCTATACTGACTTTTGGGTGAAATTTTGTCGTCACTGGTAAGCTGGAGGGTTAATTCTTTGAACCCACAAGTGGTGACATCACTAGCTCATGTGTGGAAATCTGTTAGAAAATTTCTCTTCATGAAGTGTAGTAGGGATCAGCTCTTGTGCCCTGGTCGTGCTAAGCACACGCTCTCTCCCTGAATTATACTGCTATTCCTAAAAGTATGTGCTGTTGTCTCCATAATAGTTCCTAGGTTTAAGAGGAATGCTTTATGTTTATATGATGTCCATCTTGAGTAAAGTGTGTGCGTGGTAGTATTTTAGACTTCATAGTACATGTTAAATTGTGTGTTGGTTTGGTCCAATAGGTTGTTAGAGACTACTTCCTTGCAGCACATAGTTACTGTGAATATCGCAATACTGCTCATTAAAGGCTAATGCCTCCAAGGGGTATGAAATCATGGTTTGGGAGGAATCTTAGAAGATTCCTTAAGGGGGTAGTAATGAAAGTAGAGTTTTCTGTTGTGTAAATATTGGATCATGGAGAACATTTAGTCAGAGCTCATTCTGAAGTGTTTGAATAAACAAGTGACTACAGTATGCCAAGACTCCTGCTATCTATATAATTACTTTAGTTGTATTTAAGGTGAGTGGGAGCTCTTGTCAATTTTGGAGAGACTGGGAAGGAAGGATGTAACAGAATATTGTTATTTGCCACACTTATATTTATTTATATTTAACAATAACCTATTTTTAAAAAAAACATCTATTTATTTTCTTTTTTTATGGGCATTGGTGTTTTGCCTGCATATATGTCTGTGTGAAAGTGTCAGATCCTGGAGTTACAGACAGTAGTGAGCTGGGATTTCAGCCTGGGTCCTCTGGCAGTGCATTCAGTGCCCTCAACCACTGAGACATCTCTCCAGCCCCAACAATCACCTATAAAATAACTAAATCTTATGACCTAAAACCTAAAATTCATAATCTAACCAAGAATGCCTTAATTCCTAAACATACTCTAATACCTATATAAAAAACACTTAACACTATTTTAAGATTCTTAAAAGGATATTAACACTCTTGGCGTAGGTCTGTATAGGACGGCTGGTTTACAGCAGCCCCATCTGGTCTTTCAAGTTCAAAGTCTGTTGGGCATTGCCAATTTGCAAAGCCAGTCTACCTGTACCATGAAGCTGTGGTCAGTCTACAAAGTCAGTCTGTTCCAACCGCCAAGGAAAGGCTGTCTTTTAAAAGTCTCCAAACGCTTTCCGGACCCGTTGGCCTCACACACTTTGCGCACCTTGCTGTGCTTTTTCCCAGCATGGATTCCCAGTGGGTGAAGGAATAAGAGACTGCGTGATCACTCAGCGGGTGATGGCAGAAAGAACATGAGACCCTGTGGGTCTTTATCTTAAAATCTCCTCTCGCATGTTGTGATCTCGGCATTCTCATTGCCATAGTAATGAAAATAAGAGCTTTTTCCAGTTATGCTCCTGTGAAGGTCAGTCTTGATGCTCAGCAGAGTTTTTTCAGGATTCCCATTGCTTCCCACGGCTAATGACGTCATTGGCGGGGCTTGCGAGGTTTCTAGCAACACCTTTTAGTTTATGTCAGTCCAGCCTCCCTATATGCTACCTAATGCTAATCTGAAAAACGTAACTGCTACCATAGAAGTTCAAAAGGAGTTGTGCAAAAGTGTATGTTGAGACCAGGTCTCACTGAACAACCTTGGCTGGCCTGGAATCCTGAGTACACCAGGCTGACCCCAGACTCACAAAGATCCACCTGCCTCTGCTTCCCAAATGCTGAAATCAAAGGCTTGTGCCACACTCCCAGCTGGGGAAAGATTTGAACCAACTCACCATTCCAGGACATGAGTATGCTCTTAGCTTGTGTGTGTTTGTGGGCACATGTGTGCCAAGATACACACGGTAGTTGTGTGGGTTTTAGGGGTCAGACTGGATTGTTGTCAGATGCCTTTTCTTGCTGAATCATTTTGTCTTTTTGAGGCAAGCGTCACTCTGTTACCCATTTTGGCCCTGCACAATGGCAGCCCACTGCTTGAGCCTCCTAAGTGCTGGGATTGTGATGGCATGCATGAGAGCCATCACAGTCAGTTGCTTGGTTAGCCTTTCTTGGTGGTGATGGTGTTGATTGTTTTGAGATGGAGCCTCATTTAATTGACCGGTCTGGCTTTAACCTCCTTAAACAAGCAGTACTCCTGTCCTGGGACTTCTGGCAGCTTACCACTCAAGCCTGATTACTTGATTAGAGGGCTCTGAAAGTTTTGCTTTAGGATAGTGACAGTAAAAAAACATGGAGCTAATCTTTCTTTGTGCAAATTAGTCCATTGAGCTAGCAGTTCTATTCCCTTCTTTTTTTTTTTTTTTGGTTTTTCGAGACAGGGTTTCTCTGTTTAACAGCTCTGGCTGTCCTGGACTTGCTTTGTAGACCAGGCTGGCCTCGAACTCGCAAAGATCCGCCTGCCTCTGCCTCCCAAGTGCTGGGATTAAAGGCGTGCGCCACCACCGCCCAGCTTCTATTCCCTTCTTTAAAAGGATTTGTTTGTGTGTGTGTGTGTGTGTGCGCGTGTGCCCACACATGTACACACGAATTCAGGTGCCAGTGGAGGTTGGGTGGAGGTTGGATTTCTCCTGGAGATGGAGTTATAGACTACCTGAAGTGGGTGCTAGAAACTGAACTCAGGTTCTCTGCAAAGAACAGTATGTCCTTTAGACTGCTGGCTGAATCAACCACTTTTGAGACAGGGTCTCCTGCATTTCAGACTGACCTGGAATTCACATTGTATGGGGAGGAGGGTGACCTAGTCTTCCTGTCTGGATGCACTTGGATTACAGGCATGCACCACCGAGCTGACTTTATGCTATGCAGAGGGTGAACCAGGGCTTTGTGCATACATTCTACTAACTGACCTATATCCCCAGCCTGTACCCTATTCCTTTTCATCAGTGTGTCAATGGTAAATCCACCACATCTCTGGATCACAGAACTCTCCCACACTACTAGCTAAGCTACTACTTACCTTCTAGCTTACCTCAGATTCTGTTTATTATTTCTTAATATTTTATTTCTTTCTCTATCTCTGCCTGCCTGTCTCTCTGTCTCTCTCGCTCTCTGAGTGTGTGTATGTGTGCCCCAGGAGGCAAGAAAAACTCATCAGTTCCATGGAGAGTTTGAGATCCTCTGACTGCAATATGATTCATGATTGAGCAGCAAATTATTTTTAATTAAAATTTTTTTTTTTTTTACATTGGGGTTTGACTATATGTATGTCTGTGTGAGGATGTCGCATCCCCTGGAACAGGAGTTACAGACAGTTGTGAGCCGCCATGTGGGTGCTGGAATTGAACCTGGGTCCTCTGGAAGAGCAGTCAGTGCTCTCAACCGCTGAGCCATCTCTCCAGACCCCGAGCACCAAATTACTTTTAAGTGCTGAGCTTTCTCTCCAGTTCAGATGCTGTTTATACATTTTATTCTTTATCAATTTCATTTACTTATTAAAACTCACTTTTGAGCCGGGCGGTGGTGGCGCACGCCTTTAATCCCAGCACTTGGGAGGCAGAGGCAGGCGGATCTCTGCGAGTTCGAGGCCAGCCTGGTCAAAAAAGCGAGCCCAGGACAGCAAGAGGTAAAAAAAAAAAAACCCCTCTCTAAAAAAAAAAAAAAAAAAAAAAAAAAAAAAACTCACTTTTATTTGTTGTTTGAAATTTTCATATGTGTACATTTTATTTATTTATTTTTTTTGGTTTTTCAAGACAGGGTTTCTCTGTGTAGCCCTGGCTGTCCTGGACTCGCTTTGTAGACCAAGCTGGCCTCGAACTCACAGAGATCCGCCTGCCTCTGCCTCCCGAGTGCTGGGATTAAAGGCGTGCGCCACTACGCCCGGCTACATAATATATTTTGATTGTAACTTCTTACAGCCCCTCTAGTTCCCCCAGAGACTCCTCTCCACCTCATTCCCTCCCAGTGTCATGTTCTTGTAATCCACTGAGTTCAGCCATTGCTGTATGCATGCGGATGGGTGTAGGGACGTCCATTGGAGCATCAGTACCTACCAGAGGAATTTCCCTACTTCAGCAACCTTAAACTGCCAAAGCTCTTCAGCTAGTGCTGGGCTTTTTTGCCCTACTTATCCTGCAAGTTTGCCTGGCCAAATCACAGACACCTATAGCTGCTGTGAACTCACTGGTGTACCCATTTATTTAGTAGTTCTCTTTAAATTCACTTGTGGGACACCTATGTACTGCTGTTAGAGGAAAGGCATTTTGAATCCTTTTTAAAAAAGATTATCTTACAAGTATGATTTTTTTTTTTCCTGCATGTGTATATATGCTTGGTGCCCAAGGAGATCAGAAGAAGGCATCTGATCTTCTGGAACTGGTTATATGCCACCACATGGAAGCTGGAAATAGAACCTGGGTCTTCTGGAAGAGGAACGAGTGCTCTTAACTACTGAGCCATCTCTCCAGTCTTTCCAGTCCCAGGTATTATTAGTTTAATTGGCCAGAATATTGTATCAATTAAACTCTGAGATTACAAGTGTAATTTTTACACCTTTAATACCAATACTTGGGAGGCAGAGGCAGGCAGATCTCTGTGAGTTCAAGACCAGCTGGTCTACAAAGTGAGTCCAGGACAGATGGGGCTTGGTACACAGAGATTTAAAAAAAAAAAAAAAACCAACTAAAAACAAAAGGAAAAAGAGATTATAGGCAGGAGAAAGTCAAGACAGAGAAGCCTGGAAAAATGTCAGTATTGTCTCTGACTATGACCAGTGGGGAAAAGGTTCATGAAGCTTGACTTGGAAAGAACACCCACTAAGCATTTCAGTACAGCAACCTAACCCAGGACACGGCTTTAATCCCAGCACTTGGGAGGCAGAGGCAGGCAGGCGTATCTCTGTGAGTTTGAGGCTAGCCTGGTCGACTGAGTTCCAGGACAGTCAGGGCTGTGACATAGAGAAACCCTGTCTTGGAAAACAAAAATGAGACCCCAAACAGCCAAAAAAGAAAAGGCAAACCACCTAAATTCACTGAGTTTGTCAATGTCAAAGCTCACTGAGAGTCAGATAGGAAACCTAATGGAGAATGGGCTTGTGGAAGTGAGATGGATAATGGAGGGCACCTGGCTGGTGTGAAAGGTAACAGAAGTAACTCATTGGCCCAACAAAACTATGAATCAGAGCGTCTCCCAAAAGAAGGGAGGCATCCACTGTTCTTTTTCTATAAAATCCTTCAAGATGACAAACCATAGCTTTAATTTTTGTGTGCTATGAGTTTTTGTAGTTTCTTATGCATCAGATTAAACTTAAATTTGTATCAGCCATTTTGCCTCAGCATCTTCAAGGTTGGGATTGTAATTTGTGCTGTTGAGCCCTTCACTTCTATGAATTGTTGAAGAGAGTTAGTCTCAGTGAGATTCATGATGTACCTTTTCTCTCATGTCTACATGTTGGAGCCCTCTAGACCTGTGTCCTGATGAGGAGGTGATTTGGCACTTAGCAAGTGTGATTCTTCTCGGAACAGCCACTTTATAATTGAAGAATTTTCTTGATAGGCCATATGTAACATTTCGCTAGTTTACTTTTAGGAAAAATTAAATTTAGAAGAACAAGACCTTCTCCTGATTTTTCTATTGTAGAGTCTAGAATGTCTCTTTAACTGGTAGTTAAAATATCTGATGTTCTGGTCTCACTGTAGCTCAGGCTGTCCTGGAAATCTTGGCAGTCCCCTGTCTGGGTCTTCTAAATTCTGTGACTCTAAGGGTAAGCCACCATGCCTGGTTTGTTACTCCCAAGTCGTTTTATTACAGTCAAAGTTAATTTTGACCTTCACAGAGGTCCTTCGTTCCTTCGTTCCTTCCTCCCTCCCTCCCTCCCTCCCTCCCCTTTCTTTCCTGGCACAGCAGCACCATATCTAATACTTTCATTACAGCACTGTTACCTAGCCCTGCAAGTTACCTTTTGAAGTGACATAAGAAATAGTCGATCTCAGTCGAACTCTTCATGTTACTTGCTTGTTCCTGCCTTCCACATATTTTAAGGAACTGAACTATCTTTTTTTCTTTTTAATCTTTGATCAGTTACTGAAACTACAAGAATGTCTTTTTTTTTTAACTTAATTATGAACTCTTTGGGTAGTACTCCAAGTTCTGATTACCTTATTTTTAGTGTAGATGCTCATTGTTGTTATATTCCAATGTAGCCACACAAATCACGCAGTCACCGATCTCAGTCGGATATTGATGGTTTATTGAACACCCCCCAAAACTGGTCATAGCCACCATGGCTAGGGACACAGAGGTCTTGGAGTCTTTGATGTTGGTCTGCTTTCAAGGCAGGCTTTTTATAAGAGAAACCATATCCAGGTAACAACCAGACAAACCACATCCAGGTAATAACCAAGTTTGTTTATAAACAAACCATATATCCAGGTAACAACCAGGTAACCAACCAGGTAACCAACCTTGTGGGAAGCAAGGGGAAGACAGTACTACATCATTTTGACTAGCTAGAAAAAGCATTTGTAACTGTCTAATTTGATTAGTCCCAAGTGGGCTGTAGTTGGGGACTCTTCAGAACTCCAAAATTTGTGTGTGTGTGTGTGTGTGTGTGTGTGTGTGTGTGTGAGTTGTTTTTGTTTCTACGCAGGGTTTCTTTGTGTAGCCTTGGCTGTCCTGGATTCTCTTTGTAGACCAGGCTGGCCTCGAACTCACAGAGATCTATGTGTACCTGCCTCCTGAGTGATAGGATTAAAGGTGTGTGCCACCTTGGCCGGGCTCAATTCCCCCCCCCCCCCCACAGGGTTTCTCTGTATCTCTGGCTGTCCTGGACTCGCTTTGTAGACCAGGCTGGCCTTGAACTCACAGAGATCCACCTGCTTCTGCCTCCTGAGTGCTGGGATTAAAGGTGTGTGCCACCACGCCCTGCGCGGAGCTCAAATTTTGTTCTCTTTAGTTTAGTAAACTTTTTTTTTTTTTTTTTTTTTTGTTTTTTTTGACAGGGTTTCTCTGAATATCTCTGGCTGTCCTGGACTCGCTTTGTAGACCAGGCTGGCCTCGAACTCACAAAGATCCACCTGCCTCTGCCTCCCAAGTGCTGGGATTAAAGGCGTGCGCCACCACCGCCCGGCTTAGTTTAGTAAACTTTTAGCACACTTTTGCCTTTCTGGCTGTCAGGTCTGAATCAGAGTCTTTAGTTGTCAAGTAGAGAGAGAAAAGGAATTTGTATTTTTTTCTCATTCCTAAATGAATACTTTCTTAAGCTTGGAGTTAAGGCAGGAGGATGGGTTATTAGAAGATAGAAAGTTTCTTCCTTAAAATCAAGGTAGCTTAGGAAGGACAAGACTACTAGGTTTCTGGCCACATGCTCACACTGGACTTCAGTCCTTAGACTGTGAAGTTTTGCAATGTTTTCTTAAGGTTTTTCTGGTCAGATGTTGTGTGACAAGCAATGATGCTCTTTGCCATTCTGCATTCCCCCTGCCCCCTCTGCTTCCAGACATCTCCATCTCTTGGTCTCTTGACAGGGCTATCATTTATCAAGTTGTTTCACTAGTTGTCTGGAGGGGGCCCTGGGAACTTGAGTTTGTTTCGTCCCTTTGTTGGAGCTCCACAGGATCTTCCAGCTCAGTCTCCAGCCAACTGCTGGGAGTTGCTGGACTCTTGAAGCAAATGTTAAAGGAGCCGCCTTTCATCTTGCTGCCGCTTCAACTTTCATCTTAAATTGCAGCTTTTTGGATTTTTAACCATCTTGTATTGACATACATACTTTTCAAAAATGAGAATTTTGTTTTCCTTAGCAAGTTTCTCTTTTTATATGCACCCTTAAATATCTTGAGTTAAATAGCACATACCCCACCTCCTGGGGATGCTAGAGTGTGCTTGATCGTTCTTGTTTTCCCTTCATTCTTGCTTCATTTCATCTCTGACAGGCAGCAAACTGTCATAGATCTATAAAAGGAAACACTCTTTTTATAAGCCTTTTTCTTGTGGTGGTTGCATTTTAACTTACAAGGTGTTCCTTGATGCCACATGATACATGATAAGTAAAATTTCCTAAATAGTATAAGGATTTTTAAAAGATTTTAAATTTTATCAAGAACAAAAGAAATATTATTGCTTTTTACTTGAAGTTACTTAAATTTTTTTCTAAGTGCTTGAAAGGGAAAGGGTTTTACACCTAAGGATGTTATATTCTTAAAACATTATAGCAGTCTTTGACCATAAATTTGAAAGACAAGTGTCACTTATTGTAATTTAAGTTTTGTTTCCTTCCTTCCTCCTCCTTTCTTTGTGTGTGTGTTGGGGGGGGGGGGGGAGACAAGGTTTCTCTGTGTAGCCCTGACTGTCCTGGAACTTGCTGGTGTAATTTTAATAGTTTAAGACAAAAATTTTATAACAGGTTAATGAGAATGAAGCTGTAACATGAAAGATTTTTCCCCCCTGTGATCCAAAATTATTCTGCAATGATTTATAATAAAAGCTGTAAACGAAACCAGGGATGGTGACTGAGGCCTTTAATTCAGCCTGGTCTACAAAGCGAGTCCAGGACAGCCAGGGCTACAAAGAGAAACTCTGTGGGGGAGGGGGAGGGCACCGACCACCAACCACACTTTTAAACCAGGTAATCCAAAGATAGCGAAGGAGAGTCAAATCCCAGCATCCAAGTGGTGGCTCACAAACATCTGTAACTCCAGTTTCAGGGGATCTGATGCCCTCTTCTGACCTCCATGAAAGCCTGCACATATGTGGTAAACGTACATATACTCAGGTGTGTATATACACACTTAATTTTTTGTTTTTTTGTTGTTGTTTTCAAGACAGAGTTTCTCTTTGTATCCCTAAACTCACTTTGTAGACCAGGCTGGCCTCGAACTCACAGAGATCCATCCACCTGCCTCTGCCTCCTAAATTCTGGGATTAAAGGCTTTTTGTTTTTGAGGTAAGGTCTTACTATGTAGCACTAGCTGTCCTGGGCTCACAGAGATCCACTTGCCTCTGCTGTGTGCCACCAAGCCAGGCGATGGTTCTGTTTCTAATTCATAACTGTTTAGAGGATTTCAGGACTTACTAGTATGTTAAAAGAATGCTGGGCAAGTTTAGCAAGTCCTGGCTTCTCATTATTTGATGAACATAGGACAGATGGTTGAACCTTTGTTTCTGACAGAAAAGTCAGAGATATGGTGGGGCTATGCTGTGCATACTCTGGTGATTATGAATAGAGCCAGTTAGGTTTTGTTTAGTTTAGTCAATAATATTTATTTGTATTGCAGTGTGCCAGTTTAAAACCAGTCACTGTTATTTGTATAGAATAATGCATCATTTATTCAAATCTTTTGAAAGCTTTTATAATGTCCCTAGGGACAGTCACCAGTTGTTAATGATTTCCTGTGTACTGTTCTATGGCCTCCCTTTTGAAGGAGTGAATGCTCTTTTTGGTGCTATTGCCAGAGGATAAGCTAGCTGGTGGTCTTCGTCATGGACTTTTTTGGTTTTTATGTCTTTAGAGATAATGCATATGTAGATTGAAGACTGTTATGTGGAAACAAGATTTCGATATTATTGTTTGGCTAAAGTTCTTCATGAAACAAGTTCAGAGTTGTGATTGATATTATAACTTAATTGCAGTATGTCAGGCTGGTCTACAAAGTGAGGTTCAGATTTCCAGGCTATCCTGGACTTCAGTGTGGGTCTTTCCTGTAGCATGAATGAATGAATAAAAAGTAGAAACCTAAGGCTGGGGCGTTTCCTCAGAGGTTGTTGTCTGCTGCAATTCTATCCTCAGAAATCAGAGGCAGCTTCAAGAGAATAAGATAAAAGGGATCCAGGAAGGTTCCTGATACCAACTTCCAGCTTTCTCATAATGCACTCTCCCCTTAAAGCCCATACACACACACACACACACACACACACATGAAACAATGACCACACAGCATCCTCCAACCTCCCACATACACTCCCATACAAATTTATATGCAGATTACCCACAACTTCCCACAAAAAGCTCACATACACATGAAAAGGAAGAAATGGTTTCAAACATCTGTATAGAGAGGTGACAAGGTCTGTAGACCTTATTTCAGCAAACTCTACTCATAAGGAAACTCATTACATATTAAATTCAAGAGTTGATTTACAGAGGTTTGTTTTATTTCAGAAGATTCCAGGAGGAAGGAAGAACTGAGGAAAAAAAAAAAACCAAACAACAACAAAAAAGAACAAAAGTCATGGAACAGTGTGTGTTAAACCAGAATAGTTTTAGGTCCAATTTCAGAATTTGTTTCTAATGACCACTGCTCATGTGATACTGCTAAGGGAAGCTTATTCACAGTGCTGGGGAGATGGGTCTGCAGTTAAGAGCGGCTATTGTACCTGCAGAGCACCTACATTGGGTAGTGTTGGGGTAACATTTTTATACATTGTGCAGAGGTTGTCTCTGTATATTCAAATGTTGATTGCTGTACTGGCAGTCAACAGAGGTGAGTTATTGCTTGGACTTTGGTATTGTTATTCTTATGGCTTGGCATCTGCATCATGTTTTGTAAACTCTCTTCCTCCCTCACCCCTGTTTGCTTTAATAAATATTTGACCAAAAGCTAGGTAGAAAAACAGAAGGTGGGACTTTCAGGCTGGGAGAGGGATTCTGAGAAGAATCAGACAGGGAAGATTTGCCTTTGTGACTTGGGAAGAAGTGATAGAAAGTTAACGGGCCACATGATAGGACATAGGCCAAGATTTGTTGGGTTAGAATAGCTGAGAATCTGCCCAGCTATAGTGTCTAAATTTTTATAAATAATAATTTCCATATTTATGTGCTGTCAGGACCAAGAAAGTCTCACTATAGGGTAGGTTACAACTGCCTGCAACTCTAGCTCCAGGGGAATTTGTTGCCACCCCCCCCCCCCCCGCCCCCACCCCCACATACACATACATATTGCTATCTTTCTTTCATCTTCAGTATTCTGATCCAGCAGGAGGCTTGTCAGTGTGCCTTTTGAATAAAACATTCCATAGGAGATGGTATGATTTGGTCCACAGACCATTTATTGGAAAATAACTTATCAGAAACATTTCAGAGTTTTAGAATGCAAAGTACACTAAAATAAGTCCTTTCTTAAAAACTAAAAATCAGGGCTGGAGAGGTGGCTCAGAGGTTAAGAGCACTGGCTGTTCTTCCAAAGGTCCTGAGTTCAATTCCCAGCAACCACATGGTGGCTCATAGCCATCTACATTGAGATCTGCTGCCCGGGCATATATGTAGAGCAAATACTGTATACATAATAAATAAATAAATAAATGTTTAAAAAAAAAAAAAACTAAAAATCAGACGGACCTAGCATAATGGCTATCAGAGACTAGGGAGACAATCCAGCAACTGATGGGAGCAGATGGAGAGTTCCACAGCCTGATATTTAGGTAAAGCAAGGGGAATCCGGCAGGGGAGGGGGGATTGGAGGAGCCAGAGGGATCAAGGACATCACAAGAACAAGGTCTACAGAAGCATCTGAGACTCTAGTGGGCCAACAGAGATCAGGGAGCCTGTATGGGTCTGACCTAGGTCCTCTGCATATGTTATGGTTGTGTTGCTTGATGTTCTTGTGAGATTTATAACAGTGGGAGCAGAGTCCGTCGTTTGACTCTTGCTCACATGTGGGACCCCATTCTTCCTACTGGGTTGCCTCATCCATCATTGATGTGAGAATTTGTACCCAGTCTTCTTGTAGCTTGTTTTGCCATATTTGGTTGATGTCTCTTGAAGGCCTGCTCTTTGCTGAGTGGAGTGGGTGAAGAGGGAGTGGATCAAGGGAAAGGGGCGGGAGGGGAAACTATATTACCAGGGGATGTAATACATGATAGAAAAATAAAAAGGAAAATAAAATAAAATGAAGCCTGGTGGTGGTGGATCTTTGAGTTCAGGGCCAGCCTGGTCTACAAAGTTAGTTCCTGGACAGCCAATATACAGAGAGACCCTGTCTCAAAACAAAACAAAAAACCCAAAAACCAAACAACTCTTACCCCCAAAACAAAAAAGGCATCCAGATGTGATCTCAGCACAGGAATTCATGGTCATGTTATAGTAGGTTCTAGGCCAGCCTGAGCTATGTGAGTCCCTCTTTAAAATCCTCCTCCCCCCAATAAATTAAATTTAATTTAAAAATCAAATTAATGATGTAATCTGAGAGTATAACATTTAATAAAGCCAGCATTATGCTTTCTCATATAAACAAAATCTATCCTGGTGTTTTTGAATACTTAAAAAATGTTTATTATGGAAGTACTAGTGGCAAGGGCAGTTATTATGTCAAGGTTCCTATCTATTAAAACACAGCTGAGACAAAGTAAGGCTTTGGGGGGAATTTATCATAGCAAAGATAGGTCTTCAATGGCAGGTGGGCAGGGGGCTTCTCAAGAGAATTTTTCGACTTGCACAAGCTTTAATGAAAAATGGATTATGAGTTTCCATGGGAAAAGGTGGGGGATTTCAGGAAAGGGTTGTGATCCCCTCCCAACAGTATTTATTTCCTTTTCCTGTATGTATGCATCGTAAGCAAGCCTCTTGATTTTGGGTGAGGGGGGACGGCCTCACATGCTTGATGAGAGCAGGTAGTTTTCCAAGGCCAATGAAACAGAAGTCATTATAACAAAACACAGAACTTTGTGTCCTCTCCAGTGGCATGATGTTCTGCTGTACTTCTGGGATTGCATCATCCTCTGGTTACCTTGAAGCTTGCCTCTTTCCCTTACACCCATCTAGTTAGTTCATGGCTTCTTACACCTTTTCCACTCCAGACTACTTTTCACCCAAGGAAAATATGAAATAAGGATACAAGTCAAACATTTACTGATAATAAACCATAAAGAAATGTATTGTAAAAGCAGTGCTTTGAGCCGGGCATGCTGGCGCACGCCTTTAATCCCAGCGCTCGGGAGGCAGAGGCAGGGGGATCTCTGAGTTCAAGGCCAGTCTGGTCTACAGAGTCCAGGACAGCCAGGGATACAGAGAAACCCTATTAAAACAACAACAAAAGTGCTTTGGTATATATATATATTTTACCATTTATTAAACACAAAATCAAATTTGTATACTAATGAAATTGATTTGTTTGCCTATTTTTACATGATTTAACTTTTGGTTGACTATTTGATACTACAGAATGTAGAACATTTTTAATCATACTCAGATTTGCTCAGTTTTCAATTTTCTTCCCAAAAATCAATCAAACTTTTTAAAGTTAGGGTCTTACTATGATATATGTAGCCACAAGTGTCCTGTAGACCTTGGAATTCACAGATAACCACCTGCCTCTGCCTCCTGAGTGTTGAGATTAAAAACGTGTGCCACTATGCCTGGCAATCTTAACATTTTTTAAAATGAAATTTAAGCCAGAAACTCAAACAGCAATTTTTTTTCCCCCAAGACACAGTTTCTCTGTGTATGTAGCCCTGGCTGTCCTGGACTCACTCTGTAGCCCTCGCTGTCCTGGACTCACTCTGTAGCCCTCGCTGGCCTCAAACTCACAGATCTTCCTGTTTCTACCTCCTGAGTGCTGGGATTAAAGATGTGTGCCACCGTGCCTGGTGGCGTGCTCTCTTCTGCCCATTTGTTTGGTGGTAAGAGTTTAAAATAGAGCCTGAGATGTTCATATTTTGTCTTTTAGATGTTCAGTTTTAGGACTGAATTGTCAGAGATGTAACATATACCTCAAGTAAATAGTATTTTCATCATGACCTTTCTACTAGAACCAAGCCAGATTTAATGAATAGCTTCTCTCAGCCTTCATAACAAATCTAGAAACATTTCAGTTAGATAACTACTCTGACTGTCCACCATGCCCAGCATGTGAACTGCCATGTGGGTGCTGGGATTTGGACCTGGGTCTTTTGGAAGAGTAGCCAGTGTTCTTAACCACTGAGCCATCTCTCCAGCCCCATAAACCAAGATCCTAACTCTGAGCTGGGTGGTGGTGGTGCACACCTTTAATTCCAGCACTCCCAGGCGGATCTCTGAGTTTGAGGCCAGCCTAGTCTACAAAGTGAATCCAGGACTATTACACATTATTATCACAGAGAAACTGTCTCAAATAACAAAAATTCCTAACTCTGTAACAGAAACTTTAAATTGTAGCTATTATAAGGGAGAGTAAATGCAATCATGAATAAATAGGACAGTAGAAAAGGAAAGCATGTTGAATATTTTGCACCTACTCTGAAGTTTGCTCTGTAATAATTTGACAATTACATTTCTAAAATATTTTTCTGTGAAAGTTAAATTGATAAGTTTTTTTTTTTTTTTGGTTTTTCGAGACAGGGTTTCTCTGTTTTTAACAGCTCTGGCTGTCCTGGACTCGCTTTGTAGACCAGGCTGGCCTCGAACTCGCAAAGATCCACCTGCCTCTGCCTCCCAAGTGCTGGGATTAAAGGCGTGCGCCACCACCGCCCGGCAAGTTTTTTTATTTTTTTTTTTAAAGTTTTAATTTTTTTTTTTAAAGATTTATTTTATTTATTTTATGCATATGAGTGCTCTGTCTGCATGTACACCTGCATTCCAGAAGAGGGCACCAGATCACATTGTGGATGGTTGTGAGCCACCATGTGGTTGCTGGGAATTGAACTCAGGACCTTTGGAAGAGCACTAGGCAGTGCTCTTAACCGCTGAGCCATCTCTCCAGCCCCCGGCAAGTTTTTTTTAAGATTTATTTTTTTATGCATATGAGTGTTCTATCTGCATGAACACCTGCAGCCAGAAGAGGGCATTATATCACATTGTGGATGGTTTGAGCCACCATGTGGTTGCTGGGAATTGAACTCAGGACCACTGGATGAGCAGCCAGTGCTCTTAACTGCTGACCCATCTCTCCAGCCCCAAACATGTATCTTTTATAAGTATTTAACATAGCAAAATAATTTTAAGAAAACATGTTGCTCTGAGGAAAAATTAATTTCATCTATGGGCTTAAAATATAAGCAGAGAAAAAAACCTAAGTTCTTTCTAAGAACTTAGAGTCTAAGTTGGAGTCTAAGCAGTGCTAAAGCATACCAGATTAGTGTTCACTGCAGTTATGTTTAGAAGCTTTATTATGTGTGTGAATGTAGGTATGTGCACCAGTAATCACTGAGGCCAGAAGAGGGAATTAGATCCCCTGGAAGTGGAGATATAGATGGTTGTGAGCTCCCATGTTGGTGCCGGGAATTAAACCAAGTCCTCTGGAAGAGCAGTGAGTACTGTTAACTGCTGAGTCATCTCTCCAGTCTCCATTTTAAGTGTTCTTAAATCCACATATTTCTATCCATGGCCATTGCTTCAATATGAACAATACTGTGTTTTAACTGTATTTCTCCAGAATTTCTGCTGAAACATAATCTTCATTGTGGTGGCATTAAGAGGTGGGTCCTCTGGGGAAGGAGCTCTGTTCTTCAGAATGAGATTCTGTATGATATAATACAGAATGAGGTTATTTCTGTATGGTAAGAAAATTCAGTTCAGACAGCTACCTAGTTCTTTTTTCTCTTCTGCCATGTGAGGACAGCACGAGAAGATACTGTTGACATGGCAGGCCTCATATAAGACAGTGAACCTACAGGTGCTATAATCTTGGACTTCCCAGCAGAATTGTAAGGAACAGATTTTCACCATGGATAAATTACCCAGTCTAAATTAGTTTTTACTGAAGTGATAGGAATAGATTAAGACGGACAAGGCTTTATTTAAAAACCAGTACTCCGCTATATTCCAAACTGTTCCTTTATTCAGTATAGGCTAAACCATTGGCAGAATTTTAGTTTGCTTACGTTCCATTCTGATCATTTTTGTCTGGGAGACTTCAGAGAGTTCCTCTATTGAGTATGTACTAGTCTCAATAAACTCACTACTCAGCATTCTCCCAGATGATGCCTGCTTCTCTTTCCAGTGACATTGGTCACTGGAGTAGGTGTTAGGGAGTACAGGTGTTAGGGAGTACAGGTGTTAGGGAGTGTTTTCCAAATATAACATGTACTCCCGAGCCTTTCCTCATGTTGCTTCTTCTGTTAAAGGAAGGTAGACTGCTTTGCTTGTAGCCATCAAGTAGCATTGTAGGGGACCAAAGTAAGCATCTGGAAGGAAGATGGGTTTCTGAGCACTCTGGTACACAAAGGCTTACCTTTGAGAAAGGCTGATCTGAGTTTTAAGTCAGCTTGAGTCCCTGATAGGTTCTGCCTAATTGGAAACTACTAATTGCTTTCACATGGGCAAACTGCTTTATTGGTGATGAAAGCCATCAAACCTTTGCACTGAGTAGTTTGGGGAGAGAATATCCAAAGTAACATTAAGTTCTAAGTGACTCCTAATGTCAAATAGAAGTACAACAGGGACAGGAAAATGGGCTATAAAGGGAGCCTGCTGTTTATTTTTCTGCCTAGGGTACCCATCAACTTGGAATATTTGAAAAGACAAAGGGGCTTGAAAAATGCAAAAATTTAAAATGTACATTGGTGTTTTAATTGCATGTATGTTTGTGTGAGGATGGCAGATCCCCTGAATCGGGAGTTACAGACAGCTGTGAGCTCCCAAATGGATGCTGGAAATTCATCCCAGGTCCTCTGGAAGAGCAGACAGTGCTCTTAACCCCTGAGCCATCTCTCCAACCCCCAAAATAGAATATTTAAAAGAGGATCAAGAAAATAATTTTCAGGTTTGGAAGATAGCTTAGTTAAGAGAATTTGCTTCTCTTCTAGAGGAGCCAGGTTCAGTTTACAGCACACACATGGTGTATCATAGCCAACTGTAACTCCAGTTCCAGGTGATTCATTGCTTTCTTCTCACCTCTATGGGACACTGCATGCACAATGTTCATACATACTCTCAGGTATTAAATGGTTTTTTTTTTTTTTTTTTTTTGGTTTTTCGAGACAGGGTTTCTCTGTGTATCCTTGGCTGTCCTGGACTCACTTTGTAGACCAGGCTGGCCTCGATCTCACAAAGATCCGCCTGCCTCTGCCTCCCAAGTGCTGTGATTAAAGGCGTGCGCCACCACCGCCCGGCTCGGTATCTTTTTTTTTAAACCTCAGCTTGTTTTGAAATGGGTAGGAATCAAAACTAATGCCACTATCCTTTTTTTTTTTTTCCAAAAGCAACTTAGACTGGACAGTTTAAACTGTTGAGTCAGTGAAATGACTCAGCTGATAAAGCCTGACTAGGTAGGTGACTTTAATCTTTGGGACCCACATGGTGTAGGGGAGAGTGTTGTTTTTAACAAAATCTCAATTCTTTTACCAATAAAGACTTGGGAGCCAGGTGCTGGGGTGAAAGCCTGCTAGCTCAGAGAGTCAGAAAAAGCACCCAGCTGACCTTCCTCCTCCTCAACGTTCCTCCATGCTAACGGACCATCAGAGTATATCAAACTCTCTTCTAAATTAGAAGAGAAGTGGTAAAAGAATGAATGAGGGCCAGTGAGATTGCTCAGTGAGTAAGAGCACTTTAGTCAAGCTTGGAACCCACATGTTAGAAGGAGAGAACTGAATCCAGCAAGTTGTCTTCTGACCTCTACAAGTGTATTGTAAAACAAGCTCTCTCTCTCTCTCTCTCTCTCTCTCTCTCTCTCATACACATACACACCACAAAAAAGTAAGTAAATGTTAAATACAAATGAAAAAATGATTGAGGGCTAGCAAGATGCTCAGTGTTTAAGAGCACTGGCTGTTTTTCCAAAGGACCCTGGTTTAATTCCCAGCACCCACATGGCAGCTCATAAGTGTTACTTTAGTTCCAGAAAATATGAAACCGTTTCCTTCTTCAGGTGTACTGCATGCATGTGGTGCACAGATACATGTACAGACAAAACAACCATCTGTTGGACTGAAAGGGGAAGCTGCTGGGGGGAAGAGGGTGGAAGGGAGGGATAGGAAGGGGGAATAGGGAAGGGTTTGTGACTGAGATGTAACTTGAAGAAAAAAAAATAAAGTATTAAAAAAAAAACAGCCATAAATGTGAATGGAAAAAATAAAAGAATGCATTGGTAGGCAGAAGGGATAGAACTAAGTAACTTAACTTAGGTAGTGAGTGAAGGGTGACAGAAACTATACAGAAGCATCGTTGGTGAATTTGTTCTCACTGGTACGTATGCATGTGATTGACAAGTCTGCTTCTGGCATGTGCCTATACTAGAAATGAGTAAATGAATAGCTGGATATAGTCCAACCTACACAGGAGGATGATGTGGGTGAATATGGAGGGTTCAAGATCAGCTAGACAGCAACTGGAGACATTAGCATAAGCTAATATGTAGCGTATTCTGAACCCAGTGGGTTCTGTAGGAAGTAAGTAGAATGTACCTATACAAATTATAGATGCATAATATTTCCTTGCTCTGTCAACAAAAGGGCCTATAATCAGAAATATCACACATTTCTAATACCAGTCACCTCAGAGAAATGGCTGATTTTAGAGCTAGGACAGGATACATACAGATAGGCCTGGATAGTGTTTTACTGTCTAAATGTAAGGGGAATGAAAGAAAACAGGTAAATTGGCCATGCTGAAGTGGTATGTCAAAACCATGTGGTAGGCAATCCAAGAAAGCTCACAGTGGCTAAAGCTGGAACAACTGAGCAACACAATGAAGTACTACTAGTTTATGAAAATATAAAACTAAACAAATGCAGGGTGCCTTTAATCCCAGCACTTGGGAGGCAGAGGCAGGCCAATCTCTGTGAGTTCGAGGCCAGCCTGGTCTACAAAGCCAGGGCTGTTACACAGAGAGACCCTGTCTTGAAAATCCAAAAAAAAAACAAAACAAAACAAAAAAAACTAAACAAATGTGTGCAATTATAAAACCAAATGCTCATGAATCCACATTGCTTTAGTTTCTTAAAATAACAAATGAATCAAATAAAAATTGTACTGAACTGGCAGTGGTAGCCCAGGCCTTCCTGGCTCTGGAAGATTAAACAGGAAGAGCAGAAATTTGAGAGCTAGACTACCAGCAGGAACAGAGGGCATATGATGGCATGCTTTTGGTGTAATAGAGTATACCGGGAGGAGGAGGAGGAGGAAGTGACATTGTCTTCTCTCCCTCTTACTCAGGTTTGAGGTAAGCAGGGTTGTGAGTGAACATCTAAGGAATACTTATCCATGTGGTTTTTGCAGCATGCCCACGGTTCTCTAATGTGCAAGGACAACCTGGAGTCAAGTTATACATAAGAGGCAGTTTACATCCAGAGACCCATACACTCTCCCTTGTCCTAAGAAGGGGCCAGATGCTAGTGGTAGAGATTTATCATCATTTGGGAGGATGTTTGTCTCATTTTGTTTGTTTTGATCTACGGTGTCTCCAGCTATAGAAACACCTAAATAGAGCACATGCTATGTTGTTCTTGTCTAAGTACAGTGGCACCTAACAGACAGTTTGCAAGGATACATGTACGTTATAAGGAGTTAATTGCTTTTTTCTTTTGTTTGTTGCTTTTTGGCTTTTTGAGACAAGATTTCTCTGTGTAATAGCCCTGGCTGTCCTGGGCTTACTTTTTAGACCAGGCTAGCCTCGAACTCACAGAGATCTGCTTGCCTTTGCCTACCAAGTGCTGGGATTAAAGGTGTGAACCACCAAGCCCAGCCATTTTAAGGAGTTCAAAGGTAATAGAATATTTTGCCAGGCATGACTTAAAATTCTAGTGATGGGGAGGTAAAGATAAGTAGATCAATTGAAGATCATTCCACAATATATAGCATATTTAGAGCCTGAGCTGGGAGGGAGGGAAAAGTGGAAGGAAAAAAGGGTTTTAAGAATGAGTTACGAAGCCGGGCGGTGGTGGCGCACACCTTTAATCCCAGCACTTGGGAGGCAGAGGCAGGCGGATCTTTGTGAGTTCGAGGCCAGCCTGGTCTACAAAGTGAGTCCAGGACAGCCAAGGATACACAGAGAAACCCTGTCTCAAAAAAAAAAAAAAAAAAAGAATGAGTTACGGGGTTGGAGAGATGGCTCAGCGGTTAAGAGCACTGACTGTTCTTCCAAAGGACCCAGGTTCAAATCCCAGTTCACAGCTGTCTGTAATTGCCGGGCATGGTGGTGGACATCTTTAATCCCAGCACTCCAGAGGCAAAAGCAGGCAGATGTCTTCGAGTTCAAGGCCAGCCTGGTCTACAAAATGAGTCCAGGACAGCAAGGACTACACAGAGAAAACCCTGTCTCAAAAAAACAAACAAACAAAAAAGAATGAGTTACATTAAGTTGTCTATATGTAAAATCAAAAATGGAAAGCCTTTTTTGAGAATGTAGGTTCCTGAGTTAAAGGCCTTCAAAAGGTGTGCAAGTACACATTGGACTTCATCCTGTGACTTTCATTGTTCGCTTACTTCTATATCTGGGTTTTTTAAATACAAAATTTCCTCTTTATCTGGATTTCTTTTTTAAAAGAACATAAACAGTGGGAGACTGCACATCCATGGGCCGTTCTTAAAGAGTTCGAGTCATACCACTCTGCTAAAGCAATCACCTTACTTTTTTTTTCTAAAGATTAAATTTTTATGTATATCAGTGTTTGCCTATGTGAATACCCAGGGTGACCAGAAGAAGGCATCAATTCGCTGGATCTGCAGGTGTTGTGATGCCTGACTTGGGTACTTGGAAACCAATATCAGGTCCTCTCTAAAAGCAGTGAATTTTCATAACCAGCAAGCATCTCTCCAGTCCCAGATACCGCTAAGACACACACTGACAATAGCCAGCAAAAGTTAAAACCAATCCTTTGTAAATCTTTGTTTAAAGCCGGGTGTGGTGGTGCACTCTGGAGGCTGAGGCAGGTGGATCTCTGTGAGTTCTAGGCCAGCCTGGTCTACAAAGGGAGTCCAGGTCAGCCAGGGTTACACAGAGAAACCCTGTCTCAAAAAACAAAGTAAAACAAAATCTTTGCTTAATTATATAGAGTCTGTCTATATGCCAAAAGTTAATATGAAGGGGGCTTCTCCATTAGACAGTTTCCTTAGTGTGGTAATATGTTTCTAAGATAGAAAAAAATAGTTTTAGAACAGTTAACATTCTTGGGCAGACAGTGAAATACTTTTGAATATCTCTGTGAAAGGCAGTGTTTAAAGTAAGGAAGGGTAGTCCTTCTGTCCGTCCTTCCTTCCTACCTCCCTCCCTCCTGTTGCTGTTTTTTGTTTGTTTGAAGACAGGTGTTTCTTTGTGTAGCCTTCGCTGTCCAGAAACTCCAGAGATCTGCCTGCTTCTGTCTCTTTGAGTGCTGGGATTAAAGGCATGTGCCACCATCCCCTCTGGTGCAAGGGTAGTTCTTTTTTACTTTTTGTTTTGTTTTTTTTTGAGACAGGGTTTCTCTGTGTAGCCTTGACTGTCTTGAGATTTTTTTCCTGTTCTTTTTAAAGATATTTTTTCTTAAATATTTTTTTAAGATTTATTTTACATGTATGAGTGCTTTGTGTGCACACAGAGATCAGAAGGCATTGTTGGATCTCCTGGAACTAGAGATAAGGATGGTTGTGAATCAGCTTGTGTCTGAGAACCAAACTTGGATTCTCTGCAAGAGCAGCAAATGCTCTTAACTACTGAGCCATCTCTTCTTCCCCCTTTTAAGGGTATTTTAAAACCGAGTACCCAAGTTAGAGTGGCTCAGGTGGGTGTGATGAAGCCGTTGGGAGGCAGACGTGGGCAGCTTTACACAGTGAGCTAGCTGTAGTGCAGCCAGGATGATAAACAGTGAGACTATCAAAAAGGAAATGGAAGTCCATAGTTAGGCTTTAACAGCACGTAGAACAATTAAGACTACAGAGTGGGCTGGAGAGAAGAGGGTTCACTTTTAGGAGCTTTTACTGCTCTTGCAGGCATCTGTTTTCAATACTCACATGGGACTCAACTGCATGTAATTTCCAGCTCTGAAGGCATTTGCACATACCTGGTGCACATAAACTCAAGCAAACATATATACATATTAAATAAATAAACAGATGTGTAACTTATTATAAAGTCCGTGAATAGTCTTTAACAAGTCCTAATTGTTACTATGTAGCATTCAGAATTTTCTTACAGGCCAGCAAGATGGCTCAGTGATTCAAGGTGGTTGCAGCCAAAGTTGATGACCTGATTCCAATTCCTTGGTTCAAGGAGAGAATTCGACCCCTCAAGCTGTCCTGTGGCCTCCACACATGTCACACTTGAACACACATCTAAGCACACATGAGATAGCAGTATAATTTTACTAAAGGCCTCTGTAGTAAATAAACAAGCTGTGTGACTGACGAAACAAAAGCACTTTCTGCCAGGAAAGCTCCCTTTACAGTGCCTCTGCTCCAAACTGGTCTCTTCCTTGGAAATTACGACCTTATGAAGGCCCCTGAACTCCAGTGCCATAAAGACTCTTTCCAAGTAAACGTGTGATAAGGCTTCAGACTTTGGATCTCACTGCTCTGCAGGCCCACAGGATTCTCATCATACTTAAGAGCTCGCAGCACCACTATGCCGACATTGCCACAGGAAAGCAGCTGTTGGAAACTTCGGTGCATTGGGGTAATGGCAAGTATGAGGTTTGCAGTACATACCATTGCTCACAAGTCACAGGAAGAGAGTCTGGGTAATCAAGAGGTGAAGTAAAAATCTGACTTCTACCCCTGGTACTTAGATGGTAGAGAAAACCAACTTCCAAAAGTTGTCCTCTGATCTCTGCATAAATACAATGAATGAATGAATGAATGGAAAATAGGTTACCACTGTTGATCAGTATATCCCTGAAGAAAAATCCTGAATGCTATATAAAGAATTTCTTGGCCTTTTTAAAAAAAAATTTATATGTATGTACCGGGTGTGTGTTTGGTGCTGCAGGAGGCCAGAAGAGGCTGTTAGATCCTCTGGAAGTGCTTTCTGAGATACCCTTGTATTTGTGAGAGACATAAACTTGCTTTAGAATGCTGTGCTTACTTTTGTATGCATGCTAACTCAAGAGTCTACAGTGGGAGACAGTTTTTAACCTATGAGCACTGGGTGTGTTGAGCTTCTTACCAGGAAAGTGCCACACCCAGAAAATTCTGCAAATGCAAATGCTTCAAGACAACATTGAGGGGCTGGAGAGATAGTTCAGAGGTTAAGAGTGTTTCTGCTGGCTGCTCAGAGGTCCTGAGTTCACTTCTCAGTAACCACATGGTGGCTTATAACTAGATATAATTAAAGACTCACCCTTTAATCCCAGCATTTGGGAGGCAGAGTCAGGCAGATTTCTGTGAGCCTGGACTACACAGAGAAACCTTGTCTTGAATCCGACCCCCCCCACCAAAAAAAAAAAAGAAAGTAGACTTGCTACTTGCAAATCAAAAGCAACAAGGATAAGTGAAAGTTCAGAGAGATTATTTTAGAGCCTCCCTTTACTGACACCAAAGTTATTCTCTTTCTTTCATGAGTTTCTCTGTGTAGCCCTGGCAGTCCTGGAACTTGCTCTGTACACCAGGCTGTCTTAAAGGTGTGTGCCACCATGCCTGCCCTTTTCCACCAACTTTTTTTTTTTATGAATTCTCTGAGAATTTCAGTGCATTTTGATCATCCCACCACTCCTCCTCCTAAGTCCTTTCAGATTCACCTTCCACTTCCATACTCCCTCCCGTCTTCATGTCTTTTTTAAAGTTTGCATTTATAACCCACACTAAGTCTAGTTTGTACTCACTATATACCCCTAAGTGTGTGGCTACCCATTGGAGCCTGGTCATCCTACCTAGGGTCACATGCTTTCTCCCCCCCAGAAGCCATCAACTACCAATAGCTCCTCCTCAGATATAGGTGGGGTTCATGAGCAGGTGACTCCTCCTGTGGATTCATGAATGAAGTGGTCCTGTCATGTCCAGAAGAGACATTTTTGCTTTGGTCCCTTGTAACCCCCACACTTACGCTCTTATAATGTTTATATCCTATCTTCCATTAAGGGTCCCTGAGCCAAATATGTTGTTTGTCCCATTTGTGGCTAAAGGAGAGTGTTTTTAATAGAAAGTCAGATCATTACTGTTGTTGTCTGTGATATGCCCTTAATGTAATTTATTTTATCTTTGATAAGAGATAGGCGAGTTGGGTGTAGTGGTGCGTACCTTTAATACCTTCAATCCCAGCACCTGGGAGATTATACTAGAGTGGACTTAATAGAATAGGTATATAGGCAGCAGAGAGTTCAAGGCCATCCTAATCTACATAGTGAGTTTTAGGCTATCCAAAGGCTACATATACAGTGGGTACAGAGCTTTTGCTGCTGGGCTTTACAACCCAAATTTGATCCCTGGACCAGAATGATGCCAGGAGAGAACTGATTCTTGTAAGTTGTCCCCTCATCTCCACACATGTGTGCCAAGACATTTACACCGTGGCATATATGACTGATTGATAGGTAGGTAGATGTATGTAATTTTAAAAATTAGTGAAATTTTATTAAACTCTTTATTACTGAATACATACTTGATTCCTACTCAGCAATTTTGAAAGACTGTCAGGATGAGCTGCCACATAGCATTCTTATTTATTTATTTATTTATTTATTAATTATCATTATTATTTTTTTAGACAAGATCTCTCTGTTGTAGCCCTGGATGTCCTGGACTCACTTTGTAGACCAGGCTAGCCTTGAACTCACAGAGACCCACCTGCCTCTGCCTGTCCATTGCTGGGACTTAAGGCGTGTGCCACCATGCCCAGCAATTACAGACAGCTGTGAACTGCCATGTGGGTGCTGGGATTTGAGCCTGGTCCTTTGGAAGAACAGTCAGTGCTCTTAACCGCTGAGCCATCTCTCCAGCCCCATAGTTAGCATTCTTTAAGAGTAATTTTGACTTACATTTTTGGTATTGTTTATCATTGTTCTGGGTGTAGGGGGGTGACTCTTAACAAACAAAACCTGCACACCATACACACATGTGGAGGTCAAAGGACAACTTTCTAGTGTCTATTCTCTTCTTCTGTGGGACCTGGGGATTGAACTCAGTTCATCAGGCAAGTGCTTTTACCCACTAAGTCATATTGCCTGGTTGCATAATCAATATTATGTGCAAAACGAGTCCAGGATTGCCAGGGATATTACACAGAGTAACCCCGTCTTGGTGGGGGGGAGATTATGTGAGGACTTTATGCTTTTATGTTGTGTTGGATATGGACTTTGTTCACCAGCTTTTGTTATTGTTTGTATATAATGTGTGCCCCAAGGCATTCTTCTTTCTTGAATATGACCAAGAGAAGCCAAAAAATTACTGGGGGAAATGTTAGCATCTTCACTGACTTTGGAACCTGGACTTCAGGGAAAACGTTTTTGTGTTTTTTCTTCTTTCTATATCCATTTCCCAACAAAACCATGTTTGTTTGCCTTGTGTTCTCTCTGTAATTGCCTCCACATTTTCATTCTAGGAATACTGTCTTGTCTTGTTTTCAGGTTACTAAGTCTAGCCTTCAGCTTTGTAGTTTGAAAATTTTAGCTATGTCCATAGGCCTCAAATGTCAGAATAGTAATTTATATATTTAAAATTACATAGGTCACCTTTGATGGCCTTAATGTCCACAGTAGCCATATAGTGCATGCCAGGTTCTTTTTTTGTTTGTTTGTTTTTTGAGACAGGGTTTCTCTGTGTAGCCCTGGCTGTCCTGGACTCATTTTGTAGACCAGGCTGGCCTTGAGCTCACAGTGATCCGCCTGCCTCTGCCTCCCAAGTGCTGGGATCAAAGGCGTGCGCCACCACACCCGGCTCATGCCAAGTTCTTAACACCAAGATCCACCAGCTAACCCAGCCTGGAGGGAATAGCTTGTCCCAGGGCTGATGAAATATTTGTCCTCCACAACAAAGTATCATCACTGTCTCTCTCCAGGGGCAGAGTTGTGTAAACAGTAGCAGGTTTTTTTATCTTGAGATTTTGAGCATGAAAGTGTCCCCTTTGGCTTCTAATAATCTTTTTTTCAAAGAGAACTCATACTATAGGGGTTAATTAACTTTAATGTTCTATCTCTGTAACAAGATTCTAAGATAACAGAACTTTTTGTTTTGTTTTGTTTTCTTTTTGGTTTTTTTTTTTTACGAGACAAGTGTTCAGAGATCTTCCTGCTTCTGCCTCCTGAGTGCTGGGATCAAAGGCGTTAGCCGCCACTCCTGGCTGATAAACAGAGCTTAAAAGGAGGAGGAAGCTTATTTTGGCCAATGGTTTAAACATTGTTATTTGGCCCTGTTGCTTTGAGTTTATGGTGTCATGATAAACATATCAGGGGACCTGTCTGGGAACTGTATCACATGGCACCTGGGTGTAAGAGAATCAGGAAGGATATTAGGTTTCAATATTCCCTTCATGAGCATTCCTGCAGTGGCCTAATTAATTTCTTTCCAGTAGCCTTTAACTTCTGAAGGCTCTACCCAGTGCCTCCTGCTAGAGCCAGAAGCAGCCTCTGTCTAACACACAGGTACTACAGACCCTGATGTGAGCACTCTTCCTAGTTGTGGTTATACCTGTTTTCTTAGTCTGTTGTATCTTTTCATTTTATTTCTTGCCTACTTTGGAGGTCAGTCTTTAACTGAGACTGTAATCATACATTTGTCTTTTAGAAAGACTGCTTCCAATGGCTACTTTCTTCATTTAGCTTGAGAAATATTTGTTACCACTTGCTTTGTGGAGGCCCTGGTTAGTATCAAATATTTAATCATACACAAAAGCTAATTTTAAAAGGAAATTTTAACATTTTATTCTCAGATGTTGCCTGTAATTTTCACTGACTGTCTTGTTGATGTGGGAGTTTTCATGAGCCTATGTTCATCTCCACATCAGCATTCTGACTATAACTTTGTTTGGGGGTATCCATCACTTGGAATTGAAAATATTTATTGCCTGTCCTTCTGGATCTCTTGCTACATAGGTGGTAGTGGGGAGGTCTCTCTTTCTTTCTCTTTTTAGCTTGTGTGTGTGCACGTGCATGTGCATGCAAGAAGGCCAGGAGAGGGTATCTGGCCTTCACATACCTCTATCACTCACCATCTTTTCTCTGAGGCAGAATCTCCTCCTAGGTCTCATGGCTCAGCTAGTCTGGAAGCCATCAAACACCAGCAGTCTTTATGTACCACCCCCAAATCTCACAGGAACTACAAGTGGTGTGGCCAAATGGCACTTTAGCTCTTTACATGGCTGCAGGGATCAGGGGCACAGCGAGCACTCTTGCAGACTGAGCCACCTCTCTAGCCTTTATGTTTTTGGTGATCACTATTACAACTTACTTAAATTTTGGTGGTTTTTTTTTTTTTTCCTGCCTACACTTAATTTTAAAATGCTGTTGACTCTGCTTCTGAGGTGGTTCCCTTCTCTCATGTTTTCTACTTCCACTCTCATCCTCTCAGCAGATCATCCCATGGCCCTTCTTCCCAATACTGGATCATGGCTCTTCGTCCTTTCCTGTCTCCCTCTCTAACAAATAGGTCCTGTCAACTATGTCTACATTAACCTTTCAGGTTGATTAATCTTTCCTTCAAAAGCCAATGTCTTTTTAAAAAGAATAATTTTCTCCCCCCATTTAAAGATTTTTATTTTGTGAATTTCACCTCATGCACCCTATTCCCTCTCATCTCCCACTTACCCCCAGACCCACCCTCCATCCTTGAAACATCTTCCAACGTTTAAAAAATTCATTGTAGAAGCTGTAGCTTGTCTCAGTCTCATTGTGTCCCACAATATTCCATTCTGCACATTTTTTTTTTGCTTGCAAATGTTCAATATAATGATTCCTTGATCTCTTATGAGGCCTCTGGCTTCTGCTACTTTGTCAGTACTGGAACCTCACTGGGACTCCTTAGATATTCTGCTGTTGTCCTTTGTCATGGAGATCCTGTAGCTTAAGGCCTCCTCATGCACTCCAGCAGTTCTTCCGTGGGGTACATGTTGGTCTGGGCCTGCAACCCCAACATCCAATGCCAATTCTACTGTGCTACTCATGTAAGGTGCAGTATCTGCTCTCACAAGTGCTACAGCAGGTAAGGGACCCATTCTCCTCCTCTCAGGAGCCCATTAGGACCAACTCTCTCCTTCATGCTACCTGTGTCAAGGGCATCTCTCTCACATCAACACCACCTTAAAGTAGTCAAAAGGCAGGGCTGACTCTCCCATACTCACATCCTTGGGGCCAGTTCATACACATCCCTCACATCCAGGGCCAGCTGTACTGTACTGTCTAGTCGAGATGCAGGGCCTGCTCTCCTGAGTGCTGCAGCATGTGAGGGGCAGGGCCAGATCTCCTGTCTACCACTGGTGGTGAGGGCAAAAGAGAAGAGAGGGGATCTCTTGCTGGATAATATCACTACAAAGCAGACAGAAGGCAGGGCTGGCTCTCCACACTCATTCCCTCGGGGCCAGCTCATCCACAACCCCCCCCCCCAACACACATATCCAGGACCAGCTGTACTGTACTACCCAGGCAAGGTGTTGGGCCTGTTCTCTTGAATGCTGCAGCATGTGAGGGGCAGGGCCAGCTCTCCTGCTATTGTGACCCCAACAGGGCCAGATCTCCTGTCCAACACTGTGGTGAGATCCAAAGGGAAGGAATTTCCTCCTCGCTACCACCCAAAGCAGATAGATGTCACAGCTGACTCCTGTTCTTGTGACTTCATCAGGGCCAGATCTCCTTTTTAATAATGTGCTTGTGTGTTTATCTATATTGAGGTATATACACAAGAGGACAGGTGCCCACTGATGCCAGAGAAAGGTTTCGGATTCCCTGGAACTGCCTGTGAGCCCCCACATGGGTATTGGGAACCCAACGCAGATCTTCTGCAAGAGCAGTTTATGCTGTTAACTTCTGAGCCATCTCTCCAGTCTCAACTCAGAGTTTTTAGACTAAGCCTTTCTAGCATACACAAGATCCTAGGTTCCACCTCCAAACCACTCTCTCTAAGTGCCCCTCCTCAAAAAAAAAAAAAAAAGAGAGAGAGAGAAAGTCTTTTAGTCCAGGTTGAGGACAGAGAAGCCTAATAGTTTTTGATGCCTGGACTGTCATTTGAAGTACTTTCCAAAAGCTTCTCACAGTTTCCTGCTTTAACTTTAAATTTTATGTAGATATCTAATTAAGATTACCTTTTCATGTCGGACGTGGTGGTACATGCCTTTAATCCCAGCACTTGGGAGGCAGAGGCAGATGGATCTCTGTGAGTTCAAGGCCAGCCTGGTCTACAGAGTTCCAGGATAGCCAGGGTTATTACACAGAGAAGCCCTGTCTCTAAAAACAAACAAACAAAAAGACAAAAATAAAACTGTTGAGGAAGCTCTGCCATGCTTTCCTATATCCTACCCATGGGTGGTGGAACCCAGCTACCAAATATGCCCTAGTTGGAAATTTTTGACTTCAGACATGAAATCTAGATAATCCATCTTGCTTCCTGGTATCAGAAATTGAGTATGGCTAGCCAGGCAACTCTTTTTCCAGATTCCTTTTCTGCATGGCCTTGCTTGTCCGGTGCCCCAGCTTCCTAGAACATGGCAAATGGGAAGCTTTCTGGACTTTTAATACTCAGGAAGATCCATGGAGCTTCAGGAATCTCCTGCTCCACCCTGCTCTTCTCCTCTCCCTTCTCCTTGCAACTCTGAAACATCATATAGTTACAGAAAGTCACACTCTAGGTGTACTTTTGTGTGTTCATATAATTAATGTTTTCCAGTGAAATTGGTGTTTTAGAGTTGCATTCAGCTTTGAGCAAAGGAGCTATTTTGTTTAGATCCATTCTGTTTCATGGGAAGTTGAGAAAAAAACAAGATTACAGCAAGGCAGCAAAACAGACCTTTAGCCTTTGGAAGCATACAGGGTAAGCTGCTTGGCTAACTAAAAGTGTTTTGGCTAGTCCATATGATATTTTAAAAATATATAATAATATATAATATATACATACATATTGGATGAGGAATTTATTAATAAGAAAATAATAGAAATAAACTATTGAAATGAAAAAAAGTGTTTATAGCTGATCTCAGGTCCCTGACCATTATAGGCACTCTGTCTGATTTATACTTTGCAGCCTAAATTGGCATGGCACATGCCTTTGGGATTAAATTAATTTAGACCAAGTGAGAAAGCGTCAGCTGTCAAAGTCAGGAGTGCCTTCTGGAGACCAGTGTGCTTTTTTTTCTTCCAGCATTCTGAGCATACACTCCAGGCATTCTCTCTTGGACAGCAGCTGGGAGAGCCCTCCAAGGGGCCTGCTGAGCATCCTCTTTGTGCAGAAGTGGATCCGCTTTTTT